>CM036910.1:32689013-33382853 GCA_020800305.1 Porphyrio hochstetteri | reverse complement strand
TTATTGTAGAAGGACATCAGATTGGACAGACAGGCCCTTCCTCTTCTGACACCGAGTTGGCTGTGCCCAAGGACTGTGTTATCCTTTAGGTGTTTTTCAATAACTCACAGTATGATTTGAGATTGTGTTAATCACATTCACCTTGCAAAAGAAGGTTAGGAGCAGACCTTCAGCATAAGATGATTTTAGCTCTCTGCCAGCCCTACATTCCATGGCCAGGTCCATCATGTTCCTTGAGGTTGGTTAGTGGAGGTTTCTGCCGACCTGTAGCAGAATGACACTGACACCTTCAAATGCTTCACTTCGCTCTTGTTTGCTGGAAGCTGATGTGGTGTGTGTGCCACGTTTTGCTGATGTGCTTTCTGCCAAAATGGGTGTTCTCAGGATTTTTGCCTGCTGAAGCAGTGGAGTTGGGCTTTGTCTAAAGAGCAGGCTGGGAGTAGCAAGTCCTGTATCCATCCTGCTCCTCCTCTGGCTTTCCAGCGCTGTTCTCCTTTCTCATGCCTGCCTGGCATTAGGAAAACCGCTTATCCCAGAGAGGGCTCGGTCATGGCCAGGCTTTTATACATGGTCTTGTACTTGGAGATAATACTGTTTGCCAGCCTGTGCGAGGGACTGAGAACCTTGGATGTCATTATTTGGGTACTTTACCATAGTAACATCTTCCTGCTTACCTTCCTGAAAGCTTTATGGCTGGCTTTACCATTATTTAGCTTGCCATGTGGCAATCAGCTGGGCCTCTCAGGGGTGAGCTGAAAAAACTTGCAAGTTGTGGCAGTAAGAAGCTGTAAAAGAGGCACCAAGGCAGAAACAGAGGTACAGACATCTCTGTGCATGGTGTTTGCAGTGAGAAGCCACAGCGTGGAAATTGGCTGCACAGCCGTTAGCTGTGGGTACCACTGCTGTGGGTGTATGGTAAATAACTGAAACCGGGGTGGGTGGGGTGTGCTGAGCAGTAGGGTGAATGCCTGTAAATGCCCTGGGTGTTGGGGTGTCTGGAAACACTGCTGAGTTACTGACAGGACAGCGCTTGCTCTTACGGCATATGAGATTCCTGGGCTGCATAAATAATGCTTTGGCAGTAGTGTTGCTAGGGCAGTGGTGCTTTAAGGGCATCCACACACAGATTTATAGGTAGAGGTAATTGCTTTTATTAAACTAATAAAGCTATAAAAATAGATAACCATTAAGGTATATAGCCTTGAGATTTGAAACAGAAGCAGCAAGCCTCAAACCGAAATGCAACCTAAGACCCATTGCTCTGTCTGCAGAAAGGTACTGCTGATGGAGGAACAGATGCTTTTGGTGGCTAGGCAGTGCTGCAAAACAGGGAATTGTTCTGACACCCGTTCAGGAGTTGCTATTTCCTCTCTATTAGATCAAAGAAAAGCCAGCAACATCCTGCTCCTTGCAGTGCTTGCAGAGGGGAAAAGGCGTGCGCTGAAACAAGCCCAACACGTAGGAGGTCAGAGGCCAGCTGGCACGCATGCACTCAGGGCTGGTTTGCTGAGTCTGCAGAGCGTGCAGGACAGAATCTGGACTTTGGAAGTGGCAATAATAAATGTTAACTTGCGTCTGTGATAAGACAGGGTTCCTTCTATCTCACTTCTACTATTAGTTCTTGCACAGAGAGACTAGTTGATTGGTACCCAGTGCAATCAACAGATAAGCTGTAAAGGGGGTGATGTTTTCCTTGGTTTTTTTTTTTTTCTTGTGGGCTTTGCTTGCTCTTTACCAAGCATATATGAAGGTGCAATGCTCTTAGCACAGATTTAATAAATCAGTGATGGTGTACTGCTTCAGGCCAGTAACAGGTTCTTCAGTCCTGCAAAGTGAAGTTTTCTGTTTGTCTAAAAGGCACTCGAGGCTGACTGCAGTGTACAGCTGTTTCTGTCAAAATTCTTCTTCAGTCCTCACCTGCAGTGATCTTGTTTCACAATGCAAGTATTTTAACTTTTGAACTTATTTGGCCCTGATGATCCTGCTAAAAATAACTGACAATTGTATTTGCTGTTGTTTAAAATATTTGCTCTGTCCCTTGAACGTTCAGGGCAAACAATATTGGGCAATACCACTTTGGGGTGCCTGGGCATTGGAGCCAACTTGTGGGATTGGTTATAATTGGGGGAGGCAAAAAAGAAGGTGGATTTTGGTTTGGATAGGTTTCTGAATACCACTGCTGTCACCCAAACAGAATTATATAATCTTCTAAGTTGTCAAAGCTGCTCAGAGGTAAGACAAGTTGATATTACTTAGATGTAACACATTTGAGGGAGAGATGCAGTAATAAACTCAGAAGTGTAAAAGTTAATAGAACAAAAGATGAAACCTGGTTCGGGTTGTTTGGGGATTTTTTTCCCCCTTACCCACAAGTATATGAAGTATCTTCAGCCTCAGACAGCTGATCTATGAATGAACCAATCTTCATCTGAAATGCAGATAACATCGATAACTTCTAGGCATTGAGTCTGTCTTCATTGCTAATGAGCTTGTAGTTCCTCTAGAACCAACATATCTGTGGAAGTTAAACACACCTTGGGTTATTCTAGAACAGAATTGCTTGTGGTGCTTGGCTGCACTGATCTTTAACTTTCATTTCCATTTTCCCCGTGGCTTCTGGATTTCTGGTTAGCCCAGTACTACACATACAGATTTTTCCAGGGTCTGACCCTCTTAATGCCAGTAAGAGCTGATGAATCTTGGCAGCCATCCCACCATCCAGTCTAGTTTCAGAGCAATCCTTTGCTATCTCACAAACGAAGATGTAAATAGTTGTTTTCAAAATCATACAATGTGTCTTGCCTCTAGTTTTTGAAAGCCTTCCTATATTTTAGACTGCTTAAACTAACGAAGAAGCCATACAAAAATACAGTACCATTAAGGAGTAACGAGCACCAGCCTGGGGAGGAACAGTTGGTCAAAACTCCTGCAGCTCGTTAAGCCTGTGAAAGAGGTGATACATAAAAATGCCTAGAAGCAGAATCAGTGGCTCAGTAACACCTTGTGTTAGCAAGGATTACTTCAGCTTTAAGTTCTGCCACTGCAAGAAGTTTGTCATTGTCATGTAAAAGAGCCTCAAGCCCTGGCACACTGGGATATTATATGATCACTCTGCCCAGCTTGTTCTGTTTGCAAGCCCAGATTGCCTCAAGCAGGTGCTTCCACACCCAAGACAGAATGAAAATGCCATTACTTGGCTAACGCAGCCAGGGAGACACCTTGTTTGTCTCCACTGAAGTGTACAAGGCACTGACTTGTACTGTGCTCCCCGAAAGGCTGAGGTCATGGTATGCCATCTCCTCTGAACGAACACAGCTTGTTTGTATAAGTTTGAGATCTGAAAGGTGTGTCTGTCACTTTAAAAGTACTTGGTGAGTATTTAGCTGCATTGAGTTTTACTGAGAGAAGGGACATGTGACAGCTGAGAAAATGAATGATACTGAGCATTGTGTCCAGTTCTGGAGTCCCCAGCATAAGGACATGGAACCGTTGGAACAGGTCCAGAGGAGGACACAAAGATGCTCAGAGGGCTGGAGCATCTCTCTTACGAAGAGAGGCTGAGAGAGTTGGGGTTGTTCAGCCCGGAGAAGAGAAGGCTCCAGGGAGACCTTATAGCAGCCTTCCAGTATCTGAAGGGGGCCTACAAGAAAGCTGGGGAGGGACTTCTTAGAAGGGCATGTAGTGATAGGATGAGAGGGGATGGTTTTAAATTGGAAGGGGATAGATTTTGATTGGATATTAGGAAAAAATTCTTCACTGTGAGGGTGATGAGGCACTGGAACAGGTTGCCCAGGCAGGTGGTGGCTGCCCCCTCCCTGGAGGTGTTCAAGGCTGTGTTGGATGAGGCCTTAAACAGCCTGGTCTAGTGAGAAATGGCCCTGGCCCTGGCAGGGGGTTTGGAACTTGAAGATTTTTAAGGTCCTTTCCGGCCCTAACAGCTCTATGAATCTGAGTCTATATTCTTTCCCCCAGCTCACACAGTATTGACATACAGACCCAAAGTTTAGTGCTAAAAGGGCTAAAGTTTTATTTTCTGTATTGAATGTATGTTTCAAGGCAGCAGTTTGTCACAATGGAGAGATGCAAATAGCTTGAGGTATGTCCTAAGCCAGTGTAACTATTGCCAGAGGTCCCTGAAAAGGGAATCCAAAGCAGAAAGAGCAGCACCCGGTGTTGGGTCTCTGCAGTGGGATGCTGAGGTAGGTCCAGAAACTGATCAAACATTTGTCCAGGATACAAAATGTATTCCTTGAAGCCTGTCCTTCTACTTGCTCTCTCTTTCGACTTTTGGAGTGAGCTGGGGGCAGAGGGTAAAGTCACCGTAATGAGACAGGGTATTATCCTCGTGGTTCTAACCCAGCGAGGAGTGCCTTAGCCCATACAGTCTGATTCTGATGCACAACAGGATCTCAGACCTCAGCAGTGGGTGTTATGGCCATGTCCAGCAGCCCAGGTCTCCTGAGCATGACCAGCCGTGAGTGGTAGAGCCCGGGGCCACCAGGACATCGGGTAGCCACAGGCTGGGCAAGCAATCTGGCTTCCTGTGGTACCTGAGAGGTGTCCAGGTAAGCAGTCTGCTTCCAGTGCCACTGGAGAGGTGTCCAAGCAGGAGGCAAAGTGAAACCATCTGGCCCAAGAGCCGTCTCCTCTTTACATGCTTAACTGCATCTCTCCTCTGTGCTAGGACGGGGCCGGCTGCTTGGCTGCAGCAACCTGCAGCGATGGGAGGAAAAGCCTGAGCTCAAGTAGTGGTGACAAGGGGCTGATCCGAGCTGCAAGGTGCTACCCAAACCCCTGTGTGTCACACACGCTGCTTGGGGCACTGATTGCTGAGGATGGCTGTGCTCCTGTTCCCAGAAGCTGCTGCTCTGGAGCAGCTTGCCAGCAACTCACTGCCTTTTTGCCCCATTCCAGAAGCTCTTTCAGCCCAGCTCAGTTGAACCCAACCTGAGCTGAGCGCAGCTTCTTCAACTTGGGTTTTCAACACACTGCCAGAAAAAAACCCAAGCAACCAAACACAGAAGAACAGTGACAGGAGGCAGCGAGTCTCTTCCTCCTTCCTTGTGAAAATTTTCTACATGCTCACTTTTTGGGGAAGACACAAATAAAATCCTTTTGTCCCTCATACAGACCTTGGGCATGTCCCAAAGTCACAGCTTGCAAGATACTTGAGCTTTATTTGTTTCCAAGATCAGGTCAAATTCTGTCTGGAATGACACCTTGAAATAGGGATCTGGTAAGAATGAGGATTTAAACGCTGTTCTCCCAAGGTTTAAAAATGTGATCAGGAGCAATTACATTCAGCAGACAAAGGTGTTTGCAGAAATAGCCAACTTCAAGCTCAGATGAACCTCGGTGGTGGACTCAGTCGCTTGTGTCCTGCTTTTTACCTCAGAGTGAAATACTTCATCAGGTGACCATCCCCTAAGCCCTGGTGACACTCAAAATTCAGTCCTGAACCTTCTCTGGGCTTCAGCAGGACAAAAGCTGGAAGAGAAGCTTCAGTGTTAAACTTCTCACAGTTTAAAATGCACCAGATGAAACTCTCTCCATGTTTTACATCGGTCTCTGGTAATTTCCATTATTTATGAATGCATTTCCCTGAAAAATTTCTCTCCAGGGATAGGATGTGAAATGCCCACTTAAACAATAGAAAAAAGGGACTTTCTAAACAAAATAATGAAACTGGCAATATCCCAAGAATTTTAAATTAACACAGCCGAGCCAAAAACACATCTGAAGTGCTTTAAAGGTCATTTGCTGTGGTGGTACCATGTAGGTAACAGATTTTTCAGGGGGAAAAAAAAGTCTTATTTTTCCTTTAAAGTACTGAGCTCTTTTTACTGTAAAACACTCTTCTCATATACAATTTTCCAAAATAATAATTTTGGCATTTTCCCACAATTTATCTTTTCCGATAAACTTAGTTATTTTATCTTGAAACGACAGAAAATGTATTCAGCTTCTTTTGTTATGAGTCGGTGAAGGCAAACTCATTTTTCCATCTGAAAAAGGTGCATGTTTCTAGCAGGCTTTGTAAATCCAGACTTCTTTAGCAGAAGGTTGGACTCGATGATCTAAAGGGTCTCTTCCAACCCAGGTGATTCTATGATTCTAAGTTATCTCCAGCCAAGCAACAGCAGAAACAAGCTCATAAACTGTTAGTAGCTGTTCTATTAACACAACTGCTGTGATCATCCTCCCTTGGGTGACTTCAGTGAAGAGGAAATCTGAAAGTGCCACTTCATTTCTGTTATTAATTACAGGTCAAGTTTAATTCTGGTTTGTAGTTGTGGGGTTTTATTTTAATTTATTTGGGGAAGCTAAATTGAGTACAAACTATTAAAGCAATTTTGGGTTTCCAGCAAAAGTACCACCCCCAAAACATCCTTTTCCTCAATGAACCAGCTTGGCATAAACTCTGTATCTGCTAAAGGATCCAAATGTGGCAGAGTTCTGGTTTCAAAAGTGACCACTTTAAGTTCCTCACTCTACAAAACTTTTTATGCACGTGTTTACTCACATGAACAGGCTTTTACAGAGGAATTGCCTTGTTCAGCAAGATACACCTCACTTTTTTCTTTTTTTTTATAATTGCTGCAGTCGTTAGGATGACTCATGCGTTTCAGAGGCAAATCTATACTTAATAATTTTGCTAATTGGGGGGCAAATTGCCTAACGCTTTGCAGGATTGAACCTATGGTACAAAAAGCATATGTCATGTGAGGTTTTTGCTAGATAAGAGTCGGTGTATTTTGTCTGGCTCGAGCCCGCGTTTGCCAAGCATGGTTACGTGCCAGCAGCATTTGCTCAGTTCATGCAGCAAATGAGACAACAAGACCTGCTTGTGCTTTTTGAGCCAAAAACACACATTGTTAAATTTGAAACTGGGAGGTGGAGAAGTGTAGAAGCAAACGCATCTGATGCAGGGTGGAAACACTGTTTAACCTGCAGAATAAATAGCCCAGGGTGTTCATAAAACTATTCTGTCATGTGATGAACCTAAACCCAAAAGGGATGTGGCAGCATCAAGTCTGCTAGCTTGGATAACGAGTTCAGAAAAGAAAAATGTGGCAGACCAGAAACCCACAGGAGAAGTTTTAACAACAGACCTTGCAAAAAAGATTCGCCACATTGCAAAAGTGGAAAATCCCAATTTGGGGTTTGATAGAGAAACTATTAAACAAAAGACTTTGCAGGGAGAGAGAAAGAAAGAGAAAGGTCAGAATTTATCATTAAAATGTGAAGAATGAAAACCGAAGTAAACATTGTTCAGAGTGCTCACTAAAAAGTGTTATACACCACCACCCCCCCAGGCAAACCACAGCAGATAGATACATATATTGTCTCGTGAAAGTGGGTAGAGATTAAAACGACGCAATCTGCACAGACAACTGATGTGTTCTGAAATAGAAGCTGGAAGAACGGTAAAGTTACAGTAATTTCTACCCCTCGGTGCTGGAGAAGGAGATCCTTCCAACTCCTTTCAGCTAGAAAGGGTACGGTTGGATTCTGACCCTGGCTGGATCTGTCCGCTGGAGCCTGGGGAGTCACGGCAGAGCTCTCGCTGGAATCGAAGTCAGAATTTGGCAGCAAAGCAAGAGTTTGTGATGAAACCACAAAAACCAACTTCCTTGGGCTTTTATTTAAAGCTGTTTCTGACGCCCCCCACCCCCTCAAATTAAAAAAAAAATAAAATAAAGCAGTACTTCGTTAGAGGATGGAAATAGTGACTGAGAAAAAGAGCGAGAGCATAAAACTTTATGAGCGAAAACGTTTTTGCTGGCGGTACAGGTGGAGATACGTAGGGCTAAGTATGCTGTGTCTGATAAGGGTGCGCTGTACGCGGCCCGGGGTGAGAGGTTGCGGTCGGAGCGGTTCCGGAGATATCGGGAGCGGGTACCGCAGGCAGCTGCCGGGAGGGGAAGGGCAGGGCAGGCTGGGTTGTTGGTGTGCTCTGCCGTCGGGCATCTCTGTGCACAGAGCTGCAGCCCCAGGAGCAGAGCGGAGGGGCTCCTTCGCAGCGCGGCTCTGGCGAGGGGCAATACCCGCCTCCCAAAGGGCCGCGGGTGGATCTCGGGCTCGTTCCCGGTCCCACGGAGGCCTGGCGCTGGGACTTCGAGAAACTGAACCCCGAAGCTGCCTGGCAGCCGGCGGTACGCGGGCACACAGAGGAGGGACGGGGTTGAAACACGGCGGAAGCAAGCCGCTGCCGACCGGGACGGTGGGGCTCTAGCGCGGACGAGCCAGTGCCCTGGGCCGGGGGAGCGCTGCCTTTCCCCGCTGTGCCGGGCCGGAGAGCGGCTCGGCTCGGCTCCGCCCGTCGGGGCCGCGCTGCTGACTCAGCCGCGGAGGGGGCCCAGAGGGTGTCCCGGCCCCGCGGGCGTGGCGGGCTGCCCGCCACCCTCCGGGGATATAAAAAGCCGCGTCCGGAGCCCCTCCTCGTCTCTCGGAGCAGCTGGCACCATGACCGCCATCGCGGCGCAGGTACGTCGCCGGCGGGGCCGGGGCCATGGGGGAGGCTCCGGGGCCGCGCGTCTCCCCGCCGTGGGGCTGTTGTTTCAGCTTTTCCCAGTGCGGCCGGGCTCGCCCCGACCCTTCCCGGAGCTGCGGCGTGCAGCCGGCCGGATGCCCCACTCCCCGGACCGGCGGCAGCTCCCTCGGTTCTTCCCATGGGTCTCCCCGTGCGTCCCCCTCCCCTCCCGCCGCACCTGGCTCTCCGAGCACCTCCGCCTGCCGGGTAAGGCTGGAGAGGGCTGTGGGGTGCTTGGCTTCTCCTTAATTAAACGTCGGGGTTTAAAAATATATATGGAAGGTTTCAGGGACGAGGGGGCGTGCAGCCGGACCCCCCACCCCAGCCGTGCCGCCTCCGGGGTGAGGAGCCGGGTCCGGACCGGTACTGCCGCCGAGAGGAGGACTACCGGCAAGGAGGGCAGAGCGGGCAGCAGGGTACCCCCACCCCTGTCCCGCTCCTGCCCCCTCTCCCGTCCCAACCGTCGGCTTCCACCCTCCCAGGGCCGGTGGTTTCCTCCAGCCCTGCCGGAGCAGGAGGCTGTGCCGTGGGGACTGTGGGGCAAGGGACTTGCTCAGCTCAGAACTTCCATGACCCCAAACCCAGGCCTTGGCATGGGAGCACTGTTTGTGCAGCTTGGGAACCGGGAGAGTTTTGCCCGCCCTTCCTTTCTCTTGGGTACAGCCTGTAGCTGCATTGCCTTTCCCTGCTAGAAGGGGCTTTGATTTGCACAAGCAAATAACTTAGAATGTGCAAGTGCTGCAGCTTTGTTCCTCTGGTTTCCTTATTAACCCAGATTTTTCTCCTTCCCCCAACGCTCATTTAAGGCGCAGAGGCCGCTGGAGCATCGCAGACCACAGAAATCCTTCTTTGAGACCTTCATCAGGAGTCTGATCATCTTGTGCGTGGCGATAGCGGTGGTCTTGTCGTCCATCTCGGTCTGCGATGGCCGCTGGCTCTTTGCAAGGGGGCAGCTCTTCGGACTGTGGCATTTCTGCACCGTTAGCAATGGCAGCATCCTGAATTGTGTCACTGACCTCAGCCTGGCCAAGGTAGAGGGCCTGAGCGTGGGGGCGATTCCCATAAGAAGCATGGTGTCCTTTGCTGTGGTCGTTGCCATATTTGGCCTGGAGCTGCTGATGGTGTCCCAGGTCTGTGAGGATGCCAGCGCAAGGCGGAAGTGGTCAATGGGCTCGGTTCTCATCCTCGTCTCGTTTTTGCTGTCAGCTTCTGGTGTTCTGAGCTTCTCCATCCTTATGAAGGATCACCTCACCTTCACAGGCTTCACGCTGACGTACTGGTGCGAGTTCGTTGCTGCCTTCCTCTTCTTCCTTAACGGGATCAGTGGACTTCACATCAACAGCCTCACACAGCCCAAGAACAGGGTAGGCAAAATCTAGGTGCAAGGGGTGTACCTCCGCCTTTGTGTAATCAGCTTTGCCAATTAGACTGCAAAAAAAGGGAGTCTAATGAAGTTTGAAAAGGACACCCTGTCTTAAACTGTGCGCAAGGAGGGGAAGCATGAGTCAGTCTGGGTGCACGTGGAAGACATACCCACCCACTGGTCAGCATGGAGGGCTGCGTGACACGAGCAAATGGAGACTGACACTGGCTGCCACTGAAGCATGGGTTTCTTGGAGGAGTGGTTGAAGGAAGAGGGTGTCCCACTAAACGCCCTGAGGGGTGGCAGACTGCGATCCACTCCTGTGGGCTCAGTTTTGAGGCTTACACAAAGCCTGTACTGCTGTGGGCTTGGTGCTTCTGGGCTTTCCCCCGTGTTCTGGAGCTCGCAGGGGGTGTGGCACAACTTCAGTGTATCTCATGGCTTTGTTCTGTCTCTGGGACAGATGATTTGTGCCTGACCATGCTCACTGGTGTGCAGGGTTGAAAATCTTCACTGGATCTCACTCCTCTATTTCTCTTTCAAAAGAGGAAGTATGCAGGTCTTGATCTGACCGTCAGTTTCATGCTGTGAGGTTTTCTGTATCTGTCCCCTCCTATGATGTTTTGGGGACACCGACAGATGCACAGGGAGATGTAGCTGCCTGTAGGACATGCCAGTAAGCGACCCAAACTGACTCACCCACAGACCTCATGAAGTTTGCTGTAATGGGGCACTGTTCTTCCTGGCTTTTTTGTCCCTCTGGGGCAAGAGGAACAAGCTCTGTAGGGGCTTTAGGCTGGGCTGGGCACACCATGCTGACACCTCCTGGGGTTGCTTTTGGTTGTAAGATTTGGTCCCTGGGGCAACTGGAAATCTGCTCATGTTGTAGCTGAGAGTCTCCTGTAGTGTTTCTTCTGGGAGGAGAAGGCTCTAGATCTCCTGGCCGTACCAAGTCCTCTTCTTTCCCCAGTAAACAGAGGGCCTGGGAGGAAAAGCAGCCCAAGTTTACCCAAGGAGGGGCTCATGGGGGCAGCTCTATTCCATCACAGCCAAGTATTAAGGCTGATCTTCTTCCTCAGTCAACCACAACCTCTGCAACTTCGGAAGTTCCTTGTGGTTTCTGATGTAAAATGAGAGGAGACCTCAGAGGCTGGGTTGCCCTGCACGTGTCCCTCCCCACCCAACATACAGCACTCCAATAACCACAGACGAAAGTATCTTCAGAATATTGCAGGGTCTCTGGTTTAATGTTTTGTATCCTCTGGTAAGATCACTTGGGTTTTTTGTAGAAACATATGTCCTAAAACGTTTCATCTCTGTATCTGGTCTGATAGCTGTTGAGCAAGGCTTTCCTTACCCATGTAGCCAGTTTGACACAATTTTTCACCTGAAAGGGAACCATCACAGCACAATGGCCAAGAAGGCTGTGTAGGTGAGCCATGAGGAAACAGCTTTGTCTTTAAAAGCCTGCCTGAGCATACATCCACGCTTGCCCAGCACACTCCTGTGGACACACCTGCCTTCATGAGGACAGTCTCCGTTCCTTCTCAGATGTCCATAAGTTTTTAAGACAATGCTCCCAAGCCTGTTTTGCAATGTTTCAGGCCAGGCTTGCTGTGGATAGTGCTGGTTGTGCTTTTCTATGAGAATCTGCCAGTGAGATGATGATCTGGTGAGATAATGCACAAAGCTGTGCTACCCAACCAACTCCTGAAGCTCTTGAGATATTTGGGGCTCAGTCAGCATTTTTTTGACACACTGTCAAAGACAAGGACTTGTGCCTTTAACCTGCCTCTGGAAAACTGCACTGTGATCTTGTCTCTTTGTGAAGCTGCTTTTGATTTGCTGAATTGTGCTGTTGAAGACACGTCAGTGGACTGAACTTGCAGGTGCTTGTGTGAACAGTGCTGTTGGCTTTTTCAGAGCCACATACCCCACAGAGGTTCTGCAAGGTCTGGTCCCAAACTGTTGAGCTTTGGTGTTTCCAGGTGGTCAAGTGCCTTAACTAACCAGTTCATCGGTTTGGTGCCTAGGGGTGCCCATGGCTGGCAGGACAGTTCTGCCTGCGTGAGGTCAAGAGTGTCCATAGCTTGTCTAGAAACATGGATGTTACTTCAGAGTGCCTTCTTGGTGACCTCAAAAACTGGAAATCAATTCTGCATGTAGCCTCCATGGTAGTGGGAGCCTGTGCTCCAACCCTTTCCCTAGGGAAAGACAGCCATGGCTGGGTGGGAGTCCCAGACTGGTGCCATCCACTTGGGTTAGAGGGAGGTGATGGACAGCTGGCCACTGAGTTCACCAAAGACTTGGTGTGATTGTGAACCAATTTTAGGATGCCCTCTGCCAGCTGAAGAAGACCCCTTCTGTTGAGGGTAGGGAACCCTCTAGGAAAAACACAGAAACTTTTTCCAGCTGGCTTTGTATAGTACTGCTTGACTCGCTAATGCTGGGAGAAGATGCATTTTGATGGCTAAATACTACAAAAAAAGGTTGGCTGTCTCTGAGACAAACTTACATGCAGTGATGGGCAACTGTTCATTTTCTGGTCTGTGGAAGTGTCAAGCAATATTCCTGAAGTTTCTTAAATAAATTTCTTTGAAATAAGATAACCATAATTCTCTCTTTTTATTTAGATGTTAGGATGCAGGTTTAAGGGATGAGCAGGATTTGTTATCACCCATTCTGTGTGTTTACCCAGCTAGACCAAGGAAGAAAAGGCAGCTCGGCACTTTGCCAAGCTCTGATGAAGGAAGCCAAGGCTGCACAGCCACTGCACGCTCCCCTCTCCTTTCCCCTCCAACAAGCCCACCCCAGCAGCCAGCATGCTTTCTTGTCTTGCAGAACAAGAGGGGCAGTCAGCTGAGCTGCTTCATGGGAATTAGAGATAACCTTGTAGGCTCTTAATGATTTCCTGCTGTTGCATGTGCTCTGTTTACCAGCTAAAAAGCTCTTTCCTGTGTCCTTCACCTCCCTTTTCCCACACCCTGGATCTGAAGCATCCTTGCTCTCTTTCCCAGCTTTGCTATTTGACCTGCAGAAGTGGTATCTGAGTACAGATGTATTTATACAGTTGGTTTTGGCAGTCTGTCCGTCCCGTTCTCCCCCCTTCCCGCCCCCGTTCTCTTCCCCCCTGCTTTGTTCACTGTACTAAAAGGTTTAGTTACAAGTCAGGAAAACAGCTTTCCAGCTTCAGCACTGAATTAGTTTATGTAATCTGGAGTAAGGTAATTAGCACCTGGTGTTCTCTTTCTGATGGGAGAGGTTATTGGCCTGTCTCAGATGGTTTAGTATCTCTTGAAAGCAGGGTAATGAGCATCACCTCTTGTTAATGAGCTGTTTAGACTTGCTCAGTTACTAACTTTAATTGGAAGCTTGTGCACAAGCCACTGCTCGCAGGAAGTAACGGTACAAGGCGTGCTAGCTGGGGACATATCCTGGACTGTTAGTGGCATTTTAAGTCCATGGTATCCTCCATCAGCTGTGCTTGGAGGGACATCTGGTTCAGGGTTTGAGCTTTGCTTGCTCCTGAGAACCAGGGGAAGGTGACTGCAGGAAGATGATTGCCCTCGCCCACCTTCTCTTTCCCCCTGCTCTGGTCCATGCTGAGCAGGTAATGGCCTTCTAAACCCACCACTTCAGCCTGCATTTGTACAAAGGGCCTCGTTTGTGGGTGATCTGTCCCACAGTGTCCTGGAAGGAGTGCTGGCTGGATTCCTGGGCTCTCTCACCTTCAACAGGGGTCCAGCCCCTCTGCATTCACACCACCCCTTCCTGAAACAGTTCATTTTAGCTCCCTCCCATGCCCAGCCAGGCATTGCACAACGCAATTATTCACTGCACAACACCACTGCTTTTTGCTTCTGTGGGTTTTGCAGGGAACTTCCTTGTTGGGAGAAAAAAAATAAATCCATTAATCACTTCCTCTTAAATTCAGCCTTGGGTCTCAGCTGATGTCAGGCTGCAGGAGCTGCTGCGTGCAGAGCTGCCACCAGCTTCCCAGGGACCTGGAGTGGATAACCAGGGGCTGTGGAAGAACAGTGAGGACTTGTTACTGAAAGATGGTACTCAAGTCTTACTTACTGATTGCAAATGCCTGCTTTGCATTGAATACTGAGGAGCAAGTGTGGAGAAGGGGAAGTCAGTGAACTCTGAAAGTGGAGTTTGTGTGCTGTGCACCCGTCTGTCTCCAGCTTTCAGCGCTGTGTGATGAGATTCACTTCCCTGTTCATCTGCTTATTAATGTGTGTCCCTGGTTCCCGAGTTAAACAGCTCATCAGGACAGTTAATCAAGAGAGATCCCTATCAGGGAAGGGTGCTTCTGCATCATCTGTGCAGAAGACAAGGCGAGAAGCCATCCTACTATAGTGGTGTTTGGCAGCAGCTTTCTACATCCAGGTCACAGCATCATAACTCCAGGGTCTGGGGACTTGGTTTTCCCAAAGACCTGAGGACTCCTGATGCCTGAAGAAAAACAGAATCTGGCAATGCTTCCTTTTTTCATTTATTTAAGGCAGGTCAAACCCAAAATTGCCATGTAAAACAATAGCTTATCCTAGATTTTTTTTTTTAAATATGAAAAACAGCAGCATTTTTTTGGGGGGTGCGTGTGGTTTGCCCCTGTTTCACCAGGACTCCTGTACAAATAGGTATCACACTCAGCCTGGGCTCCACCTGACCTTGTGCCATCGGTGCTGGTCCTAACTGTGTGCAGCAGGGCTGAGCTCTGAAACTGGCTTGTGGGAGAGCCAATAATTGCATCAGATCTAATTAATTACGTGTTATTGTATCTCTGAACCTGTATTTCTTCATTTATGCCAGATGAAGGCACTTGCATTTAAAACAAGCAGCTGCTTGGATTTGACTGATAAATGTTTAAGTCTCAGACAGGGAACATACAAGTTGTTTCATTCTTCTTGGTCTTTATTTGTAGGTGAGAGAGAGAAAATTAGGCTAATGGCTAATGGTTGTGTTTTTTTGGGAGTAAAACTTGCTAAATGCATTGTGACAGAGTGAATCTTCAAGAAGGTTGGATCCCCTGCTTGGCTTGGGTAAGTGAGTGAGAAGTGAGATTTTCCACCCAAACGTGCATGGAAAGGCTTTCACTTCTGCCTTGGTCATGGGACTAATCCAGCTTCTGTTCTTCCTTCCACTTGCTTTGGCTGAGTTTTAAAGGACCATGCCCACTCAAAATCTCACAATTTCAAAAAAATCTAACTTTATCATCAATTCCTGGAAATCCTTGCCAGTTCATTGTTTTGGATTTGAATTTACTGTTTTGTTTTGGTTTTTTTCCCCTGGTTTTAAAGAGGTTCAACTCTCCCACTGCTGGGTTGCCTGGATCAGCGGGCAAAGCCCAAGGTGGCAGGGGAGGAACCTCAGGGCCTGGCTGCCATCAGGGTGCTGCTGCCTGCAGTGCTGCATCCCTGGTGGATACAGGCTGTGCCTGTCTGACTGTCTGCACTGGCAGGGAGGGAAAGGATTGGATTTTCCCTGAATTTGGGGGTTTGAAACAGTGCTAATAGCACTGACAATCTGCTTCTAAACAGGTAATTTAACTTTGAAAGCATCCTTTGAATTTCTCTACGTTTTTGCATACTGATGGAAGTTTACAGTGAGGGTTTCCTATGAATAAAAGCTGGTTAGAGCAGTTTTGGGAGCAGCTGGGGGCTCCCACTCACAGCAGCTGACATACCATTCACGTTTTGCTGATGTCCTGTAGGTGAGCAGGAGGAGGGAGAGCTGTGATAAACACCACTGGCTTTCTGTTCAGTCATATCTGCCCTTGAAGAAAACCAGGCAAGAATTGCCCCAACTGGGGAAATGCAGATACAATATCAAGCAGGAGGCGTGATTGCATTTGTGGAATGAGTTCTTTTATCCCCTTCCAACTCAAACCAGGGAAATTTGCTCAGCAATTTTATCCTGGTGAACAGAAAGCTGTAAAAGATTTCAGCACACTGAGTGATGATAGACCGTGGAGAGATTTTTCTGCCAGCCACTACGTGTTGTTTTTCACAAGGTACCTTGTTAATGTCCAGTTCAATTGAGTTTTAAATGTCCCAAGGGCTTTCACTGCTTCCCTTCAAAGGCTAGCAGGATGTCTCAGCAGTGCAGACACAATAGGAAAGCGCCATCTTACTAAAGTTTTCTTGGCCACCCTTGGAATATGGTATATTAGCTCTTTTTGCCATTTCAAAAAACATTCTGAAACCCAAAAGGGACCACTCCGTTTCTGACATCTCTGCTGTTAGAAGAGGCAAAGGGAGAAAACTCTGAACCTGCCACCAGCCCTGGAGCATACCTGAGCGATGGGTATGCAGTTGGACAGGAAACATTTGCTCAGCCATGCTTTGTGTTGTCAGTGTCCACCATCTGTCACCACAAAAGAAAGAATTTGAGTCTTGGTAAATTTCAGGGGTGAGTTAACTTTGCAGTTTGAATCCGTGAGGTGTGTTAAAGGATGACACAGAACCCTGGTCACACAAAACTATGTGCCCTCCCAGCTTCAACAGCAGAAGAAATAGAGAATATCTAAAGCTCACCAGCCTGGCTTAGCCTGGGACATGTTGGAGAGCCACGTGGAAACGAAAGGTCACATCTAAGGTAGAAATAGCAGCTGAAAAATATTGGTGTGGAAAGAAACACAAATGACTGTGGCCAGAAACCCAAGGAAGAGCAAAAACTTTTGGCCATTTTGCCTTGCAAAATAACTCTGGTGCTACACAGGATATAGATGAACAGATGTGCTTGAAGAACCACTGATCTACAGCCAAGTCCCACTTCTGGATATATACACAAGACTCCCAGCACGGTCCATGGGACTTAACCATGTGTATCTGAGCACGGAGATATCCTCCAGGCAGAGAGTGTTAAAGCACGCTTGATCTTTGGAGGGTGGCTCTCTTCTGCTCTGCTGGGCTGGACCTCACCATCTGCATCTCTTGAGTTAAGCCACTTCCTCCGTTACTTGCTGAGGTGCTGAGGTGCTGACGCAAGTGTTTGCTTAAATGCCACTGCCTCCATTTTCTCTGCACTTCCAGCTGAACCTAGGTAGAAAGGTCACAAAACACTTAGTTCAGCTAGTTTATCTTGGAGCCGTGCGTTGCGGAGAGCAGTGTAACAGGAAAAGAAGAGCGGGGTTACCTTTGCCAAGGCTTGGGTTTATTTGTTTAACTCCCAGTCTGGGGGGGGGTTAGGGTAGGTCCTGTTTCTTGTCACTTCTGGTGATGCTGTTGTTGCAGCCCCACAGCTTTCTGTTAACCTGTTTTTCTGTTTCAGTGCAGGTGAAGCTGTTCACAGCATCTAGTGGGCCTTAGCAAGTATTTCGTTTAGATTTTTCCAATGTTTTTGTTTTAGTTATAAAAAATGGGACATTTTGGCACTCTACAGTAAAAAAAAAAACCCAAACCCAACAGATTTTTCTTTCAAAACAACCTTTTCTGAACCCTGTTAACTTATCAAAGTATTTCAAACCCCTCCTCCATTTCAAAGTGATCTTTTCTTCCAACCTTAGGCACTAATGTGGGTTTGTTTGGATCTCCCTGCTTTGTATGTTTTCCCCCCCACCTTTGCCAGCAAGCAGCACTTCAGAGTGCAAGTTCTAACCCAGAAACCTGGAAGTTACAGGACCACAAAGGAAACTGTCCCTTTTCCAAAAGCTTTACCTTTAGGAGGGGCATAACTGGACCTGGATACAGCTTTTGATAAATTCCCTCCCATGGATCAAGCAAAGAAAACAGCCCTGGGATGGCAGATAATAGGAGCGTGCCTTACAAGGAGCTGATTATCAGTGTGACTTTGTGCAGGATGATGCTCCAACCCTCCTTCCCAGACAGTAATTACACTATCTGATTTACGAAAGGGCTGCAATAGTTGAGAGGTGAAGTTTGCATCTGGCATACAATTACTCAGGCTTGCCCAGTCTAGGAGGTATTTCACAAGTGACATTAGGTAGCTGGGAAGAAAATCCTCAGATAAAACATGTAATTCATCAGAAAACTTATCCCTCTGTTTAAGGAGGCACACCCAAACCGATAAAGAAGAATGTTATACACACAAAACTCACCTCACCATTAAGAAAACAATAAAGTACAGCCACAACGAAGCCCTAAAAGACAAAAGAACAATGGTCAGAGAGCTAGAACTGCAGTTTCAGCTTTTGAATGGGGATGAGGCATCTGAAGGGAAATCTGTTAGCTTGGGACTCTGTTCTGTTACAGAGCTATATGCTATATCTCTTTTTCTTATTTTAAAGAAATCATAGCTTGTCAGATAGTACCTGGAATGATCCAAGAGCCAATTCAAAAAACAGCTGAATTTCCATTGTGCCGCTACTTGCGTCTTCAGGGAAAAAAGCAAAGATGATGTAGTGGACCCCAAAGAGAGGGATGAGGAGAAGTGTTGACTTTGCAAGTCTCCTGAGAACGAGAACAGAGGGAAAAGCTGGTGTAGAAGGATCAAGAGGAGCCCATGTGGACTCAGGTGGTGTAAAGTCATGACGTAAGGGACATACTTGTATTGGTTGAAATCGCTGCTCCGGCCTTCAGGTGAGCTGAGCTTTCTCATCAAGATTCTTAAAATGTTGACAAAAAGAATGAAATTAATCTGGAAAAAAAAAAAAGCAAAAAGGACATGGGGAAAAAAACCCACCCAAAACAAGCCAACAAACCAGACAACAAACACAAATGCCCTGTAACCACATGTGTAACTGCTAGGTATCAGCAGAGCCAGTTTGGAGTGTTTCGGCTGAGCAAGCAGAGCAGAGGGGCTGGGGCTGACCTGCCTGTGTCCCTGTCCCCACCCCAGCCCCTGTCCCTGCCTCTCCAGCCTGCCTGGTCACCCTGGACTTGGGTGCTGGCTGCTTTCCCCACCAGTTTGCTGCAGTTTTAGTTATGGGATGGTCAGGGCTTATTATTTGGGCAAATCACCAAAGGGGCATCAGGAGGATCCCTTCTGGCTGTGGGGTTCACAGCCTCTGCGCAATCTGGCCCCACTTTGGATGCCAGCAAAGGACAGCACTGGAGCTACCACAAATGCCATTTGTCCCCTGCCAAGAGACACAGTGTGGTTTGGGATGATGGAGGCAATGTGATTAAAAGTGGGGACAGGAAAGAGCTGGCACATATACTCCCCCTCTCCAAGGGCAGATATCATTATAAAAGCTGGCCAGCTGCTTGGTTTGGGTGAAGGTGAAGCAATAGCTGTCACTGCTTGTTTGACCCTCAGGCAAAGAGCCTGTGTGGAAGGGGAGGCACAGCCAGCCTGCTCCCAGCACCGGGGAGCAACCCAGGCTTTATCAGCCCTTTGCATCAGGGCTCCAACACAGGCCTGCACTGCTCCTGCCCCCAGCACTGCCCGCCGGCCTGCACCCCTTTTGCAACACCCTGCACCATGGCAGGGCCTTAACCCTTCCCTACACCTGGGACCACCACCCCGTGTCCATCCTCCTCGTGGGGCCGTCTTTGGGCCTGTGGGTGTCAAGCAGGGCTCCGAGGTGGTGGGCTCCCCCAAGAGACACGGGTCTACTTTAGATGGGACAGATGCAGGGTGTCCCGGGGTTTCTGAAATTATTAGATGAAGAGGAAGCTGCCTGGGCTGGGATGGAAGTTTGGGGAGCTGGGGGGTGTGAGGAAATGAGGAGAGCTGAGAGGAGCTAGGGTTGGGGGACATGAAGGAAAGATTGGAATAGTTTGGGGGTGTTGAGGAGAAAAGGAGGTTCAGGTCTGAGGATTCTGAGATTTTAACCCTCCAGGCATGAGTAGTGTAGGCTGAGCAGGAGTTTTTGCTGATGACAAACTATCGGGGAAGATAGTACGCACAATTCCTGCTGGGAGCGATTGCCGTGGGCAGCACAGCAATGAATGTTTGCCCAGGAGCACAAAGGAGTTTATGGTGTTGATTTTCTGCCCTTTGAACTGCTAAGGACACTGAGGAATAAAGAGATTAGATCTGAATGCTGACTGTTGGCTGTTTGTCTGTGGCTATGGGCTTGAGAAAAGCCTCTTGTCGGTGAAGAGGCAGAGTAATGCAGGCAGCTCCTGCCCTAAGGGCCTGAGCTGGATGTGATCAGGGTTTTGAGGAAACTTGGGAGGGGGTAGGGTGACCCTCAAAAGATAAATTTAAATTGTGCCTGGGCCTTGTTGGCATTTAAATATTGCTGAGTGGCTCCTTGGAGCATAAGGGTTGATTCATTAAGAAAAATACATCCTGTGGTCTTGTTAAGTTGATCATGAATTACTTGTGTGGTCTTCTGCTTGTCTTGTATTGGTGAAGGATTGCTCAGTGGTAAATGGGAGCAGAACCCACCATCTCTGCTGCTTGGGTTTCCAAGAGACTGTGTGAGTGTTGCAGTTTGTGTTTTGCAAACATAATCACTCCTACTGGCAACACAAAAACCTCAACCAGCTCTTGGGTTCTCACTCAGAGCATCAGTAGGTTACTTGAGGGTAACGAGTGGCCTGTGTGTTTGTCTACTAAGGTTTCAGACGGGTCATTGCAGGGTGGTCTGTCCCAGAGCATCTCATTTGGGCAGAGCAGCTATCTCCAAGAAGAAGATAGCTATCTCACCTTTGGCTCTGAAGGTGAGCACCAGCAATGCTCAAACCATAGATGTTGAGGATTATTTGTACCAAATGGTACTTCTCATCGTTCTGGCGCTGTACCAGGCAGGTTCACAGTGAGTTTCAGCGCCTGTGCTGTACTGCACTGAGCAATGCCACTACAGCATAATTGCAGCACACGAACAGACGGTGTGTGCAGCCTGTGAGCCGCTTTCACTGCTAAAAACAAAGGCTAATGGTCATGTAAGGCAAGTTGGTTTTGGCTTTGCTGAGAGGGGCATTGACTGGGAGACACAAAGGCAATTGTACTGAAATGTACAGCCACTTCGGTTCTCCTCCGGAGCCGCCTTTGAAACAGTCCAAAACAAGCTTCCACAAGCCAGCCAAGTTCATATGAAATCAACAGGATGTGGAAACCTGATCTTCTTCAGGCTCTTGCTTCTTGGGAGGACACTCTAGCTTTCCTTGTGAACTTAGCTTCGGGGCATTAGTTACTGACTAAATCCTGCTGAGCAGAAGTTGCTTAAGCAGTAATTCATGTGTCACACCAGTTCAGGCACATGTCTTAAGATCAGTTGATTAACCCACTTCTAAAGCAAGTTGAGTAGATGATCTGTGACTTTCCAATATTTGAAAATACAGTTTGAATCTGCTTGTGCCAGAGAAGACTTACAAAAATAGACAAAACTATGGGGCCTCTAATGATCCACCAGGTATTGGTATTAGTGTTAATGTCCCAACACCTGTAAAAATAGAAGAGAAGGCGCAGTCAGTTATGGAAACACTCATGTCCTTTCAAAGGTTTATGCTTCAGACAAGCTCCTATTCCCTCCTTCTACAACATTAATTCCTTGTTCCCACTTATCTGCACATTTCTGAACAGAAAACTGTCCACCTGCACAGGACAAAACTACATCCTGCTCTTAAAGTACAACCACTGCTCAAAATTTTGGAAGAGGGAAGATAAAGGAACAAAATTTCACCCATCAGACAGACAAATGCAGAGGCAGGAAATGCCGTGGGCTGACTTCATACTTGAAGGTGACCTCCTACTCTTGGAAATGCTCAGATGAACTTTGAGGTTCTTTCTCAGGCTGCTCAGCTGGCCCTACTCTCCTCTCCACACTAAGATCCAGGCTTGCACCACAGTGGGGGGGTGGTTGGTTTGCCTGGCTGCCGTGGGTTAGGAACGAGCAGGACCCCATGGAGCAGCCTGCGTGGGGGCTGCATGCTCCTCCTGACGTGCCACCTCTCCCCCCTGCACACTACTTACCCGATATTTTCATGGAGTTGCCTGGCAGTCGCCCATGCAGCCACAAACACAGTTGGGGCACCTGCGATTGGAAAAGCCAGTTACTGGCTCCACAAGTCCATCCCAAAGGCAAACCAAACCCGCGGCTATTGGTAGTGAAAGGAGAACCAGTACCCCATCCGAGGGCGATGAACCGCCAGAGGAATTTCCTTTCCGAGAAGAAAGAAATGACCAGGAGCGTGTGGAGGTACAGTCCCTCCACGAGGAGCCAGCTGTAGTTAGACATGATGCAGTACTGAAAGAAGACCATGGTGAGCTTACACCCAGCCTGAGGAAAGAGAAGGTGATTAGCTTCTGCCTGGGTTTGTACCTACCTTCTAGCAGAGAGCCAGCTGTAAATTAATCTTGGCAAACAGATTTTCATAGCGATTGAGGGGACTAAACGGGTGGCCCTGAGGCAGGCGTTCACACAACAAGAAAGCAGGACTGGCACTAGTCAACTGCCTTGTCAACAAGAACCAAATGTGTCATGGAAACATGGGTTTGGGTTGCGGTCTCACTTAGAGGAGTTTCACTATTACTACTACTCACATTTTCATACTACTGCCATTGCCAGACCCCTTAGACAAGCACATTAATGTGTCTTTCAGAATTTTTTTCCTAAGAAAAAGGGTCTGTAAGAACAAGTCAAAATTTGCTCAAAATGTTCTTGTTCGGCAACAAAAATGCAGCAAAACAGGTGTAAAACAGCAACAGCAAAAACAACAAGAAGAAAAGCTTTTCTTTTGCTCCCTGATTCCTATCCAGGTTCAAAGCATCGAGCAATGTCTCCAGTGCTCCCTGGCCACCAGAAAGTTTCAAGGTATTTTACTAGCAATAAAAAGAAAAAGGAAAAAAAAACAATTAAAAATCCAGGAGGTTCCTTTTCCAAGATCTCTGAGTGCAAACGCATATCTTACTATCAGGGATCACACTGCAGTATATCATCAATATTTATTATGAATCATATTAATTTAATATTATTAATAATTAATTTTAATGTTAACCATACTTTTCCTGCCAGCCCCATCTACCGGAATCCAAAATGCACATAAGAATCTCCACCCTGGTTGTGTATCCTGTGTTCACAGCCTGAGATGCTCATGTTTAGGCAGTTCTGGGTCAATGTCCCAAACTCCAGGTGTCTTCCGTGGCCACCGAGATGACGGATGAAGGTACCTACTTCAGACTGACCTGGGTGCCATCTGCTCCAGTACTTGTAAGGGCATCTCTAGCCGGGAGGAATTGTACCGGGGCTTCTGTGTATACGCTCCAGCCTGGACTGCTTCTACATCCTCCTGCCTCCCTCACCCACACAGAATACTCCCAAAGAGGGAAATCTCAGCCAAGAACAACCAGCACGTGGGATTGAGGATGGAGAAGGGACAGGACATATCTCTCTTCCTTCATAACTCCACATGCTGATGAGAAATTTGGGACAGGGGTTTTCTTCCTTGCACACTAACTACTGCTAGGATCCTAATGGGAAACTGAGGCATGGAGGAAACTGGAAGGCAGAGGGTTACCGTGTATTCCCCACAGTAACTTATGTCTTCAGAGGAAAACAAAACGGCGTCCTTGATGAAGTTGGACAACGCTCGCAAAATGAACGATGTGAAGAGGTGCATGTGGATGTAGTTCCTCGTACAGCGCAGTCTCCTGTTACAAAAGGAGAGAGGGGTCCTGTGAAATCACAGTCCCAGCCAGGCAGGCAGCTTGTGGCTGCAAACAGCAGTTTTCAGTCCTTATTAATGCTAAACGGACACATTAAAGATGCTGTTTTTCCCTCTGTGAAAGGAAGACGTTTCCCAAGAAGGATATCCTAGAGAGGACTTAAAAAAGCTGCAGTCACATCTGCTCCACTCAGGTAGTTAAACAAGCTGAACTGTGCCAGAAGAACAGAGATCCCATGCCAACATGCTTGGCTTAGCCTCCTTCCCTCCTCTCTGGAGTAACACGAACCCAAGGCGTCTGTCTGCACCTGGGTGGATTTATTTGGTTTGCCTGCACAGCACGTTTGTGCCTGCAATGTTTTCTGCACAAAATCTCCACACAATCTGAATCAGGAGGCCATGCTCCCTTGTAGATGAGTTTGCAAATCAGTTGGTGTTCCTTCTGCCCAGAGGTGCCTCCCTGACACTGTAAGGGAAATAAATTTGACTGAATAAGGAGCAGAGTACAAATTCCAGGTTATAAGGGTTCATGAAGGTAAGCCAGCTATCAGATGGCTGCTGTAAACCTGAAGCACCTCCCCAGAGGTCAGTGCAGTAACACATAGAGCAAAGTTTTTGCCACAGTCTCAAGCTGGGAAAAGAACAGCAGGGGGAAAGACATTTTGCCCAGAGGGACACTGAAGTCATGGAAAGACCTCAGCAGGGAGGTGGTGCAAACACCAGCCTGCAAAAATACGTCCAGCTGCAGTTTGGAAAGGAGAGCACAGTATGAGGAGCAGCCCTGACATTTTCTGGGAGGCAAAACCCTGAGATCATTTTTGTCACAATTTCTGTGAAGATTTTCAGAAATACTTTGATTTTTTAACTTGCCCTGAAAGCCAGAAAGATCTGTGTCTGCTGAGATGACCAGAAGTTTTGGCCAAACACAAACCAAAGATGCTTCTCCTCACCTGAAAGAGCCCAGGACCGCCAAGGCTATCATCAGTGTCACAAGGGAGGTGCAGTATCCGATGGTGTACATGGCCTTCAGAGTCATGAAATAGGAACGCTGCGGGGAAACGTTCATTCACACCTTTACTTTTAACTGTCTGGCAGAAATAAGCCCATATCAGGAGAAAGGTGTCTCCTCTTATTTAAGAAATAAACTTTATTCTAAAGTCAGCAACTGTAGTTTTGACCCTGAGTGACCCATTCTGATCATTCGGAGGAAGCGTGAAAACCACCCGTAACAATAACTCCACCTGAGTTAAACCACAGCCTCAACTCAGCCCCTCCTTAGCATGGTCCTCCTGAGGGTCCCCCCAAGCAGCAGAGCTGTGGTGATGGGCACTCAGACTCACCCTGGCTTCGTTGGTTGTGTCATTGACATTGTAGCCACAAGCGATATCAGGCCTTGGGTATGGGTCTGACCAACCCTCGCTCGTACAGTTCCGGTAGACAAAACCTGTGTGGTAACAACAAAACAGGACAAAACCAGGTGCCATAATTTCCAGTGGCATCTTTGTTCTCCTGGGAGATCAGTCACCGGTGTGGTGGGTTGCTCCAAGAGCAAAGAGAGTATTTTCCCCCAGGCAGTGCACTCTGCATAGCTGGAGGTGAAACACAGCTGGGCTAATTATGTTGATACTTGCCCAGTGTACTCTTGTGGGTCATAATATTGTTTGCCAACTGAGGGATGACTGTGATGGATGTGTTTTTATTAATTGCAACATAAATAATACTGTTCGGTACATCTGGTGTTTCTTGGCCAGCATTCCCAGATCAGCAAACACATGACGTTTCCAATCACAGATTCATACTCCATGCAAACCTGATGCTTTCCTGAATGCTCCCACCTCCTTGCTGTGGTTTGTTGTGGTCTGAGGAGAATGCAAAACTTTAGGTGGTCACAGATTTTTGGTGAGATTTAAATGAAAGAGGCTTGTCCCCACAGCCAGGTCTGGGAATTATCTGACACTGCTGATTTCCTTGCTTACTTGCCAGTTAAAGGTTAGAATGGGATTCCCCTCACATCAGTTAGACTTCTGAAAGCTAAATTCTTGATTTCAACCGTGTCCCTTGTGGCTGTATTCCTAGTCAGTGGAGGAAAAGAGACATTTGCAGAACTCATCTCGTTTTCGAACAGACATCCACAGAAGGCAGTTTGTCTGACCCACTCCTCCTGGGACAACTGACTTGTAGACTTGTAAAGCTGAGTGAGATGGATCCCCAGCAAGTTGCACATATTTGAATAGGGCATGTTTGAACACACTCATGTTTGGCACTAAAGTAAAAGTGGAAAGCCCTGCCCTATGCACCTTACAATCTCATTGGAAGAAATTGACCTTAGCAGGCAGGTAGGTTCTGTGCTGAAGAGAAGAGAAACTTTCACAGAGAGTAAAACCAGTGCCCGCTGTACTGATCACATTATTCTGCCAGGTAGGAGCCACACTTTAGAAACATGGAGTGAAATCCTGGCTTTGCCATAGTAAGGCAATACTAGCAAGGACTTGGAGAGTGCCTGCAATCAGCAGCTCTTCTTAGTAGAAGCCTTGCCAGAATGCACCATAAGAATTTATTTTTGCCCACACATTTTGCTATGGGGACACTGTGGCACCCCATTCGTGCAAAACATCCCTGCAGCATTGAAGGGACGGGGGGAGATGCATACACAGCAGTGTTTGGCACTGGTTTATGCTCTTTGGAGCCCTGCTGAGATGTCAGGACAGAGTCAGGGCTCCTGCTACCGCTGGGCTAATTCTGGTGCCCTGCACTTGGTTTGAACTCACCTCTGTAAAGCTGCAAGGCACAGCTAACATGCTGAGATGTCCAAGTGGGAAGAGCTCTGGGTGTGTCAGCATCAGACTATTATTCTGATGCTTTTACAAACATCTTGTTCCAGCGTAGCATCTCTGGAAGGACCAGGCTTACTTATTAAGCCAGGTTTTCTATACCCTAGTGCAATGCAGCAGGAACAGGAGGGAAACAGTTCCCCCAAACAGTTCTCCCCAACCTGCCTTGGCACCCAGCTAGGTACTGGTATGGAGGCAAATTTTCTACTTGAGCTTCAGTTATTAAGACAACATGAACTTAGCTCAGAGCAGCATTGTGCTTGTAAACATGTCTGTAACTGGGTTTTGCCTGGGGATGTCAAAGTGGATCAGAGACGAAGAGGTGAGGTTCTGTATTGGTGTGTGCATGCAGTTGTGTTGTATGCTGAGCATGGGAGACTGTGCTGGGCACATTGTATTGGTGGGCATGAGCACAGTTTTAAACTATGCTACTTGCTTACGGGTGATGCACACACTGGGCAAACTGCAGCATGCCCTGCTCAGAGGAGATCTGGGGACTGCAGCCTGTCTAGCCATTGGTGCTTCGTGTTTACTGGTGCCTTGGAGGCTGCTGGAGTTGTGCAGACAAGAGGGAACACTGGCTAAAACGATGGCTATGGAAGTGGGGGCTGCCTGATGTGTCCTTCTCCTCTGCCTCTGCACCCCCACAGCTGCCTCACCTTTCCTCACTTCTTGCCCGAGACACAAAGTGCAGGTCTGGGTGTGAACTTCAGTTGCTTGATTTCAGGTGATTTTGTTTCTTTGGTCTGTTACACAGAAAAAGGCCAGACATCCCAGGCTGCAATTGTAAGTCTACATGTCAGCACAGAGCTCAACAGCTCAGAGACCAGGGCTTGGTCAGAGCTCAGAGCTGCCTGTGTCCCTTAACGTATGGCTCTTTGGCTTTGGTGACTCCCCGTTGGCTTTGTAAGTGGGGAGGAGAGAAAACTTTTGCTTTTCTCCCCCCCTCTCCCCAAGCAAACAGATCTTTTGCAAAATTGCTTTAAACAGGACAAGGGCTAGTGTTAATAACTCTATGAGTCACAAGCCAACCACAGTGTAACACCCGAGAAGAATGTGGTTAGGACAATAAACTATTGCTGACTGACACAAAATGGAGAGACCAAATCAAGATGCAAATGCCAATGGACCATGCCTTGGGTTTCTGTTCTGAACACTGTCACTCTGATTATCATTATCAAAAGTGCTTCAGCTTCTCGATAAGGAGGGCAACTAAAGTTTAAAGCAGTTAGACTGTCTCCAAGATAATGCAATGGACGCTGAGATGGAGCTGCGACCTTTGGATGTACAAATTCCAGCTTCCCTGCCGGTGAGGGCCGGAGGCAGGGAGCAGTTCCCTCTAGTGGCAGTACCAGCGGGGATGTCATTTAGTGCATCCATTTAATGCATCCATTTAATGAATCCAAGAGCCGGTATCACTATGCTAACGACTGGTGAGCGCACGCCAGATGGATGGCTTCTGCTGTGATCTGTGCCTTTGTGTAGTTTATCCCCCGTCCTTAAACCAGATTACAGGGTTCAATGGGCAGCTACTGTTTGTGTGTACAGAAAGTAGCATGGTATTTATTTTAATCCCAGAGGCTCATTTCTGACTTTATTGAAAGAGCACTAAGTGCTTCTCCTCCGACTTATCTAATCTTTATTAGACAGTCTAATTCTTTTGTCTCCCTTCCCTCCCTCCATGAAATGAATCTGTCTGCTTTTCTATAAGCACTGGACCTCACTAATTCGTGTGCTATAACCAAAGAATGCAAAAGCCCTCTTCCGATCGAATCATTAACTTGCTACAGAGAAATGTAAGCACATTTCTTGGGCATTGCTGAAAAGTAGAACAGAACAGAAAGCAGACAGAAACTCGTACTTAATGGCTAATGATCAGTATACTGGGAAGATATTTCGCTTCATTTCTAGCCTAGAAATCCCAGAGAAAGGACAACAAACACGGCTTGAGCTCATCTCTTTTTGAGTATGTTGTTTGGTGAGCCATGAAACCCAAGTTCCTGTGAATTTGTGCCGTTTGTGTGGAGCCTGTCACAGCCAAGGGAGGAACCCCTGGTGCAGGTTTCCTCTTGATGGAGGAAAAAAGGGGAATGCTTCCCTCTGCCCGGCTGGCTGTTTTTCCAAAACCTGTATGAACGTAATGCTGTGTGAAGGTTTGTCCCCACCAAGTTCAGCTGTGATTAGCAGAGTTATTAGAAGAGGAAAGATGGACAGAAATACATAAACAAAGAGCCTGAGTGAAGAAAACTCTTTCTTCAAGGAACCATCCTAAACCCCTGCTTTTCAGGACAGCATGTACTTACTGCACTTTTCTCCACCTGGCTAAGAAGAACAAACACTTCAAACATCTTGTTACTTTAGTTCCAGGCTTGCCCACGTTTAACTTAGCATTGGAAACGTAGCTGCTAAGTGACCATCAGTCTTTAAAAGAAGCTGGGACACAATTTCACTTCAAGTTCAGACCTGACAGTGGCATCTTTGTCAATAACACTTTTAAAAATAAGCGAACCATAAAAAACCCCACCTGGGCAAGAAAAGCATCTTTTTAGTTTTACCTTTTTTCCCTGTCAGCATCTGGAAGAACTCAGGGCAGTGAGCATTGACAGTCTGTCCCACCACAGACGAAGGCCAGCAGGTCATGTTATCCCACATTCCAGCACATCTGCCTGGGGAGGCAACAACAAAACACTGATACCTTGAACAACTCTGGTAACAACACCATGCAGTATCTCCCAGTGACAGAAGACTGTGAAACTTATCCCAACAATGAAACACAATCCAACGTCTCCAAGCAATTAAGAACCATGCAATGTCTCCCAAGGACCAGGGCAGCTGCAGGAAAGAAGATGCTCAGTTCTCTGAGTAGCAAGCTGGACAAGACAGAACAAGTCCTGCTGAGACCTGTTGAGACATGGATAGGACAGAACAGGTCTTGCTTGCTTTAAACCAGCCCCAGCAAGCTCCAGGCCCGTCCCATTCTGGTCCTTGTCTCCACTAGTCTCTACTAGCCAGACAAAGAGCAATTTGGGCCATTGTGAACTTTGCATCAGACCCTTGGCTACCCATCTGCCTTCTGGTAACTATTGAATGGCCCTGGAAAGATGAAGGAAACCAGATGTGACTTTTTTAGCTCACTTTTCAGTCTTTCTAAGGCTTCCACTTTGAGTGACCCTGATGTTTTCCTTACAGAATCCTTCTGTAAACAGAAAAAGATACAACGTGACTAGGAGTTTAAACAGTTTCAGAATGATACTAGGGAGAGCAGAGAGGCACAGTATTGATGTCATCCTTGTATCACCCTAAATTCTCCTCTGCTTTTCATCTCTTTCCTTATGCCAAGACTGTGCTGTTGTGAGTAACGCCAACAGACCACTATCTGGGCTTGGCTATGGGTCTCTGGCTTTTCTGTTGCAGGAGAGCAAAACTCTGCCAAGCTCTGTCAGTCTCTGGGACTGTAAAGGGAAGATCATCGCGTTTACAAGCCAGAGCAAAACCAAGTACGTTGGTACATACAAAATACATTGGCACAATCTGCCTGTACTGTTGTTCTTTCAGATGCCAAGCTTCTGAAAGTGTGACCTGCCTGTTGGAGGACCCATCTCAGAGCAACCATTGAACCTGGAGCCCTGCTGGGCTCTGCAGGCACAAGCCTGTGGGTCAGTTGCCCTCCCTGGACCTTCTGCTACCTGAGGCCTCCATCAGCTGCAGGGACTGACTAACACTACCAGATTCATCCGGTTTCCCTCAGTTAGGTGCATGAGCTGCTTGTATTAAGGATAGACGTCTGATGGTCCCCTCCTGTCAGGGTGTGAGGGAGGCTTTTCCATCTGTGTCCTCAGCTTGGCTGTGTTGCCTTCTGGTAGGAGTGGTAGAGAGGCAGCAAGGAGCTGATGGTCAGTGGAACACAGTGTAATGGTGTCTTGCTTAGCTTCTTGAACCTGGCGTGGATGCATTTTGGCCTACAGTGCAGAGTGTTGATAGAGAAGACCTGCAGCTGATGCCCCTTGTGCCACAGGGAAGCTGCAAACCTGGTCTTTCTTATTTTGCTCTTCTCCTGCAAGAATTCAGGCTGGTTCGCTTCTGCCTCCGCTCACTGTCACTGGTTTTTGCAAAGCCTTGACCATGGGTTTTGTAACATGCCAGGGAAAAATGTGGGTGCTGGAGCATGCCAGGACCACCCTACACCTGGCAGGTCCCAGCGTGTGCCAAATGCCCTTCATGCTCACTGGAAGTGGAGGGGAGGAAGTGTCGAGTGTTCTCTTCAAACACTGCAGGCTTTATAAGGACAGCCTCCATTAGCCTGATAAAAATATTTACATTTCTGGAAATGTGTTGGTTTCCTCCTGCACAACGGTCCTAGTGCCTGGAAATACAGAGCTTTCTGAAGCCAGGCACCTCAGCACTGATGTCCTCCCCATGACAATGTTTCTCACAGAACTGTGGGGGTTGGAAGGGACCTCCAGAGATTATTGAGTCCAACCCCCCTGCCAAAGCAGCTCCCTAGGACAGGTCGCACAGGGAGGCGTCCAGATGGGTCTTGAATATCTCCAGAGAAGGAGACTCCACACACCCCTGGGCAGCCTGTGCCAGTGCTCTGTCACCCTTACTGTGGGACCTGGCAACCACTGACTTCAAATCAATCCTTTAAGGGCAACTGAAACATGACCTTGGGTGGTACTCACACCTCCCCATGCTGCACTGTTTGTACTATAGAACCTCCATTCCAACACCACTGGCGTAAGGCCCCCAAATCAGACTGGGTGCACAGAAGAATCTTCTCACAAAGTTACAATGTTGAGATGGTCACCACCCAGGAGAAGATAACAGAAAGCAGCTGAGCCATTCCTCCTGCAGGTGGGCCTCTTGCCATTCCTCATGGACCAAAGCTGGTGCCACCCACCCTTACTTAGCTAAAGAGCCTCCTGGGTGGAGGAGAGGATGGCAGCACCTCCCTGACATCCCTCTGCTCTTTGGGAGCAGGAAATAGAGCATTGCCCAGCAACCGTACTTAGGGTCATCACGTCCAGAGCTCCCAGACATCCAGCAGCTTCCCCCCTGCTCCCTGCACCTGAGAGGATTATCCCTTCTTCGCTCATGCATGTCAAAGAGCGTTACCATGTCCCAGGTACATTAATGTAACACTTCTCCCTTCCCCAAGCCAAGGGCATCACAAGAGTGTGCCCTTGTGAGAGTCCCTTTTTCCTTATACTGCAGGGAGATAAAAAGACTTCCTGCTCAAGTGCTTTGTGCTCAATTCACACGTAACTAACCCGGTGTGCTTGTGCCATTGTCACAGAGGTGTGACCACCGCAGCAGAGGTGGCACTATGGGAGCTCGTCCTCTGCTTTGCCCTCCTTTCTGCTTGCACCAGCCAAAGCTTCTGGGGTAGGTGCATGAAGGACGGGGTGTGGAAGGCGACCTACACCTCACAAAGCTGCCTTTTTCTCTCCACATGAACCACCAAGGACATGAGCTGAATCCCCAGAGCTTTGTTTCTCTCTCTTTCAGACTGAAGTCTCTGTATGGGATTTTCTCTGTGCAGAGCTCAGACATACAGATAATGGAAGGCTGGAGGTGTTTTCAGATGCAGTTTTACCCAGAATAAAAGCATTACTCTGCGACTTAGCAAGGCAACAAACCTTCCTTGAGTAAGGGCCAGCAGGAGGAAGTCTCTCTCTTTGGGAACCATTACTTGGAGAAAGATGTGCATCTTACCCTCTGTTTATTCTTCTGAGGTTTCCCTGCCAGGAGGTGTGTTTGCAGAGATACACAGAGGGATTTAGTCTGTCACTTTTAATGGTAGCCCTGAGCCCACGGCAGTATACCTTGTTCAATCTGACTTGTAGTGTCAGAGGAGCAATTTTGACAGCCATTGAGAAATGCTTCTGAAAGATTTAACACAATACTACCCTTTTAACTTCTCTCTCCGTAGATTTGGGGAGAGGGGCACAGAGAATAGAACTGTCCTGTTTAAACCTGTTATCCCGGTAGCAAAAGGCCTTGAGGGAATTTTAAAGACTTGGATCCAACTTAAAACTGGATTAGCTCTCTGCTGAGGAGCTACTGTTTTACTGAGATAAAATGAGAGCATCTGTGAGATGGCACTGCCTGCTAGCGCTGGTGCTGGTGCACAGCTCACGGTCCTGTGAAGTTTAACTCGTGTCTCTGGAGTTCTGGCACAGAGGAACCACAGAGCTCAACATTAGAGTCATGTCACAGGACCAAAGCAGAAAAATGTATAGGTTGTCAAGCCACCCTCCTCTTCAGCGAAGGGCACCGGAGAAGGAAAGAACAATATCTGTTTATTCCTATCATCAAAATTCTTATAAGCAATGAGGCATATCTGTGCTCTGGAGCAGCAGGTAACCTGCCATAAGGTACCCTGTCACTGCTACATGGGTGTAATGCCCTGAAGCACTGCTCACACCCATCTGTCTGCAAGGCTCACAGGCATAAAGCGAAGATGGAGAAAAATGCTAGACGTGCTAAGAAACCAGGCAATACATCCTCCCTCTGAGTCCTGCTCTTTGACCAGGCAATAGTGAACCAGTTCTATGTCTCCAGCACTCTGCTGGAGAGGAAAGCTTTGAACTAAGAAAAAGACTCAATTCTTGCTCCACACGGTAGTTTATCTCTAGTCAGGACACCCATCACACAGCACGTTTCATGGCAGCTCCATCGCCTTCCACACAGGTGAGGGCCTTGTCATGTCATGGTCCACAAAAGTCACCCAGATACAGTTCAGCCTGTGAGACGCTGTGAATGACAAACCCATCCTTCACGGCGATGGCTGCTCATGCACAAACAACAGTCACATCTGTTGCCTCATAGAATCACAGAGCTGGAAAAGACATTTAGATCATTGAGTCCAACCATTCCCATCCTATGCCAAACCATATCCCTAAGTACCTGATCTACCCTTTTTTTAAACACATCCAGGGAAGGTGACTCAACCCCCTCCCTGTTCCAGGCCCTGACAACATTTTCAGTAAAAAATTTTTCCCTAACATCCAACGTACCCTGTGGGATGCTGACCCAGCTGCTGCCCTGGGGTAGGTACCACTGAGACCATGGGCAAGCTTCAGTAACTGCTTGCAGCTATCTCTCTGAGACCTCTCCCACATGAACGCACTTGCTCGGGTGTGAAAGGGAAGCTGTCTACATGGTGAGGACTCAGTATCACAAGACCTTACCAAGCCAAAAAGCTCCTTTACATGATGATAAATCCTCTCTGAAATACAAGACCGCTGTTATGTGACAGTAAGTTGGAGTAAGGAGGAAGCACCAGACGCCTTCAGGGTACGTGATTTAAATGATGGCTGCTGGTATTCATTGATTTTGAAGATAATGTAGTTAAGTAAATCTTCACTTACTGAGCTGACTTTATAAAAAAAAAAAATCTCTTTCCAAGATGAGAAGAATTCCAAACCCTCTGTATTTACAAGATTTTGTTGTGGATGTGCTCCCTGATCATAAGGAGCACAGTTGGGTGACTGAGTTAGAAGGTTCCTGTGACCCTTGCTGTCACAGTAAGGTCAAAATCCCAATCTTGGAGCCTTTTAACAGATCTTACTTGGCTTTCTGCTCCTAAATGAGAGATGCTTACAAGGTGTATGCCTCCTATGGTCAGGAATGTGTAGTATCTGATTTTGAGACCACTCAGCTTAGTTGAGAGCATTGTGTATATTGGTTGTATATTTTATCGTGTATATCGGTCCAGCCTTTACCTGAGCTCAGGAGTAGATCGTTTTCAGACGTCCTGTTCTTCGCCTCCAGCAAGAGAGTCTCAGCACAGTCTTCTTCCTCCTTTTTCAGGACACTCAGGAGGTCACAGATGGGTGGGACAGCTCTGACCTGCAAATTTTAAAAGCAGCAGAATCACTTTTCATCTTAAGACTTATGGTCCCTTGACAGGATTTACCCTTCTTATGCTCACATTCCTCATGGAACCCTATCAAGTGGCTGCGGGCAATATTTCCTCAAAATACAGTAAATTTCCTTGAAATGCAGTCAGTTTTCCTAATTAGGTCTGCTTTCTTATAGTAGCAGCAGGCAAGCACAGACTGACCTTCGACCTTCACCCTTTTGCTGACATTAGTGACTGATAAAAATGAACGTGTTATTCTGCTAAATAAAGTACACGAGCGGGATGCTCTTCCAAAGGGCTGCAGAAACACCCAGGGCACTGCTGGACCCTCTTAAAGCATCAAGGAATTAATTATTCACCCCTGGAAGTGTTAAACCATGGACCCAGCAGGTCATTTTCCTGGGCACAAGTGATCCTAAATACGTGGACTGGTTGCAGAGCACCCAAGCCTGTTTCATGGCTACTGGTCGGGAATCTGCAGGACCCAATCTGAATGCAGAATCTCACCCAGATTTCTCTGTGAGAACCTAGATGGTAATTTCTCCTAAGGGCATTTTCTCACCTTCCCATCTTCTCCCACCCTCCTTTCTCCCAAAGTAGTGTGGAAATGTTAGTCTTAACTCAGTTCTGATGTAGCAGTTAAACAGGTGGTTTATGTTATATATAGCTTGACCAAAATGAGCATACGAAACAGCAACCCACCACTAAAGTGGCATGTATTAAAAATCACTGTGCAGTGATTTGCAGGACAAGGTCCCAGTTGTTATATCTTGGAGTAAAAAAGTACTTTTACCATTTCTATAATTTTACCACTTTCTATTATTTTTGACAATAAAAATACTAATATAATATATATGTTACATTAAGAACAGACCCAAATATATTTATAAATTCCCACTATGGAACTTGTGTGTGTATATATACACACATATGTATATACACACAGCACATTTAAAAGATGAAAAGCAAGCCGTCAGTGTGTATTATTTGAAAAGTATCAGGCAGAATGTTTTTAGTACTTTGTGCAAGCAAAGTTAACCCAGCAGCATCATACTACTACTCAACCTCATCAGTTTTGCAGCATCGCTGATCACTTTCAGATTAGATTTAGGAGAAAGAATGATCACTGAAATCCTTGTAATGAGAACTATTCCTTTTCTACAATTAAATTCTAACCTGAAAGACATCAGTGACTATAATCCCACTCATTTTGGCTGGACATACTCTGCGTATTGTATTTCTGAACAATGTTTGATCTTTTCAGCAGTGTGTCATTCCTCATCTAACTGACTGTCATGTTTAACTTCAGCATCTTTCTCCCTTGTCTTTGTGCGTCATAAAATAAATAAACTAAAAACCACTTGGTTTTGCATAACATAATGAATTTTCTGCAATCACACATGCAAAGAATTCAAATTAAATAAACTATCCTCTGGTGCCAGGATTTCGATGAATTTTTTAATCCATGTCATATTTGAAGATAAAATAGACTTAAAAATCCATTTAGTCTCTGGGGCGGAGGCAGAAAAGAAGTATCTGGCTGGAATAACATGTATAGAAATGCAATTGCATTTAGCAGCTTCAGTTGTCAGCTGAAGGCTGAATTTGATGATTTCTAAATATTGACAGATTTTTAAAACGTGCGTTATTTGTCACTCTCTATTGTTACCTATTTGACTACCAACAGTAAAGCAATTTAGTGTACTTTCAGAGCTCACAAGTAACAGTTAAGACCTACAACATACTTCTGTAGTGTGTCTGTCCAAACTTTGACTTGAAAACACATTAAAAAACCATATTAGTGATGAGCATTTGCATGTGGGTTGTACAAGGTTATACTGAACATAAGCAAAAGCAAGTGCTAGCCCTCAAGTTAGTAACAATTTCAGCATCAGGGAAACTGTTCACCTTAAAAAAGGCTGTAAGTCTTGTAGGCAGCCTTTCCTTTTGAGAAGTGTAGGTCCCGAGACAGCTTTTGTTCTAAAGAGAGACTTGAAGATGTTATTTCTTTCTGGGTAAGAATAAGCCTGAGTGCTTTTAGCATACTCAGCTGCAAAGACCACCCTGATGATCTGATGCAGCATTATTTTCTTATGTAAAATATGTGGCTCAAGCAGGAATACGGTGAAGTTTTTACAGTTACTGTTTAACCCCGCCAAGCGATGTCCGCTCTATCCTTCTGACCAGACACTGCTGTCTGGTGACAGACACGCAGGAAACCAGATTTTAAACCCAGATAAAGCAGAGAGCCTCCAGGTGCTGGTTTAAAGACCTTGTTTTTCCACAAGCGCTGTTCCTCTGTCAGTCTTTGCCAACGCTGGCATCCAACGGGGCAGGCTGGGTGTGAGCAGGACCATGGCAGGTCCGGCGTGGCTGTTTGCCGAGCGATGCCACATCCCGCTTCCCGTGCCACAGCCAGATAACCCCACTCTGCTGCCAGCTGTGCTCAGTCTCGCTCGTGTTTACCATCAGCCACTGGGAGCAAACAGCCAGCCCCCGCACCTTGAAATCGAGGAGGAAAATGGGCTCCTTCCTCTCCCTGCGGTTTCCTCGTCTTTTCCTAAACAAGTTCGTTGGAACAGCTCCCAGGCTGTCAGGTTTTGATGAGGGGGCGAGACATCCTCATGTGTTGTTTAAAGAAAAGAGAAAGTACCCAAAGCGTTTAAAACAAAAATCACTGTGATAACTAGGTGTCCAAACCAGGACAAACCAGCTGCAGTTTGTGATACTGATAGCAACAGCCAACTGCAGTTTTTAACCTGTGGAATGAATGGATCTAAGCACTATTTAATATAAATAATATCTTCAGCCACAGAACTCACAGCTATGTGAAAGCAAGTGGGTTTAGTTTAATGAGAGGGGAACAAAAGATGCCTGGCAAAATCAAAATAGGCATTTCGAAGGACTGTTCTCATTCTGAGAACAAGCAGAAGGAGATGCTCTCAGTGGCACCCAGAGCAGTGGCATTTGTTTACAGAGTTGTTTAGGTAATACCTGAGGACAGGAAAGCACAGTGACAAGAAAACCATCATAATCACTATTTTTAATGCGGAAGATGACCAAAAGGCAAAAAAGTTTACAGAGTACATTCACTCTGCAACTAAATTTCTAGGCAGAACTTGTTTTTTTCCAGAATTTTAACCAAATCCCCTGCTGGGACAAACAGATTAAGTTTTCCATTAGTTGCAATGAAACGGGGATTTTTTACATGTGCCAAGAGCTTGATCCTTTCCTGACTTCTCACACCTAAGCTGGATACATTTCAACCTTGGATCGATATGCTTTCAAAATATGAATAAGCTGAGCAGCACCTGGAGATCACAGTCCAGGTTCAACTGTCCTTCCCGACCAGTCTGAGTACCTGGAGCTCAGCACTTACAATCTGACACATAAATTCCCAGTGAGGTGATAAAGCTGAAAGGAAGAAACCAAACTTTGTGGGTCAACCATCGGTTTGCTTCCCTTCAAACTGAGTCAGGGGAGGCTTTGGTAGTGGTGGGCATTCCCACTTAGGGGATTGCTGGTGCAAATCAGCAAAGCTTCTCTAAACAGCAACAAATCTTTTCTCTTTCATCACAGAACCTGCTTTGTTTACCAAAGCAAGTTAGTAACACTGCTGTCTCTATGCAGATAGGGAAACTGAGGCATGCCGCTGTCTTTATATAGGTGGGGAAACTGAGGCATTCATCATCTAGCCACCTGGCCACTGTCAATTAGCACAGGAAGCAGCAGAAGCAAGAGTGAAATAATAATAAAAAAAATCAATCAGCTTCTACACAGACTTTTTTTAAACAAACACACCACAACTTCATGGAACAGAGGTGCACTTACTCAGACAGGGTGCGATTCCGTGCAGTTGGGAATAAATAGCTCTGAGCACCTACCAGGACAGCTGAAATCCAGAAGACGATCACCCGGATGGTCCACATAGTCAATCACAGGCTGTTTCCTTCATCCCTCGCACACCAGAGGTGACTGGGCTGTCTGTACACTCTCTGGTGTGGCTCTTGGCTCCTTTCACTTCACCTCTTTCCCTCCTCAGTTTTTTTTCCTTCCTAGCTTTGACTATCCTTAGCCAATGTTTCTTTCCAGCTGCTAAGTCCTAGAGAGCATCAGCAATGACAGGACACCCTCCCCTCCCTCTCCCCCCCCCCCCCCTCCAAGCTTTCCTCCTCCTCTGCAGAAGCCTCCTGTCCCAAGAATAACAGCACCTCTCTTGAGCATGTTCCTACTATCGTCTGCCTCCCTTCCCAGCTATTATTTACTGTTATCGATGGGTGTCGCTGGGGAATGATCATTCCTCCTGCTCCCAAGATAAGGGACCAAGCAGAGCTCCCGTGTAAGATGTCAGCCCTAAGATGGCAGAGGTGATCAATCAAGGGGAAATACAGCCCTGGAATAAGCACCCTGCTGAGAAACAGGGTTGGAGGAATGGGATTCAGGCTGCCTGCACTGCTTCTGCTCTCGACAGCTCTGCACATGCCTCCCGCAGCAAGCACGCATCCCAGAGAGCCAGAAATCAGGAGGCTTGCAGAGCCTGCTGCAGCACAGCCGGCCACCCACGCCTCCCACCAAGCCCAGGAGAGCACAGCTGCCAGAGGTGAAGAAAACCTCGAGTCTGGAGTCAAGGGACCCCAGGGAAAACACAAACAGGGAAACTGCTCTTCCCACCCTTTCCAAAGTGGACTCTAAATGATCCTGGGACTTCACTCTCCCATCCAACATCCAGAGAAATAGTCAGTCTGCACTTTGTCCCAATGTTATAGGTTGCAAGAAGTCACTGGATTGGATCCCTGTGGTACCTCATTGGTGAGATGCAGATTCCACCTGTCCTGGGCTCCCCACAGGCAGTTCCTCCCCAGTCCCCTTTCCCAGCTCTTTGTTTTTACAGGTTTAGTTTCTGTGGCAGAACGGTTGTAAAGGGGCTGTGTGCTTACTGGGGTGTGAGCTCCCAGCTGCCCAGGCAGGCTCTCTGAACCCTTGCTTGCCAAGTTCACTTGTAGCACAATAATGAACGTGGCTTCAAAACAGGGCTCAAGTTTGCACCGCACACCAGTGCTCTTTCCAAGAGCACTGCAGCCTTGGCAAAGGCTCTTGAAACACCTTTTACCACCTTTTACCAACACACCACCACCCGTTACAGGTCAAATAGGTTGATGGGCTGCCCAGGACACAGGTGTGCTCCAGATCTACCAGTAAAGTCAATGACTGTGGCCATAAAATACATTGCTTATTACCTGCACACTGAACATCTAGCCACTGGCTTAGGCAAGTCATCTGCTGAGCAGCAGTGAAGGAATCCATGTTTCCTAGTGAGCGTTGCCCTTTCCCATGCCTGCTCTGAGCACAGTAACTCCAGCTCTTCTATATACGTGCTCCCTAAGGTTCTTGAATTGCAATGCTCAGCTTTCCCACACACCGCCCTCATCTTCCCCCACATCCCCAGAGCAGGAGTGGGGCAAACAGCAGCACTTGCTCTAACCCCATGCTACATCTGCCCTGCCCAGCTCCCCAGTTTGCATCACACAGCATCCTTTCCACTGCCAAGGACAAATGTTTTGGTTCTCCTTGTCCTTGTCCACACAAAACTCATAGAAACTGCCATTTCTTGAAGAGCTCTGCTTTTCCACAGAGTTTGGAAGAAACTGGTCAAAGGACTAAACAAATTGTTAAAAGGGGGGCTGAGAGGCAGCCAGACGATGCCATTACAGTAGTCTCAAGAAACCACACTGGCAGTGCTGCATCATCTCAGTGGAGTGCCAAGTCACTCTCTCTCTTCCTTTGGCTGAAGGAATATTCTATTATTCCATTCATATTGTAACAGCTTCCCCTGAAAGCCACCACTCTTGGTCCCATTTATGTAGTCGAGAGAGCTTTGTTCCTGAACATACTCCTGAATGTGGGGCATGCTCTAAAACAGGTCATGGTCACCTGAGACTTTCAGAGAGATGATGGTGGATTTAAGCAACAATGGTGTGGATGAAGAGACTGTCACCCTCCCATTATATTCATGTGCAGGCTCAGCATTAAGAAGTCGGGTGCAAAATAAAACCTGGAGAATTCTCACCTGTGCAAACCATTCCTTGGCTTGCAGCGCAGCGGATGTCAGCACAGCAGGACAGACACCACGCATTGGGAAACCTAAGAGCAGCAGCAGACTACAGACAGTTCTTACCAGTAATTCACACATCCCAAAAAGAGGTGTTTGTTTAACTAAACAACACAGCAGTGCGCTTGGCTGTGTGCATCTACCTTTACTCCTACCCAGTATATCCATTTTAAGTGTGCCACAGCTGGAATTTCTTTGAAGTCTGTAATCTAAACCAGAAACAATACCTCAGAATTTGTTCATGCAACCCTGAAAGTCTTTTTATTGTAACTTTAGGAGTAAATAAAAGAAATTACTTTGCTTTGTGTTACTCAGATTGTAGGGTTGTTTACTTATCAAACACTAACCAACTTTGATGTTAAATATTTATTAATACTTAAAATTTCCATTAGTGTTTCAGCCTAATAATTCATTTTTCTCCCTCCTTCACTGAATAATTAAATCGCTTGCAATGCCCCTCATACAGCTTGACAGTCAGGCACATATTTTTCATCTCATATTTGGAATATGATATATATGATATGATATATCATGTATCTCATATATAATATATAATATATATTATATATATCACATATATGATATATATCATATATACACATATATGATATATATCACATATAAAAATAAAACTGAGGTGGGAACCACTTGTTTAAACCCTAGTTCACAATATTTATTTATACTAGCCTTCCCAAGGAAACCTGCAGATTTGTTGGCTGATAATCCCCTCTTTTCACCTACCTTTTCCATTGATTTGCTACCTCTTGGGAAATCCTGAGGTGCCTTGTTCAGCTCATCTGATGTGGAAGCGGAGATGGATTCTGGTTCACACTCAACTGTCACTGTTCAAGTGGACAGACAGACATGTCAGTTGTGCTTCTGTGGGAGGAGAAATATGATACCATGTTGTTTGCTCTACTGTGTTCCCACGGCCTTTTTTTGTGGAAACAGGAAGAAAACCCCAGCAAACCCATAGACCTAAACGAGTTCAGCGTGGGACACTGGGATCAAGCTCTGGAGCTGGCAAGTCTGTTTACAGCACCAAACTGTGCCATGCAAAAAAATGTAGTGTTTTTCAGAGACATCTCCCCTTGCCCCAGAGAGACAATTCAGGCAGCCTGTCCCCCTGAGAGGGCTCTCCAGCAGATACATTCTGCAAGAGAAAATAATTTTACCCATCTTCCCAACTTGTCAGGTGGAGAATAAACTGAATGGTTGGGGAAAGCACTAGCTTGCTTTCTCTGATGTTTGAAAAGGTCCATGCTCCACAAACGGCACATAGATGTGCATGTGGAGCTACGAAGAGGAGGAGGTGCTTGTACCCAGGAAAGGAAGGATGAAGCAGGAGGTTTGACAGGGAGGAGATGTTTTATGTACGTCTCTGAGGATTTATGTGCTTTTTAGTGTACACTGGGGCACAATCAGAGGCGAGGACCAGATCTGACAAAAACTGTGCTATGAAATGGTAAGGCAGTGAGCTGCTGGAGTCCACATGAAGCCCATGTAGAAGCTGATCCAGAACTGGATGCTGTCATCACTGGGCATCTCTCCCCATCTCTGGTCAAGGGTGTAGGAGTCATTGTTTGCTAATAAACAGCAAATTTACTGAGTATAGGAACTATATGCTGGCAACTGAATTTTATGATCTGAAGTTTCTTTTTCCTTTTTTATTTGAATGGAGCATTGAACTACTTTTGGTCAAATTGTACCTCTTGTTAGAAATGCTGAAAGAGAAGAATTTTATTCTTAGAATCGTAATGAAAAAAAAGTTCTGGAAATATTTCTGCCTTTCTATATTAAGCGTCCTTGAGACATCATGAAAAAGAACAGGAAGGCTATGAAAACAGCTCATCCCAAGCAAACACTCGTAGAATCATAGAATGGTCTGGGTTGGAAGGATCATAAAGGCCCAACCCCCTGCCACAGGCACAGCCACCAACCTCCAGGCATGATCTAGAGAAGGTTGCCCAGGGGTCCATCCAACCTGGCCTTGAAAACCTCCAGGGATGGGGCATCCACCACCTCTATGGGCAGCCTGTTCCAGCACCTCACCACGCTCTCTGTAAAGAACTTCCCCCTAATACCTAACCTAAACCTTCCCTCCTTTAGCTCATGCCCAAGGCAAACACAACACACCCATGGGAGAAGGAGCCGGGGCAGACAATGCTCTCAGCTGTATTTCTGACATTACGTGATGCAGGAAATCAGTGCAGATTTCCTCAGTGTTCGTCTTTCTCTTTGGCTCTTCCACCAAACTCTGTTGGGAGTCCGAAGGGCTCGCAGATTTGGGACGACACTTAGAAAGGATGGGATGCCAGGGTGTCCCAAGGAAAAGAGGTTCTCCCTGCCCACACCAGAGACCCCACTGTGTTTAGTTCAGCATTCCTCACTCTGGTCAATCTGCCCAGGTTACAGAGATTAAAAAAAAAAAAAGTAAGAAAATTGGGTTTTCCTGTACAGCTGCAGGTAAAAGTGAAAAATCAAGTAAAATAACTGGTGATTAGTGCAATACGCTGAAACGCTGTTTCCAGGACGGTGGCTGAAGGGACGGCTCTCCAGTGCTGAGAAGCCAGACCACACGGGCAGTGTAATGGTGATGCTTTCTCTCAGGGCTGGGTTTGGTTTGGGTTTTTTAACGCTGTAATGAAACTTTCCGAGTTTGGCTGAAGTCAGGGCAGGTGGCGGCCGGCACCGCGTCCCCGCCAGGCTTGGCATCACCTCCCTCGGGCCGGAGCCCCTGCCCGCCCGGAAAGCCAGCGCCCGCCTTCAGAGGCGACGGGGTGTCAAGCGAGGCAGAGGGTCTGCCCTGCCCGCGGCCATGCTGCGGGTCCTGGAAACGACGCGGCCTTGGGGGAAAGCGGAGAGAAAGAGAAGGAAAAGCGTTCCGTTCCTCTCACAGCCCGGCCAGCCCGGCTGCGGCGCCTGCTCTGCCCGGCCCTGAGGGGACATCTCCGCCCCGAATGGCCGTTCCCGAGCGCGGCGGGACGCCCAGCACCAAGGCGCACACCCTCCACACACCCCTCCGCCAGCCGCGAGTGGTGCGGCCCGGTGCCCTGTTGCTTAGCGCCTGACGCGGCCTGACACGGCGCTGAGGTGAGGGCTGTGCCGCCGGGTGGGGGTGACCGGTTATCGGGCACCTGAGAGCGGGGAGCCGCTGTGAGGGGAGGAGCTGGGTTAGCAGGGGCTCCCTCCCGCCCAGGCGGAGCGGAGCGGGGGATGTTGTTTTGGCCCGCGTCGCATCGCTCTTCCCAGAGTTGTTGGGGCCGGACGTACAGCTCTGCTCCGACCGGGCTGGAGGTGGGGAGGCCGCGGCACCGGCGGGGTACGTGTGGAGGATCTGTAAGCTGTTCTGCCCGCTGGGAAACTCCGCTGGCCTAAGTATACAGACCGGACCAGTGCGCTTTCCTGTTAAGCGCATGGATGCTCTCACAAGCCTTGCGCTGTATGTCATGACATCAAACCGCATGGCTCCCTGGTTCTGAGGCGTGCTGGGAGCTCTGTCAGGCACGAAGGGATTAGAAGGTCCACAGGAGAAGGGGGATACCCTGGCCTGAGGGGTTTGGGGTGAGTTCTGCCGTTGCCTCCCTGGGAAGCAGGATTTCAGAGCTCCAGGGTTCTTCTGTTGGTTGCTTTGCCAAAAGAAAAAAAACCCAAAACCCAAACAAACCCCTCAAAAATAGTTATGTTCAGGCTTGACGTGGGTATCCTGGAAGACTTAAGAACATCAGTCCATCAGTCAGAGAATCCAGGACCTTGGCACGTAAATATTCATCCTGTACTAGCCCTTCGAGGAACACTGCAGTGTGTTACTGAACTTGCTGAGTGGTGATGGTAGCGCCACTTTTAAGTTATTGATAAGATTACACCAGCAATCCTTTGCTAATTTAAGTTTGTCTACAGCCTTTGGAAACTTGTGTTCCTGTTGGAGAACACTGGCTGAGAGAAGGAGGATGGCAGCTGTGTAGATTGAACAACTCCAGTGGAAAGAATGTAAGCCTTATGTTTAGAATTTGTTTAGCATGTTTTTGTCCGAGTTTGGTTGGTCACACTACCTCAGAAGAAATTTGCCATTGTGCACAATAATGCAGCTCCTCTTACAGATTTTCTGTTGCAAGTGGAAAATTTGTACTTGGAGCCATGGAGTGGAAAATATTATTGAGGTCGGGGTACTGGTAGCACATTATTTTAAGCTTCTTGCTTATTTATTATTTAATACTGCAAAAGGCCATAAATCAAACCAGCACTTTATGAGCTTGAAGCACCTCTCAGCTTCTGCCTGAAAGATCTAAAGCAGATAGAAAACCAGACAAATACCAGAGATGAGACCATAAAATGTAATGGGGAGGGTGGACCTTTTCAGTCCTCGAAAGTGCTGATCCAAGTATGTTGGGCATTGCTTTGATGTTCCCCTCTGCCTTTCCTCCCTCAAACTTTTATTGATGATTGTTAATTTTAGATTTGGGCCCCTTAAGGTCGTTCAAGCCACTATGAGAGTGTTAAAACAACATAGCAAACCCAGTGCCGCTCCTGGTACTGATTGAGTCTTAAGGTGCTGCTGTAGCATGGATCATACAAACAAACTCTGTTGTCCAAGCAGCTAATCAGCTATTGTGCCACTGCTCCCAGAGCAGGAAGGTGCCTCGTGACTGAAGCTTGGCAAGAGGAGTCAGTATTATCTAGCATTGGGTGAGCTGAAGTGTGAATTGCTATTAATGTGGCACCATCCTGAGCTGCGCACCCACCTTCCTGTTCGTGAAGAACAAATACAAAATGGTTTTCAACCCCTCCTTGAAGGCTGAAAAATGCAGCATGGCTTTTGAACTCAGTACTTTGTCCACAAAAGATCTTGTCTTTTTCTCCATGCAGTTCTCTGGTTCACAGGAGAGCCAAGGGCTGTGTGCTGTATTTATGAAGATAATTTTTGTGTATGGGTTGTGTCCGGTGTCCTTACTTTGCAATATTTGCACTTGTCATTAGAGAAGTTTATGTTCTGATAACTGTGCTTACTTAACAAAGGATCGAGAATACTGGTGGCCTTCTGGGTTTACAGTTGTCTTCACTAAGCAAATAACCCAGATGATGCTATCCAAACAAAAGATTAAAATGCCATCTTTCTTATACCTCATATTAATATTTAAAAACTAAAAATGAATCTGCAAGTTAACAACCCAAACACCCAGGAGAGATTGGAAGAACATCTCTGCAGAAATCAGTTTGGATAGTGGAATTATCAGAAGAACCTTCTCTCCTTCTCTGTGCTGGAGGATGTGAAGGAAGAGAGATGTTTCCAAAATGCCCTAGAACAGATGAACATGCCCAAAGTGGTAGGGCTTGTGATGGGAGCAAGGCTTCCTGAAACCACTCTGTCCTATATTCAGCACACAGAGAGTAATCTACTTCAGTAGGAAAAAAGAAGTAACTCCATTTCCCAATTACTTTTTTTTTTCTGCAGTTTTATGCATCAGATGTTACTAGTGCAAGGGAAGATGTTCTGATCATTATGTTCTTTTTACTCACCCCCAGGCACTGAGGAATTTTACTACCATTCAGACTCCATTTCTGTCCCAACATGGACATAGTTCAAGTGGCTGCAGCAGAAATCACTATTCCTAAGAAAACCTTTGAGAAAATACCCAGTGTCCTACTAGGCAGTCTAGTGGAGGAACCTAAAGAAAGACATGCTGTCCCCAATCACCTGCTGGAATCGAGTAAGTTTGTGCTCTTACTGTTTGCCAACCTTGCATAAATCCTAGGAGACACGTCTCTATTATTTTTTTTTCATAACACAAAGGCAAAACTCCCATCCTGTTGCTTAAATTGCATCTTCCTGTGAGCCCAAATCACAGGAGAGGTAGTCAGGAAAGAAATAGTGGCTGTGCTGATCCTGGCTGACCCTAAAATTTTGAGTTGGCTTGTTGATGCCAAGACATAAACTGGCAACAGGATCATGGCTCTGCTGGCTAGTAGATGCTGCCTTAACTTTCCATTGAAAGAGTCATGCCTGCATAGCCAGAGAAATAATCTTACGTCTCATTTTTTTTTCACTGTAATATTTTGGGTACAACACAAATATACTTAATCAGTGTAACAGTCATCGTGTGTGTTTCACCTGGTTTCCTTCCTGTCTCATTATCTCTGTAGAGATTTATTCAGAGCTTGAGAGGAGCAAGGTTGTACAGGCTGAGCCTGCTGTGTTACACTATGGAGGGTACGAAGTTGGAAAGCATCACCAGCAGACACTGGTGAGTGCTGGAGCGGGGATCCTCCTGGGGCTCACGGAAGGATAACAGAAGCTGAGCAGACTGCTTGTGGTCGTGAGGCCGTTTGCTCTGTGGGGTGCTCTAAAAAGCAGCACTTAAAAGCTGTTACCATCCAAAGGTTTGTTCCTTTGAGAGCCAAAGCAAAACCATGGAATATTACATCATTTCTGTTGTTTCAGACCTCTGTAAAAGCAAAGTCAATAGGTTGTTTCATTTTTTTGTTCCTTTTGCACATAAGCAAAACAGCCCCAGAATTTGATTTAACATTAGTGTCTTCTTTAGCAAGACTAACCATTATTCCTAAGTAAGGAACTGTGCTTTGTTTCCAAAAAATAAAAATGCAGGATGCAAGCTTTACATAAAATCAGAGCATATTCAGAATTATTTATGCTAAAATAAAAAGTGGTGCTTACTTGTTTAGTACAGCTCCTTTGCTATGGATAATCTCACAATTGCCCTTCTTGATTGACCTCCTAGTGTAAAGTGTTTTATGGTTTTGGTTTTCTTTTGTTCTACAGAAACTGATAAATATTTCTGGTGATGTAATAAACCTTCACATAATACCACCCCAGACAAAGTATTTTCAGATCAAATACAGCAAAACAGTAAGTGTCAGAAAGCCTTTACACTGCTCTTTGCCTGCAGCACTGGGTCTGTGTCATATAAGCATCTTTTACATGTGTTCTGTATTATTTTGGGTCATTTTCTAGCACCGACTTGTCCCTGGCTTGTCATATGTGGTGACTGTTGATTTTTGCCCTGATGAGTGGCGGTATTACTATGACTGCATCCGAATTCACTGCCAGGTGAGGATTTATTATAAAATACATTTGTAGATGTGATGGACTGACACAACTATTAGGACCTTCCCTGGATGTGTTCAAAAAAAGGGTAGATGAGGTACTTAGGGATATGATTTAGTTTAGGATGAGAATGGTTGGATTTGATGATGTTAAAGGTCTTTTCCAACCTTGTGATTCTGTGATTCCGTGATTCTGTGACATGATGGTAATGATAAAGGTGCAGTTAATATCCTGGAGCCACAGGGGTTTACTCCCATTAAGTCTGAATTCGAATATTTAATTTTAAGCATTTAAAATTTTCCTCTCTGTAAGCATCTCGGAGCTGTGGGTAGAATATCTTCCTTATTCTGTTATTCTTTGCCAGTAGATCAGTCTTTGTGCCATACTGATATAATGTCTTAGCTGAGCAGGCTTGGAGGAGCTCTGAGGTTGCTGAAAGTATGGATAGGCAGATGGATGCTGAAAGCAGGTAGAATATCAATATCCTGAGGTGCACAGTGATGATCTTGAAGATGATTATGCCCATTTACTGGCCAACTATGCCAGATGATTTTGCCCATTTACTGGCCAAGGAATTTTTTCTTTCCATAGCATTTATTCATGGCAAGAAATACGTACCCCACACACACCTTTTTTTTTCAGGGAGAAGATACGTTATTCATTCCTGTGCATGCCTACCCTGGTGTAAATGTTGTACAATTTCCATCATTTATAAATCTGTCTGATGTGTCTGTTGGTAAGAGGTGAGTTAAGGACAGACATTTGTCCACATTTTATGAGACATGCACAAAATCTGAAAAATCTGATTTTCATCTATATGGAGAACTTAATGTCTTGGAAGCTTTAAGGAAGTCAGCTACCATCTGGACTGCAAGATAATTCCATATATGAACTGTTTCAGGTACACATTCATGGGAAAGTAAATGCTGTGCAAACTAAACATGTGCATAGGTGAACTGGGGTTTCAGCTAGTCTAAATTGATGTTGACTCCATTAATTGGATGGTGAAGTGATATGCCTGCTGTTCATAATCTGTATACTCCCCAGTTAATAAGTCCTAAATGAATGGATCTTCCTTTCAAGATAAAGGTTTCTGGAAATTATAGTATGAGCTGGTAGTGATAGGTGGGACAGCAAGTAGCTAACCTCAGTCCAGAGACTGATCAGTCATTTGATTTGCTTCTTCTGTTTAAAAGTATTTAAAGTGCTCTTCTGATGTGGAGCTCTAAATGGCAGAGACTTCATCTTACCCTGTCTGCAGCATAGACGTAATGCTGACTGTTCTCATGAAGTAATTGGTAATAATTGTTAACAGGAACTGGGAAGAGGAAAAGGAGAAGAGAGATCCTGTTGATTAGGAAATAGTTTTGTAGTATTTTGGTTATATTAGTTGTAATTACGGTGACTTGTGTTAGTGCAAAGATTTCTGTGAATTCTAGGAACTGGAGGTCTTAGCAGCTAGTTTTTGTCTTAGCCTGTGGTTTGGAAGTAACTCATATTTTACTGAAGCACAGAGATATAAATAGACAAGGCACATACAAGGAAAATGAAAAATTTTGCAGTAAAAATGAGTTCAGCACTATAAAAGGGATACTTGTGTGTTTTTTGTGTATTTGTTTTTCTAACTCCCCCATATGTTAATAGTCAATCTGTCAGAAGTGATGTTTCAGCTTTCTCACAGGACTGAACATAACTCCTGACTTTCTGGGTACCTCCAGGCATGATGTGATTCTGTTTATTTGCTCCATTTTTATAACAAATTCTGAGGTGTGCAGAATTTTCATACTCTCAGAATACAGAGAAGAGATTAGACAGAGTACAGAACACAATTTTAAATCATGGCAATTTTTTTCAACACAAGGATGGCTAGAGATGCCCCTGAGGGAATTTGGTAGAGTTGCTAATGGTTTCAAACATTAGTTTTTACCAGTGTTTTTCATTGTTAGTCTACTAAAAACTTTCCTAAAAATGAAAGCTCTCTGGAATACTTGCTACTGTACAGAATTTAAGGGACTATGAGCTCAATCCATAACCATCTGAGGTCAAGGGAAAAACTACCTTTTACTTCCATAAGTGTAGGACAAGTCATATATTCTACCACTGAGCTTTCTCCTTAGGTACAGAAGGTCCATCAGGCAACAGGCAGCATAACATTTTTTTTGTCTCTAAGGCACTTACTGTAGAAGCTGCAGTATTTACTCAAGATGTAAAACAAATTGCCTTCCCAATCTGCTGTTCCATCTTCTTTCCGAACAGGACAGAGAAAAAAGGACTTTGCTATTATTGTTTATTTCCTTAGACATTTCAAAGTGTACTTTCCAAAGGAAAATTGTATATAACATGCATTCTTTGGTAATCAGCAGGATAGGATTTCAGTCAGCTTACAAAGACCAGAAATAAGCTTGGGTAAGTTGGTCTTGATTTGTAGGATGATGGATGGTGTTACACTGATGCTTTTGTATTTTGATTTGATACATCAAAATAAATGCATGTGAAAGTAAGACAGCTTGAAAAGATGTGTGCTAGTACCCTTGGCACTAACAGTGTGAGACATGAAGGGCTCCTATGAACATCAAGCCATGGTATCGTTACTTCTACAGTGTTTAAAGTGTTGTCGTTCTGATGTGCCGGCATTTTCAACAACACTCAACCTTTTCTCATTGTCTTCCACAAGAAGGGCCATAGGAGGAGTCTGATTTCTGGTTCTGCACTTAGTGTTGCTCCACTTTGGATTGTTTCTACTTGCTAGATATTGTGGTTCGTAAGAATGTGAGGATACATATAAGTAACTTCTAAAAAGTAAATTTTATAAATATTTCTGTAACCAGATTCTGTGTGGGTAGGAGAAACTAACTCAAGATGTAAAATATCTAGCACTTAAATAATGATTTAGCTCTCATTTCCTCAGCAAGTGAAAGACCTGAAATATTTTGCTATTTTTGAACAACAGAGAATGACTATTTTCACATTAATAAGTAACCCCTCCCTCCAAATACAGATAAATTCAGTGCATCTTGTGTATAATACAATTTTCCAGCTTGTAATTGATGATCAACTGTAGTGTCATTAATTTCTTTCTTATTTTCTGTCTTTTCAGCAAGGAGTATGTTATCCCATTGCAGTGTAGCTGTCCAATAGATTTTGAATTCCACATTGATTTTATTCAGCCTCATAGAGCCTTCACCGTCCAGCCAACATCTGGTAGACTGAATTTATTTAAAATTCAAGACATTAAATCTGTACTTATTGAATGTAGTTACTTGTATTCAGTGCTGTACAGAATAAGCCTTTGCCTTAGAGTGTTTCCAGGTAAATGCAGACTGATACATATTAGTCATATGCAGCCTCATGGCAAAGAGCCTTCTGTGGCTGGTAGATTTCTTTTCTCAATGCCCAGCTACAGACCTGTGGCAAAAAAAAAGGGACATCCAGCCTTTGTCTGCTCTCTTTGCTGGTCATGTGGAAAGAGTCCAGGAGCCCAGCATTCACCTTTGTCACACCTTTCCCCAAGGACTGTCTGTCTCCTGCCCCATTAAAGGAATAGGTACACATCATGTTACTTGACTGGGCGACCAGAGGAAATAGAGGGTCACTTCTGCTCTGTCAGTTGTATCTCCTGTACCTGTATTTTCCCTAGTGCTCTGGAAGAATTTGATAGAATTGTGTCTGTTGCTTCAGGAGCCGTTACAGTGATGGGCACAAAACACACCACTGCAGGTGTTTCACGGGACAATAGTGGGTACTAGATTTAGCCTTGACCTCTGTGTATGGGTTTCACAAGAGGCAGGGACTTTTGTCTACAGTATGCTCAGCTATTTTCATCCCTACAGCAGGAGAGGGCTCTGTCTTGAGGCAGACATACCTATTTGGACCCTCAGTTCAATAATGACACAGAATTCCTTGAAAGAGGAGGAGCACAGGGCCACCAAGATGATGGAGTGGAACACCTTCCTTGTGAGGAACGGCTGAGGGAGCTGGGCCTCTTTAGTTTGGAGGAGACTGAGGGGTGACCTCATTAATGTCTATAAATATGTAAAGGGAGAGAGTCAGGAGGACAGAGCCAGGCTCTTCTCAGTGACGGGCAGCGATAGGACAGGGGGCAAAGGGGTGCAAGCTGGAGCACAGGAAGTTCCATGTGAATGTAAGGAGGAACTTTTTCACTGTGAGGGTGATGGAGCACTGCCAGACAGGCTGCCCAGAGAGGTTGTGGAGTCTCCTTCTCTAGAGACATTCAAACCCACCTGCGTTCTTGTGTGATTTAGTCTGGGTGATCCTGCTCTGGCAGAGGGGTTGGACCAGATGATCTTTCGATGTCCCTTCCAACTCCTAACGTTGTGTGATTCTGTGATTTGGAGGTCAGTTGCTACCATTGTTACATTTACCAGGTGTCAGCAGTAGCATGTACGTGCTCATGTAATGACAGAAATGAGTAGGTGAATGAGACCTGGTTGTATAATTCACTCAGGCATTCTGCTTAGTTCCATGAAAATACATAAAAGTCCTAAATAAATAAAAACCTTCATAAATCTGGGCCTAGTGCTATTTGTGATGCTGGAATTTAAACTTTGATTATTTATGCACTTGGATGAAAGTTGCTGTTGTTCCTGCATGTACAATGATATAAATTTGCCCTGTCTTGTCAGATGGGTTTTCATTCTTCAGAGGTACCAGTTGGATTCTATCAGATGTGTGGTTCACAAAGATGAACTATAGTGCTGCCTTGGTTTTGGTCATTCTTTCAGGATAATAGTCTTTCTTACTTTGTACTTAAAGTATTTTTGATATATCAAGGGAGGAAAGGAACAATATTTCAACTGAATAGAACTAGGGAGAAGTTGTAAAATTTATCAGCTAGGGGTTTTTTTATTGTTTTTGCATGGTCATAGACAAAGTGGCTGCAACTAATTCATGAGATCGAAGTTGGCTTTGTTCTTGGGAGAAAGTGGAACAAAAATATCCCAGAAAAATCATCAACCCAGTAACAGTTAAGTCATAAACTCTGGTAGCTAGAAACTTTGGGGTGCTGAAGGCCATCTGAAAAGCACTAAGAAGTTTCAGCTCCTACCCAAGCCGTTGAGCTCTGAGATCAGTAATGCTGAAATGCTCTGACAAATTCCATGCACACAAAAAACCCTACCACAACGAAACTAACTGTTGTTTAAAACAACAGGATGCAGAAAAGCAGGCAGTGGTCCCTTTAGAGAGATGAGAAATGAATATTTCTGGTGAGCTGAATAAATTCCTTGTTGCAGGAACACCAAGGATCATCAGGGCCCATATCCTGGGAGTGCACTGAATGTTTAGGCATACAGAGGGTGGTTAAATTGCTTGAGAAAATAATCACAGAATCACAGAATCACAAGGTTGGAAAAGACCTTTAAGATCATCAAGTCCAACCATTCATATCCTAAACTAAACCATATCCCTAAGTACCTCATCTACCCTTTTTTTTGAACACATCCAGGGAAGGTGACTCAACCCCCTCCCTGGGCAGCCTGTTCCAGGCCCTGACAACTCTTTCAGTAAAAAATTTTTTCCTAACATCCAATCTAACCCTGCCCTGGCACAGCTTCATGCCATTCCCCCTTGTCCTATCACCTGTCACCTGGCTGAAGAGACCATCACCTATCTCTCTATAACCTCCCTTCAGATAGTTGTAGGTGGTGATAAGGTCTCCCCTCAACCTCCTCTTCTCCAGGCTAAACAGCCCCAGCTCCCTCAGCTGCTCCTCATAGGATTTGCCCTCCAGCCCCTTCCCCAGCCTGGTTGCCCTTCTCTGGACTCGCTCCAGGACCTCCATGTCCTTCTTGTGGTGAGGAGCCCAGAACTGGACACAGTACTTGAGGTGTGGCCTCACCAATGCTGAGTACAGGGGCACAATCACCTCCCCAGACCTACTGGCCACACTGTTTTTGATACAAGCCAAGATGCCATTGGCCTTCTTGGCTGCCTGAGCACACTGCTGACTCATATTCAGCCTGCAGTCAACCAACACCCCCAGGTCCTTCTCTGCCTGACAGCTCTCCAGCCAGTCTCCCCCAAGCCTGTAGCGCTGCATGGGGTTATTATGTCCCATGTGCAGCACTCTACACTTGGCCTTGTTAAACTTCATCCCATTGGACTCAGCCCATGGGTCCAGTCTGTTCAGATCCCTCTGAAGAGCCTCCCTACTCTCAGGCAGATCAACACTTCCTCCTAGTTTAGTGTCATCTGCAAACTTACTGAGGAATAGATAATAAGGAAGTAAGACCAAGTAGAGACAGGTAATGTATCAAATCCAGATGATTCCACCAACTTGGAAGAGCACAGTGAGGTATGTTTATAATGCCTGGCTCAGGAAGTCAGGAAGTGCCAGAAACTTAAGGCTGGCAGATGCAAGTGAAGTGTTTCTACATATAAACCGGCAGTCCTTTTCACAACAGTTGGAAAGACTGTAGTTTTACTGTCAAATCTCTCTGCTATTGCAAAATATCACCCATTCTCTGGCAATACAGTGTTCTTCAGTGACACTTCGAGACCTGAAACATTTTCCAGGTCTACTGTCATTCATTCAAACCTTAATAATGTTTCCAAAAAATGTAGTCCAGAATTCAATTTCAGCATAACTATGTGGGCTCACCCTAGATGGACTCACTGTTTTCTTCTTCTAATCACAGGAATCATTCCAGGCAATGGCAAAGTGGAAGTAACTGTGAAATATTCCCCACTTGAGTATGGAACAGCACAAATGACAATGCAGTTATGGATTTCACAGTTGCACTCAAAGCCCTATATATGTGTATTCACAGGAACATCGATACCACATCTGGGTCTAATGTATGTGTGGCTGGCTGATCTTTGACTATTTTTGCCCAGTGTAATAGGATTTCATGCCATTTTGCTGTAATAATTTTAAGCATTCATATCTATGGAGACTTAAAATGCACTAATGTACTTAAACAACTGCTAATACATGTACCTGTTCTCTTACCTCATTTGCTCAGAATGCCCTTAATCTGTATGAAGTACAGATTACCAAAATAAAAATAATGAGAAATTACATAGCCTTAAAGAAGTGTTGAGCATCCTCAGCTTCCATTATCCCTGCTCTATGTTATTATTATTATTGCTGAGGCCTTGCAAGATACAGGGGGTTTTGAGCAGAATAGAAAGGAGGGTTCCAATTGTAATTTGGGAGACAAATCTCCAGTCTCCTTGTATATCTAAAAGAGATGTAAATACGTGTACTAGACTTATAGGCCATTTACAGAGTGCTTACAAGAGCAATATCTGTCCTTCTGACATCTAGAAAAGAACAACTGGACAAACAGCAAAGTCGTCCAGAGAAAAAAGCTGCATCTGCAGGAAGATCCGTGGTGTGGAGAAGAGGCCAGTTCAGCCAACCCCAGTTAAGGCCTATTCCAAAATTAAAGGTGTGAAGGGATAATAATCAAAAGTACATTTCTGGGCCAAACATCTTTCTTGTTTCTATTTCTTCCTGTTAATTTATATCTCATAGGAAATTGAATACCAGAACCTCAGAATCCCCACAGACTTGTCAAATCCATACGCTGTAGCTACTGTTTTGAATCAGGAACCAGGCAAATTGAAGATTAAGGACTTGAAAGAAGGTAATGTAATTAAGCACTGTAAACTTAGTTTTAGCCTTTGTAGGTTTCTGATGAGAAACTCAGCTTCAGAATTGCTGAGGTGATGTGACTGTATTTTCTGTAAGAAATTTCACCTGAGCTTTATGTATTAATGAGCTATCAGGATGGGTGGATTTCCCAATTAAAAATTCGATCTAGCTTGAGGTGTGATATGGCTTTCTGATATTCCTGCAGCCCTTTGCCAAGGCAGTGAAGGGATAAAAACAAGACAGGTGAAAGAAGCAATGTTTCAACTAAAAATCAAACAAAATATTCAGAAAGAGGAAGAAAATCATCTCAAGTGGTAAGTATTAGTTAACCACATTAACACTGGGGTTTGCTTAACTAAGGCCTCTATGAATTATGTATGTGATACACACTAGTGCATAATGCTGCCATTCCAAGTCCTGATTGGTTTGTTTTACAGGTGTCAGTTCACTTTCATTTTTTTCTCTCTGCCTAAGAGCAGTCTCAGTAGTGGCCCATAATAAGCACCCACTGAGGTCTTTGATTGTGTTATGGTTGCATTCAGAAAGAAACCTGCTGAAAACCCTGTTCACCTGACCTTGTGCCCTTAAGAGCAAAGGAAGCTTTAGTTAGGTTTGCCAATAAATCAAGGCTAAAATGCAATGGGAGTGATCGAATTGCACAGGTACATCCGATGGCATAAAGCAAAATACATGGTCGTGTGTAAGAACAGCCTGGTTTCATTTGCAGTCCACAGATCTGCTCTTATGTTGGATGTTATGGACCCTGAGACACCGTAGGAAGAGGAGAATAGGTCTGCTAGCCTTTAAATAAAGCAAACTGCATTTAGTAAAGTATTTTTCTTGCTTCCACTGTCAATGCAGGCAAGTTCATAAAGGTAAAGATCCAGTATCCATGGAATTTAAAAAAGAGATTATTGAAAACCGACAAAGGGAAAACAAGCAATACAAGGTGAGTCTTTGCTGGGTTTTTATACATTTAAAATCAGACTTATACTTTCAGGTTATGCATTGCACTGCTGAATTGTGTCAGGCTCTCTACATATTCAGTTTTTCTTTTTGCATCAATGCAAACTTGTAAGAGCTGTAATTCTCACTGCAGTTACATGTTTATATGTCTGTGTAGCACTGTTTCTGAGGTGGTTTTATCTTGGAGGTAGTCAGAGGGAAGGCAGAGTTATTAATGGAAATGTAACTAGGTATTTTCCTGGCTTAGCAGATTTCCACCCAGCCACACCACAGGGTAACATTGCACCATAATCCTGTCAGTACCATGGCCACATCCAACCTTCTGTTTTTATTGTACCCCTCTGAAGAGTTGATGTCCTAAATGGCTCACAGTCAGGGAGCTAAACCCAGTCAGTGCTCTCACACAGAGCTATAGGGAGGGAATTCATCAGGCTGTTCTTCTGCACCTTCACTCTCCCTCTCCTTGGTTTCTTCCAGTCAACCCAGACCATAAGTTATTTTCCATGGAGGCAACAGCAGCAGTACTTGGTCACAGGAAATCTTTTTCTCCATGAGGCACAGCTCTCGGGGAGAGTGGAGCTCTTACCCTGCCTCCTGGATATTTAAGTAGCTTCTTATATCCTCCTGACCTCCAAGGAGCTGTTTATAAGAGTAAAATTATTTATGGATAGGGTAAAAGCTTTATTTATACTCCGAATTCGGCACTGTGAAGTAATTCAGGCGTTATATTTAATACTAACAAAGGAGGAACTGAGTAAAAAGAGGAGAGATTGTTGAATCACCAAATTACATGTATGTTAACTTTGTTTAGAAGCATTTACTTACCTGTTGGCCACAGGGGCTGTGGACATTGTCTGGTTTCCCAGTTGCCCCCATCACTTTCTGACAGAAGCATATTTTTTGCTCATGCTGTCAGTTTGTTCACCTTGAATGACATTTGGCCTCAGAGAGCATTTATTATCCCTCCATTATTTGGTCAAGTGTCTGCTATGTTTTCCAGCCTCGGAGTGGCTATCCTGGAGACCTTTAACTGGTCTGCCTTCCATTGTGCTAATTCCAACTTCAGTCCATGAAAATCATGGGAATTTCACTCAGTAAAATAACCCCAATGTCTTTGTTTAAGACTGAATGGTATCCTAGAAGTGAAACAACAGGTAAGTAGGACTGGGGTGGAAGAGGCACAGTGAAAAGAAGTACTGGTATTCATGCAGTATGCCTGAATACTTTGAGGGGCTCTCAAAGAAGTGAAGTGATGACAGTAGTAAACTGTTTCACGCATGAACAGATTAAAGAGCTGACACCATTGGAAACTATGGCAGAGATGTTCACAGAGCATGGGAAAGCTGCAGGAGATTTCTGTAGTGCTGTCATCTGGGAAGATCTGTTCAGGTGCTAACTTATGGTGTTGATTCTGTAACCCCTGGCTGATGCTGGCTATGCAAAGCAAACTGTGTTTCATTAGGGCAGGGATCTGATTGAAACTCAGGCCCAAAATAAAACTGTTTTACTTTGTTTGACTTGCTCAAGGGCTGCAATAATCACTCCCTAGAAGGGAATGAAGTCTGTGTTTTGTCAAGCTCCTCCAAAACATTGCATTGTAAGGGAGTTCCACTAATTGTAAAGGAAAAAAGAATTCACTGGATGCTATGTACTAATGTGATCATTCTTCCTGGCAACAAATTAGATCCAAAGAGGAGATCCTATCATAGAACAGGAGTTTCAAAGGAACAACGTAGAAGTGTCTTTCAGACGTGTTACCCGGCCTGTAGACCAGGTTTGTTTGTATGTTATTATCACCTGCTACATGTTATTATCACCTTCTAAGCTAACAAACAGCCATAGATACTTGGCCCTGAATAGTTTTCAGCCTAATATTCCCAGTTCTGTGTCAGTGTTTTATTTCCCATTTTACTTTTAATACAGCAATGCAAGCACTGTGCTCCATGCACAACTCATCTTCCAGGGATCTAACATGAGACACAAATGGAAATTTGCAGGCCTAACCTGAGATTCCCACTGCTTGATTCAGGAAGTTCTCTCAGCAGCAGCAGCTTCCTCATGTCTAAACATAATGTTAAGCATATTTTACTATTTGCAACCTTTACCTGCAGGTCAGATTGACAGGAACCTTTCTGGTACTTAAAGCTTTTTGTCTTTGTGGTGTGTGGTATTTCCTAAGATCTATTTTCTAGAATTATTGGGACCTTTGTTTAATAAATGCTCCACTACTGAAGGAACTTTGAATGTTAGCAACACGAAAGATCCTTGCTGCCTTCTTGAGGAACATAATAGCTGTGGGAGTTGGTCTTTTAACATTATTCCTGTTACAAAGTGCTGACAATTGCTTGGTGATGCATGGCATTGTGTGGAGGTGGTGTTCTGAGGACCTTCTTAATCTAAACGGCTGAGCAGCTGCCCTCCTTTTGAGAGGTACTGTACTCTGGGGCTGCTGGAGACGCTTCTGGTGCTGGATTCTTCTGTCACATCAATTGAAAACTGGAGAGGAGATTAATACATCAAGAAAGAGACTTATTTCTGTTCAAGGAACATTCTGACAATTTAAGACATTTAATAGAGAGACACCACCTCTGTCTTTCACCCTGCTGTGGGCATGTGCTATCAACCCTTATTGGAGACAGGACACTGTTTTTGCTGGGCTCCTGGTTTAAGCCCTTTCAGCTGTTCCAGCTTCACATCTGTGCAAGATGAAGTATGTACTCAGTAGAGATCTAGTCTGTTCTCTCCACTGTCAACTGCCCATGTGTTGCACTTAAGTCATAGTGTGTGGTTGTCATTTATGTATGAATGCAAACCATGCTACCTTATCTCTGCATTCCCTGTGCTGCATCTGCAAATATTTGGGGATTACCTCCCATTAAGCCCTGCAGTGAAGGCTTCTGGTTAAATGCCAGTGCTGAGAATGTTTTTACTTGATTTAATTTGTTTGGAAATAACATATGGATTCAGGCCAAGGAATGGATTGCGCTGGAGGAAATTCCTCCCTTGTCTAGTTGAAAAGGGATGTCCTTTTTCTTCTCTATTTTTTTCTTGTTTTAAATACCATGCAGCATCCAAGTGTCCATCCCACATTTGACTTGCTCCATAATGACCCTTGGGACAACAGAAACAGGATGTTGAGGAAATTCCAGCAAGCAGCATACAAGGTAATGTGAACAACCAGAATGAAGAGTGCTGGCATGACACCTTGGAAATAGCACAAAAAGCCATGCAAATGAGCACATAAGGAGTCTTCACAGCTAGCCAGAGATTTGATAGTTTGATAAATATATCCCTAATTCATGACGAAATAAGAATCTGGAGTAAGTTTTGTATTCTGCTGTTGATGCTGCTAATGCTTAGTATTGTGATCAATGCTAAACAAATGCAGATTAATTTAATTAAAAAAACCCACTTCTGTGCAAAAAAAAGGATTTCCAAAATGCATATAGAATACTATGCCCAGTTTTAGGGCCCCTAGTACAAGACAGACAGTGGTAAGCTGCAGTGAGTGCATTGTAGAGCTATCAAGATGATTGGGGTATGGAGCACTCAGTGAGGAAACACTTGCTCAGCTTGCAGAGGGAGAGGGTGGGGAGAGAGAACCTTCCAACACTTCTGAGAATGTTCTTGATGATAGAGCCAGGATCTTTGCAAAGGTGCATGGTGGGAACATGGGAAGCAATGGGTATAAATTCAAATAAGAGAGGTATAGACTGGATATAAGGAAAGCCTTTTGCACCATGAGGACAGTAGATTGCCTAGAGAGGTTGTACATTCTATGTCCTTGGATGCTTTCAAGACCAGACCAGATAAAGTCCTGAGCAACCCGGTCTAATCTCATCACTGATCTTGCTTGGTGCAGGAGGTTGCACTAGGACCTCCTAAGATTCCATCTGACCTGGAAAGTAAAGACTAAATCAGTGAAGTCACTTATCTCATTAGGTTTAAATGTTATCTTGCATCTCCACTGGTCATTTCCTAGTCAATCTAAATGCAGCAAGCAATATGGAAATTTCCTGCTTTCCTAGCATCCAGTTTGGATATTCTTTTCCAACCTATTCACAATATTAGGCTTGATAAAGAGATCCTGGAATGACATGCTCTTTGCTGTACTGCACAAATAAGGAGGTGGCTCCTTGTGGCATGAAAACCTAGGATTCTTCATGGTTACCCTGGGATTTATGGCACTAGGTGAATTGAACAGTGCAGGTTACTACTTATTCTCCTCATTCACAGAGCCACAAGTGTTCACATGGCTCTGATCAACTATTTACCCACTGTTAAATCTGTATATGCCAGTCAGACACAGATGAAGGATTAGGATCTAGCCAAAGAAGCCTCATTCATGTGTAAGTTTTGAACTGGTTTTGTTATGTAGTGTCACTGTAGGGTTGAGATCTATTCTACATCTCTCCTTCCTCATTTTCTACCTCCTGAACAGAAAACTACAGTGAAAATTCTGAAGTAGAGGTGTCTGAGTGAGCTCTGTAGAATAAGTACAGTTGTAATGTATGTGTGTTTCTATGGTTGTAAATCTTAGAGTGTTCAGCTTCATACTAAGCTTTCAAATCATTCTCTCAGACTGTGATTCAGATTCGACTAAATCGTTTGCTCCTCCTGTTCCATGGGCTGACCAGAGAAGCCAGAGGGTTGGATGAAGGCTCTGCATCTGGTAAGGAGGAGAACAACTTAATATTTTGGCCATGAATGATGCCAGTTCAGAATGTACTGCAGTGTGTCAGGTGCATTACACATACACTGACAGGTAAATCTAAAGACAGCGTCCCTGCAAAGGAGTCTTCAAGCAAAAAAGGGAAGTATGACAGGGTAGAAATGGTTGTAGTCAAAATGCATCTATTTTTTATGCACATCGTGCACCTTAAAAAATGTGGTTAACTCTTCTTAAGAGCCCTGAAGCTTACCTACTTAAGAATGGGGAGGAAGTTGTAAATGCTCCATCTCTGGAAGTGTTCAAGGTCAGGTTCAACAGGGCTTTGATAGATGTCCCTGCCCCTGGCAGAACGGTTGGGCTAGATGATCTTTAAAGGTCCCTTCCAACCCAAATCATTCTGTGGTTCTACTTACAGGCCTGAGGAACAAGGAAAGGGCAGGGGGGACTATATGAGAAACACAGGTAGGCAAACAGATCAGGTAGAGCCCAGGAGGTTTAAAGACATTGGATAAGAGGAGCTTATCACATGGGGTTGGAATCATAAACTCATAGAATATCCTGAGTTGGAACGGGTGCTTCACGTAGAAGACAGTGTAGAGAGGCCTGCTGACTTGCTGAGCAGAATGAGATAGAGGACCATGCTGGAAAGAGGGGTCTGTAACGTTGTTTTAGAAAAGGGGAAAGTCTGCTAATCAAGGTATTGTGCCTGCTGCCTTGTAGATGGGACACTTAAAGCCTTTAGGAAATACTACCTTATTTTGTATGTTGAATGACTAGACACATCCTGTCTAAAGAAGATTGGTTTGATTCTGATTTTGAAACTGTGTATTAAGATATTAAAAAACTGTAATATTTGCTTTCTATTTATGACAGAAAGCAGGAGTTTCAGCAGACCAGAGAAGAGTGAAGAATGGAAGGACATCTCTTCCAGCTTATCTGAAGATCGTATATGGCCTTTTGAATTCCCCTGTTTCACTTCTCATGACTTTCACCGTGATTTGGTAGGTACAGTAGCTAAAATTGTGGCCAACACTCACGATAGAATTTTGTTGAAGTCATTTGCCACAGGCCTGGTATTGCCTTTATTAATATTTTACAACGTGACTGTTGATCTGGGGTTCCACATATTAATTCAGGACTTCAGATTTGCTAAGGGTGCTGCTAAAAACAATTTAAAAAATACTTGCCTTGTCTTGATTCCATTCTGAAATTCTGAGTAATACATTGATGATCAGAGTTAATTAACATCAATGATTTTGCAGAAGAAAAGAAATTAAAAGTAACTGAAATGTTAAAGTCCAAGAAAGGACGAGAGAAATATCAAAATGTTTGCATAATTATTTCTGTGTGTTTTCAAGTAGCTGTGCTGATGGATTTCTGCCAATGCAGAATAAAATGCCTGCCACATTACTTCATTTTAAATGCTGTATTCTTTCAGGCACCTGATGCTCTTGGCTTAGTTCCTATCAAATCTGTAGATGTGAAATTCAGCCATGTCCTTCCTTTTTATGACCTGAAGGTGAGTCAGTACAGCTCTCTCAGCTGTATCATGTTTCTGTCTTTCACTAGTCTGGTTAAATATGTTTCCTAGCTGATTCAGTGACTCCATTGTGCAGCCCAGTAGAAACGTTACCTTAATAGGGCTGTGTGATTAGATGCTTTTATTAAGAGCAAATCTCACCTGTTTCTATAAGGAACAACCTTTCAGTCAGCAAAAGCCTCTCCACATAGAGAGATGAATCAGCTCAGCTGAAATTATTGTATCTCAAGCAACAGAATCCTTCCATGAGTGAGGATACTGCAAGCCCTGCACGTCACACAGTTTTTCCTTTGATTTTAGAATTTTGTAAAAGTGACATTATCAAAGTGTCTTTCCTTTTAGAAGGTAATGGAGTCTCCTCTTTAGTTGGCATCCAGTCCTGCACGTTCAGTCCCACCATTCCTGCCCAGGAAATGCAAACATCTCATTCTCGAAATACATCATGGTTTTTTAACCTTATGAGTACAGAAACACTTTTCCTCCTGACTTCTAAACCCTTTTCTTTCCAGTTTCTTAATAGCAAAAGATCAAATTCTGCCCTCTGTCAAAAACATTTCCTTAGGTTCAAATCAATGCAGATTTTGGCTTAGTGCAGATACTGGCTTCCTTTTATTTCAGGTGGTGTAACAAATCTGGAGGCTTTCTTGTAGTGTGTTTTTTCTTTCTCCTTAGGTTCCTCAGCATTTCAGCATTATGAAGTACCAGCCATTCTGTACACACCATGCAGCCACAAGTTACAAAGCAAAAAAACTTTCCCGACCACTGAGGGAGGGAGCCCAGGTAACAAGTCATCTCACATACAGATTTTCCTGAAGTCACTCCCAAATTTCTACATTTTTACAGTTATTTGATTAATTTTGTCAAAGTGTTTGATATGAAAAGGCTTACTGTAGTCCTGAAAAACTTTGATGTCTGTGTTTTTCCAGGATGAGTTGATTCAAGTAGTTGCTTCCCCTGAGGGGCAACTTGACCTGGTGTCCCAGAGGATGGATTTTCACAAACCATCCCCAGAAGAAGCAGCAGAAAGGGATGTTGGCCTCTTAAACCTGGTTCCTCCCCCAGCTTTAGTCTGCCCTACAGAGAGTGACCCACTTTGCATTTTTGTAAGTAAAAGTTGGCTTCTGCAAGGAGCTGAATGGAGGATGGGAAAAGGTGTTTGTTTCATCAGAAGCCTAATGTGGAATTGCTGGGCAATTCTCTTACTAAGGTTGCTCTGTAAAGCTGTCTGGAGCATAGATTGTGCTACTTGGCACCAACTACAGAAGGTATTTCCCACGCAGTGCAGCACAGCCTGGAGGTCCCTGAGGTGTCTCTGATTGCAGAGGCAGGGAAGTGCTGCACGTGGGTACAGCAGCATCTCCAAGGCAGCATGGTGCTGTGCCTGGCTTGGGTGGCTCTGCATTTCAGCATTGCTCAGCTGCAGTGGCCCACAGCCCAGCGTGCTGCTCTGGTGGTCTTGGCATAACAGATATGCTATAGACTTGTCCTCACTGATGTGACCAGGACTCCGGTGGACTTAGTGATGAGAAGATCTGTGCATTTCTTTCATCCCTCTGTTATGTCAATGTTAAGAGCCAGGCACAGCCACTCTACCCAGCATTAGACTTTATTGAGAAACACATGCTGGTTCCAGAAATAGATGGCAACATGATCACCTGCTTCCACCACAGTGAGTCCAGTTTGCATTCCTGGATTCTGAGCTGTCTGGAGAATCAGCAATGGATTTTGGAGTAATCAATCAGGCTATAGTTCTTTCTTCCAAGCATGGAAACAACACCTAAATTGCTGAATTTTAGACAGCAGAGAGGAAGGCAGCTATGCCTTGTCTGTGATGAGGAGAAGAGACAGGAAATGAAGGGTCACACTAAACAGAACAGTCACAGTGAGACAAAGGTGTGAATTTGAGGAGACTACATTGTTTGGGTGGACTAGATCATCTCCAGAGGTCCCTTCCAACCCCTACAATTCTGTGATTCTGTGTGTGTGTGAATTTTAAGAACTGATTTTTTGTCAATTTACTTCTTTATAGTGCTCAGAATTATTTTAAAAAATAACCTCTTCTTTGTTTTTTAGAACCCCACTCCAGGATTAGTTCCAGTTTTACCTCCTTTGGCCTATTCTGAAACAAATATTGAATATCATCTTTGTCCTCATCCAAAATATATCTTTACCAAGGAATGCCCCAAAGGATCCAGTATCCCAGTCACACAAAGGAAATTTCTCCATCATGAGGTATGGGCTTTTGTGTTTACTGTACAAGTACCTGGATTGAATCACAGAATCACAGAATGTGTTGGCTTGGAAGGGAAGGTCATCTAGTCCAACCCCTCTGCAGTAAGCAGGAACATCTTTATTAGATCAGGTTGCTCAGTATGTTCCTGAGTATGTTTTTGCTGAGAATTTGCTCCAAGGAATTGAAAAGGAAGATGGAGAGTTATCCTAGATAGAAGACATTTTCAAATAGAAATTATGCATGCACCTACATAGTCACTACATGGGTCAGAATAACTTGTTCTTGTCAGGCTTTATCTGTGTCTCTTACTTATCCCTGGGTATTTCTCTGCTCTTTCCTTCCTTTCACTGTCTACTGTATTTGCATGACCTTGCAGTGGAGGAAACATCTTTTAAATCTGGAGAACTGCAGCTCCCCAGATTTAATTCTCAGCCAAGAAGTCAGATTTTCTGTCCTGCAAACCTCTTCTGGGTTACGTGTTACAGGTCTGACAGCTGTAGCACTTGTCATTTCAGAAAGTGATTCCTGAAGTAATGGAATGGAGAAGATTCTTGCCAGTGGTGTATTCCACTTTTTCTATCACTCCCCCACTGGCAAGTACACCACCTAGGTAAGAAAGAATTTGAATACACAGTCCCTCCACCCTGCACCATTTTTTGCCATCTGTAACTACATTGACAGGTAACTAGTCCCACAGATAAAAGGGTGTCTACAGTTGCAATTAATTGCTGATCAGAAATCCAAAACCGACAGGGAATAATACCCCTACTGACCTCCTTGAAGGGTGGGTTGAGAACAATGTCATTAGAGGACATACCTAGACCTGGAAGGAGAGTGCCAGTCTGGACTTTCAGTAACATCTCTCCTGAATGCTTTTAAGTTCAGTGATGGAAAACCCTGAGAGGTACAAATTCTCTCTGCTTTGCAGAAGTTTGAACAGTAAAACCTTTCACATGTGAGGACCTTCACCCAGGGGTAGCCAACAGCTCTCAAGTTCCCATTCCCTCATATCACAGCAGTTTCTGGTGTACTTAGATTTTCCAGGAGTATTTAAAAGTACCTCATCCTCACTGTAAATACAACTACTATGAAGCTTCAAAATATAAGCATTGAGTCCAGTTACTCTCTCTCCATCTTCATCTAATACCATTTCCATCACAGGGATCCTTACAGTCTAGATATGCTTCCAAGAGATGTACCACCAGTGCTGTATGACTTACCTGAGAGAGACAGGGAGAACATAATTGACTAGTAAGTTTCTCCTCTATTTTGTATTTGGTGTGATTGATTATATCTTAGCCACTGGTGTGGACATGTCTGAACCCGTCCTGAGAGATCCTCAAAGGCAAAACCACAAAGTCTGTCTTGCATGGAACACTTCTGTTCTCGTTGTTAGCTAAAAAACACTTAAAAAAGGATAAAAGCCCAATTGTTCTTCCTGATTTTTAGTGAGACAGATGAAACTGAGTTCAAAATGATTCTTACTCCAGAGATGGTGAGAGCTGAATTTCCACAAATTGGACAGGCACTCTCAGAAGAAGGCAAAGAGAAATCAGGAGAGGAAGAAAGGTAGGTATAAATTGAAATTAGGGGAGAGGAATGGGAAGGAATCTGAAGACAAACATCACCTTCAGAATTATGTAGAAGGCCATACTGAATTGCTCTAGGGGCTCCATCATGAGTCGGGTGCAGATCTGGTACTCTGAGCAAATTTGCACTGGATCAAACTTCAGCCAGCAGCTCTGAATGTGACACACTAGCCTGGATGCCTCTGATTTGTTTTATCAGAATAATCTAAAACACTCAAAGCAGTTTTCTTGCCTTTGCAGAGATATTCAACACTCTTGGACCAGTGGCATTTATTTCTAGTGACCTGTTTGGTTAGGAGTTTATTAATGCTGGCAGAAGAATGAGCCCTTAGAATTTCCCCCTGGAACGGTGCTGTTTTGTCAGTCTCTTCCTAGGAGTGAGTCACATTGGCTGTGCTGTCCAAACTTCACACTTCCCCAGCACACCTTGTGTTTTAGGCATACAGCACAGCATGCAAAATAACTTGCATTCCTAAACACAGAATTTCCTGCTCCCTAAAATGCTGTGAACTGGCTGCTCTAAGGGCCAAATTCGGTGTTGTCAGGCCAATGTCCTGAGTTTACAGCTCAGCAGAGAAGCCTTGGGGGAAACCTGAGGACAAGGAAAGCTCTGAGGGCCATATAGGTCTCTGATGGAGTTGGTGATTACCACTATGGTTTCAGAGCAGCATTTCAGAACTGCCTGGCAGTTCTGTGGAGCTGGAAGCAGAGGTGGATGTGCTGTGTTATACTTGGGGTATGTGACATTGCAGGAGGGATGCAAGGATGTGTATGAGCACAGGGGACAGTGGGCTGGAGCAGCAGGAAATATGAGTAAGATAAGTGGTTGCAAAGCAAGACAGGAGATTGTGCTGAGTTCTGACCCTGTGCTTTCACAGGTACCTTGTGTGACTTGGAGCAAGTGAATTATCCTCTCTGTCCTACACTTTGCCCTCTTTAAAAAAAGGTGATGGTGTGGCTTTAGGTATCGGGAAGTGCAGACTAGCCTGAGACTTTCAGAGCCATCAAGAGATTTGGATGTCTCATTTTCTTTGCTTTTAGAGGGAAATTATTTGATTGACATTAAAATCCTGCACAACTTTAAAACAGTGCTGCTTATTATGAGCTCTCTGACAAAACACTGCTTGCTGTATTGTGATTACCACAGGGTTGATTGAAAATAATTTGCTGTAAAAATGCTGGTGGGTCTGACTCAGTGCCACTTCTTGCATTTTATGACACTTTGCTTGTCAGAGCATGGGGATTTGGAATAACTTGTATAACTAAAGAGTGACCTTTTTTTCCACAGTGATACAGTGTTGGGTGGTGCTTTTCCTGAGTGAGCAGTTTTATAACCCTAAGGTTCATTCTTTTTGAAGTTTTAGATGCTTTATTAAAAAAAGAAAATACTTTTCTATATTAAACACCTCTGGGTATTGATTTTTACTTGCTGAAAGCTTCCCTTTTTGTTTGGCTTTGTAAAGAGTGGAACAAAAATATTCACAATGAAGTCCCAATGCTTTCTTTTGTCCCTGGAAGGTTCTTTGTCGTTACCCATGGGGTGGTGTTTCACTGGATGACTGAGCATACATTCCTCCTCTACAGAAGTTTCAGCATTTTATCCTTGAGGCAAATCAGTTTTTAATGCAGATGTTCTTATTCTGGCCATTACAGCATATGCTCCTTCATAGATAGATTCGCTTTCCTAACTGGCCAAGTGTGAATGTTCAGTTCACAGTTTTACTCCTTCTCCAGTTCTGCATAGGTAATGGGATACTCTCTGCCTTCGTTAGACAAATGAGAGAAATTATGTGTGTCTTGTCCTTTGGTTTCTGTCAGCATTCCCAAGTAGCTCCCCTGGCTATTGTAAATACAAATGACTTTTAAACTTCTTGCAGAGACCGGCACAACCATCCAGATGGACATTTTCAATCCCAAAATGAAGAGCTCAGAGAGAAGATTCAAAGACATATGGAGGAAATGAAGCTGAAAGCACTTAATAAAACCCTAATTCTGGGATAAGAGCAGTTTTATGAAGTCCATGGTCTGGCACATCTTATCCTGTGAATGAGTGAGGCCTCTTGTGTCCCAGCTACATATACTTCTGTTCTGTGAGGTCAGCAACTTGCTCTGCAAAGAGAATCACCAGTGATGCCCCATCTGTCAAGGACACTCACTGTGACCATTACCCCAAATTGCAATTGCTCTACTGGGAATCTACAGCTATGTACCTGTTTGTTTTGTCCTGGTGGGAAGGACCAGAAAAACCACAGCACTACTATGTAAATAGAAAATCCACAGTACAACCATGTAAATAGTTTGGTAATTAATTTACAGCCCACTGTTTTCAAATAAAGTCTGAAAAGTTCTCATGACCAAATTCTTCTGATTTTGGGCTTTTTTTCAGTTATGATGCATCCCTAAACTTTGGTGTGCAGGTCACCAAGTCTCAGGCTTGACTGTAAAATTGTAGACTTGGTATTTTTAATGAAAGGGAAAGCTTGAACACAGTTTTTGTCCACAAAGATAATGCCTAAGCAGATTTCATTAGCTGTTCAGAGATTTAATACAATATACAGCTCTCCTGGCAAAAGGGTGCATGGATTTGGGCGATGAACTCCCTCCTGAGCCTCATGACAGACCTGTAGTCCCCAGGTGTATTCCCTAGGAAAGGAGATTTCTCAGCATATCACCTTTCAGCTGAGATATCTTCTACTGCCCAGTGGGCAAGCTGGAGATCAGACAAAATTGTTTTTATCCATAGTGAGCTGATGGCTCATTTTGAAGAGTTGTCCAAGTTATTTGTGCTGAAAAGCAAGTATCTTCTAGGCATGGAAAATGCAGCAGTGAATACTACATTACTAGGAACCATATTTCTTTCTGGACATACTTAAAACCCCTAAGAAAAGAGGTTTATTTCAGAGACAGATCAGTATAGACACATGTAAAAAACCCAGGGAGATAGAAAATGGGAAAGCATGGTGAAAATAAAGCCCCAGAAGAGCCTGATTATACTGGCTACACACTATCTCTGCTTACTTCCAAGAAATATAAAGCTGTTAACTTTCTGCTGCCTGATCAGCAAGGGATTGTTCAGAATGCAGGTCTGGGTATCTGCAGAGTTTCTCTGACTACAAACAACTGCTTAAATATGTACACATTGCTGCTTTCTTCTGCAAGCCCCAGGGAGAGCAACCGAACCTTTAAGAGGCACACTAGGGCTTCAGCATATTTCTAGGCATGGTGTTTCTAGACATGGTGTTTCTCACAGTTCACAGTGACAGCATTCACAGTTCACAATTCATATTTTAGGTGAAATCAAGCATAGACAATTCTTAAGAACTGTTACCCCTCAGTTCAACCTCTAGTAAAGATGGAATAAGTGTTCAGAAACAGTGGGGATTAACCTGAATTGACCTCTTTTGGGTTTTGTTGTTTGGGTTTTTTTCCTACAGCAGTATCCTCTTTTCACCCTTCTCCTCCAGAATTTCTTGGTCATCCCAATGCAAATTAGTCCTACTTTTCCATTCTCCAGTGGTAGACACCAGCCTTCAAAGAAACAAACCTCCTTTCTGTCTAAGTGATCCTCCTTTCTGTGTTTTAAGGCTTTTCAGTGTGCAGAGAAGGCAAGAAAAAGTTGTTACCTTGCCATAAATTGTTCCTAAAATGCAGAGGGGCTGTTTGACCAGCTAGTAAAGCACACATAAATTGTTCCTAAAATGTAGAGGGGCTGTTTGAACAGCTAGTAAAGCACACACCTCTGTGCATTATTATATCCCTCCAGGATACCTCATGATATGAAGTAGACTCTTAAAGTGATAAACTATCAGAGGCAATCCAGCTGTGTCTAAGAACATGAAATTTGGCTAAATAATTAGAAGTCTTATATTTTCATATATGAAGCCACCTGGTTGACTACAGAATGCTTTCAGAAGTAGGATCTAAACTATGAGAATGATGAGCTGCAGTTGGTGGCTATTCAGAGTTCTGCGCCTGTTCAGTGTGTTATGAAAAGAACTGAGGTATTACAGAGAGCAAATTGGAAGAAAAAGGGATGATGTCATGGAAATTGTGCTTTTGGCATAACATTACCCAGTGCACAGGGATATTTCTGACAGTTGTTTTTATCCAGATTATCATTTATAATGTCCTGACCAGAGCATAAATTTGGGAGTGCTCTTTTATGTAGAAAAGGCAAACATAGAAATATCCTCATCTCTAACAGACGGCTAATACCTGTTAACAAATACTCAGAGGCTTTATAGGGTGTTTTAAGGTTCAGCCAGGAGGATTCCAGGGCAACTGTGTGAAAAGGCAAGATGCAACATCAGTGCTTTTTAAAACAGCATTGGTGCAAACTTCTGCCTGAAGGCTGTGTTGTTATGAAGAGTGGAAAACAGTTTATTAAGGCATCTTTTAATCTGTTTCCTTACCCCTCTACTGAAGGTACACATCACACTCTTTTGAGTGAAGTGAAGCATCCAGTTGGAGATCACAGAATCACAGACAAGGAATCACTGCTTAGTTTCCTCTGGGTTTGTGCTCTCCATCCATGCACTCACAGAATCACAGAATAACAAGGTTGGAAAAGACCTTTAAGATCATCAAGTCCAACCATTCACATCCTAAACTAAACCATATCCCTAAGTACCTCATCTACCCTTTTCTTGAACACATCCAGGGAAGGTGACTCAGCCCCCTCCCTGGGCAGCCTGTTCCAGGCCCTGACAACTCTTTCAGTAAAAAGTTTTTTCCTAACATCCAATCTAACCCTGCCCTGGAGCAGCTTCATGCCATTCCCCCTTGTCCTGTCACCTGTCACCTGGCTGAAGAGACCATCACCTATCTCTCTACAACCTCCCTTCAGGTAACTGTAGGCGGTGATAAGGTCTCCCCTCAGCCTCCTCTTCTCCAGGCTAAACAGCCCCAGCTCCCTCAGCTGCTCCTCATAGGATTTGCCCTCCAGCCCCTTCCCCAGCCTGGTTGCCCTTCTCTGGACTCACTCCAGGACCTCCACGTCCTTCTTGTGGTGAGGAGCCCAGAACTGGACACAGTACTCGAGGTGTGGCCTCACCAATGCCCAGTACAGATGAATCCTGTGAATCTGCAGACTGAGTTTACATACAGATTGCAAACTAGGCTCCATTAATACATTATCAGTAGCCATATTTCCATGCATTCTAATGTTAATTTGTGGATTAACTTATTTTGGGAATAAAAGGGCTGCATTCTTACTGATTTCAGCAGGAAAGTAAGAATGTGTAAATTGATATGCAGGATGTGACAAGTTTATTTCCATTCAGTGCAAATAAAATTGCTGCTGCTTCCCTTGTTTGGAAAGGATTAATTGGATGCAACAGTTTTACCAATTAGGATATATCCATCTTGCCTGAAAAAGCCTGTCTTATTAGCAAGGTTAATTAGCAAAAAGTCACGCTGCAGCTTTTCTCCCTTTTATTAGATGAGAAATGAGAATTAACCTCAAAATCAAATAAAAGGTGTATTTTAAAAATGAAGAAAATGTTGATGTTTTTATATGGAAATGATCCATGAGCTTAAGTGCTCAGTAGCTGGGTCATTAATCTCACTTACCCATCGAGGTCTTTACAATGTAAATTTATTACATTTTATAAGAAGTCTGGGAAAAAACAGCACCGTGTGTCTGATGGAAAGAAGTGGGTGAAATCACTATTTTCAGCTCCTAAGAACAGCTTCTTGAAGCCCAAGCTGAAGAACCCTTGTTACCTTTGGATTTCAGTTATTCCAAACTCCAGCTGAAGTTTTCCTTGTGGCCTGGGCATTTATTTCTTCTCTCTCCTGCACAGGTTTCCTGGAGTCTAACAAGAGCTAATGCTCACTCCTTTGCATTAGGGAAACACCGTGAAGGTTTCTCTCCAGCTCTTTAATCATGGAGGATTTTAACTCTTGCAGAGACCTCCTCTGCTCCTTCAGTGTGGCTGGAGCTAGCCAGCAGGTTTAGAGTTTATCAGGTGAGATAGACAGGAACAGTGTAGTTTCCTTAGAAAGCTGGATAAAAGCAGAGAATAAGGACTTCTGTGTCTGCTAGTGTGGGTAAATTCCTTTCTGAATGTAATTGTGAGGTGCTGCTCTGCAACCAGCAAGCACCTAATACCTACAGATCCTGGAGAAATACCAAAGAGGTGACATGCTGAGGGTTTTGGTGACCTCTGAAAACCAGAATTGTTGCTGATGGATGTACCTAGATTTTGCATAGAAGTTATTTTAAAGTATAATTGGTTTAAAAATTGTTTTCCCTCCTGTTTTCTGCTTCTCCTGCTGTCGGCACACACCCTGAGTGCCAACACTGGTTGCTTGGAATGAGTCCGCTTCAAGTGGTTGTGGCTAGCAGGATACAGTAATAAAACAGCCTTCTCCAAACCTTTGGGTTTATTTTTTCCGAAATGTAAAAAGCCTTCAGAGAGGAATTTTAAGGCAGTGAGTGGTGTCTACAGCTGTTTGGGCTGGTGGCACAGGGATCAGCTCTTCTAGCCTGAGCAATTGCTTTGACCTCCTTCAGCTCTGCCTGCTGCCCAAGGGTCGTTGGTGGTAGCTGCTTTGATACAGGGCTTGGAAAGCCACCAGGAACACAGTGCTACAGTCACATGCAGTTCTTCTCTGGGCCTTGTGGTGTGTGGTATTGTGAGTAGCAGGGTCTCAGGGTGTGTTCAGAAAAGACCTCCTGCCATTCCCAGGAACCAATCCCATTCATACCACTCCTCGCAGACCAAAGGGCTCGGTCAAAACCATCTTGTGATTCCTCATTTTTATGGACATCTCAAGTAGCATGTGTCATCTCCACAAAGCTGGAATTCATCAGAAGCCTCCTGTAAATACTGCTGGACCAAGCCATCCTTTCACTGGCTATGTCTCTAAGACATGTTCTCTGTGTTCTCTAAGAAAGCTGAATTCATCAAATCCAAAACCAGTGTAATATCACAGCAAGAACTTCAACCACAAAAATATCACATGATTTGGGGAAAGAAAAAAAGAAAAAAAGGAAAAAAGCAAAGCTGGTTCTATCTTGTGCCACTTAACACCTGCAGAAGCTAATTGGTCGTGAGGGACTTCTCAGATTATGTCTGTATGACCACAGCGGGGACTCGAAAATTAAATCAAGCAGCTGCTGAAAAACTCCAGGTAATTTCAGAACACCTGCAGGAAGTATTTTTCCAAAGCACTGGTATATCAGAAAAACATCTTCTGATGAGCTGCTTGCTTGTGCCAGGGGCTGCTTCGTTCCAGCACACTCATGTCGTACCGTCCAAAGGTTAACCTGCGTCTGTGGGTGAGGGCTCTCCAGGGTGAAGAGCAATAGCAAGTCCCTCTGTCTTTATAGAAATAAAATTTCCAGGAGCCAATCCTACTGTTAATTGAGCACATTTTTTAAATGGTTGCAATTCTTCCTGCTGTTAGAAGGCCTGTCTAACCACTTCACTTGGGTTCTATGAGTTTTTAATTGCACAGGGGACTGAGTTAACAGTGCACTATTTTTAATCAGTTTATTTGATCTGACTTCAGAATTCTGAACCAAATTATACCTCCATCACCAACTAATTACTGGTTCATAATCATTTCACAGTGTGGAGTCTCTGGTAATCCAATATGCATTGCCTACGAATCAACAATGCACTTTGTCCCCTCGGGGACGTTGGTCGGCTGTATTGTTGGCTGGGTTTCAGAGCACCAGATGAAGAAACCAAGGCTTATTTCCCTGGAGTCTGGATTTGCATGATTAGTTCTCTGTATGTTACCCTGAAAATGGACATCAAGTATCAAGAGAGATTTGTTTTCAAACAATTCTCTCTTTGCTTCCCTGTCTCTGAAGCACCTTCCTCTGCAGGGAGCATCATGTGTCAGCAAACTCGCTGCTTCGGTAGCACAGCAGGCACAGATGTCCCTGAGAAGGCACACTCAGCAGTCACGGGCTGTATGTTGGTACAGGAAAGCCAGGTACAGCTCAGGATGCTGGAAGGTGGTGTTGATGCACGGTGTCCACTTCTGCTAGATCTAGTAGCTGAAAAGCTCCCGATTCCTCTTGTAGCTAGCAGGATGAGGAATCTCAAATTTCTGAAGTTTGGCTCTTCCTGCTAATAACCCCTCCATGTCAATGCCAAGATTTTGTCCATCCACTGCCAGAACACGGTGTAAGCTGTAGTAGCTGTTTGGTAACAGTGCAGAACAGCTGAAAAGGCATAAAGCAGCTATGTCTGCTGTGACAGCAATAACCATCTTGGCCACATGTTTATCCCTTCTGCAAGCACCTCTCTGGCTGCTTTGTATGCACTCTTCCTCAACGGATCCTTCCTCCTGGAAAATGCTCAAGATCCTACTGATGAGGTTCTTTCAAATCTGCCTTCCAGAGACACGGTGCTGGGGTCCTGGCCCAGTGAGGGTTTCCTGTCCACAGCCTTCCCTTTTAATTGTCACCACTGGAAATATCGAGTTATGGAACCAGGGGGATTCCAGTGCCATCTGCAGTGCATCATCCATCACTTTGGGATTCTCACACTCTTGCCTTGTGAAAAGCAAGTGATGCAGAAGCTGTGAGCTTCTGTTCATGGCACTGGCACAAGCATTGCACACGTGCTGGGAGGAGTCCCTCATGCTAAACTGGACAATTCAAATCCTGGCAGGTGTCAGTGCAGACCGGTCACCAGCATCAGTGTCCAGCATCCAAGAAGCCTCGCAGTGCCCATATTTAAATCAACCTTGATTAAAACTGGCATGGACAGCTTTCTTGTGCTGTTAGTCCCACCTCCCACCTTAGTGGAGAAGCACTTGAAGAGTTCTGCATTTCAGAGTGCAACTCTACTTCTTTAGAATTAAAAGCCAACGGTGATTAAAAATAACAGTTATGTGTAATAAGTGATCCTGATTACTCAGAGAACAAACAGGAACAAAGTGGAGATCTGGAAGGGAACCCCTGGGTATCAAGATAAAGCTTCATCTGATGCAAACTCACCCAGCCCTCTCTTGAGAGCATACAGAATTTTTAATGTTGTTTGTAGCTCATATATAGGAAGTGAGGGGAAAAGAGGTCCATGTGATTCCAGCATTACAAATGACTGTGGAAAGGAGAGACTGCTGGCTGTGTCTTCAGCCAATGTACTCAGTAAAGCCCAACTCAGACCTTTAAATCCATTCTGGATCTCCAGAATGTCTGAATTATTTTTAATCAATCCTCATTTGTTTCCCTGTTACTTCTGGTTTCTGAGCTGCAGGTGATGCTTAGAGTACATTCTCAAGCTTCTACTGAAATAATAAAAGTTGGAGCCATCATTTCAAATATAGTAAATTCTAAAATGTGTTGCCTAATTATCTGCAGAACATCATTTCTAACAGCACTGGGCACTGTGAGACTCCAGACTGTTAATACTGGTATTTCTCCCCAGTATCAATAAAGATGAACCAGCTTCACCTGAAGGCTGGTTTAGGGTCTGGTCCTGTTTCTATGGGGCTAATTGAGCCCTTGAAAAATCCCCATGTTTAGATGTATTGGATTCTTTCTGCCTGCCAAACACAGTGGTGTTTGAAATTACTGGCTGTCAGCCTTGGTGCTTTCTGGTCCAAAGAAGGTGCAGTAATGGGGTAGCAAGCCTCAAGAAAACTTCAGCAGAATACCTCTATAAGAATTAAATTGTAAACAGCAGAGTCTGTGTTAACATTAAAACTACTTTTCTGCAGTTTTCTTTGGAGACTCAAACACTGCATTGGTCAGAAGAAATTCCTGGTCACATCTGGCCTAAGCATGGTAATTGTGGCTACGTCTAGTCCCTGCTGGATTTATTACCCTGATGTATGATTTAGAAGACTTTGTTTATACCAATAGGCTGATAAAAGGAAAGTTAGTTTTGCAAAAGTGACACTCTGAGTTTGGAGTTTCAGCTTTGATCTGCCCCAGCTGAAAACAACAGGTGTTTTGTCTCTGCCATCGATGGCATCAGCACTAGCCCTTTTAGGCTGCCATGTTTCTTGCTACATTAAACATTTGCCATCAACATAATCCTATATTTAAGGTGATAGATTGGAACTTGGTGCCTGAGAGACCACTTGGTCTTGCTAGGCTGGGATGACACAGGAGGGGCCCGATAGTAACCTTTTTCCTTGGAAAGCCTTTACTCTGTTCTGCTGTGAAGCGCCCGTTAAATGGTCCCTGCTAAATCTTGTATGTTTATAATGGCATCAGATGCTGCTGCGAATCACCGAGGGAGCGGATGGCAAGGAATTCAAGTACCTAACTCCCTTTGATGCCCCTGGCAGTGAAGCATCCAAATATCTTCATAGATTTGAGCCAGAGAGCTGTGCCAGAATGCAAACAAAGGAATCTTTAACCTCAGACACGGCAGCAACTTGCTGGTTGTGGACAATCTTCCTCTCAGTCCCTCAGACCCCACAGGTTGTTTGCGCTCATGGCTCTGGAGTGTGTTAGACTCCCAAAGGGACAGAGCAACATTATTAATTTATACTAATCACTCTAAAAATAACAAAAAAAGCTGTGGAATAATATCTGGGAGGAGGCAATGGAAAAGCACAACTGCCCCATCTGCTCTTCCAACCCCGCAAACATATCAGACCACAGTGAAAATCTCCTTTTTAACGAAACAGGGGGACATCATTCTGTAAGTACCTTGAAAGACGTCAAAATTTCCCACTGGGTGTACTGACAACACCTCACACAGGAGAAGTAAAGCTATTCAGGCAGTTTCAGGGGAGAAGTGATGAATTATTACTGTGATTATGGTTGTTATTGAAATGAGTGTCTGTTCCAGGAGTGGGAGATTGATGTACAATTGAACGTCGCTGCTAAAGGTGGAGTTTATGTATTAGATTAAAATAAGTATTCAAGGTAGGAGGGATAGGTAGTGGAAGAAAGTGCTTCCCAGAAGGATGAACTGGAAATAGATAAAGTCCGTGGGAGTGGCCCAGTTGAAAAATATTTGCCCAAAGGGCCTATTTATCAAATCACCACAATCCAAATAAAATGTTGATAAAGAAAACCAAGGCGGGGGTGGTGGTGGTGGTGGTGCATCTGTGATGGAAAGAGGTGCCTGTGTTTGGTGACCGGATATTTTGGCTTTAAGCAAAAGTTACTGGATGAGACTGAACGCACTGACCATGCAAGTGGTCACAATAGTCTCTGTTATCCTTAAGCCAAGTGAATATTCCAGCGTGTCTCTGTTAAAGTATGCAAATGTGAGGATGTGATGTTTGCCATCTGATTTCAGCCCCCTGAAAGTAAAGAAATCCAGACACGATGACACAGAGATAAAAATAACTATTTGCATCAGCAATTATTTGTTTAACCTGCAGGCAGAACTCAGATCAGTCTAAAGTCATCTCCACACAGCCCAGCGCTGCAAAGTCTTGCATGTGTCCGGACCCTGGTTTTGTAATTGCTACATTTGCCTATCTCTTATCTTGTTCCCTTTGAGTATTTGCTGTGCTTGCTATGTGTAACAGAAACAGTGCCCATAAATATCCAACAGAAGTCTAACAACACACAGCTTTCCACTGATAGCAATGGAATAATACCTTCTTGGCGCTGAGCACTCGTAGGAGGCCTGTTTACAGATAATATATAACTGCAGAGGATTCTTGCACTGCCAGCAGCAGGTTTCATGGACAAGACCCTAATAATTTTTTGATTTAATCACTCAGTGTAACACTGGAGTTGCTGGTCTTTTGGCTTCACCCAACAAGCTCCTTGGATCCAAAGGGGCCTCCTTCAGCTGGAAAGATTCCTGGGCACTGGCAATACTTGAACCACTGAGTGCTTTAAGGAGTGCTGTCTTTTGCAAGCATTCCCCAGAAGAGGCTTTTTCAAACACATTCTTCCCGTGATGGACATGTAGCATGACAGTTTTGCATTTTCTTATGTTATACTAGACACTGCAAGGGAGATACTCTGTTTCTTATCAAAGTCTTTCTCTCTTTTCTCAAAGATACAATTATACTTCTGGTTTTCCTCAGCAAGAAAGGCCTGACTGTTTTTCAGACCCACTTGGTCAAAATAACCTATTTCCAACTGTTTATTTGGGCGCTTCATGGCTTGTTTGAGGAATTCTTAGTATCTTTTCTTTGATGAGATTAACAGCAGCAGCTTAACTCTAAACACAGCAGTAATCATTACTAATGAAAGTACCCATATGTCCTGGTTCTGGCCAGGCCAGGGTTAACCTCCCCAAGCAGTCAGCCCAGGTGAGCTGAGTTAGCCCAGGCTGTTTCCACACCACCTGGCATCACTTCCCCATAAAAGGGGCTGGTTGGGAAGGGCCTGAGCTTGTTGCCTCCAGGGCAGTCTGAGTGTGGTCTGTTGGTCTGTCTGTCTATCTGTCTGTGCTGTTAGGCAGTACTCCATAATTGTTGGGTCAGTAAGGTACTCTGTGTTGGCACTGGGGGTGAGTGTAATTGTTCTACATTTATGGTGATTTTTGTCAGCAACCTGTCCTTATCCCAACCCATGGAGGCTCTGTCTCTCCTGTGGGAGTGAGCAAGCAGCATGTGGTGCTCAGCCACTGTCTGGGGCTGAACCACAACGCTGTACTATCACCTTCTTCACGCCTCCAGGTAAGGCTTTAGTTCCCATGGTAGAAAAGAGATAGTAATTTCTGTAAAATTGGCAACTGTAGACTTGAACAGATGTCTCAGTGGCTGTTGGCAATTTCAAATTGGAGCTATCCTGATTTAGATCCTGACTCTGCTCTAGACCAGCCTCTAATTGCTGAAACAACTTCTGTAGAACCACATTAGTTCCTATTGAACCCTCTCAGCTGCAGTCGGTATGGGTGAGACTTCCAAAAAAGGTTGTAGATGTTTTGGGTGACCACCATTAAACACCATGGGATGGGTATGACATACTGTAGACTCTGTGTGATTGTAAGGTGACTCCAGCCAGCCACCCAGAATTTCTAGTCAATTTTAGAGTTTGGTTTGAGTGATTTCATTTAAATATACTAATTCATATCAGAAAGCTATTTGGCAAAAAGCTTATTGCCTCTGAGCTATCTATCTAATGCATTTTGAAATCTTTTGACTTAATGTATTTTAGTTGGTCCTCAGCTACTCGAGTAATATAAGAGGGAACAGCTTGTTTCCTTTGGAATGGAGACACTATTTGTGAAAGAGCCTTTCCAGGACTGAGTCACTGATGAAAGGAGAAAGCTCCTCTAATGTGCTACCATGAAAACTGCAAAGAAAAAACTGAATTTTCAGTTTGTCTGAAAGAAAACTGAAGGCTGAGAAAGTCAGGCAGCATTAAATACAGGATCTTCAGCTGCCACATGAAACAAACACTTTCCTTTTTCTTTTGGTGGCACTCAAAGCAAAACATGGAACCTGGGTTGTCAAGGTTTTAGCATCTCAAACTGCTGAGCCACGCTCAGTCCTTGCTAGAAACAACTACAGTACGAAGTGTTTGATCCAGTCACATGTAATTAACTCTGAGTCAGAGACATCGTGGTGGTAGGGGACCTGGCAGCAGAGAGTGCACAGATTGCAAGTCCAGGGAGTGGGACATCAGGTGCCCACCCAGAACAGTTCTTCCCTGAGCATGTGGGAGTCTGAGGTGGAGTCAGACACCACTTCTGCTAGTGCACATCGTGTGTGCTTCTGGACTGCATGCACAGGCCCAGAAGGGACCTCCTGTGAGGCACTTTTTGCCCCAGTGCGCTCAGATGAGTTCTGCATGCCTGTGCTGGAAGGTTGTGCTGCTCTGAGAACACATGAAACCCACGGGCTGAGTTCTGCCCTGGAATTCATCTCTACAGAATTCATTTGGTGGTTGTCTGATCAGCACTGTTGGGATCAGTCCTGTTGGGATTTGCTGACTTGAACTAATGATTGTCATTAAAAATTTATTTTAACTGTAGTCAAGGTCAGGGACTTCAACAAGGAACCTTGTTGTTACACAGGGACACAAAACCATTCTGTACTTCATGTCAAGTCCTGATTGGCTCATGACAGTCTCAGTGCAGCAGAACACACAACTTCTTTTCTTTCCTTCTAAGACGTTCTCAGCTCGTTCTGCCAAATTCAGGCCTGCCCTCCTGTGGATGTGTTTTCTGCACTTCTGTTTGACTTAAATTGTCTATAAGAAAAAGCAGCACTGAAAACTACCAACCAGCATCAGAGGGTGCTGCTAGAAAACCTGGGTGGCTTTCAGGGAGATGGTGTCCAGTGGGCCTTTGCTCTGCTCCTCTGAACAAAAGACTTCGTGGTAACAAAACGTATTAGAACCAATGCAAGAACCAAAAAGAGCTCTATCAGAAAAGAGTGTGGACATCAAGAAGGAACAGGACTGCTGTTGTGTTTCCAGTAGGAAATCAATCAGGACTTGGGGGAGCGGTGGTTGTGGGAACCTAGAGTTCTGTTTCCCATGGAATGGAGAATTCTCACATTTCCCCCAAAGATTCACAATTTTTCTATTATCTGGGTGAGAATGATCAGAACTCTTCTGCCTTGGAGTTTTAACTCTTATCTTTTTAAAATTTTATTTTAAAACATGGTGTGTTTGCTCCTTGTCTTTGCTTACATCTCCCAGCAGGTACACTTTTGACTACTGATGGGCTGTGAGGTAGCATGGATCTCACTTGTTCATTCATAAATTGAATACTAATGGCAATCTTAATCTTAGATTATGATGACTGGTTTTCTTGCAGTGAAAGAGAAGTTCTTAATGATCTCAACAAGGAAAAGGCTAAAACAAGACTCTCCCTTAAACTTTTTAATTAGAACCATGGCAGAGAAACAAAGAGGGAGGGAGGGGAAGGTTTTCATTTGGTTTTCTTTATAATATATGGAACTTCATGTTTGTAGGAGTCTCTTGAGTGGAAAAGATGATACTTTACTTGTTTTATAGATACAATAGTCAAACCTTTCTCTTTTCTGTATCAACAGGCTTTCCATAGGCAACTACTGGAATCAAGATTGGAAGCTGATTGGAAGGTAAGGGGACACGAGTCCTTTCAACCACGGTTCCTCTGTAACAGTGTACTATGTACAAGGCACAAATTCGTGTTCTCTGGGTGGCAGGTAGCTCATTTATTTGAGCTACTCCTCCATCTTTTTTTTCCCTTTTCAGGGACTACTAAAAGATCCAATAGGATAGTTTTATACAAAAAGAGTACAAAAAGTAGTATAGCCTTTCTACTAGTAACATTCCTGTGTGGGTCAAAGACTCTCTTGGCCTGTGACACTGCCCTCCTCTTTCCCTGCTTGTGGGAAACTGCAGACACTTTTGCCTTCTCTCAGCAGGAGGAGAATGTCCTCCCTCATTGACAGATACTTCCTCAGAAAAAAAATGGTCTGTCCCTTCCATTTCCTCCATATTAAATTTGATCTGGTAAAGGATGGTTTATAAATGAAGGTAACGAGCCTGAAGTTTTAAAAACTGAGTGACAGCAGCTAGCTACTTTTCCAGGTTTGTTTTTTTGTTGTGCAAATCCACAGTGAAAACATAAGAAGTGATGTCCAGAGCTCCACGTGGTCACACTGAAATGCTGCTTCCTAAACACCTATTTGTGAGTATTTAATATGCAGCAGTTGATCTCAACATATCACTTGCACCCTTACATACCACTTATGTACTTTTATCACTTACCAAAGATTTGGGATGACAGATTGCTTTTCAGAGTTTTCTCTAGCATGGGGAGCTTTGAGAGCCTCCCAGACCAGCAAGGATACCCACACACAAAAGGGAACTAGGAAAGACACAGAGAGCCCAGATCTTCTTGCACTATTGTATTGCTGCCAGTGACTGACCTGAGCAGTGTGAATTATTAATGTATTGTTAATAATTCTATTAATGTTATTATGGCTGTTGTCACCAATAAAATACCTATGGAAGTCTTCACTTAAACAGATGCCGGGATCTCAGCCCTGGCCAGCAGAGGCCACTAAGAGATTATAGGAAGAGCAGATGTAAGAGGCTCCGGTGGCATTGCTGTTCAGCATGCTCGCTGCTGGAGAGCATCACAGGAGAGAGCATTAGAAAGATTCCTTCCTAAAAGGGTTTTCACAATTCCCACGAAGTTAAAAATAATCTTGGGATGAATATTGCTTTTGGTCTGTACTCTGGTAGTTGCTGGAGTAGGTGCAGAGGGAAAGCTCTTCAGAAAGAGATCCAGGATGCTCTTCCACTTGTGCACACTTTGTAACTACACTGTGTGGTTTGGTACCATTAGTCAAAGGTAAATAGTCAGCACGCTTGTGTCAGGGTTTAATGGCCAAGCTGAGGTGTTGCCTGTCATCCTTTTTGGGTTGACAGTAGTAAGGGCTCAGGTGCAGCCTGTGGGGTCCAACTGTCTAAGTCTCAGGGACATGGCAAAGGGGCTGAGATGGGCTTTGAATCTGCTGCCTTTACTACAGTCTTGTGTTCCTCATATTACTGCAAAACCCACAAAATATTAAGCTTACTGAAAAGTTGTCTTTCCTGAAGTTTTTCTCAGTCTGTGTGTTTCATAAATCACACCTAATACCATAGTGTCTTCCCCCATTCTGAGCAATCCATCATTCAGTCCCAGGGTATGCACTGCTGTGAAGGGAGAAGCATTAGGTAAAGAAAGGCAGTTTTGGCTTAGTAACTTACTCTTACTGTGCTGTGCAGATTCCTTTAAGTCTTGAGCTTGTTTGTTTCAGCTGCTCATGATGAGCTATGAAAAGTCAGCTGAAGTTTCACCCAGTGCATGTCTTCAAGTGTAAAACTCTGGCAGGAGCAGTTCTGCCAGCTCAGGGAGGTTTCAGGGTGACTTCAGGTTCAGCACTGATTGTGCCATGAACAGGCTTTTCACTGACCCTTCCAGAACTTTGAAGGCAGCACTTCCCCAACTTCAGCTCTTCATTTTAGAGCATTGGCTCTTTGCTGAGAGCACACCCCTAAAGCAGGTGGTGGGAGCTCTTCAGTCAGGCTGTATATATTTTCCTTTCTCACAGGAAAGGCTGAGCATGCTAAGCAGAGACACAGCAGGAGCTGGGAGGCACAGCCTTGCAGAGAGGCAAGATGCTGCCATTGCTCCATGACAATGACTTGGCTCAAGGCAAGTGGCTTCTGACTGAACTCCCAGCCTGATGCCAGCCTGGCTGTGCCATTGCAAACTGTGCCTATGCCATCCTTGGCAGCCCATGCTCTGTGTGGGAGATGGCAGGCAGGTGTTCCTGTGTCAGGATCCATTACAGTGATGGGATGTCTGAGCAGGCAAAAGCACAGGCAGAATTCCTCAGAGTTTCATGTGTGTTGCTCCTGTTGTTACCCTGTGGGTCTGAACCTGGTCTGTCCCCCATGCTGCATCAAATGCAGACCAGAGATGTGAAGTGAGCTCAGGCAAATCTGCACTTTAAATGGACTTTATTAAAGGTACGTTTATGACTCAGCCCCACAGCAGAAAGAATGGAGCAGAAAGTATCAGGTTTTATCTCCTTCTGGGGGGAGAGAGAGTGTAGCAGAAGTTGCATCTGTTAGTACTTAAAAGCCTAAGGATAAAGAAGAGCTTGGTAGGGATGGTGTTACTAGGTAAAGCAGGTCCAGTTCACCAAGAAAGCTCTCTGTTTTCTGGCAGTCCAAAAGGTAGTGTCAGGTAAAGAAGAGGCAGTCCTCCAAGAAACTTGGCCAATAAAGTTTCTCCTTCCTGGTTTCACCATCGATGGGGCGGTACCAGCTGGGACAGCAGTTCTGCAGCTCAGGGATTTTCTTCATCACTGCTTGACACTTTCAATGTGTTTCACGAAGGCTGAGCACTCAAATTCCTTAAAGAGGTTTATGTGAGCTCATGTCAAGTCCTTTAAGCACTTAAAATACAGTGAGATGTAAGTTGTACAGATTACAGGCTAAGCAATAAATTATTAATAAGCTTGTTCTGGAACTTCATCATGCACTTGAAAGGCAATCTTACAGCCTAATGTGTGTCAGTAGCCTGTACCAGCGTGCTCATTCACTCAGCAAAGTAGAAAAGGATTTTAAAGGATGTGGAGACTTTTTTTTTATAGGATTTTCTCACTTGTCTTTCACTAACTCACACAACAATTTATAAAATAGTTTGTCCTCCTAGAAACTTGTGGTGCTGTTTTTAGACTGAAGACATTGTATCTGTTGCTTGGAGATCCTGTTGCAGGTAAAATTGTTCAAACTGAAAAATGGAATAAATTCACATTATAACAGTGGCAAACTTAAACAGCTTTACCAGGCTGTGCTCCCCAGGCTCAAATGTATGCTACAATAGGAGAAGTTGTACTTGGCAAAGACTTTTCAAAATAAACTGAGGTTCCACTGGCTCATTTGAGCTCTCTGCTAATTGTTACATGGTCTAATTTCAGCAAGATCACAGAACACTAGGAGCTGGAAGGGACCTTGAAAGATCATCTGGTCCAACCCCCCTGCCAGAGCAGGATCACGCAGACTAAATAGCACAGGAATGCATCCAGGTGGGTTTGAATGTCTCCAGAGAAGGAGACTCCACAACCTCTCTGGGCAGTCTGCCTGTCTGGCAGTGCTCCATCACCCTCACAGTGAAAAAGTTCCTCCTTACATTCACATGGAACTTTCTATGCTCCAGCTTGCACCCCTTGCCCCCTGTCCTATCGCTGCCCGTCACTGAGAAGAGCCTGGCTCTGTCCTCCTGACCCTCTCCCTTTATTTATAGACATTAATGAGGTCACCCCTCAGTCTCCTCCCAACTAAAGAGGCCCATCTCCCTCAGCCTTTCCTCACAAGGAAAGTGTTCCACTCCATCTTGGTGGCCCTGTGCTGGACTCTTTCAAGGAATTCTGTGTCCTTCTTGAACTGAGGCACCCAGAACTGGACACACTATTCTAGGTCTGGTCTCACCAGTGCAGAGAAGAGGGGGAGAAGGACCTCTCTTGACCTACTAACCACTCCCCTTCTAACACACCCCAGGATGCCATTGGCCTTTTTTAGCCATGAGGGCACATTGCTGGCTCATGGTCATCCTGCTGTCCCTCAGGGCCCCCTGGTCCCTCTCACTTAAGCTGCTCTCCAACAGGCCAGTCCCCAGCATATGCTGGTACCTGGGGTTGTTCTTCCCCAGATGTCAGACCCTACACTTGCCCTTGTTAAACCTCATTAACCTTCTCCCCATCCAGCTCTCCAGCATCCAAAGATGTGGCTTTTCAGGTGAGAGAATTTTCCCTCAATCCAGAGGGAAACCTACCAAACCTAGTGTGTATACTGACACCAATGATGGGAAGCAAATCTGCCATGTGACAGCAAATAGGGATCTGTCCTAGGCAGACAGGTCATAACTACTCTCAGTACTCTAGCTCTGCTCTCTGGAGCCTGCCTTCCTGGTGTTAAAGCTGTTGTGTTCAGCAGGTGGCACCAGCTGCTCATGGGGCAGCGTAGGCTCTGAGATGACACAGCCGCGTGTTGATGTGTCCTGTGACAAAATCTCAGTCATCCCCAGAGCCAGGAAAGTGACAGTCCGACCCGCAGCCCATCACTGGAGGCTCTGGAAAACGCTGTCCTACTATAAGGGAAGCTTATTTTTCCTGCCCTCCACTGCCATCACGGATTGTGCTTTGAATTCATTCCCTTGCCTGTGCCTCACCTGTGCTGTTTAATTTGTGTATCCAAGGCAGAGCTTTCCTCAGTGCTCTGCTAAGCCAGGCAGCCCCCAGGACTCGTGGGCAGAGCAGCGTGGGATTCGCTGGCAGGGCTGGGCAAGGGGCACTGCCCCACAGCACCCTGTTCCCTGCTGTGGTGGATGCTGCATCCTACTGCACGGCCCTCAGGTGAATGGCCCCTCTGTAGTAAGAACAAGTGGGTATCCAAAATAAATTGCTGGGACTGGTTCTGTTACACTGCTAAAGGTACCAGCTCCTCCATTGTGGGAGCCCCATCCCTGCAGTTGTTCAAGGCCAGGTTGGATGGGGCTTTGGGCACCCTAGGCTAGTGAGGGTGTCCCTGCCTGTGGCAGGGGTTGGAGCTAGATGATCTTTAAGGTCCCTACCAATGCTTCTAGGATTCTCCTGCCCATTGTACAAAAGCACTGAGAAGCCAGGCGTGAGGTGGGCACAAGGCATGGCACGGGGCATTGGGCACAGTGAAGCAGAGCCTTTACAAGCAAGGGGCAGGTGCTGCCAGCCTGGCTCTGAGCACACTCCCAACCAAAGCCCTGGCCTTGCAGTATTCCACATGTCATTATCTTCCTCATTGGCTTTACCAGTACAGACCTGGTTTATTGAGAATACCAGTTAGTCCTAGATTAGGCACAGTTAGGCAGGTCGGTATCTCACAGCTAGGCTTGAGGTTGGTATTGTTTTATGCTAATGGAATGATTCCCAAACCAGGACATACATTCATAATTATTTTCATGCCTAAATTACATATCTCCAGCCAGAATAATATACCCAGCTGAACAACGTAGCATGGGTTTGTTTTAGCTGCCCAGCTTGTATTTAATCTCTGGACAGAAGCAGACAGCACAGAGGAGCCACAGGTTTCCCTGGGGAAATACTCCAGACTCTGGGCAGAGAGTAGGAGTAGATACAAGGGGTTTATGCTATGATAGGCAAAGTCTGGATATGGCTTTTCTCGACAGCTTAGAGAAGAGGAGGCTGAGGGGAGACCTTATCACCACCTACAACTATCTGAAGGGAGGTTATAGAGAGATAGGTGATGGTCTCTTCAGCCAGGTGATAGGACAAGGGGGAATGGCATGAAGCTGTGCCAGGGCAGGTTTAGATTGGATGTTAGGAAAAAATTTTTTACTAAGAGAGTTGTCAGGGCCTGGAACAGGCTGCCCAGGGAGGGGGTTGAGTCACCTTCCCTGGATGTGTTCAAAAAAAGGGTAGATGAAGTACTTAGGGATATGGTTTAGTTTAGGGTTGGAATGGTTGGACTTGATGATCTTAAAGGTCTTTTCCAACCTTGTGATTCTGTGAGTGCATGGATGGAGAGCACGAACCCAGAGGAAACTAAGCAATGATTCCTTGTCAAGTGACAAGGTGTGCCAAAAGGGGCAACTACTTTGATCGGGTCCTGATGCAGAAGTCATTCTGTAAACACAAGGAGTGAGGCGTTACCCTTATCTAAGTGTTTTCTGTCTTGCTGTGGATGCACAGGGAGGAGGCACAGCGCAGCCCTAATATTTTTTTAGCATTAATGTGGGAATTTCACACCGGTCACAAAGCCTGAGGCCACAAGAAAGTTAGAAAGTCATCTTCAGGAAACCCTTTGATATCTCATTGGTATGTGCTTCAATGGATATTTCAGATTAATTCCTTTGCATATGCTCTATAGTTAAAAGAAAAAAGCGTTGGCAGTGGTTTTTCATAACTCCCCACCTTTAAAGTGTGTTGCCTTAGTTACCGTGGCCAGCTTGAGACAGCAAATTTAGTACTAATACATTTTCAAAGCTCTGCAGTTTCTGTAAAATCTCTGTGTCATAATCAGCTACAACATATGCTTTTATCATCCTGTTAATAAGCTACAGTGGTGATGTCTAGCCAAGTTAAATCAGAGGTGCAGATTGTCGCAAGCCAGAACAATAATAGCCTTGGGTCATTACCTTAGTGACTGTCCTGTGTACATTGGGAGAAACAGGTTGTGGAATTTCCCTGTAATTAGAAACAAGATTGGCATCAAGTGGCTCAGCTACCTGGTTCCTGAAAGCAGCCTGCTGTAGGCAAGCTTGTTCTTTCCCTGGTAGGAAACTGGTAGGTTTTAAGTTGTCCCCTCGATCACCGATTCGATATTTTCTGATGAGAAAACCATGGGAAACAATTATTCCTTAAATGGTGACTCCACCACAGAGTTATCAGAGGTCTCAAAGGCTGTTTATTTGTTTATCTTGTTCTCACGAGCACAGTTTGTGTTTTGAGAACAGCTCTCCCCATAACCTGTTGTGACAGAGGCAATTTTCCACCCCTACTCTCTTTCTTCTGTTCAACTTTTACAAATTTCATTAGCATGAGCTTAAGTTTAAAGACATATTATTTCTGCAATCGTTTTAAGTTCCTACAACCTCTTCAGATCTAGGGAGAAACTGTCTCCTCAGCAGAGGTGGCAGCAAAGGAACAAGCAGTGCCCAGGAGAGCACGGCTGGGGGGACAGTGTAGGATGGGACCGAGTTCTGCTTTGGTGGAAGCAGCTCCTGCACTAATCAGCAGCTGTGGGCTGTGTTGCAGGACTGAAAGTGCTCTGTTCATTGGTACAGAGGGAGCTCTCTTCTTACCCTTTAACCTGAACCTAGGTTTTTGTGGTCAGCAGAGTGAAGAATTAGAAAGAACAGAAACCGGTGGGTTATACATGAAGCCCCATCATTTTTCCTACTCAGTAAGTTGCCACCTGATGGTGCTTCTAAACTGTGCAGCGCTCCATGTTTGAGCTGAGTATCCCCAACTAGTAATCTGAAGGAGCAAAACACTGGATCCACCTTTTATTATAGCATCTCCTGGTAGCAAAAGCGATGTTCTTAGGCTTCAAAAGCACTAACAGAGCACACACAACCCCCCTTCTATTTTTCCCTAAAACTTCTGGTTTTTCTGGAAGTTCAGACTTTGAAACTGAGATTATCTGTGTGAAGTTCCACCCCATGGCTGAAATATCATAATGAAAATGTTTTAAAAATCTTTAAAGGGCAGTAGGGAAAAATAAATAATAAATCAGCCTTGGTCACAGAACAAAACCAGGTGTCTTTTTGCATGTAAACACACCTCCTGATCTATGTAGCTGTGCAAAGCAACCATTGCAGTTTATTTTAATGTATGATACCAAGAAGGCAGATGCTCCTTCAGCTGTTAGATCCACAAGTTTCTGGTCTGTTTTTCCCAGCTTTACAAACAGAAATGCCCTCTGAGGTCAGACCACTGGTACACTGGTGATAGGAGCTGCTGTTCATGGAGAGAGCATGAGCTCAGTCATTTTCTGCAGTCCTTTTCTCTCAGCCTCCCCCAGAATCCACACTGTTGTACCCAGGATGTCAGGGAGTACAACAGGCCTTGTTGTTGGAGAATTTATCTAATCTCTTTTTTGGACCCACTGTTACCGTCTGCCTCGCTCGCAGCCTCCTCCGCGTTCTAGAGGTTCGCTGCCTGCTGTGTAAAGAAGTACTTTAAGGGTGTTTTATAATGATTTATCTTTCAACACCCCCAGGAAGAACAGCATATTCATCCTCAGTTGACAGAAGGGAAGGATTACGGGGTTTGTTTCCCAAAGTACCTGTTAATAGTAGATGCCTCATGTATGAGTTTGCCTAATGTGAGGCGTTTGAGGCTTGATATTTTCAGATGCCTGAACTGATTTCTATCCCAGCTCAGTCATGCGCAATGACTGACATACAAACGAGCATCACTCGCGGTATTGTTTGATTTATTGACTGACCCATAATTAAATACTGATTCCATGGCAAAGCAGAGACCAAACCTAGATCTCTCCAGTCATGGTCAACTTCCTTTTCTTGGAGGGTTGTGTCAGGCTCACCGTTTGTTATCTTGTGCAGCCAATGTTAAAAAGGGGCCGCAATAAAAGCTGGCATCATTCACTGATGTTCCAGGCTTATCCACTGAACAAAGAGCCACATTTCCCTGTCTGATCCCTGTCAAACTGCAGTGGAAAACAGAGTGTAGAACTATACAGCTGTGACCTGCCTCTTATGGCATATGCAGAAAGGTAGAGAATTAGTATTGCTGGGTTACCCCAGCATCTCAAAACACGTCTTATGGGTCCCAAATACTGCTGCATTCCCCAAAGCATAGTTCTCAAAGTCTGAACCCCCACAACAGTACCCATCAAAACCAGAGCAGGAGGAAAAAAAGTGCTCTTATTCTTCCAAGTGGTGATTGTCCGGGAGCAACAGGTTGTGTCTGCCTCGTACCTCCCATACCGAGCAGCAAGCCGGCCGTCACCGCGGGGTGCGGCGGCATGCACGGGAAGGGGGACCACGGCAATAGCCATAGCGAGCCCGGTGCTTGCAGGGACGGCCCGCTCGGTGATCCCACCCCTGCCCCTTGGGCAGGCGGCAGCCGCCGGTCACCGGCCGGTCCCCGCCGGTCACCGGCCGGTCCCTGCCGGTGCGCGCCTGATGAGTTCCCCCGCGTTGCCCGCTCGGATGCGGTGCCTGCCCCATCACCGGCCAGCACCTGTGCCGGGTAAACCCCGAGGGAAGCCAGGCTGCCCGGGAGCACCGCCCGCCCCTTCCAGGGGCCCGGGCAGCCGCGGGGGCTCTGCGGCGCCGCTTGCCCCGGCCGCGCTCCGCGGCGCGCTCGCGGGGGGGCGCCATAGCGCGGCGGGGCCGGGCCGGGCGGGTGCCCCGGCGGCGCGGGGCGCGCCTCCCCGCCGGGCGGAGGCAGCTGCCGCAGCGGTGCGGGGACGACGCACTCGGCAGGGGCGACCCCTCGGCAGTCGCGGGGAGGGAGGGGGTGGGAGGGCGGCGGCGGCTCCGGAGCGTAACATGAATCCCGCGGCTGCCCGCCGCCCCGCTGGCCGGCGGCCGGGCGTCCTGCCGCGGCTGCTGCTGTCGTCCGCGGCACGGGCGCTGCTGTGGCTCGGTCCCGTCTACCTGGCGGGGTACATGGGGCTGAGCGGCAGCTGGGTGCTGCTGGGGCTGGCGCTGTGGCTGTGCTGGGGACACAACCGGCGGTGGAAGCGCGACCGGCTGGCTGCCGCCTTCGCGCTGCTGGAGGACGAGCGGGAGGCGGTGTGCCAGGGCCTGGCCGCCCGGCACCTGCCGGCTTGGGTGAGTGAGGACCCGGGGCTGAAGCGCTTCTGCCCCCCGCCGCTCCGCCGCGCGTCCCTCCGCAGCAGCGGCGGGAGCCCCTGGGAGCGGGCACGCTGCGGGCTCCCGGCGGCGGCTCCGGGCTGCGGAGCGCCCGGCGGTTCGGCGGGACGGAACGGGGAGAGGGGTGTTCGGTAGCGAGCGGCCGAAGGGCTCGGACCGAGCGGGGACGGATCTGGACTTGAAGTCTTTGTCAGTAGAGCGAGTACTGTGCTGGGCTGGAAGTTGGTGTAGCGCCCGGCAGTGCGCCTGGCTCTAAGCGCGCTTGTGGAACAGGCTGCGGTATCCCCGGAGAACTCTTCGTTCGGTCTCCCTGCTGTTGCATTGCAGCTGTTTTGGTGTAGGGGGTACTTAATTTTAGACCTTCTCATCCAGAAGGGTTTATCTCCTTCAATTTAGTGCTGCTTGGGGAAAAAAAAAATCATCTATAAACACGATATTCTTTGACTGCTGAAACCCAAACACCTTAATAACTTTAAGAGCAATCTGTTCATGCTGTGGAAAGCCAGCCCCTGTGTGTTCCTAGCAACTCTAGGTTTTAAAGTGAAAAAAACTTGAAACTGCACGTTTTGTTCTACACGTTTGGTTGTTTGCTGGGCAGCCTTGGTTGGCTGATAGAAAAGGATGATGAGGGGTTTCTGCTTCAGTATCATTTGCTTGACATTTGAAAACACGTCAGGGGCTGGCAGGGGAATGCTTTTCTTGTAAGAAAGAGAATATCAGAGAGGTCTATTTGTAAAGAATGTTACGCAGAGACATTTATAGGCAGCGAACTGTTTTGTGTAGCCTACAGCTCTTGGCTCTCCTTAATACTGTGCAAAAGGAAGGCAGTCTGTGATTCTGAGGGGCGAGGCCAGGGTCTCCTAGCAGAGCTGGTGAGGCTCCCCACACATGTTCCCTCCCGCAGGGCACAGAAGTCTGTCTCTGAATGAGGTTTCTGCTTGTTTGTATTGACAGAGCTTTTAAAAACAACTCAGAGCATTAATGAGCGTGGTGGTGTCAGCTCTTACCCTGATGCTATGAGAATAGTGTTGTGTTTTGTCCTCAAGTGCCCTAAATCTTGGTAATGAGAAATTTAGTCTCTTAGTCATCATTGAAAAATCAGAATTGCACACCCTCACCCCCCCAATCTCAAAAGTTCTTAGGTTTTTGTTGTTGCACGTGTCAGGCTTCATCAGTGCATGGGTGGGTGATGGATGGAAGGGATTGCTGGTTGCCCTGTGCTCAGCATTCCCCAGGCTGCACCAAGCATGCTGTGTCCCCCAGTCACTGGAGAGGTTTTGGCAAATAGGGAGACTCCAGCAGAGCCCACCAAGATGGTCAGCAGCTGGAGCGCATGGTGTGTGTGGGGAGAGGACAGTGGAGCTGTGGCTGTTCAGCCTCCTTCAGGGGATCCTTGGGTGGGTCTCACCACCATCTCTCACTGCCTAGCATGTCCTCACAGAGGAGATGGAGTCAAACAGTCTCCAGAGGCCTTCATCCTGACTTGTGAATTCTTGGAGCTGGCTGCTGAAAGGCAGGGTAGGGTGTAGGACCTACGGACAAAGGGGCTGCACCATGTGCTTTTCATTTTGGCGTTTGTCCATATTGCCACTTGTCCTCCTTGCCTTTTCCATGTTGGTAACTTCTGTTCTTCATCACTTAGTGTTTGTACTGGATGTCTTTTTAGCTCCTCTTCTTCAATGTGATCTCCTGTTCTCCTCTGTACTAGTTGTGGAGGCAGCTTCTCACTTGCTGTCTATTCCATTTATTCTCTGCAGTGTTGTCTTTTTTTATTTTTATCTTTTATTTTTGCATTTCAGTGTTCATGAGCCTTCAACTGAAACAGCTCTAAAAATGTCCCTTGCGTTCCTCTCCTGATACGCAGAGGTGGGAGTAGGAATACATCTCGGGCTAAGGGGAGCAGCACGGGCTGGATTTGCAGTGTGTAATCCTAGGAAAGGTTCTGGAGGTGTGAAGGAATTGCAGGGTCTTAGGGGGACTGGTGAACAGTTGTCTCTTTGTGTGCCCTGAAGTAAAATGAGGAGGATCTGTCCAGTGGCAATTTAAGCACAGTCATGGATGGAGCTAGCTGGTTAGAACCCGTTCCCTCACAGAGCAGAGCAGTGGCTCCTTTGAGTGTGACTCAGGTTCTGCTCAGCCCTGGTATCAGTTGGAAGGAGATGTGTTCGTGCTGCAGCCTTTCCTCTGGGGAATGCTGGGAGGGTTTCCCTCATCTACTCGACCATCTGTTTCAGGGAATTTGCAGGGTTATTATGCAGCACCAGTTTCTTGGCTGAAACCAGGCAGGGAGTTTGGAATAGAGGCATTCCTGTGCTAGACAGGTTACGTGGGCAGGCTGTGCTTCCTTAGGAATCCGGGCTGGGAATCTGCTCGTGTTGAGCCAAGTCAGAGCTGCGCCTTGGAGAGGTGAGACTCTGACTTCAGCCTGAGCAGCCTTTAGCCTGACCCTGTAGAACTGCTCGGTGCCTGGAGCAGAGGTAGCTGGGCTTCCACCTTCCTTCTGGCTCCTGGGGCTGGTGGTGACTTCTCCATGTTGCTTATGCAGCTGTGAGCAGGTTGCAAGTGGGAACACCTGAGTGTGCTGGGTTTCTCCCTGATGAAAGATTCCTTATACCAGGAGAAGTTGATATGATCCTTGGGGTCCCTCCCAACCCAGACCATTCTATGATTCTATGACTGGGAACAGAACAGTCCTTCTAAAACTTTCCCCATTAATTCCTTGTTCATGCAAAAGCCTTGGTTAGACCTTTTATTTTGGCCCCAAAAACCTGTTCCTTAACACACCCCAAAACATCAAAACCCCCCAACAAACAAACTCAAGCCCGATGGATGGGGTCTGGTGTTGTATTTGAACAGAATGGCACTGTTGTGTCAGACATGGGGTATGCTATTGCCATGATCCTAGTGTGGCTTGCTCCAGGGCGAGGTGGAGCCGTGGCAGAAACTTACCCATTTCCTTTACTTGCTGGTAATTGGCCCTTACCTAGTGTTCTTGATCTTCAAAGCTCTTTCAAATGCAGGGTAATTCTTGCAGCGTTCCTAAAATATTGGCAAAAGTGGGCCTGCTTTTGTAAATGGGGAAAAGAGATTTTGATGGTGTCACTTGCCCAAGGCTACAGGAGTAAGTCTGGTCCTGAGACAGTGTTAACTTTGGCAGCCCTTGGTAGCTGGTTCCAGGCATAGTAAGGAGTGTTTTGTTCTTCTCTTACCTGTGCTGTAGTGATGACAAACTCGAGGATGAGACCCTGCTGCCAGAGCTGTCACCAGTAACGAGGGTTGGAAGTGAGTCTCAGGTCTGGAGTACGTGTCTATAAAGTATAGAACTGTGGATGTGGGATCTTCCAAAAGTATTTGGACATGTCACATTCTTGGAGTAAGCTGTTGGGTCAAGGAGAGAGCTTGGTGGTGTCAGTGGGCTCAACTAGAGCAGAACTCATCTTCTCGTAGTGGGTTGTGTCCGCTGTGTAGTACCTTGTGGGTAGGAGAGGCTTTGCTCAGAGTTTATGTTTTACTAGACAGTAGGTAATCTATATGAGACATTTGGATACCAAGCTCTTCTGCTGCTTCTGCAGAACTGCTTGTTGAATTCGTACCACTGAATGCAGCTGACCTTTGGTATTGGGAAGTGTGGTGGTCTTTCATAATTGGCAGAAAGCTGTTTTTCACCAGACACATGTAGTCCTGTTGTGTTAGCCAGGGAGCTCCTGTTGGTCTATGGTACCTTTGAGCTACACCAGTGCTCTTTCTTCTGTCTGAAACAGGAAACTGAGGCACGGAGTGCCTGGGTAGGAGTTGTGTTGCAGACATGTGAATGAGGGGGTGTCAGGTGGGATGGAAATGTACCACACACTGCTGCTAATCCTATTGTAGTGATCTGAAGTGTGACGTGGTGATCCATGATTCATTGCAGTGGCTTTTGGAGTCTGGGCTCTCTGGTTTTGGTGTCTGGCTCAAATAGTGAATTCAGTTTTGCTTTTTCTTGAGCTGGGTCTGGCTGCTGCCCCCTCCTCATGGTTTCTACCTGTTTCTATGTGCTCCTGTGTGCTGTTCCAACTGTTCTCGGCCACCAGCTTGTTTCTTGGATATCTCATGCAGTTGCATCTCTAGCAGCTTTGGAATAATCCCAGCCAATTTTAGTGATTTCTATTGTGCTACATTTCTACTTTTAAAATTGGTGGGTCTTGCTCAAGGGCTGTAACTTTCTCATTGGAGTGTGGTGGCCTAACTGTAGCCCTGAGTCCTGCTCTGTCCTTCCTTTTGGGACACATCCCTCTCCTGGCTGTAAGATCTTTTGAGGACAGCTTGCCACACTACTTCCATCCCTGCTCTAGCCTGCCTGTGACTATCTGTGGAGCAAATGCTGTGGGACACTGGTGCCTGGCAGTTGCGTTGGAGCTGGGGACCAGCCGCTTTCAGGCCAGCCAGGATTTACGTGTCCCAGCAGAGGACCTTCTTGTGAAAGACCAAAGGCTGGCAGGTGAAGTGGAGGTCCCTTGACTCACATAATCAGCCTTACTGTAAAATGTCAGTCGCATTCTGTCAGTATTGATTGTCCCTTCTGGTGCTGTATTCTCACCTTATCATGCAAACAGCGCTGGGAAGGCTGACATTTCAGCGAGCTGGAGTGGGCTTGTGTAATGGAAAAGTTGCTCTTCAGAGCATCAAAAGAAATGGCTTATGAAGAATATGGTAATATCACTTTGCTTTTTTATTTTTTTTAAATTAATGTTATAATTGGAGGTGATTTGAGGCATTATTTGAGCAAGGGAAATGGGCTCTGAAAACATACGTCAAGCTGGAATAAAGGGCAAGCCACTGTCAGTTCCATCCCAACATCCCTGAGCATCTCTCTAAAAGCTGAATTACACAGCAAGACTTTGACTGAAGAGTGTAATTCACAGCTCTTGTATGGAGGGGTAATGTGTTGTCCTACGTGGTGACTATTGTCAGGCTAGATGATGGTGGAAGGAGTCCCTTTGTATTCGGGTGCTCTTACAGAGCTGCACCGTCCTCCCTTCTGCAGTACCCTCTACCAGCTTGTAGTGTGGGTGGAAAAATACTGCATCCAAAGACTTTAATGTGTGATAGTAGTAAAGTGATTGTGGCTCTTGACTCAGCAGCTTCTTGATGAGGTCTGACAGGTGGGTTAGTTACTTGAGAGCAGTGTCATGTCTGGCTGTCCCGATGGGGATTGAACAAGCTGTTACTTCAGGGACCTGGAGGGATTCAGGAACAGACACATGTGCTTCTTGTTCACGTTTGATGCATCCAGCTTGAAGACATGGTGCATGAGTGGCTACTTAATTTGGCTTTAGATCTTAAAAAGCTCTGAGAGATGAAAACACTGCACTGTTACACACAGTAGCGTGTCCTAATAGGCTTCGGCTCCTACAGTGCTGGTTTCCCCCGAAGCCATTGGCGTGGAGAAAGGCTGCTGCAACCAATGAAGTGAGTTTCCCAAGCAGGTTCTTGTTCTCCCAAGTGCGGTGTCCCTGTTGAGGTGAGGCAGTGCAGAGGGTAGGACCTGCACTGCTCATGATCTGGAAGGGAAGCAGGTTCTTGTGGCTTCCCCGGGCATGACCGAGAAGGATGAGAAATCTAATGGCACTTTGCATCATGAACAGGATATGACACTTGCTTTAATCATATAAATGTGCCCAGAGGCAGACTGGTTCATCAGTGCACGTGTGTTCTTTTGCCTTTTGCTATTTTTTACTATTTTATTTGACTTTTACAATTCTTCCAGGAGGAAATAAATGATAAAGGATGTACGTATGAGGGCAGAGGGATCTCATCTTCCTCCAAAACTTGTTCCACACTCCATGGTGTCTTTTGCATGCGCTGCAGCATGCTGAAACAGCTGGCATGTGGCACTCACTTTGCTTTTCTTTGCATTCAGGTTCACTTCCCTGACGTTGAACGAGTGGAGTGGCTGAACAAGGTGAGGAGCTCTGAACTCCCATTCACGTGGCCATCCGCTCTGAGCTGCATCATGGCCCAAACTCTGAGGAAGTTACCAAGTCACTGCAGCACAGCTCTGTGTCTGTATTAAGGCTTCGAGCCACTTAAGTATAGAGTTGTGTTGCCACTGAGTTTTTGAGAGAGACAAATGTGTGTCTGGCTGATGAATTTGATAAATGTGACCTCAACAGTTCATTCTGAGATGAAAAACTAGAAAGCGTGTGTGTGTGTGTATGTATGTACGTGTGTGTGTAAAAGAAAGAAAGGAGGGTGATAGTTGTGGGCGACTCTCTTCTGAGAGGAACAGAGGGCCCAATATGTCGGCCTGACCCTACCCATAGGGAGGTGTGTTGCCTTCCCGGGGCACGGATCAGGGATATTTCTAGAAAACTCCTCAGCCTTATCCGCCCCTCCGATTACTACCCTTTATTGGTAGTTCAGACTGGCAGTGATGGGTTTGCTGATAGAAGCCTGAGGATTATAAAAAATGATTTTAGGAGGCTGGGGAAGTTAGTCGATGGAGCGGGCATACAAGTTGTGTTTGCCAGTATTCCTTTGGTGGCAGGGGCAAACACTGAGATAAGCAGAAAAGGCCATCTTATAAATGCATGGCTGAGAGGCTGGTGCAAACACAAAAATTTTGGATTCTTTGATCACGGGGCGGTCTACTCGGCACCTGGCCTGAGGGCAGCTGATGGGAATTGCCTGTCTCCGAAAGGGAAACGGATACTTGCCCAGGAGCTGGCAGGACTTGTAGAAAGGGCTTTAAACTAGATAGGAAGGGGGAAGGGGATAAAGCCAGGTCTGCTAGAGATCGGCCTGGGGAAGTGGTATTGGGATTAGGAGAGAGGCAAGGGGCTCAGCTGAGGTGCGTCTACACTAACGCATGCAGCATGGGCAACAAGCAAGAAGAGTTGGAAGCCATAATGCGGCAGGCAAACTATGACCTGGTTGCCATAACAGAAACATGGTGGGATTGCTCCCATGACTGGAGTGCTGCAATGGATGGCTACAAACTCTTCAGGAGAGACAGGCAAGGAAGGAGGGGTGGTGGTGTGGCTCTATACGTTAGGGAATCCTTTTCTGCCACTGAGATTGTGACTAGGGATGATAACATTGAATCCCTATGGGTAAAGATCAGAGGAAGGGCTGACAAGGCAGACATCCTGGTGGGCGTCTGTTATAGACCGCCAAACCAGGGTGAAGAGACAGATGAGGTGTTCTACAAGCAGCTGGCACGAGCTGCACGGTCATCAGCCCTTGTGCTCATGGGGGACTTCAACTTCCCTGACATATGCTGGGAGTACAGCACAGCACAGAAGAAGCAGTCTAGGAGGTTTTTGGAGTGCACAGAGGATGCATTCCTGATGCAGCTGGTCAGAGAGCCCACAAGAGGAACTGCCCCGCTAGACCTACTGTTCGTGAACAGGGAAGGTCTGGTAGGAGATGTGAAGGTTGGGGGCTGCCTTGGACAGAGTGACCATGAAATGATACATTTCTCAATTCATGGTGGAGCTTGGAGGGGGAATAGTAAAACTGCTACCTTGGACTTTCAGAGGGCAGACTTTGATTTGTTCAAGAGACTGGTAGGGGGAGTCCCTTGGCATTCAGTCTTAGCGAACAAAGGGGTACAAGAGAGCTGGTTGCTCTTCAAGAAGGAAGTCTTAAGGGCGCAGGAGCAGGCGGTCCCCCTGAGCCGCAAAATGAGCCGGCGGGGAAGAAGACCAGCGTGGATGAATAGGGAGTTACTCTTGAGGCTCCGTGAGAAAAAGAGAATCTACCGCCTGTGGAAGGAGGGACGGGTAACTGAGAATGAATTCAAGGAAGTTGTCAGGATGTGTAGAGGTGAAATCAGAAAGGCAAAAGCCCAGCTTGAATTTAACCTGGCCGCTGGGGTGAAAAAGAATAATAAACTATTTTATAAGTACATTAACAGTAAGAGGAGGACAAAGGAGAATATCCACTCTTTACTGGATGAGGCTGGGAATGTGATCACTGAGGATAAGGAAAAGGCGGAGGTTCTGAATGCCTTCTTTACGTCTGTCTTTAAAGGTCAAACAGATCCTCAGGGTACCCCTCTCTCTGACCTGGTAGTCTCAGCTGGGGAGCATGCTAACTCCCCTGTGATTCTGGAAGAAACAGTCAGAGACTTCCTACTCCAACTGGACTGCCACAAGTCCATGGGGCCGGATGAGATCCACCCGAGAGTGCTGAGGGAACTGGCAGAGGTGGTAGCCGAGCCGCTTTCCATTATCTATCAGTCCTCCTTGCTGACTGGTGAGGTCCCAGAAGACTGGAGGCTTGCCAATGTGACTCCCATTTACAAGAAAGGTTGTAAGGAGGATCCGGGGAACTACAGGCCTGTTAGCCTGACCTCGGTTCCAGGGAAGGTTATGGAACAGATAGTCTTGAGGGAGATCATGCGGTATGTGCGGGATGGCCGGGGGATCAGGCCTAGCCAGCATGGGTTCATGAAGGGCAGGTCCTGTTTGACCAACCTGATCTCCTTCTATGATCTAGTGACCCATCTGCTGGATGAGGGAAAGGCTGTTGATGTGGTCTACCTAGACTTCAGCAAAGCCTTTGACACTGTCTCCCACAGTATTCTCCTGCAGAAGCTGGCAGCCCGTGGCTTGGATGGGTACACCCTCGGCTGGGTAAGGAGCTGGCTGGAGGGCCGGGCTCAGAGAGTGGTAGTAAATGGAGTTAAATCCAGCTGGCGACCGGTCACGAGTGGTGTTCCCCAGGGGTCGGTGCTGGGGCCTGTCCTCTTCAATATCTTTATTGATGACCTAGATGAGGGCATTGAGTCCACCCTCAGTAAGTTTGCAGATGACACTAAATTGGCTGGGAGTGTGGATCTGCCTGGGGGTAGCGAGGCCCTACAGAGGGATCTGGACAGGCTGGAGAGCTGGGCTGAAGCCAATGGCATGAGGTTCAACAAGAGCAAATGCCGAGTCCTGCACTTTGGCCACAACAACCCCAGGCAGCGCTATAGGCTTGGGGCGGAGTGGCTGGAGGACTGTGTGGAGGAAATGGACCTGGGGGTACTGATTGATGCACGGCTGAACATGAGCCGACAGTGTGCGCGGGTGGCCAAGAAGGCCAACGGCATCCTGGCTTGCATCAAAAATGGTGTTACTAGTAGGAGCAGGGAGGTAATTGTCCCCCTGTACTCAGCACTTGTGAGGCCGCATCTCGAGTACTGTGTTCAGTTTTGGGCCCCTCACTACAGGAAAGACATTGAGGCTCTGGAACGCGTTCAGAGGAGGGCTACTAAGCTGGTGAGGGGTCTGGAACACAGGCCTTACGAGGAGCGTCTGAGGAAGCTGGGATTGTTCAGCCTGGAGAAGAGGAGGCTAAGGGGAGACCTTATAGCTCTCTATAACTTCCTGAAGGGAGGTTGTGGTGAGCTGGGGGTCGGCCTCTTCTCCCGTGTAGGCAGTGACAGAACTAGAGGGAATGGTAGCAAGCTGCGCCAGGGGAGATTCAGGCTCGACATTAGGAAGCACTACTTCTCAGAAAGGGTAGTCAGGCACTGGAATGCACTGCCCAGGGAGGTGGTGGAGTCACCAACCCTGGGGGTGTTCAAGGAAAGACTGGATGTTGTATTGAGGGATATGGTTTAGTGGGAGCTAGTAGTAATAGGTGAATGGTTGGACTCGATGATCTTCTAGGTCTTTTCCAACCTTGATAATTCTGTGATTCTGTGATTCTGTATGTACGTGTGTGTGTGTGTGTATGTATACGCTGTGGTTAGAAGCAGTCAATAGACTCCATGGTCCTGCAAACTCACCCTTCAGTTCCTAAACTAAATTCCTCTCCTGAGAAGCAGAGGTGGATCCTTCCATAAGGATAACTTGAGAGCACAAATGTGACTTGGTATTTTAAATGCTAATTAGCCAGGTGGTCTGTAATGTATACGCCTGTTTCTCAGCAAAAGGTGTCTTATACAAGGAATCTTCAGTGTGTTTCTGCTTTCGCTGTTCTTTAGGTCCTTGTACAGGCTTGGCCATACTTTGGGACAATCATGGAAAAAACATTTAAAGAAGTTCTTGAACCAAAAATCAGAGCAAAGAACGTACACCTGAAGACATGCACCTTTACCAAGATCCACTTTGGCGAGAAGGTAGTGTGCATCCTTTGCAACACTGGTGGTTCGGTCTCTACTGAAGAGCTTAGATGCAAGGGGAGTCTGACATTTAGTTCTTTAATAGCTCTGAGTATTTGGCAAAACCGTCCTGGTGCAACACTGCTGCCTCCTTTGTTCCTTCCTCCTGTTACCATGGTGTCCTCATGGTAAAGGAAAGATCATACAGGAGAGACACCCCCCACTTCCTTCTGTCTGTCAGTATCGTGGGACTGGAGAGAGAAAAAGGGACATGTATCATCGTTTCTTTCTGTTATACCCACGTGAGAGGAGTTTCCAGTGCTTCCTAGGGCTTGCAGCACGGGCTGCTTGCAACCAGCCCTGTGTTTGAGGGCTGCCAAGGCTATTCACACTACCTCCCTAAGGGAAAAAATGGTGTGGTTTACTCATAGTTTACATGTGGTTGTGCAAAGTTGTTAATGGATGCTTCTGTGCTCATGTTGATTGAAGTGAGTAGGATTTTCACTTAGGCTTAACTGGGAAGATACTAACTCTGTGGTATCTTGTTTGTCTTTGTTCCAGTGCCCTAGAATCAATGGAATAAAAGCCTACACCAAGGAAATTGATAGAAGACAAGTTATCCTGGACCTGCAGATATGGTAATGTTGCCTCATTGATTATGTAGATGGTTCTTAACTCACTGCCCATTTGACAACTGTGAGTTGTCATGCCGGGCCGGATGTGTGGTCCACTAAGATCAGTGTGAGGTGGAGCAGTCCTTATATCAACATAGAATGATCTGAGATAATCTGGCCCCCAGTTGGATGTCTTCAGTACTCACACAAATGAAGTGTTTGCATTGGCATTTGAAGTCAGAAAGCAGTGTGACTTGCACAGGTCTAGGATTTATCTACTCTGGCCCATCACTCTTGCCAGGAGGATGTGTCCCTTGGCTTTGCTGTTCATGGCAGGGAGAACCCAAGTTTTGGATCTGTATTTCCTGTTCTGACAGCTCTTCAGGCATGGGTGCACTTTGTCTGTCTTGCCCCACGATGGTTCCTCTTCAGTCCAACCTCTCCAGTTCTTCCAGAACTTTAATTTCTTCCCCTTGATTAATCACCTCACCGTTTGCTCCATGTGTTACACCCAACACATTTGGGGCTTTTTTTGACTACAGCTGTTCTCTGAGCAGAAAACTGCCTCTAGCTCTATTAACCACAACAACAGAATTAGATAAAACATTTGATACCTCCCGAGCTATTTTGAACAAGGTTACGTGTTTTGCTAACATCAGAGCTACTGCAGAGCTAAAGTCTCTCCTGGTTTAGCCTGGAGAATGGAATTACCAAGGGAATTACCACTTGCACGCTGCTGCAGCTCTGTAAGTTTAGTGGGCGATTGAGCTGCCTAATTTAAATGGCTTTTCTTCATGGTAGTGCCAGGAAAAAGCAGGGTGAGATTACAGAGTGTCTTGGCAACAGCACAGAGCTGCTCAGCACTGTGCCTGCTGCTTCGTGTGGCAATGGCACAGCAGCATCCCCGGCCCTGGCAGAGCACCGCCGCTCCCTGCAAAACGAGATGCTTGATTTTCAGCCAGGACTTGTTGTGCTTCAGTGCTGCCAGTGAAGTGCTCTTTGTAATAGCCAGACCAGTTTTAGGGCCTTTGGCAAATCGTTCGTGCTTTCCACATTGAGATTGAGGGATTTGGTGACTTTAAGGCTCTGCGGGAGGTTGCTGCTGTTCTCTGTTAAACGGCTTCTCCAGGCTGCTTCTCCCACATACTCATTTTCGCTGTCTCTAACAGCCCTCTGCAGAGGGATTTCCCCCACCTCCTCATTTTCATCCTTCTGGCGGACCCATCAGCATCTCCAAATTGGCCAAACATTTCTGTTCCTCATCCTGACAGTAACTGAAACCTGAACTGTCATTTGATAAGCCAGGCATTATCTGTATTCACACAGGGGTGTTCAGATTATCTTGTCTCTCTGATGGGGGTCTCATCTCCTGGGCTGTGAGAAGGACCCAGCTTCTCTTATGTCAATATATCCGAACTTCAGTTTCTGCAGCTACTCTGGGTACAGCATCCACGCTCTCCAGCAATGGGGAGAAGCAGATCTGTGAGCAGTGGTGTTATTTACCTGCCTTTTTCTGGATTGCCAAAGGAAAGTGTTGGGGTTTTCTCTTTAATAAAAGAAACAGGCAGTCTCCACTTTTCCAGAGCAAGGCAAAGCCCCGCTACAGAACAGGCTCTCTGAGCTACATGGGCAGCAGCCAGTGTCTGCACTGGTGCAGCTGGTGTTGGGAGAAGAGCTGCTTGGAGCAGATGGATGTGAGCTTCTCCAACGTGAGGCTTCTACCTCTCAGCTGCTGCGTGCTGGTGAGGTTCAAATGTCTGTATACATCCAGAGAGCTGCGTCCTGAAGAAGAGGGATGTGCTGCGTGTGCCGGGGCCGTGTGCTCTGCAATGCCTAGGCTGTGGTGCCTGACTTCCCTCCCTGGGGTTGGGTTTCAGAGAGGCGTAGCTGTTGTGGCTGTGGTCATTAGAGCACATTATGAACGTGACTCCTTTGTCTTGGCGCCTAGGAGCTGTAGTTCTGTGGGAGTTCCCTCGCCGGTGAACACACGTGAGCATGACCTGCTGGGGCTGCAGCAGAGTGCTGTTCTGATGGACAGCTGTCCTGCCTTGGCAGCAGCTCCACTCCAGTGCTGAGGTATCCCTTGTGTTAGGCAAGCCTTCCATCCAGGAATCACAGCAGGGATTTCTTTTTTCCCCTCCAGTTTTGTCAAGGAGGCGACTAGTCTCTGAAGCCCAGAGTCTTTAACCTGGCCAGGGAAAAATACAGGAAAAGGACAGGAGTAGAAGACCCTTTTCCCTCTTAGCCTTCTTTTGTGGTCTGTATGGAGTCTCTTGAGTAGTTTTAATAGCCACTCACAGACATAGGGTCCATCAAGTGCTTTGTTCAGTCTGTTAGTGCTCCTGATCTCCATAACATGATGAGATGCTGAATGCTGTGCTTCAGGTCTGTGCTGAGTGAAGCAGCAGCTTCCTTTCCTCCGTGTTAAATCTGTGATGGAATATCACAAAGTGCATCCTGTGCTTGGGAACTGTGAAGAACAGCACTTAAGGTCCCTTACTCGTATGGGCAGTAGCTGTCAGCAGAGCCAGTGATGCCTTAAGTCTGGTATCACGTGGAGTTACCAAAACGAACTCTAGAAGCCTCTTTAATTAAATCAGTTAATAACACCTTACCCGCCGGTAGCATCAGAGCATTGGGAATAGTTATGTAGAGCGCTGTCTCATTGCAGTCTTGACTGTCCCACGTGAAAAGACTGTACTTGAGGTTTTGGCAGGAAAACCAGGGGCTAGAGGTGATTACCTGAGAGGCTGAGAGAGCTTTCAGCAAAGGCAAGGAGGGAGGCTATATGTCTTCTTTTGAAATCTTTTGCTTGGTCCCTGAGATGATGTGCCAAATTTGGTATAAATTAAGTTGTGTAAATTTTGTCAGGGCTTATAGGGCTGAACAGAAATGTTGAGGTAATCACTGCTTGCTCTCAGGTCTCCCATACAGACAAAGTTTGACATTATCTGTCTAAAAGTCCTACAGTCTGTACTCTGTTCATCTATCTGCTTTCCAGTGCAAATATACCTGATCTACAGCTTTCGCGTGACATGTAAAGTGTCAGGGTTCTTGCAGTGGCTGAATGGAATATGAGATCCCCACCAGACTGGGCTCTGAAATCCACAAATAAGAAGTATGAGGTTCTAGCTGGCAATAAACTGTCAACACTCTGTGATCTTCAAAAAATTTGCCCTAGATTTACACCATGAATCTGTCCCCTGAGCACAGGGAGCTGACAGTTGCATTCTCCAAATGAATTAATGTCAAAGCATTCCAGAAATGTCCTCCAGTAGTATTTTGCAAAATGGGAACTCTTCTAATGCAGCCACTTGACGTCCTGTCCTGCAGCTCCTTTTCTTCTCACTGGTTCTGCAATTGCCTGAGCTGCTGCATAGCCTTGTAACCACTGGCTTCATCATCAGGGTTTCAAAGTATTTGAAGGCACTCTTACCTCCCAGAAGAGTAGCTTGCAATCCAGTTGCTTCCTATTTCATTAATCTGATTTGGTCTTCAATTTTTCATTGGAAATGCTTTGTATTTTCTTTTCTGTGCCCTTCTGTGGCACTTACAGTACATGAGATGTCGTAGAAGACTAATGTAGTAATTAATATGTATATGTTAATTAAAAATAAATATGCATGGCAATTTACTCTCAAAAGAGACTGTCTGGATGTCCTAACTGGCAGGTTTGCAAATCTGGAAAGCAGTCTCTGTCCTCTAGTGCAGAATTGGGGAAAGCAGACAAAAGAAGCGTGCAACAATAGTTTGAGCTTTGGTGGAATTTGGTATAACTAAGTTTGTAGGATCTTACCAGAAACTAAAAGCATTTTGGAAACTTGCAGAAAAGGAAGGCTTACTCTTGGGGCCCTGACTTGATAGGCAGAGGGGAAAAGCAGAGGTGGCCTGCCTTTATCATACCTCATTTCCTGCGGCACTTGGTCATATTTTCCTGTCTCTCTTATTTGTCTGATACTGCTTGCTCATTTACCCAAGTCCAAAATCAGGCATGACACGGCTTTACAAAGCACTTGGGAAGGCTGGACCAAAAGGGGTTCTGGGCATGTGGGCCGATGAGGAGATAGGGCTCATGGGGAGTTACTTTCCAGGGGAAGAACCGCACGTTCTAAAGGGATATGTAGACATCCAAGTTAGTCAGACTTGTTAGTGTGTGCTCTTGTAGCATCCCTGCCTTCAGCTGGTGCATTCCCCTTGTAAACACAGTAGAGGTATGTGCACTCATACAAGCCTCCCCGGTTCTCATCCGTGGTGCAGGCGTGCTCACGCGCATCATCTCCTTGTGCAGTACGTGATTCAGGAGAGAAACGGATTCTGCTTCCACCCCTCGCAGGTGAGTAAAGCATGGTCCTGTGGGCATGGCGTGGGGGCTCAGCCCTACCTGGTTTTGATTGTTGAGGCTTGAGTTTGGCTCAAGCGTGCTTGCACTGCGGGTGTGGTCAGCAGAGAGCACAGAGGGTTATGCTGAGCAGAGGGGCGGTCAAAAGCACAAGCAGCTTGGACTGGAAATGAGGAGTAACAGAGATGAACATAGAGGGCATCCTTCCTACCAAGTGTTGTGACGTGGGGGTGATGCCTGCATGAGGCAGACTCAAGGATGAGTAAAGGCTCAGGCTCTGATAAAAGCGGTACAGACTTCTGCAACATCTAGACTTTCAAACACAATTACATGATTCAAAGTGTAGCTGGAGAAGAGAGACATCTAGGATGGGGTGGGAAGGGTTTTTGACTGCGTGGAAAGGCATAAAGACTGTAAATTGAACCACCACAACTATTATTTGTTGTGTTGGACACTGGCAACAGCCGAATTAAATCCTCTTGGATTAATTACTGCAAATTGAGGAACCCATTTTGACTTACTCATTTAGACTTCTATTGTGCCAAAGCTCTATTAGCAGCCGGTGTAATGAGCTGTAAGATAATGTCAGAACTGTAGAAATTAATAAGCGTAAACATAAGTTTGTTTAATTATGTGACTAGCTTGTAGGGAAGATTTGTGTTAATTTTGGCATGGCCTGTGAGGCTGGTTATTTAAGAAATGGGAATACTCTAACATTAAAGGCTTTAATTTGTGCATTATGAGCTTTTAAAATTCTGCTAAGGGACTCTCTGTAAACAAATATTTGAGAACTTTGCTTGCAAAAGTGGAGACAAATTCTCAGGGTTACACATTCTTGGCAGGTTGGATTTTTTTGGGGGGGGAGGGAATCTGTTTATATGCAAATTACAGCATGAATTAGTGGTGGCTGCAGCACTATTTGCCCATCTACATGTGGTCAGAGCAAAAAATCCTTTTTCTTTTCATTATGGGGTGAAAGTATGCACGCAGGTGGCAAGCACAGCACATTCACTGCTGCCATAGCTTTACACCTTGCTTTACCTGCAGGCTGTTTGCGTGTCTACATCCAGAAAGAGCTATTTCTCAGAGGGCTGAAAGGGAACACGGCAGCTGCCTTCAATTGTTTTCTGCTAGAGGCATCAACAGGTCTGCTGGGTTCTGCTCCCTGGGGAGTGGCTATCAGTTTGTGCATAGGGTGATGTTTGTACTTTTATTAAAGTTTAAGGTGGTTTCCAAATTGCAGAAGGACTCACTCAGCATTTTGCTTTTACTTAAAGCCTGGTGCTCTCCATGGCAACTGACCAAAATCCCATCTAAAGTCATTGTATTTTCAGTCAGCCTCAAGGAAACCAGGTTATTTTTAGGAAAGAATTTGTCCTCCAAGTGGGCTTTTGGGTTGTGGGCAAAGGTAATCTGTGGGTTTTTTGGTTGTTGGCATTTGAGGACTGCATGCATGATGGCTGAATGGCTCTGCGTCAGCTTGGGACCTGGGTCACTGGGTTCTGGGGTGGGATCAGGCCTTTGGCAGAGAAGAGATCAAGAAGGCACTCGGCTTGTGCACTCTTGTGACTCTGAGTTTTGAATGTGGGCCTGCTGATTGCCTCCTTGGAGCAAGAGTGTCTCAGCCTACTGCCAGTCTTAAGAGTGGAAAAGTAACCTTGAAATACAGATGTTGCTTGGGCGCTTTGCAGGTAGGTCATTATCCCAGCTGACTGCAGGGTTTGTCTGGAGAAGATCTGACCCTCGTTCAATGTGCTCAGCTTTCCCTTTCCAGCTGTTTGAAAATCTGTCTCTACCTGTGGGGTCACATTGTCCATCATTAAACTGCAATGTTTATACTCTGTACAGCACAGAAGTTGTCCAATTGCAAACTGTGGAATAATATGAGAATTTTCTTTCAGTTACATCGGGGACTGTGAGATTCACATGGACATATCCAAATTTAATCTTGGAGTGAAAGGCATACAGGTGTGTGCTATGGTAATCCAGGTAACCTGGGGCAGGAGGTAGCATGTCCCAGTGGGGAGGTCATGGCACTTAACTGGGAAACCACCAGCCAGCAGGCTTGGAATGATTGGCTTTATCTCCTTGTGTTTTGGCTGGGGAAATGATGCCTTCCTTGGAAAGCACCTAAATACCACTTCTAAGCTTCCTAGTGTGACTCTTAAACAGGGTCAGTGCCAGAGCATTGAGCTCCCACCACTGGGGTTCAGAGGGGCTATGTGTTGGTAGAGAACTTCAAAAGACCCAGTTCAGAGTGTTTGTAAACTGGTTTAGATTAGACCAACAGCCTGCTCATACCATATTGAAAACTATTAGGCAGATTGCTCCATTGTGTGGCTGCCAGGATAGTGGGAAGATTCTACAACCTTAGAAAACATTGCCTGATACCAATAGCATTGCTCTGGGGGGAGGGAGTTATTGTTGTTATTGAACTTGTAGTACAATGATTTCAAGTAGTATTTTAAAAACTGTCTCCATCACTGACTAGCTCACAGTTTTGAAACTGCATCCTGAGTACCTTCAGACGTGGTTTTCCTTGGTCTGTTCTGTTTGCAGCTGTACGGGACTCTGCGGGTGATACTGGAACCTCTTCTAGCTGACCCGCCTTTTGTTGGAGCTGTGACCCTGTTTTTTATGCAGAAACCGGTGAGTCAGTAGTGAACGGTGCTCTGCAGCCTCCTTGGTCTGTCTTCAAGCATGGAATGCTCTTCAGTGAGTGACACAAGGTGTCCATCACCAGTAACCCAAACTGCACGGCTGTGAAAGCCTCACAGTGGGGGTGTCTGAATATCAAATTCTTGATTGTTCACTGCTCCTCTCAAACCCCAAGAGGATGGGACTGAATTTGCCCTGTTCTTGTATAGTAGTGCCTAAAAAGTTACTTGCTTTGCTCTGAGTGGGAGGACTTGCTGATGGTGATGGCACAGCAGCTGCAAGGCAACTGTAGGCCTTTGCTGCAGGGATCCTGCCAGGTGGATTTTACATCTTCCCAACTGTAGATTTAAAACGGTCATCTTGGAGACCATTTGTAGAGTCATAGAACCAGAGAGTGGTTTGGGTTGGAAAGGACCTCAAACACCATCTGGTTCCAAGGCCCTGCCATGGGCAGGGACACCCTGCACTAGCCCAGGTTGCCCAAAGCCCCTTCCAACCTGGCCTTGAATACTGCCACGGAGGGGGAAGCCACAGCTGGAAACTTATGCCAGTGCCTCCCCACCCTCACAGTGAAGAGTTTTTTCCTAATATCTCATCTAAATCTCCCCATTTTTAGTTTAAACTCATTACCCCTTGTCCTATCACTACAATCCCCGATAAAGAGTCCCTCTCCAGCTTTCAATCATGGTCATGCTTTGAAAGCTTGCCTGTTTGAGGTCATGTGCCTTGTAGTTGAATTGTGGTTTAATAACACAGGAGAAACCTTGTAGTATTGTAAGATCCAGCTATCTTCTAGCACGCAGCTCTGCTTGCTTGTGGGTTGTGCTCTGCCTGAGTTCATGGAAGTCGTACATTTTTGATCTTAAACGAGGTGGGGTTTGTGTTTAGATGTAGTAGCATTACTTTAGCACATGAAAAAACCCCTTCTTGTTTATTGTGTGAATAGATACACAGACTCCTGCAGTCAGGTGGTGGTTGTGAATCCCCCTGCCCCAGGGCATAGCCCAACCCCTAAGTGAAAGGATGAGGAAACAACTTCAAAGTATAGGTGGAGCTGTCAGATCTACTATGCATGACCCCAGGGCATCTGCCAGTGGCCACTGCTTGGGGCTGAACGCTTCTTTCCCTGTGCTGGCAGGGTAAGTCCCATTGAGACTCTCATTGCAGGTAAAACAGATAGCAGGTGTTGGCTTTAACGTTGAGATGCAGTCACCTACTGCTGCAGGTCTTGCTTTCTTTAAACAGCTGGCTTTTTTAGAAGCATTTACTCCCCCTTGAAATTCTACATTTGTTCTGAAATAAATTTTTTAATAATTTTTCTCCCTGATCTTGTTGTAGCACTTGGAAATCAGCTGGGCAGGCATGAGCAACCTCCTGGACATCCCGGGGATTAAGTGAGTGTCTCCTTTGTTTTGCTTTGTTTTGCTTCCCAAGGCTTTTTAGCCTTGGCAAGTTGGGATGGCATTCTTCAGTGACCATCAAAGCTGCTCTCCAGAGGGCTGTGTAGGAGGTGGTGTGCTGGTATTCGCCCCATTCTATCTGGCTGTGGAGCTTGTAAAACCTGAAGAGAGGGTGATTTTTACATCCTGTCAATATTCCCTTAATCGCTTCATTGCACTGGGGATTTAAGGCAGAAGTAGTGAATCCCCCAAACCACAAAGGGCTGCAAACTAACACCAAGCCCTTCCATTTCCCCTGTGCCAGTTACTTGCAGAGGTAGGTGAGGTAGCTCTAGGTGACTGGCAGTCTGTGCTTGTGTGTGGATACCTTAAAGTGAAGAAAGGCAAGGTATTGCACAGTTGCAGTCTCTCTGACAAACTGAAATACAACAAGTGATGAAGAAAACCATGCCAGACTTACACAGAGGCAACATTTCTCCTTATGACTGGCTCACCCTTTAGGTTCTTCAGAAAACATAGCTCTTCCCCAATGCCTCTTGGGTTGAACTGGTCCATAAACCTTGCACAGCGAGGATGTAAATCTTAGTGGTTGTCAGTACTGTAAGTTTCACACTCTTTGTCCAGATTGGAGATTTGTTTTTTCCTTGTCTCTCAGCGTAAGGAGAAAGTCTGTTTAAGTGCAAATGCAAACACTTCTGCTCCTCTCTCTGCCCCTGCATGGTTTGCAGACTCATAGGAAGTGGCTGGCTACTTTAGGTGCTGGTTTATGCATTAAAGAGTCTCTGAACACCTTTGACGTTGAGTGAGAGGAAGCTTTATTCTTTTCTTAATTTGAGGCCGGAGTGGCCTTTTGCCCTGAAGTGTGCCCTGAGAGCTCCAGTTTCTATCAGAGGAATGAATCTCTTCTTCCCTGATGTGGTTTCCTTAATCCTTGCAGGGAGAAGGTATGTAGGTGTTTCCAGCCTACAGCCTCTCATATAATTAAGTGCAAATTTGATGTCCTAAATTTTCACTCCCTGGATCTCTCACAGGGATTTGAGCACAGAAACCTGTGCTTGTTCATCAGCACTGCACATGAAACCCAGGAGCAAAACATGCCTGACTGTGAACAGGCTGAAGTACAGGTTGAACAAGCGCTCTCCCTTTCAAATGAATCGGGCTGACTTAAGAGGGTAAAGAAACTGGATGCAGCCGTCTGTCCTCATGTACAAGCTGTGTTTAGTTGGGTGTACCCTGAGACTCAAAAGAAGGGGCAATTGTGTGACCTTCCTGTGGGTTTGTTTGACAGGAAAGCCTGACCAAGGGCTTTCTGGCTCCTGGGTTTACATTTGGAGCAAGAGACGACTTTCCTTCTGAGTGAATCCAGCCTCATCTGTAACCTGTGACAATTTTGTTGCAGTGTAACCCTGAGAAGCAGCTTTTGTCAAGAGAATGAAAGTCTTTTAAGTGTTTGGTGCTCTTGGGTTTTCCTCTCAATATTGTCTTCTGCCTGTGCCGAGCTGTAGTTACAGGTTGAAATCCTCTTGTTCATCACCAGACGTCTGTGATAGGTGTGTACTTCTTGCTGTGGAGCAATAGATCAGATTAGTTGTCCCCACCATACTATAACAGAGCAATTCTAAAGAAAAGATTTAGCCTGAAAAGCTACACATGTGTAAGTTTTAAGGAGAGTTCCCTAAACTCCAATTTACCCTCAGTTCAGCCACTGCAATATTCTGTGTGCCAGAGGGCCAGATGCTTCAACCAAGATTTTCCTCCTTAGTGCAAAACATACCAAGATATAGAATCTCATCTTTTACTTGATCTCCCATTAAAAAAAAGAAAAAGTCAAACTCACTTTGTTTTGAATGTGCCTGACCTTTGCCATTTTACTGTAAGGTCTCAGCATGTGGCCAAAAGCAGACAGCAGTATGTGCTGTCTAAAACCAAAGTACCTTGAGGCCTTGAGCCCCCTGTGAAATGCTGAAAATTCCAGATTCCCTCCTCACCTTGTCCACCTCTGGTGTCAGCATTCCCAAGGAACCCCAGAAGGCACATGAGTTTGTATGACTTGTTTGGGTGTGTGACAATCTCATAGTACAGCTGAAACGCCCGTTCATCATTTGCAACCTGCTGGAACCAAATTCCTGTCCCCCCCAATAACCCCAGACTGGAACATCCCCGCATGAGAGTGGGCACTGCCTGCACCGTGTGTGCTGCGAGGCAATGGCGACTGACTAGGGAAGAGGATTGAAAGGGATCTTGAGAAGCTGCCCCGTGCTCGTCTCCTCCCTGCAGCAGCTCAGCTAGACACGAGTTATTGATAGGAGGCAGCCTGCCCTTCCACGGTGATGCACATCCATCCTCGGTGGCTGGTTCTGGTGGTAACCTGCCCTCTCCGTTTCCTCTTGTTCCAAGCTACATGTCACAGTTCCCATGCAGTGAGGGGAAGGCAGGCAGTATCCTTCATCTTGCTCTGTGCCTCAGTTCTTTTCTTCTAAAGGAAATGGGGATCAGTTGTAGAGACTTAGGTTGGGTTTTTTTTCCTCACCTGCAGTGTAATGTCCGACTCACTAATCCAAGACCTCATTGCTGCACGGCTGGTTCTACCAAACAGGATCACAGTACCTCTGAAGAAGAACATGAACATTGCCCACTTGAGGTTCCCTGTCCCACATGTGAGTGTTTTGTTGTTTTGGGGTTGGTGTTTTGGGGGTGTTTCCACCTGCTTTGTAGGCTTTCTGTGGGTAATTTTTCAGAAATATAAAAGCAAATGTTGGATAGTTCATAATCTGGGAAGGGGGGGGTGGTCCTAACCTTTATGCATAGCATAAAAAGTCTATCTAGGTGCTCAGTTCATGTACCAATTTAACCCCTTAGTCTCATTTGAGAATACCACAGATTTCAGCAAATAAATGAGCAATAAGTGTCAGGCTATATAATTTTGGTTTTACTAATGTTGTGAAAGAGTATAAATAGGGAGCTCAGAGGGTGTCATCTCTTAGTTAAAGAAAAGAAAATGAGGAAAAGCCCCTACCCCAAATCTCCTAACTGCTTGGCATATCCAGATCTTCAGTCTCCTTCATCTATCAAATACCTAATACGCTTATTAATGAGGTAACTATAGATGAATGGCAAAGAGATGTTCCCTATTGCAAACTTGTATCATCAAACTGAAGTTGAATGGCCACTCTGCAGTGAAGAACCTGCCAGTGGGAGCTCAGTTCCTCCTTCAGTCAGTGGGAATTGATCTTTCATCTACACTTGATTTGACTGGGGCTGTAGTCCTGCGTGCATATGTATGCTTCTGATTTAAAAATAAATTGCAGGGTATTTCCTATGCAGTTATCTAGATTGGACTGTGTATCTGTTTAAGGTGTTTTTTTCCCTCTAGGTAAATGGTTGAAGAAGTGTTTCAATGCAGCTGTCATTGGAAATGTACTGCATCAATACACGTGTCTTTGCAAACCTGTCACGGTGACTACCCTCGCTGCCTGAAATAGCTGGGTTTAGGAGGTGGCATATTGTAATTAGCCAGCGATCGCATTTTCATGACCAATTTTGTATCTTCTTTTATTCAGGGAGTAATAAGGGTTCATCTGCTAGAAGCTGAAAACCTTGTCCAGAAAGACAGCTTCCTTGGTGCAATCAGGGGGAAGTCTGACCCGTATGCCCTCCTCCGCGTCGGCACGGTGCAGTATCGAAGCAAGACAGTTTCCAGAGATCTCAATCCCATTTGGAACGAGACATTTGAGGTACTGAATCTTTTGATCTTTCCATCTGTAGGATGCATAGCCGTTTACATCCCTGTGCTCGGAGGACCTTCTCTGCACTGGAGCAGGTGGACTTCCTTGGATTGATTGAGGCATTTTTGTCCCTTAAACAAGTTCAAATTTACATTGCAAACTTGCAATGTCATTTGGGTTGATCTGATTTACATATGTGGGTTTTTGGAGGAGGTGCAAAGCGCTGCTTTAAATATCAATCAGTGCAGCTGCACTCTGCTCTAGCATTGATTCCTCTCCTGCTTATTAGGGATACCAGTTTGAGGGGTTTAGCTTGTAGTTCAAAGCCAAGCAAACTGGTTTGGAAATATTTTCACCTCTGATCGATTGTATTTGTTATGAAGTTACCCACAAACCAGCAGGGAATGTCCTTAGTGTGCTGTACAGCTTTGAAGTGTCATTTTCTTGTCCACAGTCCGAGCCTACATGATGTAAATGCTTTTTATTTTTAACCAATACATTTTTCTCCTCCAGTTTGTTGTTCATGAAGTGCCTGGTCAGGACTTAGAAGTGGACTTGTATGATGAAGATCCAGATAAAGATGACTTTATGGGCAGGTAAATTAGCATGACCCTTGCTTGGGGTCCGGTAACCTCTGCAACAGGACACCCAGATTATTCATACTGGAAATTTAATATCGAAGGAATCTACATCCTATCTACACCCTTTGTCCAGCTACTGGTACCAGTTATTGGTTCCCAGTGCAGCTAACTTTGACCAAGGAATAAAACGGTCCCAGACTCCTTCAGGGTATCCTAAGAAGCTGTTAGAGGTGATGGTTATTACACAATTTGAGATTTGAATTTCAAATGTATTTTAGTTGTGGAAGTATTTTGAGAGGGACAGCTCAGCAGTGTGTGTGTGTTCCAGCGCACACACGCCTGGGTAACGTGCAGAAGTTGTTCAGAACAGATGTGAGCGTGGGGCTTTTCTGGTGGTGGTTTCTTCTCCCCACCCCTGCCTTATGCTGTATGCTGAAATGCACACTGACATGTTTGCTTTTTGTCTTTCAGCTTGCTTATAAGCCTAGTGGATGTAATGAACGACAGAGCTGTTGATGAGGTAAAGATCACAGCTTGTTTCTAAATGTGGTTGGGGGTGTTTCCTTACACGTACTCATCGGTGCCCTCCCTCCACTACCACACTGCTTCCGTGTGTTAAAGCCCCCTTGCACGCTTGTGCTGTGGTACTTGCACAGAAAGTTTCCCTTTGCTCAGGGAAACCTAAAGTAGCATTAGAGTAATATTTACAATCAAGCTGGCAACCTCAGACAGCCCTGAGGTTACACTGAGCCAGCAGTGGGATAACGCTTGGTACACACAGGGCACAAGATACCAACACGAGGCTTGTCCAAGGCTACAGATAAAGTCTGGTGGCACAGCAATCGGATCTCATTGTGGTTCATCCTTTAACCCAGCACTCTGCAGACAGTACCAGGGTGCTGGTCTTGTGCTGCTGCAGGCTGGGAGTAGCTGTGTGCTTTGCAAGTCTATGGGTGTCCTGGTTTGGTTTGTTCTGGCCTGTGTTTCTAAGTAGATGGCCATACTACAACCTAAGTGTCAGAAATACAAGCTGAGGTGCTCAATGTGCAGTTCATATTGTCTGTTGCATGTAAGTCTCAGGCTGCAACATACACAGAAAATTATTCTGCCTCACAGGTCTCTCGTCACTCTTTGTTCTCTCCATTTAGTGGTTTCCCTTGAGTAAGACAACAAGTGGACACTTGCATTTAAAGCTGGAGTGGCTTTCACTAGTCAATGACCAAGAAAATCTGCATGAGGTGAGTGTATTTGCTTAAGGGACTCAGATACTCTGATCCCTGTCCAGCGATCAACAAAGGAGCGTGTAAAATTAGGAACCCCAGGCAAGCTCATGGGAGTTTGTTTTGGTTTTGGGTTTTCTTTTTTGTCTGATGAAGTTTGGGTGTCATTTCCTCCACCACCTGTCCTGAAGAGGAAGGGCGTTTGCCTGCCCCAGGTCCCCTGGTAATTCAGGAGTAACTCGAATCTGGCAGCTCTTTTTGCTTGAATTAGCAGACCTTCATTTAACTCACTGCATAGTGGTGCCTCACAGTTCCCTCCTTAGATAATTTTTCCCTTCCCTCTTCATCTAGGGTCTGTGTAGGACCCCTGTCTAACCCATATTAGTCATAAAGAATTACCCAGCGCTGGTGCTCGGTAGGGCCGCAGTTCCCAATGGCATCTTACCCTTCCAGCAGAATTGCTTGGATGAAGCCCATCTCCTAGGGATGCAGTTTTCTCATAAGGAAAAGCATTTGAGTTCCACTGAAGCAAATAAAATTTGTCTCTGGGCTTTGTTCTGCTGATATGGGATCACTGACACTGGTGTATGTGTTTGAGCGTGCTTTTAGATGCCTTGTTGCACTGGGGAATCCCACCAGTTCTGCACTGGAGGGATTGGAGGGCATTAAGGCCAGTGTGGGACACAGAGGGAAATGGCCAGCCTCTTTTCAGTGGTCTGTGAGGACAGGACAAGGGGCAATGGTCTCAAGGTGGAGCACGGGAAGTTCCACACCAACATGCAGAACTACTTCTTCACGGTGAGGGTGACAGAGCCCTGGGACAGGATGCCCAGGGGGGTGTGGAGTCTCCTTCTCTGGAGATATTCCAGCCCCATCTGGACACTTCCCTGTGTGACCTGTCCTAGGGAACCTGCTTTGGCAGGGGGTTAGACCTGATGATCTCTGGAGGTCCCTTCCAACCCCTACAGTTCTGTGTGAGTCTGTGAATGGAAAAGACTGACAAATCTTCTAGTCTGCTTAAAACTGTGGTGCTGTCTTGGCTTGTGCTCCTCTAAATTGCAGGTTGTAGGAGAAAGGTGAAGAGCTGCTTAGCTGTCAGAAACTGCCCTTTGAATTTGCATTGTACTTTCTGTTGTCCTTGGTGGGTGATCATGGGTACCTCGTGTTTTGTTTTATCTTCCCTGGCCTCTGCAGGACAAGAAAGGTCTGTCTACAGCTATTCTGATAGTCTACTTGGACAGCGCCTTCAACCTCCCAGTGAGTACAGGCGGCGTGCAGGCAGCCTTCACTCCTCACCTCCCAACCCTCTCTCCCCCTTTTTTTTATTAAAACCTGCAAATCAATTGTTTTTAACTACTCTCTCACCAATTCAGAAAAACCACTTTGAGTATTCAAATGGTGAATGTGGAGCAAAGAAGATCAAAAATAACAAATACCTCAAGGTAAAAATTACATTCTTCTCCCATACTTGCAAAACCTCATTCAGGATTATGTGGTACCATAGCAACTGAAACTAGCTGTCCTTAAAAAGAAATAATCTCTTTGCTGTCAGAATCTAAGTGACCAGGGGTTCAAAATAGTCACTGACAAGCCCACCCGCTCCTGCCCCGGTCGAAGTCTAGAGGGAATGCAGCATGGAAATATTTGATTGTATGGGGGGTTGTCTTTATTTTTGTTTCATACTTTGGACAGAGAGCTTCCAGACCTGGGACCAAGTCATGTCATCCTTTCTGCTGCTGCAGGGGTTCTTTCCATGCTGAGCTGTTGTAGCTTGACCTCCTGCATTGGGATGGGAAGAATGTGCTTGTTTGGACCTTCCTGTCCATTGGAGACCTGACCACTAGATTCCTTCCCCCTCTGTCATCCATGCCTCCTCTCTCTTTGCTTCTGTTTACTTTTTCCCTCACAAAATACTGCATTCTGCTCCTGTGATGTAAATGGTGGGTATAGGGAAGCTTGTTTTCCTCCCTTTTTTTCTTGAACAAGTTACACACAACCACAGCTCTGAGCAAGGGATGAAGCTTCCCATTCTCTCTGACTAGCTCCCCTCCAAAACACAGCCTTTACAATTTATGAGAGCTATCAGCACTGTGATGCCCATCACATTCAAAAACCCTTAATTCCAGATGTGTCTGTGTACAATGGTGTGCCAAGAGCAGATTGTCAGCCTCAACTTCTACAGCATTAGTGCAGAGAAACACAGTGCCAGAGGCTTGCTAATTGCTTCTGGAAAGGAGGAAATGCAACTTGAGGCCGAAGGCTTGCTTCTAGATGCTTTACAGCAAGACATGAGACTTGGAGACCAGTTCTGGTAGTCCACTCTCAGGGTGGTGAGGCCCTGGCACAGGCTGCCCAGAGAAGCTGTGGCTGCCCCCTCCCTGGCAGTGTTCAAGACCAAGTTGGATGGGGCTTTGGACAGCCTGGGCTAGTGGAGGGTGTCCCTGCCGATGGCAGGGGGTTGGAGCTGGATGATCTTTGAGGTCCCTTCCAACCCAAACTGCTCTATGGTTCTATGAAAACTTTATTTTAAATGTGCATTCTTGGTGGTAGACTGTGCTTCCTGGTGTGCTGCACTCTTCAGACATCCTGCATCTTAAAACTTGTTGGGTTTCCAGCAACTTATGTCACGTAAGAGTAGTGATTTGATACTGCTCCCTGTAAACCAGAACTTTGTCTTTTTTCTCTTTTCTGCTTTCTTATTTTTTTTGTGCATGTGTGTGTGCAATGGCAGAAGATGGAACGAGAGCCTTCCTCCTTTGTCCTGCTCACTGTAGGAAACAAGACTCAGAAAAGCAAGGTGAGACTGTTTGACTCTTCTACTTTCCTAAAATATTTTCTCTTTTATGGGTATCTCCTAGTAGTCCTTAGGAAGAGTAGGGACAATGAAGCTGAAGTGTTGTAGCTGTGGTGATAGCTGCAGAGGCTTCAGGTGGAGGCCAACCAGCATGTGGACAAATGTGTCACTGAGTAGTGCTTGATTAGCTGGTGCCTAATTGCTGTACAGATGTGTGGTTTTGTTCTTGAGGTCATGTTGGCCAGGATACCCAAATTCTATGAGGGTTGAAGAGGAAAGAATGATAGGACTCCAATCTGGCTCGTGCTTTCTCCGGGCAGCATCATTTACATCAAACTGGCAGTTGTTCCCTCATCAGAGTCTCATGGTTCCTGTGTTTCACTGACTTACTGAATCTTTTCTACCTTGACAAGATGTATCTGGGTCTCTTCCACTCCACTTTCAGTTCCTGTTTCATTATTTAATCTTTACTTTGCCTGATGAGTATGGGCAACAGCTGCCTTCTGCCCTCCCAGCAGCTGCTGTGGCTATTGCCCCCCAGCTGGCTGTGGATGAAGGTGGCCCCGATGTTCTTCTGGCCACCCAACAAATAGGAATGAATCCTGCTGGCTACAGACCAGCATATGGGGCTAGCACCCATTTCCTTTGTTCCTTCCACCTGTCCCATCCTGAAATTGGGTTCTGTTTGCATTTTTTTAACCTTTTATGGCTTCCCCTTTTCCCCATCACATCACCTGCCTCATCCAAACTAGGTCCAGCTCCCAGCTTTCCCCTGCTTCTTTCCCCTTGCTGCCAGCACTCATGGCCTGGCAGAAGCAGCTGGTGTATGGAGCAGCCTCCACCACAGCCCCCGTGGATGCTTTCCAAGCTCTTTCATGCTCGAAGCTGTGTCCTACCCATCCCACGAGCTCCACACCCATCGAGCTGCCCCTCTATAGCTTTCCTACCCATCCCCACTGCAGCTGTAGGAGCTGGCTCTGGGTGCCTGCAGGCTGGAAGCAGTGCTCTGGCCCTCCCTGGGTGGAGAGGAGGGAGGGAGGGGTGCCTTGCTGCTGGTCCAAGCCAACTGCAGCTCACCAGACTTGTTCTTCAGCATTTCCACATCCCACAGAATGTGTTCTGGCTTTGCCAGAGACTTGGCTTCTGCATGCTTCTGACCTGGAAGTTTCACTCTCTCCATACAGTTGGGGTGTAGCATCACTGAATAAAGCAAGGGGGTCATCATGACCCTCTCTGGTGGTCAGTGACAGGGTATTCTTTGCTGTTACAGAACAAGCTAATGAATATGCCACAATCTTCTTGTTGCAGACCTGCAATTTCAGCAAAGATCCCACGTGGGGCCAAGCTTTCACCTTCTTTGTCCACAGCGCTCAATCCCAGTCACTCCACATTGAGGTGAGAGAAAAATCTTTCCTTTGGAGCAAGTGCATGTCTGTAGGAAGAAACCTCTTTCATGGCTCATGTGATTTCAGCACTGGTTGCTTCTGTGTGCTTGGAGTGGGGTCCTCCTCCTTAAAAGGTGGATGAAGCACATGTTGGTGCACAGGCGATTCTCTGTTAGGTGATGCTGGCATCTGCCTTTATTGTAGGACTGTGCAATGCCTAATACTGAGCTTAAAATGTGGGATGTTTCTGGCTGTGAAATGCCAAGGAGGTTTTAGACAGGTCTGTGTGCAGTAAAGACATGAATATTTTGCTGCCAGAAATCACAGCCTTCATAATTCTGAAGCAGAGACCTTTTCCTTCACCTCAGTATCTCACTGATGATGAAGCCCTGCGTCTCACTGGGGTACATTGCAGTCACAGCCAGTTCTCTGGCTGTTCCCTGGGCTACAGAAGTGGATTTGAACTTGAAAGGTGGTGTATTCAGGCTAAATAGGCTGAACATACTGTTACCTAAGAAGCTTGTAAAGGTGTAGACCAGTTGTCACCCCAGGTGCCTGGGACATTTTCCCCAAAGCCAGTAAAGAAAGCCAAGTAAATCCCAGGGCCCCGTTCTTCTGCTAAGGCAGTTCCTTCTCTGCATAGTTAGAGATGGGATTTCTCCTGCAAACATATGGATTTGTTACACTCTGGCAGCACCCTTTTGGAAGTGACCTTACTTGATAGTACATCCAGAAGTAAATAATCTAATTTTGGTGTCTGTCTGAAACTCCTCCCTGCTCTGCTGTTCCCACTGGTATGCTTTCCAGTTTCCCATCTAATAAAAACCTTTTCTACCCCCCTCTTCCCCACCCCCCAGATAAAAGACAAGGATCGGGATAGTGCCCTGGGAACGTCAGTGGTATGTCTCTCCCACTTACTGAAGGACCCGGACATGACTCTGGATCAGAGATTTCAGCTGGATCATTCCAGTTCAGACAGCTTCATTAAGATGAAACTTGTGTTGCGGGTAAGCTGTTCTTTGCCATCTTCACTTGGCTTCCCCAGCAGAAACATCCAGTTCTTACCAGGCAAAAGAGATGAGAGGTGTGTGTGGAGAAAGGCAGCTTTGCTTCAGATGAGTAGGAAGTAGAAGTGTGACAAGGTCTTTAAGTGCAATTAAGAGCAGGTGGTGGAGCTGAGAGGTATCCCTGGGGCTTCCCAAAGCTTAGTGCAGAGCCATTGCTGGGAATCTTCTCATGACAATAAAGAGTTGCTGAGAAGATCTAAGCTGGGGAAATCCAAGCTGCTACACAGTTAAGAGAGGCTGATGCTTAGGAATTGTTTTCTCATGGATCAGGGTTTAGACACTGTTCAAAACACACCCAGAAGGACAAGGGAAGCGAGCGCCACAGCTAATCCCATAGGCGCCTCTCACCTCTGAGGGCAGATTCCTGCTGTTAGAGGTTTGTGGTGAGAGTTCCCCTCGGTGGTGCTGGCGTTAACCCCAGTGCTTGGGGAGCAGTGCTCATCTCTCTCTCCCTTGTCATTTTTAGGCTTTGAATGTTGAAGAACCCGATCCACAAAGAGTCAAGGCTGGTGTCAGTGCCTCAAAGCAAGGTCCTGTGCGTGTCGTGGAGAAGGGTGGAAACCAGCAAAAGTTTGGCTCCCCACCAAACCCAGACGTCTCAAAAGTACCTCATGTGAGCAAAGACTCTGCAGTGCTTGAATCCCTGCTGAGAAAGGACAACAGAGACAACCTGGACACAAATGACAGCTCAGCAGCACCTGTACCAAGTGAAACTGTTGCTGACCTTAATGAGGCAGAGCATGAGCAAAATCCAGAGCATCACCCATCATCAGCGTTGCATACCAGAACAGCGGTAGTGCCCACGTTGCCAGTGGTGCAGGAACTGAGGCTTGCACCCAGCATCACTTCTCTGGGTTCTCTGCCTTCTTCTTGCTTTGAATTAAGTAGCAGTAATCTGGACCTTCATAAGTAGGTGGTTCTTCCAGCTGAATTGCTCTTCTCTTGGGAAGGGTTAGGTTTTGTAGATCGCTGTTGCATGCAGTTGAATTCAAGGCTGCTAAGTCATTTGGAGTTTTGGGTCTCAAATCACCTTATGTAGAACTGGCTGAAGTATTCCAATCAACAGCACAGTAAATGAGAGGGTCACTGTCAGATCAGGTGCAAAGTGAAAGTGTTTCCTTAGGCTCTCCTAAGAGGTGCTCCACATGTTGGCTCTATATTGTTTAGGAGCCTCTCACACAGAATATCCTGGGACCCGGAACACTCCTGATGTTAGCAGCAGGGTGTTCAAAATCTGAATGTCCCACTCCTGTAACAACATAACCCCCTGATAAGTGTATCTGGCTGCTTACAGCTTTGGATGCTGTGTTTCATCCAATGCATTTCAGGACTGATAATGCTGTGAACAGGTTTTGTGGGTAGGTGTGCTTGTGTGTGTGTGTCCTTCCCATGGTGTGAAGTGGGAGGCTGCAGGCAATGTGCTCTGTCAAGGAAGATGGAGAGCCGGATCTGCTCTCCTGGAGCACGGAATGGTGCATGTAGAATCCTTCCTGGACTGAAGGAGCAGAAAGGTCCATCTCCTGAGACTCAGGTGGTGATGTGTGATGCTCAGGAGATGATGTCTGTCATGAGAGCATCAGAGCAGTTGTCAACCTGAATGTCAAACCCAGCTCCTGTGGTTCAGTCTGGTACTTCTGGCCGGGCAAATTCTCCAGCTCTGCCCAGCTCCTCATCCAGACCATTCTAAGCCGTTTTTAAGCAATGTTTTGGATTCAGAACCACTTTTGGATCTCGTTCTGCACGCTGTTACAAAGGTCCCATTTAGCATACACAGACATCCTTGAAGGAACCGTGTAACACGCCAACCCATACTTTGCTGCTCCACCTACAGCAGGGCACTTGGGTGCATTATTGCCCACGGACACTGTGGGACTGAAATGGGGTCTGGGTCCAGAGAGCTGGCTAGGCAGCACCAGCACTAACCAGAATGTTGCTCCTGGGGAGCTTCTCTGATCCAGCTGCTTTCTAGTTTGCAAACCTTAGGGTGCCAGGAACAGGAGTAATGCCTTGAGAGTAGTTTTTACTTGGAAACAACATCTCCAGGTTCTGAAACTGGCGTCCTCTTTTGTGCTGCGGGGTCTGTGCATGTGGTCTGTTAGATGTTTAACAGCTTTGACTGTGTAACTGTCTTGCAGTGGGACCGAAATGCCTCTGGGAGAGATTCAGCTCACGGTGCGGTACGCTTCCGTACGGCAGAGCCTCGTGGTGCTGGTGAACGGCTGCAGGTGAGGCTGACGTTTGCTTGCATCTCACTGTGAAGGGGGGACTGAGAGGGGATCTGATTAATGCTTCTAAATACCTAGAGGGTGGGTGTCCAGAGGATGGGTCCAGACTGTCTTTGGTGATGCCCAGTGACAGGACAAGGGGTGACGGACACAAACTGGAACATGGGAAGTTCTGCCTCAATCTGAGGAAAAACTTACTTACTCTGAGGGTGACAACACTGGGACAGGCTGCCCAGAGAGGGTGTGGAGTCTCCTTCTCCGGAGAGATTCAAGACCTGCCTGGACACAATCCTGTGCAACATGCACAGACATAGATACAGACTGGGAGAAGAGCTTCTTGAGAGTAGCCCTGCTGAGAAGGACTTGGGGATTCTGGTGGATGAGAAACTTAACATGAGCCAGCAGTGTGCTCTTGCAGCTCGCAAGGCTAATGGTATCCTGGGCTCCATCAGAAGAGGGGTGGCCAGCAGGGACAGGGAGGGGATTGTCCCTCTCTACTCTGCCCTCATGAGGCCTCATCTGGAGTACTGTGTCCAGATCTGGGGCCCCCAATACAAGAAGGATGTGGAACTGTTGGAGAGGGTTCAGAGGAGGGCCACAAAGATGATTAGAGGGCTGGAGCACCTGCCCTACGAAGAGAGGCTGAGGGAGCTGGGCTTGTTCAGTCTGGAGAAGAGAAGGCTGCGGGGGAACCTCATTGCAGCCTTCCAGTACATGAAGGGAGCTTATAAGCAGGAGGGGATTCAACTTTTTAAAAGGATAGACAATGTCAGAACAAGGGGGAATGGATTAAAACTAAAGGAAGGAAGGTTTAGATTAGATATTAGGGGGAAGTTTTTTACAGAGAGAGTGGTGAGGTGCTGGAACAGGCTGCCCAGAGAGGTAGTGGATGCCCCGTCCCTGGAAGTGTTCAGGGCCAGGTTGGATGGGGCCCTGGGCAACCTAGTGTAGATCCAGGCCTGAGGTTGGTGGCCCTGCCTGTGGCAGGGTGGTTGGAGCTCTGTGATCCTTGGGGTCCCTTCCAACTCATACCATTCTATGATTCTGTGCTCTGGGTGATCCTGCTCCAGCAGGGGGATGGGACTTGGAGGGTCTCTGGAGGTCCCTTCCAACCCCAACCATTCTGGGATTCTGTGCCTCTGTGAAAGGGGAGGAGCACCCTGAGCTTGAGTCATTGAGCCCAGCTGGAGCAGGCCCATGCGCAGCATAAGCTGCCCAGCCAAGATACCATAGTGTTGGCTGCCTCTGACCTGGGCAGCCCAACTGAGCCCAGGTTGGTGGGCCAGTGCCACGTCTGCAAGAGTGGCCAGCAAGCAGCACTCTCTGCAGCAGAGGTACTGTATCAGAACTACTTCTGAACAGCATCGACAACTGATGTGTGTCTTGGGATGTCATGATGGACGTGATGGCAAGCAATGACACCTGTGACTGAATTTGTCAGTGTTAATTCAGGAACCCAAATAAGTGGCCACACACTCAGTGCTGAAAATTTTGTTTAACTTGACACCCTTAAAGTTATTTGCTTGCATTGCATCTCCCAAGAAAAATGTTTTTGGCCCGTGATCCCATAAAGGGTTGGTCTGATCTTGAGAGGCAAGGTGTTAAATCACACAGCAGGAGAACCTGCCTTGCTTGTCAACGCTGTATTTCTTTTAACAGAAACTTAGTTCCCAATTCCAATCGTGGAGTGGATCCATATGTCCGTATCTACCTGCTTCCAGATAGAAGATGGGCAAGCAGGAAGAAGACATCTGTTAAGAAAAAAACTCTGAATCCCCAATACGATGAGAAGTAAGAAAATGTTAAGGATGATTGTTGCTGAAATAGTTACCATCTCTGTGTAATGACAAGTTTACACAGGGTGTGCTCCTGTTGGCCTGAGGGGTTGTCTCCTGTGAACATTTGCAGGTCCTCTGAAAGAAAAATCAAAATGAAAACAGTGCTTTGAACTGTGATTTGCAAGTCCTTAGGGTTGGCCTTTCTCTACCTACTTCTCTGTGTGCTTCTTTGCCTGATGCTTTCTGACACCTTTCCAGAAGTCCAAGGCAGAAACACAGAGCCTTTTGAGACTGGAGCATTCTTTGGGGAGAGGGGTGGATGTTGCCCTTGAGACCTGATGGGAGCAGGGTAAGATGCTCCAAACCCCTTGGCTGGCCTTTGGCACATCCACAGCCTTGCCATGGAAATGGGCTGTGTGTAAAACCACAGGAATGCTTAGCCACAGAGCTCACTTGAGAGCTGGTTTTAATCCTGTGTGTAAAGTATGGACAGATACAGGAATACTGGCTGAGCTGTGTGACTCGTCCCATGTTGGGTCCTTTCTGTGCGTGTCAGTGTAGGTCAGAAACAGAGAGAAAAAGGCTTTCAAATATTTCTTCTCAACACTCAAAGCACTAGAGCTGCAGCTGTTGCTTCTCCCTGTTCTCACGTTCTCTGCTGATGTAGTGCCAGCGCAGCTGTTGGGAACAGCATCTCTTTTTCCATTGACGCCTCCTGCACATCCTCAATTAAGTGCAATAGGTTGAGCAATACTCAGCTCCAAAACACCTTACCTGTTTTACTGCTCTGACTTGAGGACAAGCTATTCGGGTGGGCAGAGCTCAAGTGATTTAGGTGGACAAAACTCACCTGACAACAGGTGAGGAGTGCCAGAGGCTTGAGTCAGTGCCATTAAGAATTTAATTGCCACGGGTTTCAACCTTTGTCTTCCTTTCATGTGGTATAAGCCAACTTTGTAAACTTGGGGGGTGGCTCAGCTATTTCCTCTGAGTAATACGGCTCACATGGAAAACACGCCGACCTTCCGTGAAGGGGGAAAATGAGGGTGGATAGCATTTCATCAGGGGTGCGTGTTTTCCTCCTTCCCCCTGGCATGGTGAGCAGCCTGAGCAAGTGTCACAGTCTTTCACCAGGCCTGGAAGAGGTTTCTTATAATGTAAGAACTACCTATGGGATTGTCTTTTCGGTGTCATCTGTCTCTGTTGAAGCCCTGGCTGCTGGTGCTGTGCTCTGTCGCTCTGTTCTGGCCACTGATGCTTTACAGGGTTTTAGTGTTTGACTTCAGTCTCTCCTTTCAAAACTTCACTTTGTTAGGTTTGAATTTTTTGAATCTTTGGAAGATGTCAAGAAAAGGACGCTGGACATTGCAGTGAAGAACAGCCGGCCATTCATTTCACAGGAACGGAAGGAGCTGGGCAGAGTAAGTGTAGGGAAGCTGGTTTAATAGAGCTGAGCAGCCCAAGTGATCGCTGCAGGCCTGAAATGTGGTTCTAGTACCTGTCCATAATACCACTGGTGATCTGGAAACAACTTTTTCTGCCAGATTTTCCCCTGAAACCAGGCTCTGTCTGTGTGGAAGCTTGAGGGGTCTCATGTGATTCACGTGCCGTGCTGCCTCGCTTCAGAAGGGTGCTCCCAACATAAGCACATGTGCTAAATGGCTCTGGTAGTGCAAACACAGCGTGTGATTTTTGCTGATGGTGTTTTTAAGCTGTTGATGCTGTGAAAAGTGGTAACTTTCCAGGCAGTGCTGCTGGGAAGGCGAGCAGCGGGCTGAGGTCTGATGCTGGGAGCGCAGGGAAGTGGGGCTGACTCAGGGGCCTTAGCTAATCCATTTGTAGGCTGAATCACATAGAGAGAAATGAAATCTGCTTTTTACAGGTGCGGATTGACTTGTCACAAGAGGACTTAATAAAAGGTTTTGCACAGTGGTAAGTTCTCATCTCCATACTTCCAAACCCTGCTTAGTTGCTTCGCTGGGAGTTTGTGGGGCTGTTGTTGGAGTCCGAGCTAAGGGCGTATTTCACCTGCAAACGGAGGACTAACTTGAACTAAGTGGGTAGTTTTAGTTGAGTTCTATCTTAATCCAGTTGCTAGTGCAACACCTGCCCCGTGAACACACTTAATAAGAGGCTTGAATGTCAATTAGAGTCTTCAGCATATCTTGAAGTTCCCATAAAAGCCACTGGGACATATAAGTAAAAGAATTGTTTATTAAAGTAACCTTGCAACAAATTATAACTTGGATACAGGTCTTAACAAAATTAATCCTCTGATCAGCTATACATATATATGAATGATAAAACTTCAACTACAAATAATTTCTAGAGACTTTTCTAGTAACCCACTTGCAGTTTTGCTTGTACGTTCCTTGTGGTTCAGACTTAAGGGTCAAGCATTGGTCTGAGGCAAAGCTTAAGAACCAGGATGGGGTTACTTTGTTCCCTTCTATGTCTGTAGCTGATGAGGTAGTTCTTTCTCCTTCAGTGGAGCCCAAGGAATGCAGTGTGGGTAGTCTGGGACTTTACCACCCAGGGGTGGCCAGCAGGAGGGAAAACCCAGTTCACCTGACCCAGCTGGCCTCTGTGTCCAACGTAGGCTTGTGGCAATTAGGGGAGTAGGAGAGAAGTGACGCATCTAAAGTTCCTGGTAAAGAGCTGACGCTTGAGGCCATCCCTGAAGCTGCTTTTGCCATGGCTGAGGAAGCACAGGGCAAAAAGCAGCCCAAGTTCTCTCCCTTGTGCTAGTTAAAGCTTGAAAGTCCTATACTGCTGTAATTACTGTGTCTGTCTTGCAGGTACGAGCTGACAAGGAGTAGACGCAAGAAAATGTGATTTCTTCCTGTGTACATAAGTTCCTACACTTTCCACTTGATGTGGATGTACATATTTCTTGCAATGTGTTTTGAACAGCCACTGCAAATTTGAAGCAGTCTCCAGCTCAGGACATGTAAATTTAATGATCCTACTCAGAGATTAGTTCCCATTGAAGTAAGAAAATAAACAAACCAACCCCATCCCACACTGGGAATAACTTGACCCAAAATAAGAAGCCTTTTACTTCTGCTGGTTTGGGCACCTCTCCCCCAAAGAACCCTTGAGCACAACTACATTGAAGGTAGCCTTGGACCTGGAGACGTTTCTGACTGTCAGCTGAGTGTCATTACTTTGCTCGGCCGTTTCACTCCCCCAGCACCCTGGGTTCATGTTGTTTTAACATGAAATCATGTACTTTCTTAAAAGAAGACATTTTTAAGAACTCGTTGAAAGAAACTGTTTAAGACTTTACTTGCAATTGGATTTTTCTTGAGCAACTGAGAAATTAATATTCAGCTGTTCAAAAGTACCTTAGCAAACTGTGGCTGCAGGTATGTAGATAACAAGCTTCCCAAAGCAGGGAGAGTAGTTTACCAAGACATGATTATGGTTTTAGTTTGTGATGCCTTAAAGTGTTTTGTTCTTCGTTACAGTACATTTCAGAGTCCTGTAAACCTCGATAGTAAAGCATTCTGCCTGAGGAACAGCAGAGTTTTGTAAACTAAGCTTTATTAATATTAGAACAAAATATACCAAAGTATTTTTGGAAGCTTGGTGTGCTTGTTTCTGTACAATAAACTTCTGTCTTGCCTAAGAAACGCACTCTATGCCTTTCTAAAACTGGCTTCTGAAATACGACCATGTTAACTTCATGTCTGTGCTAGGCAAAGACCCAGAAACCACCACCTGAAGCAAGCTTCAAATCATTTTGGTATAGATGCTGTTAGTCTGGTCTGTCTCTGTTCATGGCTATGGACAATCTGCTCACACCCCAAACTGATCTGAAGCCGTAAGTGGCGTTTAAAAATAGGATCTCCAGAAAAGCAAGGTAGGCATGTGGTGAAAGCGGGGTGGCAGAGGCAGGTGGAGCATCTTCATCCCCTACCTACTGCGACCTCTGCTCAGCATTCAATGCATGCAGTGGTCAGACCATGCCTGCCTGGGGGCTGCATTCAGCTTCCCAGGCTGCTGGAGCCATCAGCAGTTCTCTCTCAGGGATGGAGTAGACCAATAGTTGAATTGAAGAAAAACTTACCATGAAACAAGGATTAGGAAAAATGATAAAATGAGGCTGCTTTTATTTATGTCAAAAAAAGGTGAAACCTTTGATGAGGGTAACAGGTTAGAGGTAGCTGTAACGTCATACCCATCAACAGGTACATCCACAGGTAAGAGCCTGGCGGTTTCTAGCAAGACTTAACTCTTAACAAGATACCAACTTCAGATTTCGCACAGTAGGTACAATGTCATCCAGGTTACTGATCTCTGAAACAGAACAAAAAGCAAGGGTAAGGCCCATGTACCTCGAACATCTTCAAGTTCAGCCAAAATTCCACGTCAGAAATGCAGCAGCGAATGAAATAAGCTGAACAGAGGGTTTTCCAAAAGGTGTGAGGAGAGGTTTTTTTAGGAGTAATATGATTGAATATATGTGAGATGTGGTTGCTTCCTGTGGAGAGATGGAGAGCAAGGCAAAATTTAGCACCTTCCCTCCCAACCTTCCTTGTGTCTTATCACAGCAGGAGCAAACAAAACACGTGTTAGCTTTTAAAGGTTTAGGAGGAAGCATTGGTATGAAGATAATTATAACTGTTGCAACTATTACTCACCTAGAAGACAAAGTAAATCTTGAATGAGAGCCTGAAAGGGTGGAAAGAAGCACTCGTGTTCTTCCAGCTTATTGATTATACTGAAACATGGAAGTGAGACCGTCAGATAAAAGGTGCAAGAGTAATTTCAGTTCATCTCCACAACTGTTTTACCATCATACAACGTGAATTTCTGAAAGCACCGCTAACTTTGCCATGTATAAACCATCCACACCAATACTGTGTTCTCTGGTTCTGCAACCTACAGCCACAAGTGTGAGCTGTCGGAAGAGGATCTCTGCTCTCACCAGTCGTGCCCTATATACAGCCTTTCTTTCCTCCTTACGTGGCACCGGGCACTTTTTTGGAGTGGACCTCAGTCTGCATGCTAAAGGTACCGCCTGGGGTGGGTGGCTGAGATACCTGCCTCCAAGGTGGAGCAAGGAACGTTTTATGAGCAGCTGTTCTCCAGTTAAAACTGAGGAGTGCAGAAGGGCTGAGGGAGTCAGCATGTAGCATGAACTCGGCGTGTGTCAGACCTGCTGCCTGCCGCAATTAGTTTTTAGGCTGTCTGCAAAGCCCATGCTGAACACGAGTTCTCCCAGCCTGCTACCAAAAAGAAGTCTGTTCTCACCTGTGGAAGATGGAACGAGGTTTGTCCAGTTCCCAAAGTGTTTGTAGGCAGCTTGAGGCGTATGTTCTCTTAGCAACTAATACAGTTCATTATCAGGGGTGAAACTTTGCAACACTTTCCTCCTGCCCGCCCATGGGCAGCACTTGCTTTGTCTTGTTATGAAACACACATCCTGTTGAGGTTTATTTGATCACCTCAGCCATGCAGGCCAACAAGGTGTTTTGGAACCTTCTGGCCTTAAGTTTTCTCCCTGCTAGCTTTATTCTTTTCAAAGCATTCAAGAGTACTAACCCCTTTACTGTCACAGTTCACTGGCTTTGCAACAAATTATTCAGGTTTCGCTCCGTATCTGTTCTAGCCAGTTCTCCCCATTATTAAATTTGATGTTTGAAGAACAGTCACCAATGAACAGCCCCACATACCTGTGGATGTCTTGGGTCCCCAGAAGCTGCTGTACCTGCTGGGTCACGTTGTCATTAATTATGTCACACAGTTTCCCAACAGTATCCACTACCACAGTGGGTGGGGCTGAACTGTCTGTGGAAAAAACAAAACACTTCATGTTTCTTGTAACAGTATCAGCAGGGAAGTATTTTAGTCCAATTCTTGCAGGTGATCAGATTTTGTTTGGGTTTTCACACATCTAGGCATACAAGTTCCATCATTCACAGAAAACAAGGAGCCTGTGGCAAGAAACAAACTAATGTTAGCCAGAAAAAATGAATCTCTCACTAAGCTTTTTGCAGCTAGAAAACCTCGTCAGAGCTGTGTGATTTCACAGCAGATTGGGTACTGAAGTGCACCCTGCAATCTCAGTGGAAATTAGCCAGTTGAAAGTACAGATACAGGGAGAGGGTTATTCATTAGGTTCCTGTAACACAGCAGAAGCACAGCATTTGCTCGGCTAACAAGGAACCTGCTCAATAAATCCTTTGCTAACAGCCAAAACTTGTCTTGATATTGGATTCTACCCACTTTGACTGCTGTAACTGAAGGTAACATCATCTGTTGTTCCTTTCTTGAGCCTCCCTGGTATTCCTCAGCAAGTGCTAATGGCTTACAAATTTGCTATTTAAACTCTTAATTGATAGCAACCTATCTTTTTATCTTCCTAGTGAAGAATATACTTAGTTCACTCATCTCTCAGCAGCTCAACATATTTCTTCTTCCTTTGGAAATGGTCTGAGCAAATGCTAGGTGTTAAGTTTTTACCTAGTTCCAGGAGCTCGTGGAGATTTCTCATAGCATTGGTCATTTCCCCAAGTTTAGTGTAAACCTCATTCATTCGTGGATAAACACCATTCAGAGAGTTCACGTCAAACAACTTCTGGAAGTGAGAGACTACTGCAAACAGGGTTGGTAAGGATGGTGCTTGGCTGTTCTGTGGCAAACCAGAAAGAGTGACTCGTCACCAGTATTGCTTAACAAGGCAAGGATCCTTTTAAACCATGAAATATGCTTAAAATTAATCTATGAAGAAAAACAGGTGTGACATCCCTTACAAAATCCCGGCATTTCAAATACTCTTAAATCTGAAGGCATATTTTAAAGAGAGTTTTCAGATATGACTATAGCAAACCAAAAATACTCTTTTGAAAGCTTTCTTCTCTGTTGCTTAGTAATGCTGACTGAGAAACAGGCAGAAGAGGATAATACCAGAGACTACAGGGCAACGCAAATCCGTCGCTGGCCAAATGACTTTGATTAAAGCAGACTTCCCCAAGGTGAATTTATCCCTTATGTTAAAATGGTCTTTGAGTACTAAATGTCTTCCAACAGCTTATTTCATAAACCCCAGAAGGCTTTCACATGCACAAATCTAATCACTCTGTGAAGAATGCATTTCAGAATCCCACAGTAACTAATTAGAAACCCCAGGTAAGAATTACCTTTTCCTTATTTTCTATTTCTTCTAAAATTGCATCTACTATGAACTGGAGGTCTTCAACTCGTATGGATTCTCTGTTGTCCTGTGGATCTACAGTGTGCCAGGGCACCAATTCCAGACAGAGTTTTCTCAAAGACCTATGTAAATCCTTTTAAAAGAAGAGAGGGGATGCAACTTACTAAGGAAACTGCTTAAAGTTGTTATTACAGAAATGGGCAGATTTTCTGTTTCTCAAATGCACAAAACATTCCAGTACTGGAGAGAGTAAGTTTTTCATTTTCATGGAATTTAAGCACAGCATCTTGCTTGCATCCTTTGATTTAAAAAGAACATTGATAGTCTATAAACTAAGGTACCTCATATATTATAGCTTCAGTGAAATAAGTGTTGGTCACAAAGAGTTTGGTTTTAAACAGAATTGCTTCATTTGTATTTAGATCAAAAAAGATACAAGTCAAAAGGAAGAAAGGGAATGCATCATCATTACTGTGTGAGGTACAAAGAGTCTAAAGATCAAGTGTCTTCTTAGGCACTCAGCCAGTGAACAAAAGCATTTAGATGATGTATGCAGAGCAATGTCCCTGGTCTGTAGGACCACTGCACATTTTTCACCCTACTATGTTTTAAAGTGGTATATAAATGGAGGGCAGAATTATTTTTTAAATTTAATACCAGGTCATGCAATAATAAAAGCTAGACACAGAAAAAAACCCCTACATGCAGAGAGGAACTGAGGAGCGGCCAGCAGATTAAAGGAAGAATATAAAGCCAAGTAAAGTAATGCATTACCTTTAGGGCCATTAGCTGATCTGCCCACATTTCTATAGTGGGTGGCAGGTGCTCAAATCCACATTCCTGTCCGTTCTCTTTCATATAATTTTGCAGTGGCCCTTTACTGCGCCTGTATATTAACGGAGGAGCTCTTGGACTCCGTAAAATAGAATCAATACGGGACAAAACCTTCAATAACAAACAACAGATGTTACTGCTCAAATACACCTGACATTTTATAATAAAACCCCTCTTGGCCACAGTCATGATCCTCTAAACTTTAAATTGTAAACTGCTCCAATAAGTTACTATCGATGGATATTACAGATGCATTCAAAATGTAATAGATTCAAAGACTGAAAAGGTACTAGCTAGAAGACATGTAAAAATAATCGAAATACACTCCCCCTTTGAGGGATATTTAACTCTTCTCCACTTGAGACATTGTTAATTCCACAGCTTACAATTTGCTATGTTTTATTATGTTTACTTTTTTTGCTGTTTTATTATTCAAAGAAAAAAGAAAAGCACCATCTCCTCAGGCATGTTTAGAACCATGACATAAGGATCTGTTTTGCCCAAGACCTGGAACAAATCCCCTGTCCTGAAAAGATGTCAGCTAAGCCATTGATCTGAATTTTGTCAACCTGGTCTCTACTTCCTTGCTGTATTTTCAGGTAGTTTAAATGAAGATAGAACTAAGAACAAATCTACATGAACTGCCAAACCCAAAACATTAAGTGCCTTGTGTGGAGGACTTCACATGAACTCTTAAGATTCAAAGTAGCATGTTTCAGTTTACGTAGTTAAACAAAACTCATGTATTGTATTTCATAGTAACACAGTGCTAGATACAGAACCTGCAGTTAGAGATTTGCATACCTGTAAGTATTGCTGGCAAACTGCCTGCAGCTGGTCTATTCCAGTGATACTCTCAGGTTCTTTCTTTTCTTCTATTCTTTCTCCACTACTACTCCCTGAAGATCTACAGGCCAAATACATGCAGTGGGTTACACAAGTAGCCTTAGCAGGAGGTACTACTTTCAACTTGAGGAAAGAATCAGGTAGGTAGCAGATATACTTACACCTACAAAGTAAAATCTCCCTTTCATAATGCCTGTTTAACAGAATTCCCTCAAACTGAACCAAAGAATATAATGTAGATATCAATAATTTATCTCAAGTCTCCAGGTTGATGTTCTTCTAGATTGCATGCTAATTTAAAAGGGATACCACCAGATCTATAGTTGCTCTGTTACCGGAGGTTCTACTAGAGATGAAGACTTAAAATCCAGAATTTTACTCAAAAAGGTCAAATTCCATGCTCACAGTCTGTATTTGCTTCTGTTTGAACATCTTTCCTGGCTTACTGTGTATAGCTCCCTACCCTTCCTGTCAAATCTAAGAAGACTTTCTTTAAACCATACCCACTGCATGAGAGAAAAGACCACTTAAATACACACAATGTAAAATGAAGAACTGAACATTTTTAAAGTTTAAGTGATGTATTTTTCAGGCTATAAAATATTTAGCATTCAGTGCACACAAGCACAAATTAAGTGACATTACAGATAAAGCCCCACTTTGTCAATGCTGGATCTCTAGTACCTTCAACATATGTTCTCAGCCAAGTTGCATAAATAACTAAGTCAATTTCTAAGAGCAATACTGACATAACTTCAGTAGCTGCAATATTTTTGTCAACTCATACTGTCAGATTCATAATCTGCAGTGTAACCAGTCACTTGCTTCATACCTTGGGGAAGCAGCAAACACAGTTTGGTCCTGCACATACTGTCTGTGACAGCACTCAAATCAAAACCACAATGACAAGATGAAAGAAGGAAGATGTACTGCTGTGCCCCCATTTGGAGACCACACCATCATTTCAGAGACTCACGGGGTGTCTTCAGAGACAACGGGAGCATTTGCTGCCCACAACCAGGCTCAGAGGATTGCTGATAAGGTACATGCTTTATCAGCTACTATCTACATTTCAGGTTACAGAGTATCTTTGCCTTAAGTAGTTCATAGGATTCATGAAAGTTACTGAAGAAATATACCTACTGGATAGTTTTCTTTAAAGTTTTCTCTAGTTTCTTCACTTGGTGCTTGTAAAGCTTCAGTTCCCGTGCAGTTGGTCTGTTAGAAAGAAAAAGTCATGCTGTATGTCTTGTATCTATACAACTCAGCCAAGTGATAAAGCAAGAAAGCTTTGCCAGTGCTGCAACATCATGCTGGAGATTAAATTCTGCAATGTTTCTACATGGTGACACCAATGAACAGCAAAATAACCACTATCAGTTGTTATTAACAGTGTAGGGAAGGAAGGTTGACTGTTCCTGACATATCTTACTTCCATGCATCGCTTTTAAAGGCAGATTTCACACCACACTTTTACAATTGTGGATGCTTTCAGTTTCTCTCTTTGTAAACCAAAGTCTGTCAAAGAGCCCTCACACAGAATGATGCTTATCCCCTACAAAGGGAGGCTGGGGGAGCTGGGCTTGTTCAGCCTGGAGAAGAGAAGGCTGCGGGGGGACGTCACTGCAGCCTTCCGGTACCTGAAGGGAGCAGAGAAACAGGAGGGGATTCACCTTTTTAAAAGGGTAGATAATGGCAGGACAGGGGGGAATGGATTAAAGCTAAAGGAAGGAAGGTAGGTTTAGATTAGATATTAGGGGGAAAATTTTCTTACAGAGAGAGTGGTGAGGGGCTGGAACAGGCTGTCCATAGAGGTGGTGGATGCCCCGTCCCTGGAGGTGTTCAGGGTCAGGTTGGATGGGGCCCTGGGCAACCTTCTGTAGATCCAGGCCTGGAGGTTGGTGGCCCTGCCTGTGGCAGGAGGGGTGGAACTCCATGATCCTTGGATTCCCTCCCAACCCAGACCATTCTATGATTCTCTCACCTTAATTCCAAATCTTTCTTGAGATTAACATTTTCCAGCAAAAGCTGTTCACTCCTGGCTTTTGTTTCAATAAGTTGTTTCTGGAAAGACTGCAACATAGACCGTGTTATTTCTTTTATTTCACTCATTCCATAGTCAACAAGCTTGACCACTTTAAAGTACGTGTGTGTTAAGAAGGGTTCTCATTTGCCTGTGTAACAAGACAGCATGGATGAGGAATTAGTCAACTAAGATCAAGAGTCTGCTGCATTAGACTGCAGGTGGAGAAGCTGGGACTACGGAGGTCTCTTCAGTCCCTCCTCTTCTACTTCATACTGAATCTTTGCATAAAGACAGTGCACCCTGCCCAGAGTTTACAAATTAAGAAAGCACAAAGTAGAGGGGATAGAGATCAAACACACACGTTTCTATGTGGCACCTGGAGGGTTACCATTTAGAGATCTGCACTGATCTTGTCCTTAGCAGTTCCATACCGTGAGCAGTGCTCTATAATTAGGAGTAGCATCTAGATTTAAGATTTCTTCCTTGCTTTTTCCTTCTCTCTGTATCTGGTCTCCATCTTTTTTATATTGCCTATTGGGAAAAATAAATTAAATTAAGCTTACTGTAATTCAATTAACTCAAAGATCCAAATTGGCTTAGTTAGCAGTGATGTATGACAATAATGTTTCCACAAACTGCAAAGTAAATAGAATAGAAATTCTGAACTAAAATCCACTGCTCTGCTCTATTATTTCTGGGAAGCTGTTTCATGTACTAAGTAAGTACACTTAGCCCTCAAGAGAAATCCCAGAACAAGCAAATCCCAGTTTTCCAGATAATAATCTCAAATTATAGGAATTTCTCAGGGATTTGCTTGTTGCTTTGTACCATGTAGGGACCTTGGCAGGGCAGAGAAGCTGGCATTCCTTTTGTTTAGGGACATGAATCGACCCAGCACAGCTAATGCTGTAATTCTGCCTGTGAACCACAGGAAAAGGGAAAGGAAAAACAAGTAAAAGAAAACAAGAAAAGGGAAGAAAAAAAAAAAAAGAATTACAGCTGAAGTATCTATAACACCCCCAACTTCTAGCTGTACTGGCCTCCTCCTGACTGAGCAGCTGCTTAGCCTGACTGACAGCTATTCCCTGGACGAATCCAAACTTCCCAGACTGTTAGGATCCTTTGCTGTTTCTTTGTTAGTGATGTCTGGAACACAGAATATTTACCATGCTTTAGTAACAGAAAGGAGTAAGAAAACTTTGAACAGTAGGGGCGTAAGGCATTAGACAAGACCTACCTCAGCTCCTTCTTCATTTGACTAATTTGAGATTCATAATAATCAATTAGACAAAGGAACCTGAAAAAAGGGAAAAACAGTACTTTGAATTTCAGATAGTCACAAAAAAAATTCACAGCTGAAAGATACTGTGGCAAGTAGGAACAGGCCAGGAAGAACAGTCCAGCTTTCAGAACTGCACTGCACTTCAGAAGTGACCTCATCAAATACCAGGTTCTCTCTCATATCAGACACACACAGTCACAGCTTTCCAAAACAGAAGAGACATTAACTCTGTATGAGGCTAAAAGTGTCAAAATTATTCAAGAGGAGACAAAAGCTAAATCTGCCTGACAGCAGCCTGAGAACATCCAGCTCCAAAGAAACTAGAAATGCTTTCAAAGCAAGCAGTTACAGAAAAATAGAGCCACAAAAAAATGAACAGCTGAGATACTGCCTTTCTCCCTGGGCACTCAGAGATTGTCTGTTTTGGAGAGACAGATGAGAAAGCACAGGGAACCAAGTTCAGTGAGTGTTCTTCGCATACAGCAAGCGCACAAGGAAAGGGCTGCACACACAGCCCCTTTTAAATGCTTCCCAAGTACAGGTTACTAGGCAGGCCTGGAAAACCAGGTGAGACAGCACAATACTGACAGCTACCTGAGACCTAAGAATGGGCAAATCCCTGATTACAGAACTATGGAGATCTTACTGCAAGAGATATAGGCTTGAAATGCTTTCCCAGCACTGCCACTGAAATAGCTGGGAAGCCTTACGGTGACCCTGCAGTCAGTGGCTGCAAAGACCAGCTGCACTTCAGAACTGACTGGAAATCAGACAGGGTTGGTGGGGGTTTTTTAGGGGATGGTGGTTGTGTTTTTTGTAATTTGCCTTTTAAAATATTAGAACCCCAGGATGAGATCAACCTAGCAGATACTGCAGTTCCAGAGTAGAACGAATCATTCCCTTCTCTCTGCTGACATCTAGTGTATACAAGGGCTGATATTTTTGTACTTTCTGCCATAGATATAACCAGCTCACATTTATTGTACAAGAAAAAATTACTGCACTGATGTACCTTTACAAGAACTCATTTCAGCTTGCACTTCTATGGTCTCCAGCTTCCCCCCCCAGTCCCTCCTAAATATCAAGAACAGTTAGTTACTTTAAAATCCGTTTCTTCCTTCAACATTAGGGGTCATTCACAAGAAAGCTGCTCACCGCTGATCCAGAAGAGACTTGGGAGCTCTTTTGCAAAACCGACAAAACATTTTGCTCTGAGTGGCAACACGCTGCTGCTCCTCCATCCCAACTTTGCCCAGCTCCTTCTGCAAACTGGCAATAATCTCCTCCTGTTCTTGTAGTTTTTCCTGCTGCTGTTGATACTTTGCCTGTAAAGTGTTAATAGGAGCATTATGAAATTATTCTAACTCACGAGCTGGAGACTGTACATGCCCAAGTTGGCACCTGATTCCAAGGAAGATCAACCCTTGGTTTTTAGCCAATACTGAAGAGGCAGTGGAAGGAGGATACAGGTATTTTTTTACCTTACCGCTAGAAAATTCTGTATGGATTGAAAAATCCCAGCTATAAATAGTGTACTAAATCTATGCCTCATATTTATTTTGATCAACATAAATATTTTAGAGCTTTTAAAACATCAAAAGTTTGAATCCTAAGATAGTACTATCTGAATTACCTGTGAAGCCTGTTGATCTTTTTGAAGTTCTTTGACTTGATTCTGTTGCTGGCAAACTTTAGCTATCGTCTCATCTTCCAGCTGACAAATTTTGGACTTAATGTTTTTCACCACATTTTCCAAATCGTTAGCTCGTTGTTCTTGTTGAGATGCCCGACCTCGTTCCTGTCGTATCTCATCTCTGCAAAAAAATAAAAATAAAAGCTTTCCTTGATTTAAATTAAACTTGTTTCACTGAAGACAGTGAAGGAAGCACAGACCTTACAACATTATCTCATGATGCTCAATGACAGTCATGCTATGGGAAATATACTATGGCATGGTATATTTCAGTAGCAGCAGGTATAGGAAAAATGCTGGTAATGGAAGCAGCAGATGAAATAATGGAAGAGCCCAAAAGGAACTAGGTCAGCACTGCTGCATATTGGACAATAATCCCAGGAAAGTCATGCATGACAAGAGCTCCACCTGGCAGTAGAGACACTGATATTACTTCTGCTTTGCATCAGCAAGTTCCTTCCGTTGCATCTTACCTAAGATAACGATTGGCCTCCATAAGCCCCTGCATAATTTTCTGTTTTCGGTCAATGTCTTCCACCAATGTTTTTAATGCAAGTCTTATTCCTAGAGAAGACTGACTGTCCAAGACAATCATATCTGGAGATATATAAATAAGCAAAGTCATAATGAAAGGCTTTTAATAGCTGAATATCACAACATCTCTGCTACCATTTGGAAGGGATGGCTTTAGAGATGCCTTATGAACTTAGGCTTGCTAATTTCAAAAGCTTGTAAAATTAGCATTTCCTTACCTGATATATTTCTGTAGCTTTGAGGGGCAGCAAAACTCACCGGTTTCAACCCATGGTGCATTAATAACTTGTTTAGGTTTTCCCATTCTGCCTTCTCCTGCTGCAGTCAGGAGAAAGGGAAAAAGAGACAGAAGCCTGAGTTCTCAGGATCAGCTCAGAGTCTCCCATCCTCCCCATGGTGTGGAATACTACTGGAGGAGCTGGACTCGATGATCCATATGGGTCCCTTCCAACTCAGTATATTATATGATTCTATGATATCTGATGCCCCAAACAAACCCCAAACTCCCAAGAAGCCCCAGGCACTATAGGAGGGTTTGGGAGTTTTTCCAATGGGATTTGCACCAAAATACTGGGGAAAAGCATGCCTGCCAACATACAGAACAGCCAGTTCTCCTAATCGCTATGCACAATTAATACAATTGAAAAAAATAAAAGCCCAGGCAAACCAGCCCTAAGGTAACCCCAAAGCAACGGGGAGCGGTGGGGTTTGACCCCCCCCCCCCCCCCCGCCCGCCTCAGAGGACGCGGGTGCCTGCTTTGTGTGTTTATGGTGTGACCGGTCTTCTCGCTTTTCGCTCTGTTTTTAAGCGCCAAGCAGTAACGACAGCCAGCTCGGGTCCATCACGGTACCTCTGTCATGGCGAGGGACGCCGGCTCTCGGACGGCCGCGAAGGGGCAGGCCGGGCCCCTCGCCGCCGCCCGCAGACGGCCACCGGGACGCAGGAGAGGAAAGGGGTCGGTTACCGGGACGCGGAGCCTCAGCAGGTCCCGAACGGCGGCGGGTCACGGCCTCGTACGGGGCCGCTCATGGCGGGAAGGCGCGGAGCCGGTCGGGAGAGCGGTGGGCCGGAGCAGGGGGTGAGGGAGGGGAGGAGAGGGAGGCGGGCGGCCGCGGGGCGGCGCTGGCCGCACGCCGCCATTTTGAGGCGCGGGGAGCGGCGGGGGAGGAGAACCCCGCGGAGGTAGGAGCGGGGCCGGGAGCAGCGGGATGTGAGATCGGGTTTGTCTGCGCTCCTCTGGCGCCTGGGAGGTGTGGTTCCTTTCCGCTCCAGGGACGTTCCAACGATACACCGACATCCATCTCCTAGGCGGGGTGGCCGGGCGCAGGAAGCGTTTTCCCGGGCTCCTTAGAGACCGACTGGACGTTAGAGGAGTATGAGGAGGAGGACGCGTACCGCGACTGCAGCGGCGTGTGCTTCCGCCTGTGGCCGTGGGCCTGGCCCGGAGGAGGGGTGGGACATGCCGGGAAACTTCCCCGGGCGCAGCCGGGTCGGCTGGCCGGGGCCCGCCCGGGCTCAGCTGCCTGGGGCTTGGGCTAGCGCGGCTTGGGGTTGCGTGTTCTCGCTGGGTACGGAGCATCGCTGCCATCAGCAGTAAGCTGTTTAAGCAGGGATTTACAAACGTCGCTGTCAGGATTTAATTTAAGAAAAAAAACCCCAAGCCAAACACCCTCTTTGCTGGCAATAAACGTGGGTGGCAGGGAGAAACTTGCCACCTCTGGAATTCGTGTACTTGCTAGTGCATCACCCCCCCTTGTCTGCTCGCAGGGAGGGATTAGGTGGATGCAGAGCGGTAATCCTATCCTAGTTTTCAAAACAAGCCCTTATGTATAAAGAAGTAAATCTCATTTTGGGCTGCTGACTTGATTAAGAGAACATGCAGTGAAACGAGGCAGTGGGTGGGTAGCACAAATCCGCTCCTGTGGACTCAAGCCAGCGGTGGCTGCTGGAGACTTGACTGCATCCGGCATCGTCTGGTCCTGTGCTAGTGTACGGCTTTCCTGTTGGACTCTGGTGCTGTCGACTGTCCTTGGAAAACACAATGCTGGCCTGGACTTTTGGTTCAGGTTTGATTTAAAAAGTGCATTACCACATGACAATGATTTTTTTTTTAAAAAGACATTGCTTGTCCTCAGATGTTTCCAAACCTGATTTTCAGCACTGATCCTGAAATTCACACAGCAGGGCTGTGACTGCCAGGGGTGATGCAGGCCCTGTGGGCAGCCTGTAGGTGTGCTCCAGGTGCCACCTCTGATGGCATTTCTTCTGCTTGAGGCCACTTCTTGGGTGGGTCAGGTGGCAGGGACAAGCGTGGGTCTGTCTGTCCTGAGCCCCTGTCATCTCTTCCTTGGGTGGGATGGGAGAAGCACAGAAATACACCCTGCCTGACCTCCATCATATGCCAGGAGACGTGATCCTTCACAGCCTGTAATTTAGGAATAACCACAGCAACCCCCACAGTCTTTACTAGATGGTGTACGCTGCTCACTACTGTGAGAATTAAATCCTTATATCCTTAAAATAGTGTCACTTTTTTTAAAGCTTACTTTTCTGTTTATGGACAGAGATGTGTGTAATTGCTGACAAAACCATGGCCAGTAATATGGCAGTGTACTTAAGCATCTTTTAAAACAGAAGCTTTTGCCATAGCAGAGGAGGTTTAATTTTAAAACACATACTCCTCTGTTAGGCTGAAGAGTGACCCTAGAACTTACAACTTTACCTTTATTTTTTTCTGAAAAGTAAAATTTATAAACAATTTCACTCGTATTTGCACTTACTTAAAATATGCTTATTCATATATACAGACTTAATGCAGATGGCTCTTACATAAATTAATCCGTTTACTGAAAATGATAATTTAAAAATATCAACAGTGTTGTAAACCAGAGTTATGATCTAAAGATGTCCTAAGTAAGCAACAAGCCATTTCCTTCTGGTTCATGTAGACTTTATGATGGAATTGCCATGTGGAATAACTAATGCAATTGTTGAAAACAACTACAGTGGTTTAGAAAAACATGTATGTTGCAATCTTTGTTGCCTGTGCTATTTCACTTTCCCTGAGGTGGCAACAGTCCCTAGTTTGTTACAGTTTGTGACTGAGATGGGTGGCTCTGGATTTGCTTCCTGCTTTGGTTGAGTTGTTTGTTTCTAAGCTTTGGCTCACAAGTTTGGCAAACTGTATTTCCATCAAATAACTGACAGTTATGATGCTCTTGTAAAGTGAGGATAAATTACACGTAGTAATTTTGCACAAGAATACTTCTATTTGCCTTTTTGTCTAAGGAGAAGAATTATGTTTGCATTTCATATTTATGGTAGTTTGTGATAGTTCATGACACTTAAAAATGCCCTTCTCTTAAATGGTAAAGAAGAGGAAAATTTAGCCCTCAACACTTCTCTGCTGCTATTCTGCTTTTCTTTTTCTCTTGCTGCTAATTGGATTAAAAGCTCTTTTGGTTACTATGGCATCCCGTGAGGAGATTACTGTCTCTGAAGATGAAGTAAGGTAAAAAAATCAGAATTGTGCTATCAGCAGATTTGGAAAGATATCCACATTTCCAGTGGTCACGTATGGCTCTAAGCTTTAAAAATTACTTAAATGAAAGGATATCTTGCCAGATCTCCTTCCCTGTGGGTGTTTTTGTGTGCTGAGTGGCATTTCCAAGAAAGATTACATCTACTAAAACAGATACTAGCAAAACAGCTCATCCTGGTTATTTTTCAAGTTTAAAAGGCTAAAACACTTTCTCAGAGACCAATCAAAATACTGCATTTTAATGCCTGCCAAGAAATTACAGAACTGTCCAGGAGCAATCTGAATTCTGATAGCAACTTTGTAACCAGACCATCACCTGAAGTGGAAGCTTTAGAGGTTAGATGGGTATATATGTCTATGTGTGGTGTTTGTCACAGTGAGTCTGTTTAACTCTGTTTATGTTTTGTGATTCTTTGTCATATTTGAATGTTTGAAAACCATGGAAGTAAGCTTATTCTTTCTCATTTTTCATTTGCAAAAAGTGACTTGCCTTGGAGCAGTAAAGCTTTGAACTATAGACGTTGCTAACTGAACTCTTTCATGAAGAATTAATTCACTTTGTTGGTGTTTCCATAGGTCTCGGTACAGCTACTTAGAGAAGATGACTGATTTGGTGGCTGTGTGGGAAGTAGCTTTAAGTGATGGTGTTCATAAGATTGAATTTGAACATGGGACCACTTCAGGAAAACGTGTTGTCTATGTTGATGGAAAGGTGAAATTGCTATGTGCTCAAAATTCACTATGGTACAGATTATGTAAGTGCACTTCCATGCAACAGGCATCAGAACAAACAAAAGACTAATAAATGCAAGCGAGGTATATTCAGTTGATTAACTTTACCTAATTTAATGAACTGCATCATTCTATTTTTCAGTTGAGATGTGAGTAGACACACAGAATATTATGTATTTTTTCATTCTGAAATAATAGTTAAGTTCTGAGCTGTTTCCTGAGCTGTAACTCATTTATATATATAAAAATATGTGTTCAAGTTTATCAATTAATACCCATTGTCTTTGTTTTATTCTACAGGAAGAAATAAGAAAAGAATGGATGTTTAAATTGGTGGGTAAAGAAACGTTCAGTGTTGGAGCATCCAAAACAAAAGCTACTATTAACATTGATGCGGTCAGTGGCTTTGCATATGAGTATACTTTGGAGATCAATGGGAAGAGCCTCAAGAAGTATATGGAGAACAGGTCAAAAACAACCAATACTTGGATACTGAGCTTGGCTGGTAAAGACTATAGAGTTGTTCTAGGTAAGTAAACATTGAGTGACTTGATGTTGCTGCCTTTGAATTAATGTGTAAGCATTTAATAACTGGCAGTTAAGAGAAAGCACAGTTCAGTGGCTAGCACTGTTGCAGTTTAAAATCCTGTGCAGTCTGGAAGATTGGAATTAGATGCCAAAGACAGTCTGAGTGACCTGCTTTCAGTGTTCTGTTCTACAGTTGCATGGTCTGGATTCGGAACAAGGGAAAGGAGTTAGAGCTTCTCCCCAGCAAGCATGCTACAGAAGTGTTATCTGTGTTGTGTGTATAAGTTTGTTAACCAGGTAACCAGGCTTTCCTTCTGAAACTCATAAGCCAAAGTCACTTCTGTAACTGAAGAAGTGTGACAATGTTAGTCTACATTTTTGATAGATTAAGCGGCATCCTTTTTTCCACATTACTTAACTACAAGTTTAATTAAAGAACTTCAGATTATAGTGTTAAACTTTCTTAATAGCAAGGCAATATGTCTCTTCTGCCTCCCTTTCCCACAAACATTACAAGCAGGTGGGAGGAAGGGATCCCCTGAGGAATATGGCTGTGGTGTCTGGTGGAAAAACTTCCACTGGGGTATTGCTCTATGCTTAGACCTGAAGACAAGAGATCTTGGGCTATGATTTCTTCTTAAGCCTCAGAACAGAATGAACTGTCCCTAAGATGAAGGGCGGTGGGGAAGAAAGACAATTTTAGGGCCAGAAAGAGATGAGTGTCCTCACTTTTAACCCCACCATGTCGCTTTCTACTGATGTCCTATGGATGACAGTGTCAGTAATGTGAATTCTCCAGCAAAGTAATTTAAGGAGGATATGTTAGGAAAATTAAAAGAATATTCCATTTCAAATGTAAAAAAAAAAAGTATCCAAGATTGCTATTTAAAGTGGCACTTGAGCTTGCAAGGAGATTTTAAGATTACAGTTTGATGGATGTTAAATAGTGCTGTTTTGAATTAAACATGGAAAAAATGTTAGAGCTTTACTGAAACAGCACTCAAGTAATTAGCAGAAATTACTTCATTTTTCTGTCTTCAAGATTTTCAGTTTAACATCTCTGACAATATTCAGAACAATCCACTGTTAAAAAACAGGGTTAGCAGAAGTTGTTCTCCCATTGATGACGGAGCTTTCCATCTCTCCAGTTAAGAATAAACGCTGCAGCTCAAGTACTATGTCCACCTAGGAACTTATTTTGAGGATTAAAAATAAAGTTCAACAGTAAATTTTTAAAAGTCCTAGATCATCTTGTCTGTTGGGGGAAAAATATCTCATTCTTTCTACTTTTTGATTTCTTTTTCCTTCACAGAAAAGGACACTATGGATGTGTGGTGCAACGGTCAAAAAATGGAAACAGTGGTATGTGATGATCTCTCCACGAGCTATGCCTCATGAACCAAAGCTTAGCAAAATAAGCCACAGAGGGACACTGGCTTTACCACAGAGAATAAGCATCCACCTAGACAGCTAGTATACTATTAGTCTGTTCTGAATGTCCTGCACTGCATTGTGTAACTGCTGAACATCTCTCTAATTAAGGATAAACAGTGCTCTTGTTCACACTTTTTAGACAAGCAAAATGAATCATTCTGTGAGTTGTCCAGGGCTTTTTGAGAGAAAGCTTTCAGGGGAGTGGGATGGACTTGAGTTTGATGCAGACTGTAGAAGCACCTCACCCAAACCCGCTCGTGTTAATAGGAACTGAACGTGGAACATGAGTAGTCTGTTATGACTCATGATTCATTTCCATCTAGAGATGGTTGCTAACACTTAGAGCTTAAGAGTCTCATTGGAACAAATCAAATCTTTTGTCTTTCGGTCACATCTGCATTAATTTTTAGAGCAGGCTGACAGCTAGAAAGCTATTTTGTGTCTTAATATTACCATGGCTTTCAATATGCACACTGTGTAGGCTTCCCCGACCTTGAAGGATGTGCTTTCTCACCAGAGAGGTGTCACTGATTGCTACCACCACAAGTAAGCCCTTGGATGAGTACAAACTATAAAATCAACAGTTTTGCGATACTTGAGAATAGGATGAAATAATTTACCAAATGTTTATTTGATAATCAGTGGAAAAAACATCCTTTTGCAGTGAATCAGAACTTCAGCTCTTCATGGTTCTCACTAAGAGATATCATTACAAGCTACGAGCACAGGTTTAGCTGTCAAACTGTGCTTGCATTAGAGTGGCATACAGGTTTTTCTGCGCTCACAAAGCTGATGGCAAAAATCACAGCCATGTGTGGCAAAGTCCATAGCAGGAAATGACCTAACTGCAGAGGCTGCATATCAAAAATACACAACTGTTACACCCAATTCAGGGATCCCTTTGTCCAGCTGTAGAAGGCACCACTGAATACTTCACGTTTTACTGCCACTTCCGAGCTTTGTACTTACTGGCTGTACTGTGCAGCTTGGCAGGAAGCTGTCTTTGCTTTTTCTGTCTTACTGACATGGATCAACAGCATGAATTCACAAACTCCAACTTCACCATTTCTGATTATGTGACGTTTTGTTATCTAGTACCTACCAATCGCTAACCTGAGGCCTTGACAAAGCCTTAAGAGTCTGCAGCTTTGTTCAGCATTTGAACCTGTGTTTGTCACAGGTACCTACAGCTGCTCTAACTGTAGGAACTACAGCTGATCTTGACTTTGGAAACAGTACGCAAAGCTTTTTTTTTTACTAAGGTAGTACATGTCTCTCTTTATTCTTATCTCCTTTCTCCCAGGGTGAGTTTGTAGAAGATGGGACTGAAACTCACTTCAGTGTTGGCGATCACAGCTGTTACATTAAGGCTGTCAGCAGTGGAAAACGAAAGGAAGGCATTATTCATACCCTTATTGTGGATGACAGAGAAATCCCAGAGGCTGTGGAGTAGCCTCTAGTTAACTGATTATTGTAGGACTAAGATCAGGAATTTCCAATTACTGTGGTAATTGTTTTAATATGTACTACTTGGTACATCTAGTTTGTGCTGGGTTTATTTTCTAGTTTCTGTATATGAAATTATTCTTTCTGAGGACCAGATTAAAATCATTATATACAACCTCTTACATTACCAGTTTTTAAAAAACTAAATATACATGTAGATTATATATTATATCACTGAGTGCAGAAGAGTACAGGTGAGCTTACATATAAATTATATACTAGAAAAAAATGCTGCTATAAAAAAAAGGTAAATATTCAGTAAGACTGTGGGTATATGCAGAGAGAGGAGGAAGCATGTGCCAGGCATTCAAATAAGCTGTTAACATTTTCTCTGTAATTATTTTTTTATTAACATTTTTCAGAGGCACTTAAGAAGAGTTGTGGAGTTAATAAAAAGGTTAATAATGAAATACATTGTATCAGTACTTGTGTAACAGTATTAAAATAATACTGCGCTATGAAAACTGCTCTTTATGCTGAGTAAGAGAAAAAAGATGTTACATTGTGCCAAAAAACTCCAAATTCTTTGTGGTTTTCTGAAAACTGCTGCTTGTTACAAAGTGTTGCAGTATTTCAGATATGCCCTGCTGAGTTTTTCCAAAAATGAAAACAGGAAAAAAAATATTTCCTGCCATGAAACTCCTTAAAAAAATCAAACCTCTTGAAGCAAGCTGAAATAAGATCTTATTTTTGTTCCATAAATCTACAGCTGTGTGTTTTCCTGGCAGGAGAGTGTGAATCAAGAAATGTGAGGAGAAATGGGACGGAAATAGAGAAGAACTGTTTGCTTAAATGGAAAAGTTAAAACAGAAACAGATTAATTCTGTTTTCAAGAGCAACCTTTTTTCTTTCTTATTTCAGGGACTCACATGTGTTAGATGGTTCTTACAGGTTCTGGGGCGGTGGTTTCCCATTTAATATTGCTCCTGCACAACAAAAGCGACCCTTTCACAGCAATGCAGACATAGCTAATCTTAAATTGTTTTCAAGAAAAAAACCCAAACAAACAACAAAACCCAACCAAAATATGACTATATTAATTTAAAAGGTTCTTTTGCAATGGTTCAATTTTTTTTTTCACGTGCCACCTCGGTTAGAGTTCAGATCTAGACTTCTGTAACCTAATTTCATTTGGGCTTCTGAGTGGCTCCCAGCACTGGGACTACTGTCTTGGGAGTTGCAGGTGCAGTACAAATGAGCTGGGAATTCATTAACAAATTATTTTGAAAAGTTTTCTTAAACAATAATTTCATCTATGTTTTAAGGTTCAGGCTGCTCTCTGCTAGCCCTGTGCTTTACGTGGGGATGAAATGCTTTTCCTGTGACATCAGTTTTTAATAGTTTTGTGTGAGCCTTTTCCCCAGATAATTAGTTTCACCACAGATTACTTCTCATTCTAGAAGCAGACAGGATATTGATAGATGAGCCTTTATTTCTGTATTACAGCACTAATATAAGCTGTCTGGGTGTTTCGTTAGGGCCATAACTAAAAAATGGTGATTTAACATGCTTCAGATTGGATCTGGCAGTGGCTTTTAGTTTAGGGCAATAGATTTGTTTTAAACCCTGCTAACATCAGATCTAGTTTCAGGCTTTAGTACAGGAAGTTTCAAAGTACCTGAGAGCTCAACTGAATCCACTTTTACATTGGAGTGTAATAGCTCATCAGCTTTTCTGTTTACTGGCTTCAGGTCACTACAGAAGCAATGTGGGGATTTCTACAGTTGACACTGTAACCTTTAGAAGATATTGGTAAAGGAAGATTAATTGAAGAGCAATTCCAAGCTGCAGCTTGAGCCAGTTCTATACTATTTTGTAGCTTTTCAAAGAAATTGAACACCACTGAGAAATCTGAAGCTCAAATATAGTCCAAGTCATGTTCTTAAGACTACATGGAAAAATAACGGGCTCGCTGGCAGTGTCATTCATACTTTATATTTTGAATACACGTGCCAACAATGCTCGGAATCTCTTAACTAATAAAACCTGTACTAGCAACTAGTGTTAGAAACCATGAAGCATTGCCTCAAGTTTATCATGAGAAACAGCTGATATATGCACCTATTTATGTCAAAAGAAAGTTAAACAACCTGAAGGACAAAGATTATTTCTTGAGTTTCACTAATATATGCAATATATGAGAATAAGAAAATCTAACAGAAGAATAACAACCTACACAAACATGAAGAGTACAGTCATATGCTCAGAGCACTTTAAGGCATAAAGTAAATGACCAGATAAATGGTAAACTGTATTTTGTGATGCTTTCCTTTCTGTTTTCTCCCACAGATCATCTCCTTAAGGTACTGACTTAATTTTTTGTTCATGGGTATTTTAGAGCATTTCTCAGGAGGCACTTTGATCCCAGTATGTTATTAGGTAGAACATCCTCTTAAAATCTGAGTACGATACTTTGTTCTGAGGGGTCTTCACAATAGCTACCCTTCATATTAATTCTTACTCAGGATGTTGCTGGTCTCTTCAGAGGGACGTATCCATCTCCCTGACTTGGGAACAAGTCAACAAATATTGGGGAAGGGCTCCAACACTGTTGCAAATGACAAAGGTTTCGGGATTGTCTACATCGTCTACTAAGCTGTCATATAGCCTAATGCCATCCCCCTTGGCTGACAGTGGCATAATACAAGAAGAACTGCCTTTAGTGTATAAGCCTGTTAATACATCAGCCTCAAACACATACATTTTAGAGTCTGTTTCCCATGTATCTTTATCTTCCAGTAGGCTTTTCAGGTTCCTTGTAAAGTAGATGCCAGCTCCATATTTTTGTTCTGGAAAAAGAAAAAATAATTTTAAAAAGCCTTTAACAACTGGTTCTTTTTACTAAGAGACTGCTTCTTTTTTCAGTTTCATGTTACTCCTCAGTGTGTAATTTGGAAGTACATTTGCTTTGAGTGGCTCTGATGAAGGTTCTGGCCTCCCCCACTGAAATGACAAGCAAATGACAGCTGATGGCCATTCGGGTTTAACTGCTACTCCGGTGGTGACCATTTGGATTTCACTGTTAATCCAGTGATAAAAACATCAAGGTATGATGTATTTCTATAAACACTGCTGTCATTGTGTAGTAGGGACTCTGATACACACCAGAGAAGGAAAGATTTTAATAATGCAAACTACAAAATTAAGCTGTGGGATTTATAAGGGGAATGCTGCATACAAATGCTATTACAGTATCGTGTGGAAAAGCGCAAAGAAATTAAGTTAGACCATCCCCCTAGTTACTATTGTGAAAGTGTGAAAATGTGCCCTGTACACTGCAGAGACAGGGAAAGGCAAATACCCACTTTGTGAACATTTCACTGCCTGAAATCCCAACTCTGCATTTGACAAGCAAAGCACCGTGCCCTTCACCTGCAGCAGGATGAAGAGCTAAATCCTTATTCTTTCCATTTGTGGAAACATCTGCCTGCCACCCTGTCTACTACAAGACTGCACAGACACCACTACTTTCTTCCCAAGCGTACTGTAGTTTGAATGGCAGCCTGCTCGGAAAGGTTATCTGCTGTCTCTGATCGCACCTGATTTGAGCAGGGGCTTAACAAGATGACCTTCAGAAGTACCTTCCAGACTTAATTAGTCTGAGATTCCTTTGAACATGTTTTAGAGAATTGAGCTGCTGAATGCGTGTTTGCAGTAAGTAAATAAGGATCTTGACTTTCTTTAGAGAGCCACGTGAGAAAATAAAACTTGGACGTGGCATTACGTGTATATTAAGAATTCTGTCAAGAGCGTCTGGGCTAGGCTAGAATCCAGGCTTAACCTCCCAGAGCCTTACTGACTCTACAGCATCAGGAAAGAGAAACAGGAAAATCTTACTACAGGTGAAAAAACAAGCTCATATGACTCTACATGCAGGTAAGAAACAATTCTTGTTTAGGAATGCTATTTTTTCTGATGTAAATTCAATTTCAGTAGTCACTCACTGTTTGTTTTGATTAAAAGATGCCAAAGCAAGTCACTACCTGCTGGTGGGGAATACATCCGGTGAAACCCACTCTGGCATACTGAGCTGCAGAACTGAGCAGGAACACGCTGGTACAACTTGTGGGTTATTCTGCCGGTACCTTGGGTTTCTATTTCTTTTTTCATTTGTTGGAATGCAGCAGATAAAATATTATTATGTATCTTTTCAATCTGTAACACAAAAGTGGAGTATAAGCAAACAGGGATCAGGATCTGTGAAATCCATGACTGCTCTTGTTCTGGCTACATTCTCTAATGTAAGAACCTTTGATTTAGCTTGTATGCCTTGACCATGTAAAGATACCTGATGTGTGCAACTGATTGATACAAAGAAAAAGAACCATGCCACTATCCCATGTGTGTCACTGAAATCAGTGGGAATATATTGTAGCATACGGATTTCGAGTAACTGAGTTGTGCTGAACAGATTATCACAACTATACATGAGAATAAACCCTGGGGATGCTTACAGACTAATCATGTAAAGAGCTGCAAGTTAAAAAACTTGTCTAAGTCATGTAAACTGAGCTACGACCACTCCTCATGGCAGCATTGGTTTAAATTCTGTTATAGCTTTTGCACTGAGACTCAAAGTCTTTAGTTCTGCTGATCAAGCAGCACTTGCTTTCATCTGGTAGGTATCTGCCTTTATTTCCAGGTTAAATACCCTTCTCAGATGAAAGGCAGCTCAGCACTTTCCCGTTACCAGCTGTTACTATAAAACCCTCTTTATTAACTTCTCTGTGTTGCTCAGCCTCATCCTCCTCCAGTTCCATAAAGCACCAATATCCAAGCAAGATCCCAGCTTCAACACACTACTAATTTCAACACACTACTAATAACTCTGTTGCTAATTTTTGGTGTCAAGCTCACAAGAAGAAAATGGAGTAACTGCATTAGTGTCCTGGAATACTGTACTCTCTCTTACATACCAGTCTTGTATTTCTCTAAAGTCCTATAAAGGAACATTCAAAACATGAAATTTGAGACAGAATATGCAGTATAGCTAAAAGGACTCCTCAGAGTTTAACCACACTTTTTGAGTGATTATTTGCATTACATAAGATCATTTTTATTAGGAGTTATTTTAAGGATTAAGCTGATCTGACCTTAAAAGCAATATATTGAAATAGTTCCACCAGTTTTTTAAGCATATAGTTAAACATGTTAGTTCAAAGATATCAGCTGAGATTTAGTTTTTACACAAATACCCTCTTTACCTTGAGAACATGAAGCCCAGCTTTTTCAAACTGTTTCTGTCTGTCTTTAAACTCCTGAAGGTGTGATTCCACCAGTGAAATCTGGACATACTTCATAATATTGGTCTGGTGAAGGGGGTGTTCTGAAAGCTGACCTGCTTCTGGTTGGGCTGGATACAAATAAGGGAGTAAAATTTTGATGTATCAAAATATCTGAAGCAAAGGCAGAGAGGAGGGATCCAATACTTCAGTTTGGTAGTTTAATTAAGAACAAAGAATGTTAAATATTTTCTTAAGTAATGCCAGAGGCTAATATTGAGAGGGACCAATATATATAATAACCCCCTTTTTTTACACTTATTAAAGAAACGAGAGAGAGAGAGAGAAAGAGAGAAAGAACTGAAGAAAGGCAATCTATCTTCTCTGTTACATCTCTCCACAGCCCAACTTTCATATAATTAATATACTGAATGACTGTATACAAACACAAGGAGAAATGGATTGTCACTCTAGCTTTTTGTAACACCACGAATTCTAGCAACTGTTAATGGAAGTCCAGGGCTCTGCAGGGCAAGTCAATTGGCGGGTGCTGCAACAGCACTCCATCTGTAGTTAACAGAAGAGGTCAGCAAAGGTATGTGTTAAGTGCAGATCTAAGTCTGCAGTGGCCAGGCTTTAAAGTGAAGCTGTCCTGGAGGAAGCCAGCATTACAACTGGATGAACTGGGCCCTGCTGGGAATACTGCTGAGTAACCAAAGCTAACTAATGGTCTTTCAGGCGCTCATATAGTAAAAGTATAGTAAGGTTGGTTATCAAAGCAATGCTCAGTATCTATGTAAGTTGCTTCATGCTTGACCTTGTTTAGGCACTTAGTTAATTAGTCATTTATTTACCCTACATACCCATTAAGTACAGCAGTTTGTCTTGGTTGGCTTTAGTCTCCTCCTGCATACGAAGCAGTAATTCTTCAGTTGCAAGCACTGCGTTCATCACAGCATCAGGGGGGCCTTGAAATTTCAGTCTTGCTTTTCCACCTCGCACTTCTTCTGACACACATACACTAGACTGCTGCTCTCGAGACAGTTCTGCAAATTCACTTTTACTGAGGTTAAAAATGAAGTTGTTTTCAATAACAGCACTTCGTCTTTCCTGAATTTGTACCACACTTTGAATCCATGCTTCTGCTGCTTCCAACATTGTACGTGAGACCCCTCTAAGTTCAATAGCTGGTTCATTATTTGCCATCTCTTTTACACTTTGGCTGCCTGACTCTGCACCTGGAAGTAAGAAATTTTTTTTATACAACTGCATTGGAAGAGTGAAGAGCTTTCACAAATTCCTATAAGTAATCCAGTATGTACAGTGCAAGAAACACACTACTCTCCTGGTATGCTCAAAAAGAAGAGATTACATACCAGGAGGTAAGGCTTCCAGGGTAAAAAACCCCAAACCATCACACCTGCAGAATTTATTTGCCTTCCATTAAATTATTTCCAACAAGTTAGGCACTGACAATGATTTTTATGTTTGGAAAACATAAAAACCATGAGGGACTACCCAGTTCCATTTCTATTAATGTAAAGTGTAAAAATGCAAAGCACTCATGCATTTTTGCAATTACTAAGTTCTTTTCAGAGGAATCTGCAGAAATGCTCATTTACTTGAAATGCCCCTTCTGTTCAGTACTTACCCAAATGATCACTTCTGTTGTAATACTGATTTTCTTCCAGTTTTTGTGCTACTGAATACATTTTTCCCTGGAAAGCCTTGAAAGAGAAAAGTTTAGGAGCAGTTTGCAATCTCCATTGTCAAATATGCCACCGGTCTCTTCAAAACTCTGTTAGATGTGCAGTTTACAGCTGTAGTTACATAGCCTCCCCCCCAAAATTCTGAAATTGTTAACATTGTAATCCTGACAACACCAAATGCACTCCTGTTCTATGCCTCCTAAGGTATGACACCTCACTACACTGAATGGTACCTTTATCAGCTCCTTGTGGTTATGGCACATCTGGAACTCATGGAACCACAGTAAAGGTGTTTGTTACTTACAGTTCAATGCCGATGAATTTTTACTAAATTCTAAACCCCAGACTAATCCCCTGCCTTCACTCCAAAGCTTCTCTTCGTGATCACATATGGGAAGCTTCTGAGAAGCGCTGCTGGTCTGGTAGGCAGGGGATTTGGCATCTGGCAAATTGCCTTTCCTTCTTTTTTCAGCAAAAAATTCTGCTGTGCTTTGATTATCAAGGGATTAAATGATGAGCACATAGCTGTCATACAGCTTCGTTTGAGTTATGGCACTGTTATAGAACAGGGATCAGATCTTGCAATCACAGAACCATGGAATGGTTTGAGTTGGAAGGGACCTTAAAGATTGCTCCACCTAGTTCTTGTACCTATTGAAAGAATGGACAGTTGCAAGTTAAATAGGAACAAAAGAAACCTCTGTACTTTGATAACAGATGGCTATCTAAAATACTTGTGTATTAATCACATTGGCCAAATATTCAAAATGTGGAAAATGGCACGCTGCAGTTGAAATTATCCACTGTCTGTCTGCAACCCTTCTATCACATTAGGTGATATAAGGTGTTGACAGTGATTTGCCCTAGGAATTTCATGCCAAAAAAAGTTAAAGAAATTTCCTGAGGAAGAATACATTTATTTCCTAATGAATTAAGAGTAGATTCTTTCTTATAAATTTGCTGACAGTCATGAGAATTTCAGAGCTCCCTTCCCACATTATCAAACCACAGGGTGAAGACTTCTGGTTTAGTGAAGAGAAAATAAAGATTTGTAAAGATTAAAAGTAACTGTTAATAAGGCAAATAGTTTCATAGAGGAACCTGCTGCTCACCAATGTTATTAGTAGTACAGAATTCAGATGATCTTAATTTGCCGTCATCTATGGGAGTATTTTTACAGTTTTGGATTTTCCTTATTGGTAGTTAACAACAAATTTGTTACCTGATAGCAACCGAAGTCATCTGGGCACAAGACTAACTGCACATCTATCTTATGCTTAGGGTTTTCCATGGCAAAATTTAAAACCTCTTCAATCATGATGTCTGCCACTGTATCAACAGGCAGCCTTAACGACCAGATCCCCTTTGCTGGAAAAGAAACTGAGGCAGCTTTCAAGTCCCGAATATGAGACAGGCATCTTTTCATTGCAGCTTTCAATTCCTGCAGGAAAAACAAGTGTTTCAGTCCTCACATCACTGAACATGAAAATCAATTAAAATGCAATCTAACTGATCATCACCTCACACACTAACACCACGTGCTGGTATTGCGGCCATACAATGTGCAGTATACAGGAACAGGGCAGCTTATACCCCTTTGTTACTACGAGTTCCTTATATGACATAGAATATCTCAGTTGAGAAAAAAGTTCATTCCGAAGAGCTGAACCCGCTTTTTTCATCAGTTGTCCTGAACCCAGAGAGTCAATATCACCATTCGCAGGCACACAGTTAACAACAGCTGTAGTCTGGAAGAAAAGAGTGCAAAGTTTCAGTGTATTTCAAGTTTACTATCTGCAAGCTTTGCTATTACAGAGACTATTCTTTCTAGGAACTAGCTAAAAAGTTAAATTAATCCATTTAAATGATGTACTGTTTAAAGGTAAAGTGCACATCATCTTGTTTTCTGCTGTTTCAGTGATTGCTGACTAACTCCAGTAGTGGCATCTGTAAATTACAGAGAAAAATAAAACAAGGCAAAAAATGAGTAGACTTCTAGGGAATGCATGACAAAATGTGAACTTCTATAATGAAGATAAATACTAACACAGGGATGTATTATTGTTTATCCAACCTCTGGCTACTTCTATTATACCATGACAGCATGTACACAAAAAAGAAATTAGTATGTTCTACAGTTTAATACCCATTTAGAAAAAAATAAAACCAACAAACAACCAACAACTATTTAGAGAACAGACGCAAATCTGTTCTGAACTCTTGAGCTCTAAAGCCTGCAAAGACTTGGAGGCAGCTCCATGTTCAATGTATTACAGGGCAGACTTACCTTCTGCTCTTCAAGGGAGCCTTTTACGATGCTCAAGTGAATACTTCCATGTTTGAGGAAATCCGAAGGCTGGCTTGGTAAAGCTGAAAGAGTTTCCTGAAGCAAACTGGTATCAACCAGAAACCTTTCACAGGCCTTCCTCATTTCTGCAACTGTATGCTCACAAATGTTCACAAGGCGAATTTCTTTGAGACAAGTTTGTGGATTTGCCTCAAGAAATTCCTTTATAGTCATTACAATCACTTGAGCACACAAATCAAGTGGGAAGCCAAAAATACCTGAACTCACTGCTGGGATAGCCACAGACTTTATAGCATTTTCTGGAGCACTAACGTACTTCAGAACATTTACAATAGCTTCCTGAAGTAGGTTGCAACATCTTTCCTTTTCATAAATGCTCCACCTTGGACCAACTGCATGAATAATTTTCTTACAAGGAAGTTTCCCTCCATCTGTCACTGCTATTAGGCCAGGTTTGAGTTTTCCATGCTTCTGAATATAATGATTGCTTTGCTCTTGTATTTCTGGCCCTCCAGCCTTCACGAGGGCTAAAGCAAGGCCTGCTCCGTGCTGTAGGCATTCATTGGCTGCATTCACCACAGCATCAACCTTGTGTCTTCCGAGATCGTCCTTACAAACGCAAATGTCAATTCCCTGCTTTAGTTTTTTCCTGTATACTTCAACAGTGCATTTGAAGGTCAGTGTACAAGCAAACCTTCTGTAAATGAGATTACTTAGGCAGTCCTCCCTTTTCTGAAGAGCTTCATAGGCATCTTTATTGATGTGGATCATCAGGCTGTTCTTATCCATTGCCATGCTTGACCCTAGGATACAGAATAAAGTGAAATCCAAGATATTATTGTCAAAGCATTACTTTTTATGTATAAGCATGCTTTATAACTCTCAATTTTATCCTACTGTCATTATTTACCAATAATTTCTGGCAGTCTGACCTTAACTGATTTGGATTCTGAGAAACATTCAGTATTACCTTGTCCACTGTTTCTTCTAAATCTGTGAATACTTTCATTTCCATTTTCTCAGACAATCACCAGCTCCCTTCTGTAAACAAACACTGGTAGACACAGGAGTGGCCAGCTGCTGAAAGACCACATACCCTCCTCTGAAGCAGTCTCTCTTCAATATTATCTTTTTGTGACCCAGCAGATGGTCAGACCTGGTGAAATATGTCTTGAGCCCCCAAACAGCCTGCTCAGAGTCCTCTCAGCCAAGGAATTACCAGCATATAGCCTGTAGGTCCTTTGGGCAAATACTTTTTCTTTAGAAGTGACTGATCAATTTTCTTTCCCTATTTTTCCTCCACAGGCACTAAAATAAAACAACGTTATTACTAAGTCTGTGATGACTTCAGGGTCTGGGTTTGCCTTGCTGTTTACCTAAGGAGGAAGCTTGGTTAAGATGTATGTCCTCCTGCTACTTGCTGTCTCTCTCTCTCTGTCCTACTGTTTATACTCCCCACCATTAGGCTGACACAAACATTGCCAGGGGCATATTCTTAAATGAATCAGTGACATAATCTGAATTAAAAAAACACAAAACCAAATTACAAAACAAACCACCACACAGCAACACAACTGAATGGGGTAAGAAAAAATAGTGAGGAGGAAAAAGAAGCAGGCAAGTGTGAGAGGAACGTCTTAGATGCTGTTACAGGGCTTTTTAACTGGCTGCAGTGCCACTGTGATGCTGAGCTGTATTTGCCATTAAAACTCCACCTGAGAAAGCAAGTGCAAACATCGGGGCTTCAAAATGCTTGTAAAAGCAGAAAACACCACTTCTCTCCCTGTGAGCTTGTTATGCTGAGCAGGCTGAAGCCTGCCTCTGCCCTCTCCAGGGCATTCTTAGCATTTTGTTACTGATTTCCAGCAAGGTCCAAGGGTGAGTACCCTCAGCTTTTGCAAAGTCAGTGACTCACAGCTACACACCACAGAGAATATTTGCAGATACTTTCATTTAACCGTGCCACAAGGATCTTATGCTGGGCTCTGTCTTTCATTCTGTCACTCTCCTCTGGTCAGCACTTAATAATAACAAGCGAGTTATTTCTTTGTATGGCACTTATGAATCCAGAAGGGCTTTTTAAACCACTTTTTTTTAGGGAACAAAACCAATGGTGAATAGTAGGTTAGCTTTTAGACTATCACTATGGCTATACAGTCCTCTCCTGGCAGATATTAGCAGTACTATATGCAGTAGTTACTTTAATTAGTGTAAATCTTTGCAAGAGTTTAATCAAACCTTCCTCCAGGGTATGCTACCTGCCTGTAAGGAGAGTCCATATACAAAGCATCCACAGTGATCTATCAAATCACTCGGGAGCTGTTACTTTTAAAAGAGAAACGCAAGCAAGTGCTGTGGAAGTAATGAATAGTAATGTTGATTCATAACTCTGTGTAATTCGCACGTTTTGGGTGGCTTTTAGCTATCACACGTTGATGTCTTGCAGTTTGCTGGCTGCAGCCGGCCATTTTCAACTTCAATAACGGAACGCGCTTTCGCAGATGGCTAAAGGAGAGGCTTACCTAAACCACCCTTCTCTTCTGAGGCGCTTGGCATGACACTCTATTGTGAAAATAAAAAGAGAGACAGGACGTTACTGCCTGACGGGCGGCATTCCCACAGGCGCGGCGCTGTTGCAAGCGAAGCGGGCAGCACCGCCTTTCCAAAGCTTCGCGTGAAGTTTTCCAACATTTAAAACGCTATTCAGAACTGAAAGGCCGGTGATCGGGGCTTGGCGGGCGGCTGCTTACCCCCCGGTTCCTCTGGCTCCGGCGGACCCGCGGGTGGTGACAAGCCGGGAAAGTTTTCGCCTCGTCCCGAGGGTCAGGACAGGGAACAGCGCTTCCCCCCCGCCCCCAGCCGGTGCCCAATCGCCGGTGGCAGCGGAGGCGTTAAGACCCTGAAAGACCTGGCCAGGCGCACAGGCCAGCCGCAGCTCCGCGGGCCTGTGAGGGAGTTGCTGCCCGGCGGAGGGCTGCCCCTCGGGGAAACAGGCGCCAGCCCCCTCGGGTTCCCCCCCTCGTCCTCCCCGCCTCCACCCCCGCTCCGTTACCTGGAGAATCCCCATTAACGGGAGCTGCGCGGCGCCGCCGTCTCCCGCTCGGTGCCGTGAGCAGGAGCGGGGCGCAGGGCGGGGATCGCGGCTCCGAGCGGCGGAGCGGGAAACGAAAGCGAAACTGGGCAGCGAGAAGGAACATGGCGGTGGCGCGGCTGTTGGTGCGGCTCTGTCCCCCGCCCGACGCCGGCGAGAAGCTCACGCGCAAGATCCAGGCCTACTTCCAGTCAGGGAAGCGGTCGGGGGGCGGCGAGTGCAATGTGTCAGTGGGTCCCGAGCCCGGCACCTACTGGGTACAGTTCGAAAACGAGCCAGGTACGGAAGCGGGGAAGAGGAGCCGGGGCGGGTGGCGCAGCTCTGCCGGCGGCAGGACCCGCGGGTCGGCACACCCCTTGCCGCCGCCACTTTGGGGGTTGGAGGGGCCGTTCGCATGCAGACCCCGCAGCCGTGTTGGCGGGGGGGGGGGGTGTGGGGGTGGGGGGGGCGGGAAGTGGCCGTCCGGGACGCCATGTTGTCCCCTGGTCACGGGTGGGCGAAGGGCAGGTGGTCTCTATGGCTGCTTGTAGCCATCAAGGTTTCAGGCAACTTTACCAGGCCTGTCCCAAAACTACTGCAGATAAGAAGAGGGTGGAATCCCGCACGGATCACGTCTTGGAACTTGGTGCCAGATGCCTGAAGATAGTCATCCAGCCGGGAGAAGAGGACCTCAGCAAGAGCCAGTTTTCAGAGCAGGGCTCCCGCAGCCACTCCAGCCCTTCCAGCCCTTCCCCAGCTCCACAAAGGTTTGAGGACCACCAGCAGGCAGCCCAGGGCTACGGAGATAAGACAAGAGAAGTCATTACCAAAAAGGTACTTCGGGAAGAGCAGTAACATGCAGTGTCACAACCTGCCCTGCTTGTACTTTCACAAGTCCTTTGCATTGCTTTCTGTTGCACTTCAACAGTTCATGCCAAGCAAATGTCACTTAGCTGATAAAGTGGGGGCAGGGAATGATATTTGAGTGCTGGACCACAGGTCATCCACACATGTTAACAGGCAGCATGTTTTCCAGCATGGCTTTGGCACCTGCCAACCACTACTCCCTAAAGCAGCACCCCAGAAGCTTTCAGGGGATAGTATGCACCAAGGACTGCTCCAAAAAGGTGAAACAATGTATGAGATTTAGATCCCTTCCTGCTACACAGACTAACTCTATTTCAACATGTTTTGCACCTTCAAACAGCCCTAATTATTTCCATCCCTTATCTCAGCATTACAAAAATCTGCTCTGATGGGATGGAGCACAACAAACTACTTCAGACACTTTGAACTTAAAAGTTACGTAGGAAAAATCAGTTATGTGTTAGAGATGTGGAGTAGGGCCAGGCTACATGTTAGATGATGTGACTCTACTGAGGCACTGATACCTGGCCCAGAGGGTTCACTCTGATGTGTGTAGTAGCATAGATGTAGCTTTTGATTTACAGCATGTGTTAACGTAGTGGTTATCTGATATCTGTAGCAGTACACTGCAAATTTCCCAAAACTCCATCCAACCTGGCCTTGAACACTGCCAGGGAGGGGACAGCCACAGCTTCTCTGGGCAGCCTGTGCCAGTGCCTCACCACCCTCACAGTGAAGAGTTTCTTCCTAATATCTCACCTAAATCTCCCTCCTTCAGCTTAAGGCCATTGCCCCTTGTCCTAGCACTCCATGCCCTAGGAACCAGTCCCTCTCCCTCTTTCCTGTAGGCTCCTTTAGGTACTGGAAGGCTGCAATAAGGTCTCCCTAGAGCCTTCTGTTCTCCAGGCTGGATAGCTCCAACTCTCCACCTGTCTTAAACTAAGTTATTGTTTTTGTTCCTGAAATTCTGATGATGTTAACAAATTTCATTTTTGCTACTGACTTTGCTTTACTTATATGTGTGTAATATCAGTATATATGACATAAAAGAAACACTGTGTACAAATGTGTCTATGGTAATCAGGCCCTACTGAGATGTACAGAGCTTTTCTTTACCCAGAATATAGATGCAGCAAGCAGAGAACCTTAGAAAAACAAATATTGATGGTTTCTTGTCTTTTCTTTAGATATTTCTTACAGTATCTGCAACTTTGAATACCAGTATGTTCACTGAACAGCAGAGGGAGAAAATTACCATTATGTGTCCAAATTTAAAAAGAGAAGGAAATCCTGAGATTGATGGCTCTGAGAAGTTGACAGGAGATTTTACAGATATTGAAAAAGCTTATCACTACTTTAAGGATATCATTGCAGGCAATGACCCAAGCCATGATTTTTTGCCTCCTGAAAGTAAAAATGGTTTGAAAGATGAAAATGGTCTGAGTACTGAAGAAAGAAATGAGATTACTGTTCCATCAGCAATCTATGAATACTTCGTTCATACCTGCAGAGACCAAATCAAAGCACTAAGTGAATATTTTGGAGTGTGTATAAGAACGGATGATCATTACGATGGAACCACATCAATATGGTTCACTTCTGATAAAAGTCCTGCATCAATAGAAAGAGCTAATGATGAATTTATCAGACTTTTCCAGAAAAGTGTAAAAGATCTGAAACAGGAAAAAGTTCCCATAAAAAACACGTACACATTAAACAAGACATTAATGAAATTAGATTCTAGGTTTCGTAATCTTCTTGTTAAAGAAGAAGGGAATCAGTTGCTGCTCCGTGGTCCAGAGAGCGAGATTTTAGCTGCCAAATACTTTCTAGCTGAGGAAGGTGAGAACAGCCAAGCTGAAAAGAATATGAAAATATCATCTGAGCTGTACAAATACAGGCATGGAATTGAAGTTGATGCTTTTTTGTTTAAATTGTTAGAGCCAATATTAAGGAAAGAAATTGAAGGCTTTAGAGACAAATTTGAAACGACAGTAAAAATGGAAGAGAGTTCAAACGGCCAGAAGATGCTTATAGTGTTTATGCCTATAATCAAAACTTCTGATATGTCTTCACATGCTACAGAAAGTTTCATCAATGCATTTCAGAATGCTTCTGCAATGTTAAGAGAAAAACTCATCAGCCTGAAGCTTTCAGAATGCCAGAAGAAAAAATTAAACACCCTAATTTATGGAAAACAATTGGAAGATCTGCATGTAAAACTTGAGAAGAAGGAAGACAAATTCATCTTACTTGGCTTACCAAACTATCTTTGTGCTGCTGAAAAGTACATTGTGAACTTTCTTGGTGTTAAAGACTCAGCAGAAAGTAAAAGCAGGACACCACTGTCCTCTGATCTCAGCTATCTAGGAGCTACAGGAGAATCTGAGAAGGAATACAATGGCAGGCAAAAGAATAATCTTCCTTCTGAAGGACAGTCTAGGGCAAAGACAGAAGACAACAACCAAGATGTGTGTCCAATTTGCATGGATTCATTTAAGAATAAAGAAATACTGAAAAAGTGCAATCATGCATTCTGCAAAAGTTGCATCAGGGAAGCCATGGTTTATAAGCCAGCTTGTCCTGTTTGTAATGTTGTCTATGGACCCATGACAGGAGACCAACCAGCAGGAACAATGACAACTAAAAAGCTGCATTTGAGTCTCCCTGGTTATCCCCGTTGTGGTACTATTGAGATTACATATGATATGCAGAGTGGTTATCAGACTGTAAGTATATTTGCAGATTCATAAAATAGATTTTTCCCCACAACAAAACCAGTATGTGATAACTGGAAGATGGGATAAATTAAAATGTCAGGTGTGGGGTGGCATGCATTTGAGTGAGCAAAGGGGAAAACACAAATTTAACAATGGATGCATCACAATGTGACTGAAATTTATATGAAAGAAATTGTCTAAAGAGGAAAAAAAAACCCTTCAGAATCAGTTATCAGTCATGCTATGTCCTTCTGATTCAAAGACAGGATAAAAAGCTGGGATGTGTGATTTTCACATTTTCAAAGTTTTTATGATATACAATGTGTCTTGGTTTTGTTTTTTCTACAAAACAGAACAATCATCCAAACCCTGGGAAACATTATAAGCCAACTGTTCGAAAAGCATATTTACCTGACAATAAGGAAGGGCAAGAAATTCTGCAGCTCCTCAGAAGAGCCTTTAACCAAAAACTGATTTTCACAGTGGGCCAGTCACGTACTACTGGTGCAGAAAATGTTATTACATGGAATGATATTCACCATAAAACATCCATGTCTGGAGGACCGACCTAGTAAGTATTCTCTTTATGTAATTTTACTGCTACTGAGATGCAGCAGGAAGGCTCTCCTGAGCTTTCAGATTTTTTTTATAGTCATGCAAGCCATGGGCAATTCTAAAGTACCTGTCCTGGTATGTCACTGACAAAGTGATCGTGGAACGCTCTATGGATCCAGACTTTAATTACCTTTGCCAATTTAGACAGTCAGAGCAAGAATGAGCTTAGTTTTCTGCTGCCCCTCAGGCCACTCATTCACCTGTGGGCTGTGTAAAGTACTTACACTTAAGTTAGTAACTGCTCTGATTACAAACTACTTATAGGAGAGCAAGCTCTTTATAGCAGCTAAGGTCAGACGCCTGATATCAACCTCTTCTATTACCTGCTGTTTTGCACCAGGAGGTACTGGTCTGTTATGATCCCAGTAAAGGCGGCACTCAGGCTCTGTAAAATCTGATCTGAAATTCTTCTTAATAGAGCAAACAGCTAGAAGAAAGAGACTGCAGTACAGATATGGCTATGTCCTCGTAAATGCTAGGAGCCCCAAGTTGCACAGCATTTAGTGGGCCTTCTGCCAGGCACAAGACATCATGCCGACCCCGTCCGTGGAAAAGCTTACCCCATTTTGACTGTTACAGCTATTACAGGATTGTCTCTGTAGCATTTCTTGAGGACTTGCTGCACTTCTGAGTAAAGGCAAGGACACGCAGGTGGTGTTATCACCAGTACTGAGTGGGAGCTGCCCGCAGCAGCTCTCTTACAATGAGCTCCAGGCCTGTTGTGCAGCCGTGGGATGTGCATGGCGCAACACAGGGCTGAAGGCCACGCCACGTCTGCAGCACAACACAGCGTGGCACAGCCCTGCTTAAGTAATTCCTCAATATATAGTGGTGTTCTGGTCAGGATCAGTACAGCTTACCCCTTGATGCACATACAATTGACTTTTCTTAAAGATATGATTAATTACAGATTATGTCAGTAAACTCTTTGGCTCCTGGAAAAAAACCTAAAACAGACAAGAGGGAGGCTTGGAACAAGAGGTCCTTTCAAGCTTGTTACAGTCAGTTTGAGCAACCAAATTCAACACCTCCTTTTCTTAAGTTATTAGCTTTACCTGGTCTGTACCACCTCTCTGACCTGCAAAATAGGGTCTGTTTATAGAGTAAGAAGTGTGTAAAATTTGTAAAGTGTTCTAAAAGATTTTGATGAGAAGCAGAACTGTAGAACTGTCGAGTGTTTTCCTTGCAGAAGTAGCACAAACAATTATTTTCTTCTTCTAGCTTTGGTTACCCTGATCCTGACTATCTGCAGCGGGTTCGATCTGAATTGAAAGCAAAAGGAATTGAATAAAGAAAGTTATCAACCATCAAGGCTTAACTGAACATGTAGCAGTTAATTTACTACTCAAGCAGTAAGAAGAAAGAAGCTACTTTGTTCAGCTGTACTTAAATCACTTGTATTCTGCAGTCAGCAAAGTAATCTTTTTTTTCCACCAAACGATCTATATTCTTTTTGCACATAATTTACTTCCTTGACTAATGCTTCCCTATCTGTGTAACTTTGACAGAATTTGGGTCTTGTGAGTGCAGCATCACTTCTTGCTGTCCTACTCAAATATCAAATTCTGTGTCTTATGTTACCAGTGAACCTGTTCTGCTTTTTTTCTTTCAAGTCTTCAATCTGACCACCAGAACTGACTGATACACTACTAGCTTTTGTTCAATCAAACACTTACTTCAGCTTTGTGTTATTACAGCTGTCATCACCTCCTAACCCATCTGCTGGAAGACTTTTACACAGCTGTTACAGTATCAGTTATGATCTTCTGCTTCTTTTCCTTTTCAGGATAGAAATGTCATCATTGGTTTAGGTTTTAAACCTTAAAAAGTATGGATAACATACAGGGGGGTACATGGGTGCTGCTGTATTTTAAACCCTGCAGAATGAGCCGCGCTGGAGAAATGAAAAGTAACGGTGCCGGTGGCTGTCTCTGATACCCTGATCCTGCTTCTGTGCCTTCTGTGTTTAAGCTTAAATACTACTTTTAAGTCCCCTTTGCAACTATAAATCCCAAGTTCTTCCTTTGCTTCCAGTAGTTGTATCATAAAGATACTTTGTTGCTACTTTGCTCATGTCGGGTGTGCTAATCACCTCTGCTGCGGGATGGAAAAAATAGCTTCCATGTAATGGTCGTGAGTTAAGCTATTCTTGTTAAGGTATTAAATGTAATGAATAAATAAAATATAAAAATACCATCTGCTCAGTTCTGCATTCTTCTGTATGGGTTTTCCCTTCTGTTTTAGATATGTATACCTGGGGTGGTTGCATTTAGGAGCTTCTCGGTAGTGCTGTGATTTGGGGGGATTTAGCCCCCATACCGCCTCTTTTTTCTTTTTCTTTTTTCTTTTAATGTATTTTGAAAATTCCCACATTGTGAAAAGGCAGTACTATACCACCTTGACTTTCAGATTTCTTAGTATTGGACACTGTTTCATTTCCATGGGGGTTGGGATGACCCTTGTGGTTTGTTTTCCTGTATTTGTATTCACGCTGTTTCAGGTTTCCTCCGTTTTCTGTGCAGCAAGATACTGATTGTTTCTAAATGACTGCTTTTCTGCACACAGAAACTAGCTGTGAACATCAACTTTCAAATTCTTCCAGTCTTTTCTTTCACTTTCTGTCCCAACAAGCCAATTCACTGATGTCAGACCCTTGTCTAACAATTATCCATGGCAAAGTTTTGCAGGCTGAGATTTAAAGCAGAGTCCTGTTAATTGTCACTGAAAGCCCCCAAGCCTTTATCCCTTAACCAGCTGGACAGACCTGTACTTTCTAATCATAGATGTACAGTTTAGGAAAAAAAATTACACCATTTGCAATCAGTCAGGTGTTTTGCCTGGGTTACAGTAAGGGAGGAGAGCATGCACCTGGGGTAACTGTAGTGAGAATTTGGAAACAAAAGTTTAGTTGCCTGCAGAGAAACAAAGGTATCCTCAGGGGTCTGCTCAGCTGATACCCACCTGTGCTTATCATTTTTAATGTTTGGCTATTACCCATTTCCTCAACTTTTTTCCTTCCTTTCAGTGAAGTTGGGAGGAGAAGCAGGAGTCATTTGTCTGCTACTTTATTGTCTGGTATTTGAGCACATTAGTGAAAAAAACCCAGCACGAAGTAGCTGAAAAGTGCAAGGGGAAGTCCTGAGCGCATGGTTCAAAATGCCCCAGCTAGCTGACCCAGTGGCCCGAGGAGAATATTCTTCCATCGCAATGTCCACAGTTGTATTTCTGAAGGAGAACGAAGGAAACAGGTGATTGTGCCGTGACTCACTTTGAAAGCACAGCGCCGGGAGGGTGAGGTCACCGTTACCCAGCGCCTTACCTTTATAACCTCGGGCACTGAAAACAACCTGTTTTTCCTAACATCGGCTTCTTGTACGACTCTGTGGGAGTACAACGCAGTGCTGATGACCTCCCGGAAGCAGGACGTGTAGCAGGGGCTGCTTCCCGGGGGCGGAGAGAGGCCGCGTCCGGCTCCCGGGAGGAGGCGCGGCGGGGAACCGGGGCCTCGGGCTGTTCCGCTCGGCCGCGCCTGAAGGGGCCAACCGCTCCCGGGGCAGGCGGAGCCCAGCGCCGCTGGTGTCTTCCCTGAAGAAATGAAACTGAAAGCGGGGCGGCGGCCGGAGACGTAGAAGAGGCGATGGCGGGGCAGCGGCCGGGCGGCTTCCCGCTGCTGGTGAGCGGCGACTGGGGCTCGGCCGAGCCGCCGCCCGCCCTGAAGAAGAAGCTGCTCTGCTACTTCCAGAGCCAGAAGCGCTCGGGCGGCGGCGAGTGCGAGTTGCGGCCCGGGACCGCGACCGGGCAGTTCCTGGTCTGCTTCATCCACCCCGAGGGTGAGCGGCCGGGGTGGGGAGGGGGCGCTAATGGCTGCCTAACTTTCAGGGGTGAGGGGAAGTGGCTGCCGCCCCCCCCTCACCGGTACTTGTTGTGTTGGCAGTGAGGAAGCGGGTGCTCGAGCGGCAGGTCCATGTGCTCGATTGGGGACCCAGAGGGCGGCTGTGGCTGCAAGTCGCCGAGCTGCCCGAGGACGGCGACGCTGTGCAGGTGAGGCGGGAGGCGCTGGGCAGGGAGGGTCGAGGCAGCGGGGCTGAGGGTAACCGGTCTCCTTTCGTTCTGCTTCCAGGACGTGGGACGGGCCGGCGGGGCCGAGGTGCCAGGTAGGGTCAGCGTGAAGCGCGGCGCGGGCCTGAAACCCCCTTCTCGGACCTGCGGGGGCTCCGGGCACGGCTCGCACTCGGCGCTGGCCCGGGGAGGGCGGCCGGAGCGGGGGAGGGCGCGGGGGGGTGGCGGCGCCGAGCTGCACTGCGCTCCCTTGTCCGTCGTTCATCCCCACCCCATCTCCGTCCCAGCGCTCTATTTCTTTCGTTATTTTAAACCACGGAATCAATTTGAAAGTCCTGAAGCACGGCCCTGAAGTTTGACTCCAGGGCACACATAAAACCTGAACGAGCTGTGTGCGGTTTTTGTTGGGGTTCCAGCTGACATGGCTTGTGCTCTCCCCGCGGGTCAGAGTTTGTGTGTAGCAAGCTTATCTCTACAGGCAAACTACTTATTTGTGCAAATGAGGACGGCACACAGGTGAAGACTGAAGTGCAGACCAGAGAAGTCGTCTGGCAGGCAGTACTGTTATCTTTTTGGTTCCTAATTTAGCTCTGCTGCTTTAAACTAGCAGGTAGACATGCTGTGCAGAGCCAGACTATGTCACAATAGATGATTTTACAGAGGTGTTTGGGTTTTAATGGCTCTTCCCTCCAGAGGATGGATGGCCTGGGCAGATCTCTTATTCGATGGCACGGTTTTTGTTGTGAAGATCGTGCTGTAATGTGTGGAAGGACCTGCTCGGAGAGGTTCATGTGGCATGGCTATATGCTAGTTTGATTTTTGACATTAAGTCTGAGGCTTCTTAGCTTAAAGGGTGTTTCTGTGACCACATTCAACATATAGTTGGAAAAAAACCCCAAAAGCAGATGGAAGTTTGTGATTCTGACAGTATCAAATGAAGCTAAATTCAACTAAGCCGAACAAGAGCTGTCTTAGCTCCTGGGTCTCAAAGACCATGACCCTTTTCTTGAAGTATGCAGCAACTGATAAAGTATTGTCATTTATCTCTAGTTAATGAACCCCAGGTGTCTCTTCCCACCTGCCAGAATAAGGAGATGGCTGTGTGTGCTCAGCAGGAGAAGCCAGGTAAGCATGTCACGTATCAATCGGAGACCAGTGTATTCTTGCTTCATTGTTTTTCATTGACCATTAAATTACAGTAGTGCCCTGGTCACCTGGGTGGCTTGTGGTGTTTGTCTAATGTAGAAACTGTGATTTTAGGCTAAAAATAATTTTTTTCTTTGTATAAGTCCCTTAAGGAAAATCCCCATTTCACTGGCTGCCTCAGACAGGTCAGCTCCTTAGGGAGACTATGGATGCTGAGCTTTGTTCTGGGTAAGGCTGCCTGTACCCAGCCCTTCCCAGCTGCTGCCAGCCCTGACTTGTGATGGAACATTTGTAGCTACATACACCAGGTACACCTGAGCTGTGGCAGCTGGCACTTGTAGAACCATGGCAACATGTGGCAGTGGCTGGAACTGTAAAAGGAGAGGGTGCACAGGCAGAAGAGTGATAGTCCCCTTCGCTGTGTATTTGTAAAGAAGCTTTCGTAGCCATTACTTCTGCTGTCCTTGCCTAGTGATGAATGGAAGCCTTTTCTCCTCACCTGTTGATATGACAACTCATGCTAGTGCTTAGCTCAGCTTGTTTGGGATTTAAAGGCTGTTGTGGAAAAAAATACTCTTTATTTGCCTAATCTTTTCCCTGGTCTTATCTGTGATCTGAACAAAAAGTGGTGTGAAAACGTGAAAGGTTAATAAGCTTGGGTTTTTCTCTTAACTTTTGCTTAAGGCATATGGGTATGATCTTTATTTCAGAATCGTGTGAGAAATTGGAAGTGGCCTCTAGGAGATCTGTTGTAGTTACCACTGTGTCTGGGGAGGAAATAGAAGATGAGATTGTGGAAATGTACTTTGAAAATAAAAAGAAGTCCGGTGGGGGGATCATTGAAGCCTACATCAAAAAGGATCAGCAAATGCTCATTACCTTTCAGAATGAGGAAGGTATGATTGTATCTTATGAGTGCTACATTGCTAAAGCTCCCTTTTAAAAATCAGCCTTTGCTGGTACTGGATCTCTCTGTGGGCATTGCATTGTTCCAGCAGAAACAGTGCATTATTCCCAAAGGATGACGGGAGGTAAAAAGGAGCAAATGTGCCTGCCTATCCAGTGCAGATATGGTTTGCTGACCATGTTTATAATAACCCACAGGGAAAGAAGTGATTCTCTAGACCTGTCCTAAATGCTTGATCAAGGCTCACAAAGAGTAATTCAGGAGAAATTATGTCAGGAGCACTGCAGAATAAGTAAGCTTCAACTCCAGTTCAGGAGACTGGATAAAGCATAGTACAGTAATAACTGCAGATGATGGGTAAATACTATTTGTTTTGTATTTTCTTCCATATTTATTTCAATTCCCAGGGTTTTAGAGATTGGGAGGAAAAAGGGTAGTAAATATTATGTATTTGTGGCGTGCTTTAACCTGGCCAGGAGCTAAAATAACACAGCCCAACTGCTTGCTCACCCTTCCCCAAGAAAAGGGGGGGGGGGGAAGGGTAAAAATCAAAAAAGGTAAAACTTGTGGGTTGAGATAAAGATGGTTTAATAACTCAGAAAAGGAAGATAAAATTATAAAAGAATATACAAAACAAGTGGTGCACAGCACAGTTTTTCACCAACACTCAGTTCCTGAGCTGCCCTGCCTCGTGGCCACTCTCCCAGTTATATACTGCGCATGGTATTTCATCATATGGAATCATACTATCATATGGTATGGAATATCCCTTTGGCCTGTCTGGGTCAGCTCTCCTGGCTGTGTTCGCTCCCAGCTTTCTGGGTGCCCCTCGCCTTCTCCTTAGCAGGCGGTGTGAGAGGCTGAAAAGTCCTTGACTGCTTGGCAACAACTGGAAACATCAGTGTGTTATCAGCACTGCTCTCATCCCAGCTCCCAAACACAGCACTGTACCTGCTGCTAGGAAGAAAATTAACCTTATCCCTGCTGAAACCAGGACAACTTCTAAGACAGAGATATTAATGCTCCCCTCTTTGGAGAAAATGATTTTGAAGTAGCCTTGGTTTACCTGTAATTTTCCTATGTTTTCTTTTACGCTAAAGTGCTGTTGGCTCCTTGTTAGTGTATGAAGCATGTATGCAAAAACAGGAAACTGTTTATGCAGGAAAAATAGTTAAATATAGTTACTAGTTAAATATCTGTTAAGTATAATGATAAGCAGGATGGAAACACCTTTATTTGCTATTTATTAGGTGTTACTAATCTGGAGGACAGTTTCTTGCACTTGAGGTAAATGCTACACTTCTCTATGCCCTCAAAAAGTATACTTTCCCTTTTGAGGAGGCAGTGCACATCTAGATCATAGACTAGTGTTTTTTTATAGCCTTAACTTTTTATCTAGATTTGCTTTATTTCCATTACTTCTGTGATACAAAAAAATATGTAAAATGTAATTTAACATATTGACCTGCTGTGGTGAGGGAGAAAGGGAAGATGACATCTTTGTTTTCTTGTGGAACTAGATGCCCAGGAAGTTTTGCAAAGGAAGCATCACTCGGTGAAGAAAATTGATCTGTTTGTCAAGCCATGCCAAGTGGAGACCCTCAGGGAGCTGTGCCAAGTGGAGGACCCTCAAGGATCCCTGCTTTCCAACACAGTCCTGCTTGAAAACGTGCCACAGACAACACAGGATTATGTGCTAATTATGCTGGTAGAGAACATCAGTGGCTTGTCAGAGGTTGATGGTGACTTCAGTGTGGAAATGATCCCTGAAATGCGTGCTGCCGTAGTTACTCTGACTGGAAATGTTGGTAAGAGGCCTCAGAGCTGCAGATACCTCGTTAGCTACTTGTGTGAGGGAGACTAAGCAGGAAATGAATGTTTTCTGTCATAGGTTTGAGGTTTTAATCTGATATTGTAATTTTAAATGAGGATTTGCTCTACCATAGTTAATGACATACCGTGGGATCTCTACATACTGCACAGGTAAAAGCAAGTCAGAAGAGGGCTGGCTCTCACTGAGGTAGTAAATAGAACAGGCAGGACTGAAAACAAAGAGCAACTTTACACAAGCAACAAAAGGATGTACTCAGTCTCAGAAGAGATCCATAATAAAAGCTCTCCTTGCCAAAAGGTGTTAATGGGTAGTAAGTTTGAATGGATTTGAGGAAATATTGGACAAGTTATGTGGAACAGAGCTTTTTAAAGTACTAACTAACTGACTGCATCAGGCTTGGGAAATCTACTGTACTAGTTGGAGGCTGAGAAAGGATTAGGGAAGCAGCATCTCCTTACATCTTTTGTGCTGGAGAAAGCATACTTGGAATGGATGGAGCCTGGGATGCTGAGGCAAGTCCAGCTGTCCTTATGCAGAGTGGCAGCTGTCAGTTATGTGCAGCATGGCATTAGCACCATAGGTTTTGCCCGATGCTGCAGTACCAACTAGTTGTTAAGCTACTGTCTGCACACTGTTTTTCTTGGTGTGTTTGATACCATATACTTTCTCTTCTGCTTTGTTAGTGATTGATGGCAAAGGAGTCTTCCAGGGGATGGAGGAGTGTCTGCTCCTACTTCTCACCAGTGAGAGGTTAGGAGGCCTTCCTGGTTGACTTATGGTCAATACTACTAACAAATTCTATCCCAGGACATGAGTAACACTAAATGGAGACTAGATTCAGAAACAGTGTAAGCTAATGCCATAGCTGATGATGTGGAGGTAACAGCCCTCCATGACCAGGAGAACTGAATTAAACTGACAGTGGTGAACTGGCTCCAAGATTCTTCCAGTATCGCTGTGCTGGAGTCCTTTTGGGGACAAAGTGATCTTTAAGTGTGCTTGATTCTGAGTGAGGAGGTGGGACAGAAAAGAGAGAATTCTGTCATCTGTGTGGAAAAACTGTCAATCTCTTTAGAAGGTAAAACATGGTGAAAACAAGTTAAGTGCCACTTCGAATCATCTTCATGGCAATAGTTGTATTGCTGGTAATGTGTAAGAATGAAGTTGCTCAGAAAGTTGTGAAGGGATATAAATTTTTAGTCTCTGAGAAGGCATAGGGTTTCCTGCTTTAGAAGTCAAAAATTATTTGCATCTTGTGGTCCAGTCCCCAATTTGTGATGTAGCTTTTAAGAAATAAGTAGTTCCTTTAAAAACTTAATTGTGTGTTTGCCTAAGAGATATAAAACTTTTGACTATCTTTTACCATGATAACAGGAGGAAAAATAGCCAAATGATATTTATAATAAAACTGTAAGAATCCAAATTTGAGCTGTTGGCTTACATCTGATCAGTTATGTATAAAGCCATAGCCCAAAAATGAACCTGAGCTTACTTTCTTCTGGGGTTAGAGAGACCCAGTGCTACTCACCAGGAAAACTAGTGACAAATTCTGGGTGCAGTAGTTGCAGTCAACAATTGTGATCAACCAGGTAGTGAATTCTAGGTGACAGATACTGAGTATGTGGAAAGGAGTAGCTTTGTGGGCACCTCCGAGTTGACAGATGCTTTGTAATTCAGTGCTTTGGTCATTGCACACAGTGATAGTCTGCTAATATCACAGCAGAAAAGCAAGTTACTAATTTGATCTTGGTGTGGGTTTATTTGTTCTCTTTTTTTTTTTTTTTTTTTCCTCTTTTCCCTTCTCCTTCTAGCTGCAGGGGAATTTGCTAAAATGTTTAATCAACACCGCAGAGCAAAGCAACAAAGTATTACTGCACGGTGCCTTCAGCTAACAAAAAGTGTTAGGGCTGAAAATATACCACCTAACATGACCAGTGACTATATAACCATCTACTTTGAAAATAAGAAGAATGGAGGAGGACAAGTGGTGGATGTTCAACTGCTGCCTGACGAAGATGCAGCTATTGTTACATTCAATGACCATGAAGGTAAAGCAGAAATATGAAGCCTCTATTTCTTTGAGATCCTTTCACTTAAATATCAAAATATGGATTTTTTTTTTTTCTAGAGAAATGCCTACTTTGCCCTTATGAAACACCCTTTCTCAGCAAGTCTCTGCTAACTGGAGTGCAAGCTTAAGTTTTGGACCAGCTGGGCATGAAACATGATTTTTTTTTTTTTCCTTTCCTTTTTATGCACAGTGTGTTTTATCCAGACCTTGATCCATACAGAGTTCAGGTTACAGTTTGAGTTCAGTAGAGAAAACACAGCCCCATGTAGCTCAGGAGACTTCTCCCCACTGCCTTTACCACCAACTCCCCCTTGGCAATGCAAGCTCTCTGACTTGTCTGAGTGCAATTTCTTGGACAGCTTTTTGGCTGCAGAGTGGGTGTTGTGGCTTGTCCAGCCAGCAGCAGAAACAGGAACATCTGTGGAAGGTGGAAGAGAAGGGAGAAACTGGAGGTGTTGCAGTGAAGGAGGCAGAGCTGAAAGGAAATTGAAGAAAACAAATGCTTTTCTGGGGGAAAATAGGGGAGCTGTGAATTGATACTGCTGAGGAATAGCTCAGACAGCTACTGAGTACAGCACATTAGAGGTGGGAGCATAGAAAGAGCTGTGTGTACCTTCTCCTGAAGGTGGACCCTGTTGGTTCTTAACTGTCTCTCTCTTAGTTTTTGGCATCTAAAACCAGTAACTCAAAAGTAATTCCAGATTATTGAAATCTAGGTAGGGGGGAAAATTAATGTTATAACTATTTGTAGATATAACAAACGTTATTATGTAGAAAATGTTTTAAAAAAACAACCCAGAAGATCTTTGGGGTTTAAGTGCTAATATTAATTGTTCAGTGTTTTGTTTGTTTTAGATGTAACCAATATCTTGGCAAAGAAGCATTCACTCAACAAAACACCAATTTATGTCTATCCTTACTGCATCTCCCTGGGAACAGCCCTATATGGAAAGGAAGGACCACAAGTAAAGAAGCCAGATCCGATCACAGTGTCTCTGGATCCATATATCTGGCATTACTTGCAGCAAAATAATCGTCTAATTGAGGCAATAAGTTGTGAAATGTCAGAGTGTAATTGTGAGGTAACGTGGCCTGAACCATCCTGTGCAAACCCAGAAGTTATTTTGCATCCTTCAGCTGTTTTGTCTCAGCAGAAGAGATTACTGGCTCGATTGATCAAGACGTGGAATGGAAAGGTTTCCTCAGCATTTTCACATAGCATATCAAAGTACAAAGCAATTAAATGTCAAGTAAATGCAGAGGTGTGGGAAGCCATTAGAAACAGCTTTACCCATGATGATGAAGTTCTGATAATCTCAAGTGTTTCCAAGGATTTACTTGTTCTAGTTGGTGAAAAAGAAGTTGCGACTAAAGTTGTGCAAGAGCTGAAGTCCCTGTTAGAAAAGGCCGCCAGAGAAATTGAAAGAGAAAAGCAAAAAACTGAAGAAATTGTGTTCATAGGCCCAGGGGACTATGAGATTTTACAGAGTATTGGTCTTGAGGAAAAAATTCGTATGGAGTTCCCAGCCTTACAGATAACTTATGATTATTTGCAGAAGATAATTAACCTGTGTGGAATGCCTGAGGAAGTTTACAAAGTAAAAGGGGATATATTAGGTTATATAAGCAAAATGCCAAAGAAAACACTTAATATCCACCCTTATATTTTTCAGTTTTTAGAGCATATTGATAATGGAACCCTGTCACAAAGCCTGTTTATGTCAAAACAAATTAATGCCTTTTATGAGCTTGGCACAGGAGTTATCACCTTGAAAGCACGTACTCTTGAAGATCTCCTAAAAGCAGAAGAAGAAATAAAGAAGGAACTGGACTATAAAGGCATTACTTTGGAGGATGAGTCAGTCATCCAGAAGAAGGAATGGAGCATGCTTACCAAGCAAAACTGCTGTACTGAAGATGTAACGATCATGAAAATAGAAAATCAGATCATCATTGCTGGTTGTTCTCAAGCAGTAGCAAAAGCCTTTGAGGAGCTCTTTAACTTTATAGATGAAAACACGACAGAAGAAAAGGTCATCAGAGGAAAACCCAAGGCAGTCATAATGTTTTTTGAGGAAGAGAAGACCAATGTTTGGGGTGACTTACAGAATAAAGGTGTGAAAGTTGACTTTGGCACACAGAAGAAAGGTAGAGTTATATCCTTGAGTGGGCCAAGAAGAGAAGTACTGAAGGGGGTCAACTTAGTGGAGGAAACTCTGTCTGGCCTATATTATAAGCGTGTGATAATGACAGAGCCAGGAGCCAGGTCGTATTTCAAAGAGCGAGAACAGTATTTTGCTGTCACCATGAGAAAGGAGTTTAAGTGTCTGGTCAGGCTGGAGGAGCAGTCAGAAGAACAGCTGGAAGAGCAGCAAGAACACAGTAATATAGGCAAGCCCTGTAGAGAGGTGACCATAGGTGGAGTTGTAGTGCTGGTGTATAAAGGTGACCTGTGCACTCACGCTGTTGATGTTGTGGTGAACGCATCTAATGAAGACTTAAAACACATCGGTGGCCTTGCTAAGGCACTGCTAAAGGCAGCTGGCCCAGAGCTGCAGCAGGAGTGTGATGAGCTGGTGAAGAACAGGAGGTTTCAGCCTGGGTGTGCAGTGATCACAGGAGCTGGGAAACTCCCCTGCAAGAACGTCATTCATGCTGTTGGGCCCAGGTGGAACAAGGATGATGCAGAGAAGTGCGTGTACTTGTTAAGAAAGACCGTGAAGAAAACCCTGCAACTAGCTGAAACATATAATCATAGTTCTATAGCTCTACCCGCTATAAGTGGAGGGATTTTTGGCTTCCCAATGAAACTGTGTACATACAGCATTGTATCCTCTATCAAAGAGACCCTGGAAGAATCCATGGGGGACAGCAGCTTGAAGGAGGTTCATCTTGTGGACATTGCAGAGAGTAACATTCAGGCTTTCAGCCAGGCACTGACAGAAGTGTTTTCAGATGATTCGCCTTCCTTCAGGTCACAGCAGCCAAGCAGCACAGCTCATTATCCTAGGAAAAGCAAAATTACTCAAAATAGCCAGAACTTCCCATCAGTAACGACAGAGGAAGGCATTGACATCATGGTGAAAAAAGGAAGCATTGAAGATGCCACAGTAAGTATTTTAAATTTCTGCTTTGAAAATATAAAGTGGGGTTTTTTGTTTGCTTTTGGGATTTTTTTAAATAAAAATTGCAAAACCTGACCAACCTTAGATCACCATCTGTGGTGAGCTATTTAACGTTTGATACATTAAATTGGCTCTCACTGGTGATAAGAACTGCTGTTAGATGACTGTCTTACATGATAAATGATAGAACAAGAGGAAATGGTGTCACGCTGCAACAGGGAGGTTTAGATTGGATATCAGGAAAAACATCTTCACAGAGAGGGTTGTTAGGCATTGGGATGGGCTGCCCATGGAGGTGGTGTAGTCTCCATCCCTGGATGTATTTGACAGATGGTTAGATGTGGTGCTAAGGGACATGGTTTAGTAGTTGGTGGCAGGTTAGGATGATGGTTGGATTTGATGATCTAAAGGGTCCCTTCCAACCAAGGGAATTCTGTGATAGACACCAGTGGCTGCATAGCATTGCGTTTTGCCTTCTACTAACACAGGCACGTGGATCCCAGTGGTATGCAGTGCATTAGAGTTTAGCAGAAGCAACTGGGATTAGCAGGAATGGCTCTGGGCTTCGAATCCCCCTGACCTTTCCTTGTTGGGCAGGAACCACCTGCATGCAGCATTCACCTTCCCAGAAATTCTGATTACAAGGAGTACTACTAGTGTAGAAGAGGGTGCTCAGTGCTGGTTAACATGAGTCCCCTGCCATGTGAGAGTGACTGGGTTGCTTCCAGATCCCCTGTGGTCACCAGGCAGCACAGCCATGCACCCTGGAGACCCGAGCCCAACATTGCTCTGGTTCTCCCTGTGTCTGTCAGATACCCATCTGTGGAACTAATATCCATTGCACTCCTGGTGATCAGCAGAGTGCAACGTGCAGTTGCTGTTGTCTTTCCTGAGGAGAAACAACTTTGCTGATTCATTTCAGGTTGCCTCTGGTATTGAAATGCTGATAACTACTTTACTGGGATCACCCATACTGAGAGCAACTCCTTTAGAACCCTTTCCGTAGAAGCCAGCAACTCCTTTCAGGAGTAGAGGCTTCCCATGGTTTGTGCATGCAGCTGCTCTAGTTGGCCAGGGCAGAATGCATGTTATAGACAAGCTGAATTTAGCACTTGACACAATATTTCTAGCCCTTTGTGTCTTTCTCCCTTCTCAGGTACTGCTTCACTCACTTCTTTCTCCTCAGCTTTCCTCCAGTCTTGGGGTTGTTTTCAGCTTCCTTTTCTCTAGGCTAGTCCTGTGTGGAAGGTTCTGCTTTCCTCAGTGAATGCAGATTTTTGGTCTGCAGGCTTCTCTTAGAGAACAAACTTGCATCAAAGTTTTTCAGATGGAGGTAGAATGAGCAGACTGGGAATGCAGAATTTTACCTTTCTCCTCTTGGCTCTCAATGAATTTCACGGTTAACTCAGCTTTTATGTAGCTGTGGGCAGGCTCATGGTGTTAGAATGGGGCATGACTTTTCTGGTTTATTCCAAAACTTTGTTCACTCTCCAATTGCTGTCCCAAACATTTACTTTGTAAGTCACCAGACAGGCTGTATTTGATTAATCAGTGCAAAATTTCAACTTGATACTTAAAAGTTAGAGTTTTTGCTTGCTGCTTTTTTTTTTCCAGACAGATGTTGTTGTTGTCAGTGTTGCCAAAGATCTCCAGCTTGATAAAGGGCTGGTCTCTAGAGCCTTGCTTAGCAAGGCAGGACAAATGCTTCAGATGGGCTTGATAGAGGAAAGCCAAAGAAGAAGGCCTGAGGAAGGATCTGTGTTGAAAACAGAAGGTTACAATCTGGGTTGCAGTGTTGTGTTTCATGCCATCGTTGCTGCGTGGTCCCAGAGGCACAGATCTTCAAAGGTTGGTATAAAGGGTTTTATTTGCCTGAATTCTGATGTGACTGGGCTTTATAGTGGGTTTAAGTCCTGCTTTGAAATTGGAGGCAGCATCATAGAGAAGAGTTTGGCCTGTCTTTTAACTGCATGGCTGATCCCTTGTTGAGTAACACATTCCTTCTGCTGCATGCAATTATTGTATTTCAATACCAAGAGACAGCCAAAAGTGCTGTCTCACACCTATTGGAAAAATTACTTTTGGTAATTGAAAAAATAATTGTGTTTTACAGGCCTTAGGTGACATCATCACCACGTGCCTGGAGATGGCTGAGGAGCTATCTTTCAAGTCAATTACTTTCCCAGCAATTGGGACAGGGAATTTAGGATTCCCAAAGTCTCTTGTTGCTACATTACTGTTTGACAAGGTGTTTGAATTCAGTAGTAAAAACAGAGTGAATTCTCTTAAGGAAGTTCACTTTCTGCTGCATCCGAAAGACACTGAAAATATCCAGGTGAGTTACCATGTTTTTTTGTCTCTGTTATATGCTGATCCATTGATCTATCTGTCTGTCTTGTGATACTTGGCTATCTGATAATCACCAAAGAATCCACAGGATGCTTGTTCTTATACTAAAGAAGTTTGCTGGCAGTCTCTTAGGTTCTACTACTCATGGTCACCTGCCTGTCCTGTGCAGCCCTGCCTGTCAGTTCCCTGGCAGTAATACAGACAGAAGTGTAGTTACTCTTTATCTCTGAAACTCACCTAATTCTTTAGTACATAGGACTTGCCTACAGGTAAATTTGTTGCAGCTCCTGCATAGATGCCTTCACTCTTGGAAAAAGGAATGTTTTCAGTGGAGTACTAATGTCTTTCTAGGAAGAATAGTTATGCTATTTATCAATCCTGTGCGTTGCTCATGCTGAATGACTTGCTCTGAGAACAACAGTGTGTCAAGATTTGCCATCAGCATTATGGCATGTGGCATGAAGTAGTTTGTGTTTAAGATCTTTCTAAATGTTTTTTTAACTTTACTTTTCAAACCTTTATGCCTGCTGTGTAATCTAAAGACTTCTACAGTGGTTGATTGTAAATTCCTTCTTTAGGAATTTTCAGATGAACTTGAGAACAGGTGTAGAAGTAAAGTAGATGTTAAAGTGCAGAAGACTTCTCCAAATAAGGCTAGCCAAGGCACAGGTAAGCTTGTTTCACAGAAGCTGTGCACCCAGTGCTTATTTAATGCTTTTAAATATTATGAGGAATGTACTCATTGTGGGTGTTTAGCTATTTCTTTGGTGAGCATGTCTTTCCCAAAGTCCAAGTGGTAGTCAAAGTGGCTGCTGTAAAGCCAGCATATAGCTGAGTGTCTGTAATGTTTGAAACAGCATGGGGGGAGTGCTAAGGAAAAAAATGTACCTGTGATTCACTGTCTGTATAGTGCCCCTACAGATCAGGACAGCAGAAGCCATCATGTGCTGAGGCTACAAGTAAGGCTTTGTCTTTTCTTGCTGCAGTACTTTATTAGATTGCAAGCAGGTCTGTTGCCTTGGGAAGGCAGGATGAGTTCCTGGTTATATGTCTTAAGTGACCTCTTTGGAATACTCTTCAACCTCTTACACATTCAGATGAACAGCAAAACCAAACTGAATCTTTGGTGTTATCCAGCCTAACGGAATTGCAGAGCCTGGAAAACAAGTTGTGTGTTGGAAGCCCAAGTTTGTACAAGTAACGTCATAGGTACAAAGCTCCTGTCATGCAGTAGGGACCCTGCCTGAAAACTGAGGCAGAGGGGTGAGAGTGTGAGACTTGGAAAGTTTGCTGCTCTATTACGGTGGAGTTTCACAAAGGTTTGTATAGTACAGTGTCACGATGTGGTGTCTGTGTACCAAGTAGGCAGCAAAACAAGTTTTTCTGCCATTTTGGCATGAGTGGTGATGGTGAGAATAGGTGAAGTTTGGTTGAAGACTCCTGTGAGAAGAAATGACTTTCAGTTAACATGACAGGCAGTTGAATTCACAGGATGAGTCTGGAGGAAGCTGGGGTCTCTGTAGGTGTTGTACCCATTGAACAAGTCCCTTATCTCTTGCATCACTGCTCCCTTCTACTCAGGGTCTGTATTTCCTTCCTGCAGCTTCCCCCAGTACCTCTGCAAGCCCTGCACAGGATGTACATGAAATAAGAATTGGCTCTGTCGTGTTCCGGGTGGAAGAAGGTGATATTACCAAGGAAGTGGGGGATGTCATTGTAAACATAACAAATCAAACCTTCAACCTCAAAACAGGTATTCTGATTGTTATGTGTGAACACAGTGTGTGTGGTTGGAAGGGCTAGATTAGGAGAGTAGAAAGTATTTTCTTCAACGTTTCAAACCACACTGTGAAACACGAGGGTTTATGTTTTGCTCCTTGGGCTACAAAGGCTCAATTAAGAAGTGTCTGAAACATTCTTTCCTGTTAACTTATGCTATAGGATGGCATGTTCAAGGCTCTTGCAGAAAGGAAAACTAATTTCAATTTTTTAATAGAATCTTTTTGTAGAACATCTCTTAGACTAAAGCAGGAGACAAACCTCAACGAGGCTTTTACCTCACTGAATCTCATGTACTTCAGACATCTCTTTGAATTGAAAAGCATAAGCCTAAAATTTAGGCAACAGTGCTTTTCAATGATAACCTTTATATTGTTATCAGGCTTGAGATGGTTTAGATACTGTATAGTGCACAGCTCTGCCTCAGATGCGATTTTAAGGACATTAAGAGTAGTAACAGTACCTTCATATGCTGCTTCTCATTTAAGGTGTCTCTAAAGCAATTCTGAGCAGCGCTGGACAAGCAGTTGAAGATGAATGTGCTCAACTAGGTATGGTACAACATTTCTGAGCTCCCTTCTGAAGGTGCTCATGCCTGGTAGGGAATCTGCTGGAATGCTTTCTCAGTGCCTGCCATACACCCATCTGTATCATGCACTGTGTTACATCTGCTGGTTTGGTCTTTTATCAGTCAATGTGACTTTTGTAACTCCTAGGAAGGGAAGGAGAAGAAAAGCCTTCAAGAAGAGAGGGCTTCTAAGCATATGTAACCTATTCATTATTGCATCTTCTTACTCCAATAAAGCTTTCCATGAAAAAAACAAATGGGATCTACACCAGAGCAAGCCGTGAGCAAGGGATGATATTGGCAGAAATCTTCATGGAGAAGCCATACCTCACTGGAACTAACTGTCTGCCTGCAACTCCTTTTCTTGTTCCCAAACCAGAAAATGTTTGCTAAATGTTTGCTGTTGGCTTAAGTAGCACCCCACTACCACATGCTATGTGTGACCAAGAGGGGACATCAGTGAGGCTGGGCTCCTGCCTCAGAAGAGGCATTTATTTGTAGATCAAATTCAGCTAGTGAACAGCAAATAAAATGAATGGGGAGTAAGGATAGACAAGTGTGTGGTTTAAAATCCCATGAAATAATTGAAGTAGGAAAGATGCTGGTGTGGAGGTCAGTTTGAAAGACCAACCAAAGGACAAGACTTAGGTGGAGTAGGTAAGAGGTAAACTTCTGTTGCACAAACCAATAGGGTAATTGGGGAGGGTGGATGGCATGCTTGTGTGTGCATGAAGACAGTGTAGTACTATTCAGCAGGAAGTTCTCCAAGTCTGTACATCACACTTGACAAATAAAGATGCACACAAAATTGATTTGCCAAATGAGGTAAATATTTTAAAAGTGTAAAATGAATCCATGTGCCATGAAAATGGAGAGAGGGGGCAGCACGGTTTATGGAACGAGACTTTAAGCTTATCCTGTGGGATACTGTTCACAATTTCTTATCTCCTAATGAGGATTAGTACACCTGTGTATTGGGGATAACTGTGGATTGATTCTGTTCTCCTCCTTGTGTTTCAGCCTCACAAGCTCAGAAGAGCTGTATCACGACCCAAGCAGGAAACCTGCAGTGCAAAAAAATAATTCATGTTGTTGCCCAGGATGATATCAAGATGTTAGTCTCCAAAGTGCTTCAGGAGTGTGAATTACAGCAGTACTCCTCAGTCACCTTCCCAGCGATAGGAACAGGTCTGTGCCTGGCTTTTGAAATGAAGTGCGTGTGATTCTGCTGATCTCAGGATTCGAGCAATGAGTTTGATTCACCTGGTGAAAACATACTCAGAAGCTTCAAAACTGTGATTAGGAGCTTATGAAGACCTAGAAAGCTTCATTCCTTGTAGTCAGCTAGTACATAAAGAGTATGGGTTCTGTAGAGCTAATGCTTCCTTGCAAACAGGGATTCAAAGGTATGTCTGTGCTACCTGGGGAGCAGGTAAATAAATCTGTGTCACAGCAGCCTGGTATGTGTGGGCAGCTCATCAGAGAATACCCAGGGAGCTACTTCTCCATTGCTGAAATCTGTAGATGATGGAACTCTGGCTAGCAGCTGCACAAGTAGGGTTGATATATATGGAATGTAAACCTCTCAAAAAGGCCAGGCTGTCCCTTTTCTTTCTTCTATTGCTATTTTTAGTTAGTTCCATAGAACTCCTTAGAATCTGAGAATTCAGAACTGGGCCAGCCTTCTTGCACTAATGAAAGTAGACTTGCTTTTTGAGCAAAGAGCTGGCTTCTGGACCACTGAGTGTCAGGCCTGTGACCTATCAGGTGACCACACCATTCCATCTGTATCATAACCTGATCAGTTGCTATGTCAGCGAAAATGAACTTCCTTTTTTCCTTGCTGGAAAAGGAGTCTTGAACCTAAAGCCTTTCCTAATTGCCAGCCTCTAAAAGTTATTTCTGACCTGTTTTATGATTCAAGTGACTGTGGGTGTGTTCATAACTGTTCTTTTAAAGAAGTTTTAACCATTTGTAATGGTTAATAATGCGTTTTAAAAGGAAAATGTTTATAACTTGTTTCAGGTGAGGCAGGCCGTGATCCAGCTGTAGTGGCTAACAACATGCTAGATGCTGTAACTGACTTTGCAAGAAACAACTCTGCTCCATCTGTGAAAACTATTAAAGTTGTCATCTTTCAGCCACATCTGCTGCCTGTGTTCTCTGAAAGCATGAAGAAAAGAGAAAGTCCAGCAGGCAAATCATTTTTTTCCATGGAAAGACCTAAACAAGTAGTCAACTATATTCAGTCCAAGATCGCATGTAAGTAGATGCTGCTTAAATACAGGTTATTTAGCACCAGCACTAATGGTTACTATTAATTATAACATTTGTGTATTTCAATGTAGCACTTAGGAGCCCTGAGAAACATTCCCCAAAGGAAAAAACCCAAAACGTTTTGGAAAAGAAAATCGAGGTGGCTGCTGTGCAGATCTGTGGTGAAAGCAAAAAGAAAGTGGAAGAAGCTGAAAGCTGGTTGAAAAGTGCAATTTTAAAGGACCAGTTTAAAACAGACATCAAAGATGATTCTATCCTTCATTTCGGTGAAGCAGAGAGCAAGGAGCTGCAGGGCCTTCAAAAGGAACTAAGAATTGCTCTTCATTTGGATAGTAACTCTATTCAAATTTCAGGTGTTGAGAAAGATGTCTGGATTGCTTATTCATCTATTCAAAAAATGATCCACAGGGTAAAAGCTGCTAAACAGGAAGAGATCAATGCAGGACTCTTACAAAATGTAATTGAGTGGAAATATTTTGAAAAGGATTCCTATGTGCCCTTCAACAGCCTCATAAATATGCACTTGGAAGAAGCTTTCAAGAGAAAACAGCAAGTTACTTCTGCCATCATTAATGCTAAAAAACACACAGTGGATCTAGAAGCTAGATTTGCTACAGATGACCAAGGAAAACGTACGCACGTGATACGTGTTGATAAATCAGAAGGTAAGTAAAAACTTGTTGACAGACTGACATTCCCACGTTAAGACCAGGCTGCATCCAGCCTTGTAAGAGTAAGAAATGGTAAAAATATGCAAAATACTGTTAATGCTTCGTGCAGCTCTGTTTCTGGAGAACGTAGACAGGAACTGAATTGGGAAAAGACAAGAATCCTGCACTTCTGTTTTTTGAAAACTAGGTAATGTGTTCTGAGGTTCTTATCGGGCTTGCTGGCAAGAATTAGAGTGATGACAGCTATAAACATCTAAATCTTAGCTCGTTTCTGTTCTTGAGATGTACCTGCTTCCATTTAATTCCGGTTCTTTAAGGAGCTATCTTTTTCTTACTTGTTCTTGCAGGACTCTTCCTCTTTTCCTCTGTCCTGCTGTGACTCAGTGTTACAAGATGCATTTTATATCTTAATGGGAGCAACTTTTTTGTCCAATTCTAACTTGAAAGTGAAAGTGGATGGGTTTAACTGTGCCTTAGTAATGCCTCCTGCATGTTTTTTGCAGGACCTCTATTTTTTTCGTTCTTCTACCAAATGGTGTCACTTAATTAAAAGGGTTTCATGCTTCTAACTGAGGGAACCTTTAATGCCAGATGTCTGTAATCTGTGTGTCAGTCAATGTTAACTGCTTGGCAACGCAGCGAGATACTAGACCTTGCATGAAATGAGAGAAGGGAAGAAAGGGAAGGCTTTTGCTTTCCAGGGGGACAGTGTATGCTGGAACACTTTAGCATGTTCCTTGTCCAGATGCTTTGCTCCTAGTCATTGAGAAGGAGCAAATGCAGAAATCCCGATTAGTTCAATGTCCTTGAAAGCTACTGGTAAAAGATGTTGCAAAGGGTCCTTCTTCAGCTGTGAAGAATGGATTTGTCTAGGAACTACCAGTTTGGGCATGTCAGTTGCTAGTGCAATGGCAAACCAGAAGCTGCAATGCCTTAATCCTCTGGTAAAAGACCCCTGGAATACCCTTGGCTGGCAAAGGCCAGTAGGCACTAGTGAGAAGCTTGATGTGTGAGCTTTTTAGAAGGGTTTGTAGCAGGGCATGTTTTAAGCAGAGGATTTTAGTAAACATGATTATGCTTCTTGTGCAGATCAAGAGTCAACAGTGCTCCCTGCAACGTGGGATGATATGAAAAACCAGCGGCTCAAAATAGTGGAACTAAAACCAGAAACAAGAGAATATAGAGAGGTCCAGGAAAGGTTTCTGAAGACCTGTCAGTCATTCAAAATTGAAAAGGTAAAAAGCATGTCCTCATTTCTGAGCGTAAATACTTTGATAACAAGTGGTGAACAATACCACCAACAACAGAAAACTAAATTCCACTGAGATTTCTGAGGATGGACAAGTCTATGCCTGTCACTCCTTTGAACCAGCATCACTTTAATGCTGCAGTTAAGATATGTGGAGCAAGTCTTACAGTTGCCTCTTCCGCACCCAGTGAGACTGCTCTTTCTTTAAATAACTCTTGCTACAGTAGAGCACAGCATTTGCTTGCTTAAGCCAGGTGTGCTTTGCAGGTAGGCATGTCATCTGTACCCCAAAAACCTGCAAAACTGTCTTATATTATTTCCCACTGAGTCTTTTTATCCTGTTTTGGGTGGGGTTCTGCTGCTTGTCACGCCAAAGTTTGGAGTGACTTGACTAATTTATTTCATAATCTGGTCTATGTGCAGTGGAGCTAAGAAGAGACTCTTGGAAGTAGATTGAATTGTTGATTGTCCTGTTTTAGACCCAGGTGGCAGCTCAGCACCAACCAGATGCACAGTTGCTTCCCCCACACAGTGTGGGGGAAGAGGGAAGGGAAGAAAACAGATTGGGAGACAAATGCAAACTGGTGGGTTGGGATAAGGTCAATTTACTGGGACAGGAAAGGGAGGGAGAAATAGAAGTAACAGGACTGTCCTGGTTTCAGCTAGGATAGAGTTAATTTCTAGCAGTGGCTGGAATGCTGAGTTTGGGAGTTAGGATGAGAGCAGTGCTGATACCACACTGATGTTTCTAGTTGTTGCCAAGCAATCAAGGACTTTTCAGTTGTTCATATTTCCCTGCTAAGGAGAAGGGAGGGTATACAGCCAGGACAGGTAACCCGAACTGGTCAAAGGGGATATTCTATGCCAATTCTGTCATGCTCAGCATAAAAGGGGGGCTCGTGGGGGGAGGAGCAGGCAGCTCCAGGACACGCAGTTTTGGGGATGGTCCAGTTTCAGGATGGCTCTGAGCTGTACGGCCTGAGTTGTACAGCTTGGTGAGAAACTGCATCATGTACCACCATATTTTGCTATAAAGTCCTGTTAATCTTATTGTATCTGTCTCTCTGCTGTCCCAGTAAACTGTCCTTATCCCAACCCGTGAGGTTTTGGTTTCTTGGGTTTTCTTCTCCCTCCCTTTCCCTGCTCTCTCAATCCCAACCCCCCCATGCTCCCTCTTAAAGAACAAACAGCTGTGTGGTGCTCGGCTCTCAGCTGGGGCAAAACCACGACACAGGACTTACAGCAAAATACACAAAACTGGCAATACACAATGCAGTTTCTCACTGAACTGCACAGCTCAGAGCCATCCCAAGGCTGGACCATCCTTGAGCCTGGAGCTGTGCACCCCTCCTCCACCATCCCCTCTTTATGCTGAGTGTGACATCCATGGTATGGAACCAGCCCCTTTGGCTGGTTTGGGTCAGCTCTCCTGGCTGTGTCCCTTCCCAGCTTCCTGGGTGCCCCTTGCCTTCTCATTAGGAGGGCAGTGAGAGAGGCTGAAAAGTCCTTGACTGCTTGGTAACAACTGGAAACATCAGTGTGTTGTCAGCACTGCTCTCATCCCAGCTCCCAAACAGGGCACTGTACTTGCTGCTAGGAAGAAAATTCACTCTATCCTAGCTGAACCCAGGACATGGATGTGCTAATGTTTTTCATGACAACCACCTGGAGAAAATGAATATGTCTTATTTCCAAACTTTGCAGATTGAAAGGGTACAGAACCCATTTTTTTGGAAGACCTACCAAATAAAAAAGCGTGAAATAGATAAGAAAAATGGCAACAGAAATAATGAGAGGCTCCTGTTTCATGGGACAAGTAAGGAGTCGTTACCCTTGATTAACAACAGTGGATTTAACCGGAGCTATGCTGGAATGCACGGTAATGTGAATTTCAAAACAACCCTTGTTCCCCTGAACAGGGCTAGGACCGGGTTGCCATGCCACCTCTAGAGTCCTGCCTTGTGGGCAGAACTGTTTTGTTACATCCCCCTATTGCAAATAAAAAGCAAAATTGTCGAAAGCTCTGCAGGCTCTGCTGATGGCAGGTGAGTGATTGCTGCTACCCCTGTGCTCACAGACATTTGTTTTTCTGACTGCAGCTGCACAGTTTGGAAACGGGACGTACTTCGCCGTTAACGCCAGCTATTCTGCCAGCGACACCTACTCTAGACCAGACGCCCATGGGAAGAAATACATGTACTTGGCTCGAGTCCTTGTTGGGGAATATTCGTTGGGGACAAAAGGGTCAATTACTCCAGCAGCAAAAGATGTTAGTAACTCTATAGATCTGTTTGACAGTTCGACTGATAATTTGAAGCAGCCAAACATGTTCATTATATTTAATGATATTCAAGCTTACCCAGAATATCTTATCACTTTCACTAGATAAGCGTTGTGGTTGCAGTGGAGTTTGCATGTCTTCTGGTCTTTGGAGGGGATCAGAAACACGTAACAAAATACCCCATGAAAACAACAACTAGTGTTATAAAATGAATTTCTTTTACATTTAACCAACCTCTGTCAATTCTTGATAGACTCCTTGTTTACACTTGGAGTACCTGATCATATTTAACACTTGAGATGCTGTTATAGGTTACCTATCAAACCTTTTCATTGTATCAGCCTTTCTCTACAGCCTTATGGCCATCCTGGACGCACTAGAGTGGGGAGAGTGCTGGCGGGGGTTTACAAGGGATCTTCTTTCAGACACTGCCTGACTGCTCAAAGTTGACTTTCTTATGGCTTCCTACACTGTGTCAATGACAGTCTGCAGCATGAGTTTTCAATAAAAACTAATTGTAGTTAATGGTTTGTGTTTGTCTAAATTAGCATTGGTTTTCAGCCACTGCACTTCTATGAAGTTGAAGTCTCAACAAGCAAATTCCTAATGCAGTAACTGTCCCTGGCAGGTTAAGAGGATCTTCAGAAGGTTTTAGGAGTTGTCTGAGTTAACTTCCTCTGAAGTGACATATAAAATTAATTTTGAGAAGGTGCTTCTGTTAGAAAACCTTCCTGTCATTTTAGAGAGGAATGAGTAGAGCAAAGAAAAGCAAATACGACTTTGACAGGGATTGCAAAGGCTTAAATAAGTAGGTTATCTCAAAGGGCTGATCATTAACAAGCCCAGGTTCAGACTTCTGTGTTGGGGGGGAAGGGGCAGAGTAATGTCATCTTCTTTGTAGCGTGTTGATGGAAGAAAAAATGTCTCAGCCTTAGCTATTGTTAGATGTCTCAGTGAAAAAGGAGAGTGCTGCAGCACCTCCTTGTTCTAGAAACTGTTGACAGCCTCAACTCTATCAGGTTTGCCTTAAGTGGGTGGATGATTAAGAGAAAATAACCTGGCTTAACTGAGTTACTAAGGTTAAGGTGGTTGTTACTTTAAGATTTTACTGTGGGTTGGTGTAACTGTGTGAGAGCAATAATCATGGCAGGGTAAACATTGCCTGGGGACAGGTTTTCTCAGGGAAGTGGTGTGAAGTAACACAGACCTGCAACTGTGTTAGCGGAGCCATAAGCATCAGGCTGCTGGTTTGATACCCCGTCCCTGCTCTGCAGAACTGATGGCTTTGGGCTTCAGTGCTGTTGATGAGGTCAGGATTCTAACTGCTGAGTCTTGAGATCCTTGTGCTTGAAACTGACACGGGGGAGTGGAGGGGTGAAAGTCTGTATTTGGAAAGCAAAATGATGAGGCTTAATCCATCCCTGAAACAAACACAGATAGCCACAGGTCCAACTGTGTGACAGCTGCCAAGAGTGATGGCTCGGGGTAGGTCACTGAACTCCCTTTCCGGAGCCAGTAACGCATCTATGTCACCTTGTCCGTCCCCCCAAGAAGCTGTGGAGACCGAGGTGGGTTTTCCCCAGTGCCATGGGCATCAAGCGCGGAGCAGAAGCCTCCCGGCTGGGCTGCGCGCAGGCCAGGAGGAGCCGCGGCTGCTGCCAGCCGAAGCCGGGGGGCACAGGGGCGGCCTCCGCGGCGCCGTGCGCTTCTGGCTGCCAGTGCGGAGCGGGCCTGGAGCAGCTGCGGGGGTTGGCGGGGAAGGGAGCGTGAGGGAGCGAAGCCGTGGCCGACAGGCCCGGCGAGCAGCCGCCCCGGTAACGGGACGGGAAGCGGGGGAGCTGTGTGACTGACGGGAAAGGGGGAGGCTCCGCCCCGCAGCGCCCGGAAACGAAAGTGGAAGGCGGGCGGGGCAGGCGCCAGGCGGCCATGGCGGGGCAGCGGCCGGGCGGCTTCCCGCTGCTGGTGAGCGGCGACTGGGGCTCGGCCGAGCCGCCGCCCGCCCTGAAGAAGAAGCTGCTCTGCTACTTCCAGAGCCAGAAGCGCTCGGGCGGCGGCGAGTGCGAGTTGCGGCCCGGGACCGCGACCGGGCAGTTCCTGGTCTGCTTCGTCCACCCTGAGGGTGAGCGGCCGGGGCGGGGCGGGCGTCCGGGGGGGTGCGGCGGGTCCAGGGGAGCTAGTCCAGGAGCGAGCAGGGTGTGAGTTGTAGCTCCCAAGCCGGAGCATTCTGCCATCTGAAGCATATACGCTGACATGTTGTATAGGTGGCTGGTTAACGTGCAGCACACGCTCCGCAGTGTGTAATGCCATATACGCCTGTCCTGGTTTCAGCTATGATGGAGTTAAATTTTTTTTTAGCAGTGAATGGAATGCCTTGTTTGGGTGTTAGCATGAGAATAGTGCTGATAGCACCCTGATGGTTCTGATTGTTGCCGGGCAATCAAGGACCTTTCTCAGCTCTGCATACTTCCTTACTAATGAGGGGGGAGGGGGGCGCAGCCAGGACAGGTGACCCGAATTGGCCAGAGAGGATATTCCATGCCAGTTACGTCATGCTCAGTATAAAGGGGGACTGGGGGGAAGAGGAGGAGACAACGCCAGGACGTGCAGTTTCGGGGGACGGTTCGGGTTCCGGGACGGCTCAAAGCTGTGCGGCCTGGGTTCTGTGGTTTGGTGAGAAACTGCATTGTGTATCACCAGTTTCATCTTTTTTTTTGTGCTTTAAACTTCTGTTATTGTTATATCTAGTTTTCTGTTATTGTTTAGTAAACTATCCTTATCCCAACCTGCGTGGTTCTGGTTTCTAGGTTGTGTTTTCTTTTCCTCCTTTCTTCCTTCCCTTTTTCCCCTCCCCCAACTTTCCTTCCCCCGTCCTTTTAAAAGTACAAGCGACTGTGTGGGCTGCGGCCCTCGGCTGGGGCAAAACCACGACAACGCCCTGTGATATGTGCAATACAGAGTACGTCGTATGTGTTTGCTTATGTATATATGTCTAATTTCAGTGCTTAGTACTAGCCTCAAGGCTGCATTTTGAGTAACAGTAGGCCACAGGCTAATAAATATATCCTAACCAGGTGCATATATACCTATATATTAAATGTCAATATGCAGTAGTAACACTTGGAACAATAATGCTTATGTTGCTCTAGCTTTATACTGTAGCTAAAGGTGTATATTAAAAACCATGACATATGTAACGTGCATGTGTTTATACAGGCGTGTGGCAAGGTGGAAAGCGTTCAGCTGTGAATGTGTTAAAACATCTACACTTTCTTTTTCTTCTTTCTGCTTTACCATGCTTCCCAGTTGCTGACTCACCCAGCTGGTAAGTTCAGGACATACAGCCCCAAATCGTTTGGTACTGGCTGGAAGGTGTGGGGCTGGCACCCCCATGCCGCAGCCCCGGCACGGGGCAGCCCTCTGGACACCAGACAGGAAAGGTGTGGTAGAGCTGAGCTTTGTGTCTTTGGCTGTTCTGCAGAAATAATATCCGCTGCTGTTCTGTTCGCTCTTTTGAGGAGGAAACTCTCCTAGGTGCTGTGAATGTAAAGCTCTTTTGTTCTGTGGGACAGCGTATGCATCCTACTGTAATGGTGGAAAAGCGCTATGTAATTTAAAGCTGTGTTTCTGCTTGGGTTGTCACTGGGGCTTTTCTGGTTTTATTTAGTGAAGCAACGAGTTCTTGAGAGACAGTCTCACCAGCTGTCCTTGGGAGAAAAAGGCCAGCTGAAGTTGGTTGTCACAGACCCTGACAGAGCACTAGCTGCTGAAGAGGAGGCATCTAAAGAAAAAATAGCTCCCACAAAGGTGAATAAAAATTCTAATCCTAAGCAGAGCGTTGAAATGGTGGTGAGGCTGTCAAATCAGTCACTAATACTTTGCTTTCATTTTATTTTAGGCTCTGAATGCCTCGAGCAACCTTCAGACCAAAGGTAAGACGCTGTCCATCCACGTGCTGATTCTTTGTAGAACAAAACTGCTGGTACATTTCTCTGTACATGGCTCCAGTTCCGTGTGGAGTTGTGCTGAGAGTTCCTGCGTTTGGTAGCCTGACTTGGGTGCTGCAGGGAAAGGTGTAGACCTGATCACTGAGGATGGTGTTCACCTTACCAGACTTAAACCATGCACCTGGTTTTAGCTTCTGAAATAGGCTTTTTAATCAGAGGAAGCATCTTCAGAGAGGGATTTAGTTCCTTATCCTGCATAACTGCTCTAAGGTCAGATCAGCGTGGAAAGATCCTAAGTCAGGGCCTTAGCTCTGCTAAGCTTTGTGATTCAGAAAGCAATCAAGAAAGCACCCAAATATACCTGTGTCTTTGAAGAGTAAATACTCAGCCCCAAGACAGACCAGTTAATCAGGAAGTTCTTGTTGTTTGTTGTTTTGGATGGGTTTCCTCCTTTCAAAATTGGGTACTCAAAGTTGTCTTTACTATTTTTTAGTTCTATAGAGAGGACCTTGAAAATCTCCAGGTGCTGTTCTTGATCACTTTGTTGGGTCAGCCTAGCTTTTGGGTTTGGCTTTTTTGCACTTTTGTCGTTGCATGTAGAGGAGCAGACAATCCCTGTTGGAGATCTGGAAATTCATAAGTAGCATCTGCAGAGCTATTGCATCTGCAGTTATTTCTTGTTTTCCTCTGGTTGGGCTTATGCTGGTAGGCCTTCAAAGGCAGCTGTCTCCTGTAAATGTTATGGGTTTGGTATCAGTTGTTGTACCTGAGGAGAGCTTGTGAGCCTGGCAAGCGGGCAGAGCCAGCCTGTTTGTGGTGCCACCTGCTCCAGCCTTCCCACCTTGTTTCTCTCTCTCCTCAGGGCTGCGCCCCACCCCAGCCACCCTGTTGGGAGCTACACCAGAATTTAGGGATTTTTGGGTGCTCTTAAGCAAAAGCAAGCAGAGACCTTACCCCCGCCCCCATCCTTGGTGGGTGTACAACTGCTCCACTGAGCTCTTCTCCCTTCAGTTGTAGGTGCCCTCTGCGATGTCCACCTCAGAGGTGGTGGCCCTGGAGGTTTACTCTGAGGGTGGTGAGCATCATCCTCTCCCTGGCATGGTGCAGGGATGTGCTGGTTTACCAAACTGAGAGGGGCTTGTGCTCCTGCTTGTGTTCACTGGGGCAAGGAACAGAGAGCTGCCTTTGTTAGCCAGTATGTCCATCTTAAGCACCCTTTGGCATGTGCTGCTGTCCCACCACCCTGCAGCGCTTGGTGACTGCCACTTTCTGTGACTTACCAGGCAGGTGTGTCACTGAATGCCTGTGTGATGCTTTTAGTTTACTCAGACATTCCCATTTGGAGATTCTCTCCCACCTCTGCCTTCATCTGCCTGCACAGCTGGAGATGTGCCTTCCTCCAGCAGCTGCTCAGCTTCTGGGGTCCTCAGTGGGAACCCCTGTTATACTTTCTACAAGAAAAAACTTGTATCCCTGCCAGCCTTCTGTGCACAGGGTCCCTTCAGCGCTGTCATGCTGCCCTGATGGCAGGGCAGGTGGTAATCAGGAGGCTTTGCATCAAATCACACAGAGCTACTGGTGGCTTATGGTGCCTGCAAAGTTTCCCCAGCTATGTTCAGGCTTGTTATGCCTGCCCCCAGGCTAGGAAGTAGATGCAGAGGCTGCAGGGTCTCTCACAACCCTTATCCATGCCTGAGCTGCCCTGGGTAATTGACTTAATGGAGTTTTTTTTTAAATTTATGTCTCTGACTCAGAGAAAGAGTGGTGACCTTGGGATTGGACCTGTTTACTCACGGCTGTTTTTGTACCACCAGGGAAGCGGCCTCCAGCCCTGCAGGATCTTGCATCTGGGCTGGTTTGGATCCCAGAATGACCAGGGGTACCTGGCAGTATCTGTTTGGTTAGATGATCTCTTTTCTTGAGAAAGGAAAGGACAGAAAGGGTAAACTAAATCTGTTTATTCCAGGAAATGTGTACCAGTATGTCATGAGGCTTGTTTCTCTTTCTATTGAAAATGATGCAGAAGCATTGCAGAAAGCAGAGAGTTTGGTTCGGGACCTTGAACCCCAGGAGGAGCCTAAATCTGCAGAGAATGTCCCAGAAAAGTCCCCAGTGGCCTCACCTCCAGTAGTGTTTGAAAACATGAAAAGGTGCAATCCAAAATGCTTACGTATGCTGTTGGAGAATGTCAGTGGCCTGACAGTAGATGATGACTTCACTGTGGAAGTGATACCTGAAATAAACGCTGCTGTAGCCACCTTTATAAAGAGTATTGGTAAGACAGGATGTATGCCATCGTTCATTTCTCTGTGTGTATGAGTAACAGTTTCCTGAGCTTGATTTCCTCTCCTGTTAGGGATTTGGACAATTAAAAAAAAGTCCCTGGACTGTAGTTGCTCAAGAAAGACACAAGTGAAAATGCCTGTCATCCAAATGTTACACTGAAAAAAGAAAGTTGGGGCATCTTCATTAATTGAGATTGGATGAGGATGTTTTGTTGTCTCTACCCTTTTTTGGGTTAGGGGGAGAGGAATTAGAAGCAGGCTGACTGTGGAGATGAATTCTGCAAATTAGAATCATAGAATCATAGGGGTTGGAGATCATTGGGTCCACCCCACATTACTGAAGTATGTGAAGTCTCCATTTGAGAGCTAGCAGAGTGTCACATGGCTGTTTGCATTTCCCCTCTTTTATTACAACATTATCTGGCACCAAAGACCAGGAGAAGTAGACGTGGCTCGCTGCTTTGCCAGAAGTGGAAGCGAGGGCTGATAACGACCCAGGAGCTCACAGTCAGTTCATACTGCTCTTCTGTTTACAGATACTGAAGAGTTTGTCAAAAAATGCTCACAGAACAAGAGACTTAAAGAATTTGAAATGACTGCCAGGCTTCTCGAGCTGACGCAGAGCATCAAGGCTGAAAACATACCGGCCAGTGTTTCCGCAGACTACCTGATGGTCTACTTTGAGAGCGCGCGGAACGGAGCGGGAACAGTGTCAGACATCCAGCTCTCCCCTGAGGAGAACTCTGCCATCATTACTTTCGGTAGTCACAAAGGTAATGCTGTCGTTCACCTGACCAAAGTCTTTTTGGGCAGAAGACTTGGCAGAAAATGACTGTAAATTTGGGTGTTAGAAGAAGCCTGGCTTGCTGTCGCTAAAGCCAGCGTACACTGTCTTGTTCCTGGGGAGTGCTCTGGGTTTAGAAATACTGCTGCATGTCTGGGGTCTCAGAGTATCTTTTGTTTGTTTTTAAACGTTGCCACAGGTTCATTTCAATACCTGGTTGTGCCCTCTGGTGATTTTTCCCCATTTACAGATGTTTTTATCTGCATTACAACATGAGTTGTACACATTTGCAGAGGAAGCAGGATTTGTTAATGACTTCATCTTTCAGTTACCTTTCAGAAACTAGTTAAGGTCAAATACATTTGTTATAAGGGAAGAACAGAGCTAAAGAACAATCTTGTTTCTATTCCTTGTGTTGAATCGCTGTCCCATTTTTGTGCCAGCACAACCTCTGGTGAATATCTCTGTTAGGAGACTTCTGGCTTAGTAAATTACTTTACTATGAATTAAGGATAGTTGCCAGGTGATTGTTTTTCTTCTGACTCTCAGAGTTTGCTTAATAATATTTTGTACATTAAATTAGTATGCAGTTTGGATCGTTGTAACGTGGTTTGAAGTCCCTGCCAGCATTATAATTCCTTCATCCATTCCAACTAAAATGGGGAAGGAAAAAAGAACAAGTAAAAACGCACTGGCACGAGATGTTTAAAGGTGAGTGTAAGGAGCTCTCCTGGTTTTAGCTTAGGGATACAGTTCATTTCCACAAGAAGCTGGCAGGGGACAGGGCCAGCACAGCTAACCCAAAGTAGCCAGAGGGATGTTCTGTACCACAGGACATCTCATGTGGCGTGTAAGGGGAAATCTGGCAGAGAAGAGGGATTGCTGTGTGCCATCAGGTTCCAGGCAGCGAGCACACTGCACTGTGTGTCAGCAGCTTTGTCTGTTCTTTTATTGGTATTGTTGTTGTTATTTTCCTCTTCCTTTGCTGTCCCAGTAAGCCATCCTTTTTCTTCCAATTCTCCTCCCCACCAGCGTGATAGTTAAATGAAGCGAATGAGGCTGTTCTGCGGTGTTAACGATACCTGTGTGCTTGTCTCTGTGTGCGCCTTTAGATCTAAGCACTGTCTTGGGAAAGCAGCATTTCTTGGAACAGACGCTCATTTCTGTGCACCCGTATTACCACTCCCTGGGAACGGCTCTCTATGGAGAAGAAAGGCCAACTATCAAGATGCCAGAGCCCATCGGGGTGCCGCTGGATCCATATGTCTGGCAGTTCTTGCAAAGGCAAGCTAAACTGATCCAAGACATAAACCAGCAAATGGCGATTTGCTGTTGTGAGCTAAAATGGCCCCAGGAGGACTGTGCACACCCAGAAATTACATTGTGTCCATCATCATCCCTCTCTGAGCAGAATAAACCACTGATTAAGGTGATCAAGACGTGGAAGCAAGATGTTTCTACCGAGTTCTCGCGTATCATGGCGCGTTACAAGGCTATAAAATGCCGAGTAAATTCAGTGGGTTGGGAAGACTTGAAGAACAGGTTGATGAAAGACGCTGCATTGATCGTAATCGATATTTCTGAGGACATGGTGGCAATTGCTGGCAGCAGAGCAGCAGTGGACAGCGCAGAGAAAGAAGTGAGGGAATGCATGGAAAAAGCCACGGAGGAAAGTGAAAGGGAAAAACAAAGCGTAGAAATTTCCATGCCTGTGATCCCAGGCAAGTATGCCATTTTGCACAAGGCTGGGCTAGAAGATGATATTCACAAAGAATATCCTGGCGTAAAGATCTCGTATGATGACACGCAGAAAACTGTCCAGTTGTGTGGATTGCCTGTGGAAGTGTATAAAATCAAAGCTGACTTACTGGAAAAGGTCTTGAATATTCCATGTACATCAGTTTCCAGTAATCCCTCTGTGCTTCACTATCTGCATGCTGTAGACAGTAGAAAAATGTCAGAGCTGTTATTCGCTAGTCAACAAATAAATGCTTATTATGAGCTTGAGAATGATACTGTGGTGCTGTATGGAAACGCTCACAAAGATCTTTCAGAAGCAGAAAATCAAATAAAGACAAGCTTATATTCTGTGTACATCAGCGTGGAAGATGGTGAGGTCACGAAAAAGGAGCAGTGGAGCATACTTCTGGCCTCCTTGTGTAAGAAACACAACTCTTCCCAGCAAACCGTACTTATCGATCAACCTGTTGGAAATAAAGTGATCATTGCTGGCTTTACTAATGCTGTAAAAGACTGTAGTCAGAAACTTAGTGATTTCATCTATACACACGCACAAGTGGAAAAAGTAATCCCAGTTAAGTCAGAGATCATAGTGCAGTTTGTAGAGAAGCTAAAATCTGACCTTCGACTTGAATTGAAGGGGAAAGGTGTGACAGTATGTTTTGACACCAAAACACCGTGTATTTCCGTGAGGGGACCAAGAGCTGAAGTGCTTAAAGCAGTCACCAGGATGGAAGAAATTCTCTCTTCTCTTCACTTGAAAATTGTGTCAATTGATAAACCGGGAGCCAAAGACTTCTTCAGTGAGAGGAAAGATTCGTATATTTTTGAGGCAAAGCAGAAATTCAGCTGTTTGATTAGGCTGGTAAATCAACCCCAACATAAGGATAAAAAAGGTCATCATGAAGAGGAAACAAAGCTCTACTACAGGACAGTGCTGCCAGGTGGAGTTGTAGTGCTGGTGTATAAAGGTGACCTGTGCACTCACGCTGTTGATGTTGTGGTGAACGCATCTAATGAAGACTTAAAACACATCGGTGGCCTTGCTAAGGCACTGCTAAAGGCAGCTGGCCCGGAGCTGCAGCAGGAGTGTGATGAGCTGGTGAAGAAGAATGGGAGGTTTCAGCCTGGGTGTGCAGTGATCACAGGAGCTGGGAAACTCCCTTGCAAGAACGTCATTCATGCTGTTGGGCCCAGGTGGAACAAGGATGATGCAGAGAAGTGCATGTACTTGTTAAGAAAGACCGTGAAGAAAACCCTGCAACTAGCTGAAACATATAATCATAGTTCTATAGTTCTACCTGCTATAAGTGGAGGGATTTTTGGCTTCCCTCTGCAGATATGTGTAAATTCCATCGTATCCTCCATCAAGGAGACCCTGGAAGAATCCATGGGGGACAGCAGCTTGAAGGAGGTCCATCTCATGGATACTGTGGAAGAAACAGTTCAGGTTCTGAGTGAGACAGTAAAAAAAGTGTTTACATCAGAATCATCCTCCTCAATGCCTCTGATGCAGCACTTCGAAAACCATAAGCTGAGTGAAAGCCAGGATGGGAGGAGAGAAGATAGTGTACAGATGGACAGAGATGATCTGCGGATGGTTGTGACAAACGAGGGACTGCGCATCCGAGTGAAGCAGAAAGACGTTCAGGAGGCCACGGTAGGTCTTTCATTTTCTGGTTGTTTTCTAACCTGATGTGAAGATCTTATTTAAATTTAAAAAGGAATGACAGTAGCTAATACTGCTTCACAAGGCAACTGCTACATCACAAAATGACAGCTGTGTGCTACCTAAGCAAGTCTGCGGGCTTGTGAAACTGATGGATTTCAGGTTGGGATCTCTCACTCTGCAGCCATTTCTAGTGGGCAGCCTTGAATTTCAGGATTTTACTTCCCAGCTAAGTTTTGTTCGTTCTTCAGATCTAAGGTGAACACATAAAACAGTTTGCTTTCTTTTTGCTAGCAGAAAGTGTAATTACTACTCATCTAGACTATCCAGGCTCAAGTTGCATTTCTGTTCCCTTACGATTTTTTCTTCAGTGATGCAAAGTGCATTTTGATAAATTTTTCTTTCAACCACCCCTATTTTTTTTTCTGCTTTGGGAGTTTAAAATCTCCCTATTTTGTTGCTGTTGTTATCCTGTTATTTCAGTATCAGTTGGCTCTGTTGTCACTTTGGTGCCTGTAAACACCTATTCGGATGAAAGAGCAATAGTAGATGTAAAAAAGCTCAATGTGACACATTTAAAATACTTCCAGTGGAACTGCAAAACAAATGCCAGGCTTTGGGGCTTTGCCTGTTTTACCTCATGAAAGCACAACCATCTCCCTTCACCACACTTTGGTGCACAAGGTGCTGCCTTTCTGGTAAGGTGCAGAGAATCCCACTTCAGTGAAAGGCTGGAAAGGGACATTAAACCTTCTACATTCTGTGTACCTTATGTGATACATGTGTGTTGTGCCCTCTGATGATGCCAGAGAAGAAGGAACAATACTGCTGCAGTTCTTCACAAGGCAGTGTAGGAAAGTCTGAGTCAGGGGAGAGGGGATGAAGGTTTATTTCAACTGTCCAGACATTGGTGCTGGCTCATGACAAGGCGAGTCACAGTCTTACCTCCATGGAGGGTTTGACAGCTCTGGATGGATGGATGGATGGATGGATGGACAGACAGACGGACAGATGAATGACCTGCTCACACTCAGATGCACTCACAGTGGGTCAGATGCTGCCTACTCAAGTTTCCTACAAGTCCAGGAATACTCAGTATGCAGAAGCTGGGCTGAAAGCCAGGTTACTTCTCCGTTGGCATCTTGTTTTTCATGCTGTGCTTTGCTTTGGTAGTGCTATTAGTCTCAATGCATATTTTTACCTGGAAGTCTGGCTTATGGATATTTTTGTTGTAATTTTGTTGCAGACAGATGTTGTTGTCAACAGTGTTGGCACAGATCTGCAGTTTGGTGTGGGGCCTCTTTGCAAAGCCTTGCTGGAAAAGGCTGGACAAGCACTCCAGGTAGAGTTTGACAAGGAAAAAAAGATACAGAATGTTAAAGAAGGGAGTGTGCTCTGCACCAGTGGATGTGCTCTGGCTTGCAAGTCCGTGCTTCACACCATTCTGCCCAGATGGGATGGAACGGGAGGACGGAACTTGAAGGTACGTTTTAATAAAAAAAAAAATCTTGAAAACAGATTTATTTGGGATCCTGTCCTAAACTTTCAGCATCTAAAATGGTTAGCATAGATGACTCAACTCCATTTATTTCTGAGTGACTTTAAAGATGCTTTGATGCACTGAGAGCTTTTTCTTATCCCAGTGTAGTCTCTATGGAACTAAAAATATATGATACCCTGTTTAAAAAAAACCCCAAACAATTAAAAACATCATCTTTGTGTGTTACAGATCCTAGAAGATGTAATCGATTCCTGCTTGCAGAAAGCAGAAGAACTTGGGCTGAGTTCGATCACTTTCCCAGCTATTGGAACTGGAGGATTTCAGTTTCCTAAAACCATTGTTTCTAGGTTAATGTTTGATGGAGTATTCAAGTTCAGCAGCAGTCACGCTCAGAAGACTCTCCAGGAAGTTCATTTTCTCTTGCATCCAAAAGATACAGATAACATTCAGGTAGTTCTCAGGACAAAGCCATGTGTTACAGACTGTTCTAGTTAGGACTTAATAATGTATTTTAGTTGTATTGCTTTCTTAAGGGAATAATGTAGTGCTTTCTTAGTGCTGTGGCTGGGTGATGGTGGGATGTGTCTCATTCAGCATCCCTGAAGTACAAACTCTCATCAAGCACAAGGTGCAGACAAACTTGCTCTCACTCCTGGCACTAAACACCTGTAGGTGCTCACACATCATTTGACAGGAGTTCTGGCAACTCAAGGACAGTATCTTTTGTCACCGAGGCTTCTGCTATTGTTAACCAAACCTAAACACGACTGTATCAATGTGTCAGGTGGCTCAGCAAGAGCTACGATGTGTCAGGTGGCTCAGCAAGAGCTATGTGACTGTTAATTATAGAAATATTCTGTATATAAACTGGAATATCATCTCTGGTACCTTTTTTTTCCTCTTCTTAGTCTTTTACCATTGAACTAGACCGTCGGGTAGCTGAGAGTTGCAGTGCTGCAGACCCAGAGTCAAGTAAGTTACGTAGGGGTGGGAGGTGGGACACAGGGGAGACCGTAAATAATGTCGAGTGGTTTTATAAGTGTGAGGACAGAGTGTTCTTTTTCCTCTTACTGGACTGGCATTCTTAAACTCCATTTGTAAAAATCTTGAAGAGGAATTTCTTCTGTTGAGGCCATGCTCATCTCTTAGTGAGGTCAGTCTTACCACATGTAAGAAGATACCACAGAATTGTAGGGGTTGGAAGGGCCCTCCAGAGATCGAGTCCAACCCCCCTGCCAAAGCAGGTTCCCTAGGACAGGTCACACAGGTCGGCATCCAGATAGGTCTCAAATATCTCCAGAGAAGGAGACTCCACAACTGTGCTGGGCAACCTATTCCAGTGCTCAACTCCTGATTGAGTCCTACTCAAAGGGCGTAAGAACTCGGCACCACTTTGCCAAATAAGCCATAAATAACACTTCCTTTGGTACCTTTAATCTCCTATATAGACATACACAGGCAGGATAATTTCCTTGCCATTTATTAATTGATGGTAGTGTGACACAGTAGCAAAACCACAAGTGAACTGCATCAGTGGCAGAGGCTTATTCATAAGAACATATAGATTCCTCTTCTCCATTGCGACATCAGTGAGATGAAGTTAAGAGTGTGCTGATAAAATGTGAACTATGTAAGTTTAGCCTGGAAGTAAGAAACAGTTATTTTGTCTTTACCCTCACAGCTATAAAATTCTAAGAGAAAATCAGTGTGATGGGATCTCAGTTACTGGCAGTGCTTAAGCTGGATACTCCACTTCTTGTAAGAGTTAATTCAGGAAACAGTTACAGAACTGGTCACATCAGATAAGCCCAAGAGTCCCTTCTGAATTCCTATCATGTGAATTTACAGGGATAGAAATAGTTTCACAGTATTTAAGTGGGAAGAGCACTGTGCTTGCCTGCTTAGGAAGTGGAGTAGAGAGAAAGGCTCTGACTCTCTAGGTCCATCAAACTGAGCTAGAGCATATTCCTCAAACTTCAGCTTCTCCTTTTATCAGTGCAAGAGAATAATACCCCAAAGTAGAGGAGAAAGGTGTTAAGCTGGTTTTCTTTCCCTTGCAGGTTACATTAAGCCTGTTTCAACTCAATTACTGGCAACTGGTGTAATGCAAATTGGTTCCATTACCCTCCAAGTACTGGATGGAGATATTACCAAGGAGGATACAGAGGTTATTGTAAATGTAACTAATGCAACATTTGATGCCAAATCAGGTTTGTACTGAATATGCAGCTCTTGGGTGATAAATTTGTGCTAGTTTTTAGAAGGGGGGAGGAGAGAGAATTTTCCATATGTGAGCTTTTTAGGCAAGAGAGTTGTGATTAGTCAGAAAATAGATCTTAAATTGTTGTGGGTTTTTTACATACCCTGAATATTCCCTTTAATTTCCAAACTATTCAAATAGAAGTAATCTGACCAGATTTTTCTTGTTTAAAACCAAATGAACTGCTTAAATAAAAGGGAATTTTTAGATCAAATGTAATTTCTCAAAACTGCTCTTGTCCTAATATGTTCCACTGAATCCAAAGCCCTTGTTAAGTAAATTGACCTATAAGAAGCAGAGGATGCTTTGGTGACATTGTGAATTGCAACCATGAAGGACAGGACATCAAATTATGTAATTGAAGGCAATCAGAGTTCAGTGAGTGGCATACTATTGGCTGGTGAAACAATGTAGTAGAATTATTCTTAATGGTTTCTAATTAATAACAAAGGCAGTGTTTTCTTTGCAGCCTGTACAGCATGTCATGGAGGGCACATAGGGTCACTGGCAAGGTTTTTCACTTTGTGAGATCTTCCCCTATGAGAATTTGGGGTGTTTGTAGCATACAGAGGTTGGGTAGAGTTTTGAGTACAAATAGCTAAACTGACTTAATGTATATGCTTTTCTTGTATAACTGAAGGGGTCTCTAAAGCAATTATGGATGCTGCTGGTTCCCAAGTAACAAAAGAATGTGCTCAACATGGTATGTGAAAGCTGCTTATTTTGTTTAAATTGGGGGGTTTTTGTTCTCTCTGAAAACTTGAAGCTCTTTTATAATTCTCTACTTTGATAAAATTATTTTGTCTGAAACAAGAGCTTTCATTTCTAGGAATTCCGAGAAGTCCTGTTGTTGATGTTGTGACACCTGTTTTGAGATTCTTTTCTCTTCAGAACTGAAGAGAAGATGGATATAGTTTTCTGATGCTAATAAATACTTGGAAGTTAATCTAATTTCTTTACCCCAAAGGTATTCATGAACATTCCTGACTTAAGAACAGAAACAGGCCCATTGACCTGAGCATAATTTTTAACCTCATCTGTTGTCAGCTACAGGAGAGCTAAAATTTTGAAAGTAATCAAATTGGTGGAGGAGTGTCTTTTGGGGTGAGCACGTGCAGGGCTGGCTCTTAAAAGCTAAAGGCAATTCTGGGCTCATATTCACAAATACGTCCTATTTTACTGAAATAGCAGAGCCCTGCTTATCACCCTGGTGATGAGTTTGCCTGTAGTCTGTGTTCTGCCAGACCAGCAGAGCAGTAAAATCCCAGCTCAGTTGGTTGACCCCTGTGAACACAGGAAGGAACATGTTCTGCTTGCGTAAACAAAACGTTCCTGCTCTGAGTCCAGAAGTTAACTCTCAAGATGAGGTTTTGTGGACATTCTTCCCAGCCTTTGGCTCTGCAGGCTCTCCTGTTTATCAGCCTGACCTCAGCGCCTGCAGAACATTTTGCTATCAGCCTTCCCTTTGTGACCTGTGTAGCAAAGTCTGTGTCCATCAGTCCATTCAGCCTCACGGTGTGGCTCCACTTTGAGGTGTTTGTAATCTGAGTGCTCTGAAAACACACAAACAAACATCTTTTTAAAAAAACTTCCATATTTGTTATTTTAACGGTATTAGTTCAAGCATTCATCTCTTCTGCAGCGTAAGGATTTGACCTTTCAGAGACTAAGGGGGGCATAAGAGAGGATTTGTGATATAAATGTACTGTGCACATTCTATTGGCGTGCTTTTATAAGTGAGCTGTATTTAAACTCAAGATAAATTCTTAAGCTGTACTTAAAAGGAAACCAGTTTGCAGCGGAGATCTTGGGGAACTAGAAAACAACCAAGCACTTGAATTACTTTCCCAAAGAAATTCTGCAATGGTTACAGGCAAAACTGGAATCAACTAAAATCAGAATAATATAGCTCACAGTAGACTTCTTTCCCCTTTTTCCACTTCTCTTCTAGTTTGTATCACTCCAGTGTGTATCGCTCCAGGTGTCTTATCAGAAGAGATACCCGCTTTCAAAATGTTACGTCTATTTCTTTATCTTCTGTCTTCCAGCTGGGAAGTGTCAGAGTGGCTTTATTACTACACAAGGTGGAAATCTGTTGTGCAGTAAAATCATCCACTTGATTCACAATAACAGTGTGAAAAGTCAGGTCTCCAAAGTCCTTCAGGAGTGTGAGCAAAAGATGTACCAATCTGTGGCCTTACCAGCAATTGGAACAGGTCTGTGTTTTCTTGGGGAAGTGATGAGGGTTGTGATGGAGGTCGTTCAGAAACTGGATTAATTAGTTAATTCCAATGTGGATAATGGTAGACTTTCACAAATCCCAGTTTACAGAGTTTCTTTTCCAAGTTCATTGTGGTCAGTTCAAACACTACCCACACGCTTCAAAAATGCTGCTTTTTAAAAAGTGTAAATATTATCATCAATATTGATTGAGTGAGAACACCACCTAAAGGAAAGGTATTGTTTCATAAAAGATATTCTGCCCCAAAGCAGACTGGGAATCCCAGCTGGTGACCCCTGTACTTTCTTCAAACTTCCCAGAGACTTTGCTGTGGCATTTCAGCCCCACAGAAAGGCTGGCATTGGGGTTCGTAGACAAAGCAAGCTGGAATCATCCTGAGACCAAAACCTTGCCTGGCTGACTATGGAAATGGGTGCAGAATGGGTGTAGGCTGGGTGCAGAATACCTGCAGTTTACGCCTTTTGTAGGTCTTGTTTCAGCCCACCTGCTCCAGCAGCGGGCTAGAGGTAGGCTAGCTTATTAGACTTAAGCTTCTGGTTAGTTTGGGGAGCAGGGCTTGAAGGAAGCAGGGTATCTTTCTTAGACCAATGCTCCCTGTGACTGGAAAAAGCAATCATAAGCTGGTCCTTGCTCAGTGCGACAGATTAGGGTAGGAGCTAGGGCATAGGTCAGTGCATGGACTCCCCAGTGATAGTTAGGGCAGGTCCCTGGACAAGCAGCATCATCTGCATGACTAAAATCGGCACCTCTGTGTCAGGGTAAGCTTTGGGTTGTGCTTCAGGCTTCTTGTAGGGAATGAGAGCATTTGTCTTGAGCTTGATGTACCCCTCTGTATGTTGAAGTATACTATATTTCCTGTTGCAATACCTATATACCATAGGCTTGTGTCAGAATCCTCTGCTGAGTTTAATTTGGTTTGACTTTGGTTTAAAGGTGGGAATAGAGATAGTGATATGTGGGTTTAAAAATATCAGGAGGACACTGAGGCTGAAGTGCTTGTGGAGTCTCAAAGTAAGCAGCAGGGAAGAACCCCAAAGGGCATCCTGGGTCTCTGTAGGGTGTCAGCTCCTGGAGCTCACAGGCTTAGCCATAAAGCTGGGATTAAGCCTGGGCTTTTGGCCAAAAACATAAAAGGGGAGGGCAGAGGGACACCAGTATGTATGAGCTGGGGATGTGGTCTGTGTTTTCTGGGTGCTGCCTTGATTGAAATACAGTTTACCAATATGTGCCTTTTATTTTTGTTTAGGTCAGGCAGGACACAGTCCAGCAAAGGTGGCTGATGACATGTTGGATGCTATAGTGGAATTTGCAAGCAAAATATTGGTCAAGCATTTGAAAAACATTAAAATCATCATCTTCCAGAAAAAGATGCTTGGAGATTTTTATGAAAGCATGAAGAAAAGAGAAAATTCAGGTTCACCTAGAACAGATTCATGGATGTCTATGTTTAAATGTAAGTAGGTGGGTTTTCTGTGTGCATGGGCACATAAAACTGAAGGCCTTTCATTTAAAATTGATAATTAACATAGATTTCTTCACAGCGCTTATCTGGGGCAAAAAACAATCTACTGGGAAGAAAAAGGCTGTGTTTTTGGAGAAGAAAGTTGATATAGCCACATTTCAAATTTGTGGAGAAAACGAAGAAAACGTGAATGCAACTGCGTCCTGGATAAAGGATTTGATTTCAAAGGATCAGTTTGAAACCATTATTTCAGATGAGCTTATTGAAAACTTACTTGAGAGTAAAGCTGATGCTTTGACAGAGCTCCAGACAAAAAACCATGTTGCTCTTCAGTATGAAAATAAATCTTCACCTCAGATTAAAATTTCTGGCATTGCCAAGGATGTCTATTATGTTGTTGGGGAAATTCAAAAATTGATTCAAAAACTTAAGAGTACCGAAGAAGAACAATCCAAGGCAGAACTTGTTTATAACTTGGTGGAATGGAGTTATTCAGACAGCAATGGTAGCTTTGTTTCTTTTGATAAACTGACAAACATGAAGCTGGAGGATGCCAAAATAGCTAAAAAAAAACATCTTACTGTCAAAATTAACAAGAAGAACTACAGTGTGGATCTGAATGCTCTTCAGGCTTGTGATGACCAAGGAAAAACTTTAAGCATTCAACGTATACCAAAGAATGAAGGTAAATAATTAAAAAACCCCTTTAATAATGACTATTGAATGATAATTCTGATATAGGCAAACTCTGGTATTCCAAAGTAGTATGTGATTCCATACCTTTTTTTCCTTTTCCCCCCCCCCCCCGTGGTGGTTTTCTTTTGTTTGTGTTTGTTTATTCCCCTGCCCCCAAGCATATCATAGCCAGGATGTGGCAAGTATGACTGAAATTAGAGCATCTGTTTTAAGTACAAAAATGCATCCATACATATGTGACAAGTGAGCATCATGTCATGCTTAAGTCTGATGAAGTGACGTATGAATCACAGGGGTTGGAAGGGACCTCCAGACATCATCGGGTCACAGAATCACAAGGTTGGAAAAGACCTTTAAGACCACCAAGTCCAACCATTCTCATCCTAAACTAAACCATATCCCTAAGTACTTCATCTACCCTTTTTTTGAACACATCCAGGGAAGGTGACTCAACCCCCTCCCTGGGCAGCCTGTTCCAGGCCCTGACAACTCTTTCAGTAAAAAATGTTTTTCTAACATCCAATCTAACCCTGCCCTGGCACAGCTTCATGCCATTCCCCCTTGTCCTATCACCTGTCACCTGGCTGAAGAGACCATCACCTATCTCTCTATAACCTCCCTTCAGATAGTTGTAGGCGGTGATAAGGTCTCCCCTCAGCCTCCTCTTCTCCAGGCTAAACAGCCCCAGCTCCCTCAGCTGCTCCTCATAGGATTTGCCCTCCAGCCCCTTCCCCAGCCTGCTTGCCCTTCTCTGGACTCGCTCCAGGACCTCCATGTCCTTCTTGTGGTGAGGAGCCCAGAACTGGACACAGTACTTGAGGTGTGGCCTCACCAAGGCCGAGTACAGGGGCACAATCACCTCCCTAGACCTACTGGCCACACTGTTTTTGATACAAGCCAAGATGCCATTGGCCTTCTTGGCCGCCTGGGCACACTGCTGACTCATATTCAGTCTGCAGTCAACCAACACCCCCAGGTCCTTCTCTGCCTGACAGCTCTCCAGCCAGTCTCCCCCAAGCCTGTAGCGCTGCATGGAGTTATTATGTCCCATGTGCAGCACTCTACACTTGGCCTTGTTAAACTTCATCCCATTGGACTCAGCCCATGGGTCCAGTCTGTTCAGATCCCTCTGAAGAGCCTCCCTACTCTCAGGCAGATCAACACTTCCTCCTAGTTTAGTGTCATCTGCAAACTTAGTGAGGGAGCATTCAATCCCTTCATCGAGATCATTGATAAAGATGTTGAACAAGACTGGACCCAGGACTGAGCCCTGGGGGACGCCACTCGTGACCGGCCTCCAGCTGGATTTTGTTCCATTCACCACCACCCTCTGGGCTCGGCCATCCAGCCAGTTTTTAACCCAGCTGAGGGTCCACCTGTCCAGGCCAGTGGCAGCCAGTTTCTCAGTCAGAATGCTGTGAGAAACTGTGTCAAAGGCTTTACCAAAGTCCAGGTAGATCACATCCACAGCCTTCCCCTCGTCCATTCAGCGGGTCACTGTGGAGGAATGGCTCCGTGGGAATGGCCACATATTCCTCACTTTCTCCCGATGTGAGCAAAGCAGCCAGAATGAAACATTGCTCTAAAGGCATGTGGAGCTAGCAACAAAGCCAGATAATGGGTTAAGGAGTATGGACTGTGAATAGAAGCTCCTAATTCTGAAACATTCCTCTTAGACAAGATAAGATATAGGTGTCGCATAGGTGTCTGCCTTATTGCCTCCACTGTTTTCAATTCCCTCCCCCGTGGCTCCCAGCCATGCTTTGTTAAGCTTGCTAGAAAGTATATAATCATGCTGTTCTGTAGAATAAACGAACTGACTGCTTTTAGCCACATTGGTGTGCGGTCTGATTCCTAGTGCCGTCCTGCTCTTTCGAAGCCCCTGGACCTAAATGTTTCCCAAGATCTGGATTAGGACGCGGGGAACACTCGACAGGTCACCTTGTCATAGAAGGTGATCAGGTTAGTTTGACAGGATCTACCTTTTGTAAACCCATGTTGACTAGGCCTGATCCCCTGGCCATCGTGCATGTGCTGCATGATAGCTCCCAAGATGACCCTCTCCGTGATCTTCCCTGGGACTGAGGTCAGACTGACAGGCCTGTAGTTCCCTGGATCCTCCTTCCAACCCTTCTTGTCTATGGGTGTAACATCTGCCAGCCTCCAGTCGACTGGAACTTCCCCAGTCTGCCAGGATTGCTGATAGATGATGGAAAGGGGTTTGGCAAGCACATCTGACAGCTCCCTCAGTACCCTTGGGTGAATCCCATCTGGCCCCATTGACTTGTGGGTATCTAACTGGCCAAGTAGGTCGCTAATCATTTCCTCCTGAACCATGGGAACTTTGTTATTCTTCCCCTCCCTGTCAGCCAGTTCCTGAGGATGAGTACTCAGGGAATATCCATCTTTACTATTAAAGACTGTGGTAAAGAAGGAATTAAGGACCTCAGCCTTGTCCTCATTCCTTGTCACTTGTTCCCCCTGCATCCAATTAAGGGCTGGAGATTCTCCTTGACCCTCCTTTTACTGTTAATGGACCTATAGAAAGAAAGACTTTTTATTATCTTTTACAGAACTGGCCAGCCTGAGTTTCAGTTCAGCTTTAGCCTTTCTGACTTTGTCCCTACATGATCTCACTACATTCCTATAGTTGTCCCAAGACACCTACCCCTTCTTCCAAAGCTCATATTTTTCCCTCTTTTCCTGAATATCTTCCTGGATCTCTCTACTCAGCCAGGCTGGCTTCCTTCCTTGCCGACTAGTCTTCCGATCGACTGGGACAGCCTGTTCTCTTGCCACCAAGATTTCCTTCTTGAGGAGCAACCAACCCTCTTGGGCTCCTTTGCCCTCAAGGGCTGCCTCCCATGGAATCTTACCAAGCAGCTTTCTGAACAGTCCAAAGTCAGCCCTATGGAAGTCTAAGGTGCTTGTTCTGCTGTCTCACTTCCTTACTTCTCCCAGTACTAAGAATTCCATAAGCTCATGATCATTGTGCCAACCCCCCTGCCAAAGCAGGTTCCCTAGAACAGGTCTCACAGGTCAGTGTCCAGATGGGTCTTGAATATCTCCAGAGAAGGAGACTCCACCACCTCCCTGGGCAGCCTGTCCCAGGGCTCTGTCACCCTCACTGTGTAAAAGTTCTTCCCCATGTTGGTGCAGAACTTCCTGTGCTCCAGTTTACAGCCATTGCCCCTTGTCCTGTCCCCACAGACCACTGAAAAGGGGTTGGCCATTCCCCCCTGCATCCCATATTTAAGATATTTATAAACATTAACTGGGTCCCCCCTCAGCCTTCTTTTCTCCAGGCTGAACAGCCCCAGCTCACTCAGCCTTTCCTCATACGGGAGCTGTTCCAGGCCCTTAATCCTTCGTAGCCCTTCTCTGGACTCTCTCCAGGAGATCCCTGGCTTTTTTATACCACGGAGCCCAGAACTGGACACAATACTGCAGGTGGGGCCTGACCAGGGCAGAGTAGAGGGGGAGGATCAGCTCATGAAGAATATGTACAAATTCTTCTGTGGTTTTCAAACTTGTTTTAACTAGATATTGGTATGGGGATAATTAGACTAGAGAAAATGTGAAGTCATAACAGGGTGTTAAAGAGCCAGTGATGTACTGGAGAGGGAATATTTTTGGTACGAAGTGTTGCATAAGGTACTGTCCTCTCAGCTGGAAGGCAGTCAGCTTACATGACATGCCTACAAAGCTGAGCCAGGTCTCTGTGGTAATAATGCAATCTCTGCTTTACAGATAAGCAGTTAGGAGAGCTCCCTGTGCAGTGGGAAGACATGCAAGAACAACGGGTCAAACTCGTGAATCTCACGCCATCCTGTCAGGAATACCTGGAAGTTCAGAACAAATTTAAGAAAACATGTCCCAACTTTGTCATAGAGAAGGTAAAATCCTGGGGAGGGGTGGGGGTGAGGGGAGGAAGTGAATTATTGGGCTGAAAACATAAATACAGATGTATTTAATGTATTTGTATAAATACAAATGTATCTAAATAATTGGTTTTAAGGTGTCTGCGTCCTAATACACCTTTCATATGTCAGTCTCCCCTGCGCTCTACAGGGTGGATATAATTCAAATCAAATTTCCCAGGAGGTGCCCTGACACTTCTGCTTTCTGGTAACTCAGAACCAGTGACCATCAGCCTTCAGGCTGACTCTCTGTTCATCTAATCACCAGTTAATGTGGTATTTCCAATTAGGAAATCCTGTATTGAAGTGGAAGAGTGAGCAAACACATTCAGAATACAAAGGAAAATACAGAGTCTTTATGGACTGGTCATAAAGCTTTTTACTACTTGCACCCTGTCAGTCTCCCAGAGCCTTGCAGGCTAGACTGTTGGTTTTAACCAAAGTGTCAAGATTTGACCCTGCTTATTGAAAAGTCTGCAACACAGTGCACGGAGATTTAATTGCAAGGGAGAAGATGGAATTATTCTGCATCAGGAAGAGTGATTAAATAGGAGAAAATATGATGAAATTAAGAGTGAGAATGTGTTTGAAAAATTTTCTTCTCTCGTGAGATTCAAGGAGCAGGGTCATTAAGACATAAATAAAACAAAATATTGGTGTACAATAGAAAACAATTGGGTAATGACATGAAGTCTTTTTCTATGAAAAAAAAAAAAAAGAGAGAGAAAGGAAAGTGTTACAGCAGTGCCTTTAAGCTGATGCTTTGACACAGATACACTGTTTCCTCCTGAGCTATATTCACATTGTTGTCTGAGGGAGGGAACAACATCTATCCTCTCACCGGTTAATTTATATAGGGGTTTCTTATGGGTTGCTAAGCTACACAGTAAAGGAAGTAATTTTAATTTCCAAGCAGAGATCTAGAAGAGAAACTTAAATTCATCATAATGCTATCACTGCAGTCTATATTTTACTGAGAAAATCACCAGTAAAGATGATTAGGATGTACAGAAGGCATCATATACCATTGGCTCTTGCTGTGGGACAACAGCCTGTTTCCAAAACTGACACTGCACAGCTACCATGATCACCTGGGTACGTGGTATACTAGGCAAGACAAACGTATGCCAAGAGTTACCTAGCTTGAAAACTCCTTGTAAGCTTTGGTTTCTGATATTTCAGGACACTCATATATTCAGTTCCCAAATCCAAACCACACGCTTCAGGGCATAGTGAAAACTACTGCCATTCTTTCGGTTTGGTTTGGGTTTAATGCTTTCCTGCTGTAACAAATATTGGTCCCTACAAGTACAAATATAGTTCTGTTTTGTAACTTTGCAGATTGAGAGAATACAAAACCCCTTCCTCTGGCGGACATACGAACTAAAAAAAGCCTCTCTCTGTACAAAGAACAAAAGTCAGAATAACGAGAAGCTTCTGTTCCACGGGACAGCTCGATGCACCTTGAGCACAATCAACTACAATGGGTTTGATCGTGGCTATGCTGGAAAGAATGGTGAGTCATTATCCAAAGCAGGTAATTTCCTAGTTGTGTGTGAGGTATTAAGGCGTATCAGTGTTGCAGTGATGTCAGGACAACATGAAGACTGGAGAACAAAACAATAAACAGCTCCAGAGCATAATCTATATGGACAGAGGAATTAACCTGTTCAGTTAATCCCTTGGTGATGAATGCCACCATCCAGAGGGTATCAGAAAAAGCTTGCCTAATCTGAAATCCAACCTGGGCAACTTTTAAGAAATGTTTTGTATGATATGCCTGGAGAAAGGAACAAGGACTGATGTTCAGCCTCTTCAGCTGAGATACCAACCACTCACTGCTGGTATTTCCTTTCTTTTTAGACAAAGGCAGGTTGAAAAGTAGAGGTGCAGGCACTTTTCCTGTTGCCTCCAAAGATAAGGACAGGACAAACAGAAGATCCCACTCCTCTACCATTTTGATGCAAATGAAAACAGCTGCAATTCATGAATTAAGTCTCCCTCTCTAATAGTTGTTGGGATAACTATTAAATATCTAGCAGAAAGACTTTCTGCACTAGTTCAAAGACTGTTTTTTCTGATTCCTCTAGTACAGTCGTGTTATGTTTATTTCTTGGTTGCATTCAAAGATGAAGGACAGGATCCAAAGAAGTGGAACTTGGGCTGAATTGAGGTGCCAGTTGTTTTTAGAGGTCCTGCAAGTTTACTTTCTGTTCTTAATGTTTTCTTCCTTAAGACATAATTGTACATGTCTAGGGCTGACTTGATCCTGAGAGGGCCAGACAGCTTAACTTGGATCTAGTTAACACTTTGATATGTTTCTTCTTTTTACAACATGACCAAAGAGATGTAGTTTGGCTCTCCTGCTCTTTGGTAGTGCCGGGAGGTTGGATTTACTGGGGAAGCAAGAACCTTAGATCTCCACATCCTCTCTGTGCCTGTGAGCATTGACATGCACCTCCATCTCAGCCACAATTTATGACAGGAAAGGCATGCTCCCTTCTCTCAGCCTGGGCAGCTGTGCAAAAATAACCAGAGGTCAGAGCAGCCAGATAGGGAGGACCTGTCTGGCTTGAACAGCTTTCTACTGGTGTTTAAAAGAAAAGAAAGCTGTCTCAAGGAAACGTGATTCCTCTAGCTTCTTGCTGTGAAGTGTAACTAGAAAACTGTAATTACAAATAAGTAGTCATTTTAAGTTGAAAAGCCTGTGAAAATTTGCAGTTTGATGGAATGCAGGCTAAACAACAAGGCTAAACAGAGAGAGGAACCTTTTTCTCTATAGGAAAGGGGAGTCAAAACCTGGCTTCTGATACAATGGAAAAAAGAGAAGTTGTGGAGATTCTGATGGGAATAAGAACACTGTCTACATTTGAAAATGTTGTCTTTCCAAACAGCTGCAGTCATTGGCAATGGAACCTACTTTGCTGTTAATGCAAGTTACTCAGCTCGGGATGTTTATTCCAGTCCGGATCAAAACAACAGAAAATACATGTACCTGGCTCGGGTCCTCACGGGGTGCTACTGTGCTGGGAGAAGTGGACTAATCGCTCCACCACCGAAAAACCCCGCAGATCCTACTGACCTGTACGACAGCGTGGTTGATGATGTGAATAATCCAACAATGTTTGTCATATTTAATGACATACAGGCATATCCTGAATACCTTATAACTTTCAAAAAATAGAATATTCTTAACTGCCTGGGAAATTTTAGTGCCTTTTATGGGGAGGGGGGGATTAGCGGGGCAATTCTTTGTTCTCGTTTATGTCTAGGTTTCTTTAAGTTGGTTATGCATGTCTTTAAATACACCTTGAAATTAGCAATTATCAAATATCATTACCAATGAAGTCAGGATAAGCAAATAATTTAGAACATGCTGTCTCAGTGCTTGCATTTCAGGTTCAGTTATGTGGAAGTGTAGGCAAGAACTGTGAGAACAGCCCTGACCTGTTCCTACGCACAGCAGAGAGGATTGGTAGGAGAGGGAGCTGCTCTGCCTCAACTGTGGCCTGAAGTAAGAGCTGTAGGGTAGATCAGTGCACTTACATATGTACATACAGAACCATAGGGGTTGGAAGGGGCCTCGAGAGATCATCGGGTCCAACCCCCCTTGCCAAAGCAGGCTCCCGAGCTCATATTGCACAGATAGGCGTCCAGACGAGTCTTGAATATCTCCAGAGAAGGAGACTCCACCACCTCCCTGTGCAGCCTATTCCAGTGCTCTATCACCAGTATTTCCAGTATTCACCATAACACACCAGGTGGCTGGTTGCCCATGAGGCTTTATTTAAAAAATACTTTGCAGTGGGGGAATAACCGTATTCACCAGCAGAGTTTTCAACCTTGTTGATGCCAAGAGTCCTGAAAAAGGAGAATCTGTTGTTGAGCATAGACTTTGCATTTGTTGTTTCACCCCCCTTTAAGCTGTTACAGAATATCTAGTTATTCCCTAGGTGTACAGTCCTGTATTCACACCCGTTTATGGAGTTTTCAAAGCAGTAGAGAGAGACTTTTAATTTCTTCTGGTCAGTTCAGAAACATTAACCCTGCTGTAGAATTACCAGTTACCATGCATAAAGCATTTGAAAATCTTCAAAATTCTGTAAATCAAGTAAATACAGCCACTTGTAGTTTCCAAAGATGTGTGGTTAATTAAAAACAGCCATATAAAATACAGCCATATATATGTGCTTTTAATATAAGTCGTTTCAAACGGGTATGGTGTATTACTGAGTTATTTATACAAAGGAACACACCTCAAGCAGAAGTGTTGCTTTCCATCTGAACACATTACAATGATGCTAGAAGCAGTGAGAAGCTGAAAAAGCTTGGAAGGCAAAATTGTTTTCTTGTATTACCTGAGTGACAGCTCTGTGCCTACAGCCAGGCTCCACGTGTGAGATTATGCTGCCTCAGTCCAAAGGAGCCCTGTGCCACAAGTAGCTGCCAGGTTGTCTTAAAACCCTGCAAAGGGATAAAGTGCTTATGGGCGATACAGAAAATCTCTGCTCTTCTTCTGGAGCGTGCCTGCCCTGAGTGTCCTGCATGAATTCCCAGTGAAAGCCAAACGGGGTTTAACCCACTCCTGCTTGAATAGATTTTGCTCCCTGGGAAAAGGTGAGGATGCTTTTCTCCCCACGTTTGCTGTTCTGGGCGCTTTCCCAGCAGACAGAGTGCCTGGGTTTAGCTGAGAGCACCAGCCCTCCCCCTGCTGTCGCCGAGCATCCATGGGAGCCTGTTTGTCCCTGCCTCGCTATAACGGATAGCCTGGGGAAGCAGCAGGAGCTGCAAGGCACAGCATCCGCAGGCGCTTGCATCCCCAGCGCTGCTGGTAGAAGTTTCGCTACTGGAAACTTGGGCGTGCCTGCGGGCCGGCAGGCTGAGAGCAAGCACATGAAGAATGAAACCCCAGGCCCCAGCCTTGGGTTGGGTTGGCCGCAGCAGGACCTTCACCCTTCTCAAGGGCAGAGCTCCCAGCGGCAAGCAGCTCGGTCTCGGGGTGAGAGCTCGCTGAGCTGGGGACCTGGCCCCCACCCCAAAACCGGCTTTAATAGCAGCAGGACAGCCCCCGCCCCGGCGGATTACACCCGATCTCATGTAGCAACGTGATGCGCGGCTCCCGCTGCGCTCCGCGGCCCCGCGCCGCTGCGCAGAGGGCTGGACCGCACGGCACCGCCGCGCTGCTGCACCGCCGCGCTGCGCGGCCTGAGGCGGCACGGCGCCCCCACCACCTTCAGCTCACCTCGGCGCCCTCCCGCTCCGCCCCTCTCGGGACACGGCCAATCAGAAGCGCCCGTCGCCCTCGCCCCACCTCTCCCGCGCTCCCCGCTCGCCTATTGGCCGGCGCGCTATCGAGCGCTATCGCCGCGGCGGAAGGGGTGGCTAAAGATGGCCGCCGGGTCGGGCGGCGGGCGCGCCCGGTTTCGCCGGTGGCTTTACCGGTGGCCGCTGCTCGCCGCTTTCATCGCCGCGCTGCTGCCGCTGGGCTGCGGCCGCGCCGCCGCCGCCCCTTTTCTCTCCTCCTCGTCCTGCCACCACCGCGTGCCCCGCGACGAGGAGGTGGGGCTGCCGTGGGGCGTCCTCGGGCGGTGGCGGGCGGTGGGGTCCCCCGGGTCCCTCGTTTCCCGGCCCCGTTGTTTGGGGGAGCGTCTGTTTGGCCCCGCGGGGCTGGCGGAGGCCGGGCCGGGTGGGCTCCCGGAGTGTCGTCCGTGGCGGCGGGCGGGCGCGGGGCGATGTGTGAGGGGAAGGGCGGGAAGGGGCCGTGCGTGAGGAGAGGCTCTCGCAGGCCGGGAGGGGCGGCGGGTCGGGGGCGCGGCGGTACGGGTGAGCCGCCTGATCCGGCGGCTCCTTCCTCTCCCTGCCAGGTTGTCTATCAGGTTCCTCTGAAGGAAAATCACGTCTTGAAGAGAAACGTGGGCCAACAGCTAAGAATTAAGACCGTATATGATAGAAGCGTTGAAGAGTGAGTATAATGCAGTAATTTGAGGAGTCAGTATGACGTAGTAACTTTTTCCCCCCATAGAATGTAAATCCTGCTAACAAAGCTTGTTTTCCTTTTTTTTTTCTCTTTAAACTCTAGTTTACTACCTGAGAAAAGGCACCTTATAAAGGTACATCATCTCTGCTTCCCCTTTTTGTTTGTATCTATCTTACTGCATCAATGAAGCTAAGTTTAAGGCAAGAGTAATTAAAGGCTTTGAGTACTGGCAGTTTCATATCCCGGAGCCTGGGAAACCGAGGCTTTGTGTACAGGTGATGCTGCTGTTCTGAGCACTCCCACTGGGCTGTTGAATGTTGTTTGACAGATTTTTGCTGCTTCCCAAGGTGCAAAATTTTCAGGAAAGCCTCTTGTGTGTTCAAATAAGTATCACAGAATCACAAGGTTGGAAAAGACCTTTAAGATCATCAAGTCCAACCATTCGCATCCTAAACTGAATCATATCCCTAAGTACCTCATCTACCCTTTTTTTGCTCCTTGGGCAACCTGTTCCAGTACTGGCTCCTCTTTAATTTTTGTTATTTCAAAAACAAGATACGGGAATACCAAACCAAAATATTTCATAAATATATCGATAACAATTGAGTGTCTTGAAGTCTGGGTTTCCCTTCTTCTGCTATACCACAACATTTAGTGAGTTTCATGTAACTTGGCAGTTAATGCTTTTAAGGTGACTTATGTCTGCACTGCTACTGGGTGACTTTTATTTCTGTTCTGTTCAGAACAAGCTTTTCCCACAAGCTATATCTTACTTGGAGAAGACGTTTCAAGTGCGCAAAGCCACGGGTACTATATTGCTAAGCAGGTAGGTGAAAGTTTGTTGAAGATCACTTGCTGTATTTGATATTTAATATTGCATTGTATAACCTTTAAAATAAGAATGGGAGTGTGAGAAATACCCTCCTGAATCAAGCCAGTGACCTGCCTGACCCAGTGGTGGTAGCAGGTGCTATTGAGTGAGAATGCATGAATCTCCCACTTTTCATGATCAACACCTATATTTGTTATGTCAGAGATTTTAAAGGTCGTATGTGCTGCCTGTTTCCTTTTATGTGTACCCCCATTTATGAACCTTTTGCTAGTCTCTCTTTAAACCTGTGGATGCTCCATTAACAACTGGAAACATTGTGTCTTCCAGAGCAGGGTAAATAACATTTCTCATCATGGAAATTACATTAAATATCCCTATTGCAGCACTGTTGGGTGCTGCAAGACCATTCTACAGTTTCTTTGTGATTATGAAACAGTGTTGACTGTCTTTCATGTTTGATTGAAGGCAGTGTGCAACAAACCAATATTTAAGGAGGAAAGCTGACCCTCACAGATACTGCCAAGGAGCCTGTGCAGACCATACAAGGTGTGGGCCAGTTATAGTTCCTGAGAAACACCTCCAGGTAAGCTAAGCCATCTCAGTGCTTCTTAACTTTTGAGGTATTACTGTTGGTGGAAATTAATTTAAAAGGTTAATATCACTAACTGCCCATAAGTGTCCTGTTCATGCGAGATCACTAAACTTGACTGACAGAATAGAACAACTTGAACATGGTTTATGCTGTTGAACCAAAAGTCAAGTAAAACCTGTTTACTGTTCTCTCAGCCTGCGTTACAATGAACTACACAGAGAGGGTGACATTCCATGCTTGTTAAATTCCTACTAGTCACTTCATTATTCACCTTGGGCAATGTGTCAGATTTCCTCAGAACTAATAAGCTTTGATTATTTTTAAGACCTTCCTTGAGGAGGTTATCCACTAAACCAGGAGCACAGTGTGGGAAATAGGCTTCCAACTTGTTTTCTCACATGAATTTTTGATTTAACCCCAGAATGGTATCAGTGGATTTCTTTCTTTCTCTTAGCTTTAAGTTTTAACTGCAGTATTAAAAATGTATGTGAAATGCAATTGCTACTTGCATGTGCTATTCCTGTGAGGCATTTTTTTTTTAAATTCCTAGGAAACAAAGGGTGCAAATTTAGGGATATTTAGTTGTGGTATTTTTGATTATTTTATTATGTGGGGTTTTTTTTGTTTGTTTCTTTTATCCAAAAAGCTGCCACCTTCCTGATACCTAATAAATCACAAGAGATACTAATTTGAAAGTTTTTCCTTGGCTCTGGTTTTCTTTACTGTTTTCATAGGGAGTTTTCTCATCATCTGCTGTCTTACAACAGGATTTTTTTTGGCTTCAGGCTAACTGAATTTTGTTATGCAAAACTTCTGCCATGGCTAATGTATACTAACTGTTCTGTTTGAACACTGTCAAAGCAATGCAGGGTTTACAAAGAGAACGAATGGCACTGTGAACCCACTGGCTTACCTGACCAAGAAGGGGTTCGAGATGCTGACTTTGTACTGTACGTTAGTGCCCTCACTACTGAAAGGTGTGGCCATGAAAATATCATTGCCTATGCGGCCTACTGCCAGCTGGAAGCTGAAATGGACAGGCAAGTATTTGCTCTGGTCCAACCTCTTTTGTTTGGTTGGGGTTTGGTTTTTTTTGAATTAAATCTTCAAGTTTTTAATTGTTTAGGCGTGGAGTTTGTTTGCCTGTCTTGCATAGTATAGCGAAGTAGAAGTTATTATGGAAAGAGGCACACACTATATGTAAAACCAGAAAACCAACAGCTTGTGCACAACTTGCAAAGCTGAGGCATTTAAGTCCAAGCTAAATCTCCACTGATATTGCCTAAACACCATATGGGCCTTATCTGTGTTGCTTTTGTTTCTAGTTTCGTTGTAGCCATTGTAACAAGACACTTTGTACATCTACAGTGCCTTACCTAGAATTCCTGTTTCCTGTACTGCTGTCACTAACCTCCTGTGCAGAGACTGATCTCACCTCTCCCCATTTCAGCAGCAAACTAGTCACTGTGCTCTTAACAATCTATTTATTAATGATTGGGGAAATTGTTTTTATAAGGACTTATGTTAATCTCCCCTTTCTTTTAAATATCCTACAATCTAATTTTAAAACTGTCTTCCAGGCCAATAGCAGGATATGCCAACTTGTGTCCAAATATGATTTCAACCCAAGCTCAGGAATTTGTTGGCATGTTGTCTACGGTGAAACACGAGATTATTCATGCACTGGTAAGGGTTGATGTTGTAAAACATGTTGCACTCAAATTTGCATCTGCTTCCTTGCGTATCTGCAGCTTATTGCAAGAGAAGGGTGTTTAGTGGAGGAAAGCTCTTGCTTTGCCCCCCTCGGTTTGTGTGTTAATTGCCTTGAGGTGCAGTACAGGTGCAGTGTGTCTGCTGTGGATGTGATAACTCATCATGGCATCTGAGCTGGTATGTGAATATCTGACCAATGATTTCTGTGTGCTTTGGTTTAATTTGAAGGGTTTCTCTGCTGGACTGTTTGCATTTTACCGCGATGACGATGGAAAACCTCTGACAGCAAGATACGCAGATGGATTCCCTCTCTTTAATGAAAGGTACTTTATTTTTTGGACTTCTCCTATGCCCATTGAAGGATGTATTCTTGCTGTCAATGTGTTGAAAATCCAACTTCATTCCTCTATTGGAATACTTGCCTTGGTTATGTTGAATCATTGGCGCATCTGGGATTTTTTTAGTCTTTACATTGGCATTAAGCACATACATAATCCACGCATATTCCAAACTGAGGCAGGAATCCATTTATCAGGAGGCTTGAAGTTAAGCATTAAAACTACCTGTGCTTAAATGTTAATGCTTTCTTAACACCTGACTCAATTGAGACTTGTATTTTCTGCAGGCTGTCTAATGTCAGTGCAGTGCATATTTAAGGCCGATATCAATCATACCAGGTTTATGGTTTCGCAGAACTGACAATGTGTGTAGTCTGCTGGGTGATTTTTCTGACTTGTTATGGAATGAACAGTTTGAATGTTTTTTCTTCATTTAATTGCTAATAGAAGTGTTCTCAATTTTGGGGTTTTTTTATGTGGAAGGATAGAGAGCTTTTGGGTTTGTTTGCTTTCCTTTTTATAATAGAAATTCTGAGGACTTTGATTTCCTATGCTTCTGGTAACTGCAGAAAACCCATCTTGACTCCACAGACATCTCTTCAGTAATCTGTCTCATTAAATCAGAGCGTATCTCACGAAGGTGATATGCTGCATGATTAATTTCATTTCAGAAAGGCTGAGGAAGTACAGAGGTTATTCATGACTCTGTTTCTTACAGAGATAAATCTTTGTACAGCAGTGTGTACTTGCAGGAAAGATTTGTAACCAAAATGTTGTTCTTGCAGTCTAGGTTTGTATCAGTGGAGCAATAAAGTCGTTCATAAAGCGGTGAGGTTGTGGGACATACGTGGTGGCAAAATGCTGCGCCATGCTGTTAACCTCCTGATAACACCTCGGGTTGTTGTAAGTGTGCAGGAACTTAAGCTTTTATACTTTGTCATAAATATTCCTTGTTCTTTAAGAACTAATAACCTGACATTGAATACTCTTTTCCTGAAAGTGTGCCCCAAAGACTGTGCGATTAAAATGGCATGATTAGTTGAGAGGGCTTATCCCAAGTAAAGTGGGAAATGATTGACAGATACAGTAAGAAATAAAAATAAATTGACATAGTAAGAGATGACAAAGGGACTGGGATGTTAAATTCTAAAAGGTTAAGCAAAGTTCATGTTAGATTCCTTAATGCCCCTCTTCAGATGTTTTCATACAGACTTAAACACCTAGTATTCCCGTTGCCTTAACAGATAGCATTGCCTCTGCTTTTCTCATTTTAAAGTATATTTTTCTACTTTTTCTTTTAAAAGTATTGTTTTAGCCCTTTTCTAATTTTATCAATTACAAAATAATGCAGTTAACATTTTGTCATGTTTAAAAAGAAATTCCTCAAGTATTCTTGGCAACCTTTGTTGCTTCCCACACCTCTGACTCTTCCTCCCCACCCCCAGCAGAACATATGCCTAAGTGTTATAAATTGGTATTGGAAGTAAGTTACAGTGTCAATCATATTTGGCCACAAATAATCTCTTAGTTTGTCTTAAATCTAACACAATACATAGAGCAAATGTGGTTTAATTACCTCTGTTTTAAAAACTATTAAGAGCAGTAGCAGTGCTCCTGGGTTAGGGCTGCACTGGGGACATCTGAGTGCCTGGCCATAAGACCATGGTGATTGTGATGCTTCTTAAGACTCATGCAAAATGATGCTCACTATGCAAAACCAGTTGGCATGTAAAGCTTCCTAATAGAAAAGTGGAGTTTTTTACTCTGAAATGTTTGACACAAGCAGGGCTGTAGTGTTCCCACAGTGTTTGGGGTTTTTGATTGTGGGTTTGTTTTATTTTGGGTTTTTTTTTTTGGCTTGTATTTTTGTGGTTTGGTTTAGGTTGTTTTTCAGTATGGTCTTCAGTGTATGCAGGCTGTTCTCAGCTAAATGCATGGCTGTTTTATCCATCACTTATTTCCAGGAGATTAGCAGACAGATTGTGAAGTTTGATGTTGGGGTACTTGCTGACTTAGCTTCTGAGGAAAACAAGATGATAGAAAAAGGAATGTGGAAATAATTTTAAAAGATAATACTAGAAGATTAGGACTGCACCTGTGTCTCAGTATTTTGAGAGTTGTGTTGAAATGTTTTCTTTTTAGGAAGAAGCTCGAAAACATTTTAATTGTCCAATTCTAGAGGGAATGGAGCTTGAAAATCAAGGTGGCATGGGTACTGAGCTCAATCACTGGGAGAAGAGATTGTTGGAGGTTAGTCCTGATATTAGGAATGGAGAGGGATGTGGGAATGTCTGCTCCCCCTGCACTTATTTTTAGTTTATACTGGTAACTGCTGGGGCTTTGAAAATGCAGATGTATTAAATATACTGCAAAGAGTGCTGAACCATGAATGCTTAAATGTCCAGTTTGTAGATAAATCCCTCTTTACCTTACTGCTGGGCCTCAGATTACAAGTTTGAGAAGCTGATTACTAAAAAACTAAATGTCTCTAACGTGCTGCTTAACCTTTTGAGAAGATATGCTCCCTTCTTAGGGGAAAGGGTGTTCTTTTGAATCAATTCATCTTTGTCACGTTCTGCCTTTCATACATCAAATATTTTATCATTCTATTGATTCATTATCTTGATCTTTACTGCTGTGCCCTAGGGTTAGTTTTTGCCATCTCGGCTCCAGAGCCTCATGTGAGGAAGGAAACACTTACTTCCCTCCTGACATTTAAGCCTATTTTTATTTGTAATTTGCTGTCTGTGATATTTTGGGCAGAGATAGGCTTTCTCATTATTGTTGTGTGCATTGTGGTGAACAAGAAGGCAAATGCTTCGGGACAGACCTTTTCCTGGAAGTAACCTTGAAAATCGTGTGTTTCTTGAGACCAAAATTTTTAGCTTTCCTGCTTTTCATTGACCTTTGGTGTGGAACAGTAGATTAAAGCCAACTGGAAGGACTGCCATTAGAATGAGGATAAATTCTAAGGATTGAATAAGATTAGCAAAAAGGAGATAAAGCAGACTAGCAATTACTTCCCAGAGAAAGTTTTTATTTGGAAAGTAACCCATATAGTTTGGTTTTGGTCTTGACCCAACTCTCCTTAGGTATTGTAGTGGTAGCAAACTTGGTGAGTCGTCTGGTGGTAACTCCTCCTAACAGCAGTAGTGGAGAGGAAAGGCTGGAAAACTCTGTGTTTTTGCAGAAATAATAAAAATGAGATGAAGTTTGGTGATAGAAATTCCCAAGTTGTATAATTAAGGGTGAGTGACTCTCACTGTAAGCCTGAAGTGTTTATGGAAATGACTGAGCAGGAAAAAAGACACGGGTTTTACAATTGTCGGTTAAAAGATGGTTAGGAAACTCCAGGGTGACTAGAGTTGGTCTTTGAGGATGGTGTGAACTTGCTTTTTAAGTGATATGGAAGATTGCTGTATCACTTACTTTATTAATGCAGCAGTCTTCCATATCACTTAGATCTTCCTTTGAAGTGCTGTGTTCCTTTAGTCATGTGTCCCATGTACCTTGCTCCTGGAAAGGGCTACTAGAAGTTCTATGACAAAGACTAGTCTTGCACAAGAAAATGAAATTAATTTCATTTTAAGAAAAGGAGACAGAAGATTTGGTGTGATTACTACTGGTAAATATGTTAGAAGAACAAAGGTTTTTATTTTACCTAAAGAAAAATGAGTACACATAGGTCTTGAGTAAGGTTTAGCTGGAGTTTGGAATAAGGTTTCTGACTTGTAGGGTTCTGAAGCTTTGTAGGGTGGAGCGGAGAAGGGACTTGACCTTTTTGATCCCTTTAATGAAAGCTGTTGAGATTAGATTGTCAGTAGTAAAATGGGACTGGATGTAAAATGCTTTTCCATAGGAAGCACTTCCTTACAGTCATGACTTTCAGTGGCTCACTAATAGTAACTGGTAACTTTCAGAATGAAGCAATGACTGGATCCCATACACAGAATCGAGTCTTTTCCAGGATCACCTTGGCGTTAATGGAAGACACAGGGTAAGAATTAATAAAAATGAGGCTTTTTTGGTTCCTTTGTGTTTGCTTTTCATTGTACTTGGGGCTTAGATTTTTATTTTTTTTGGAACTGGTGCACTTGTGCTTATCCATCTGCAGCACAGTAAATAACTGACACAGCTAACACTACATTAGGCAAGGAGTTATACCTAGTATGTTGATTTTAGTTAATGTATTTCAAACCCCATACATTCTTAATCTAGCCTGAAAGAAACATTGCAGTGCATAGTACTATTTGTGTACTTTTTTTCTTAATATAAGTCTTCTCTCAGTTGTATCCAGTACATATTTGTTATTTTTTCAGCTCTTCTTGCAGATAGAAAGCCTACATGGAGGAAGAGCAAAATTGTCTGAAATGTTGTTGTTCCTTTGCAGATCACAGTGGATTGCTGTTGAACAAATAAGCAATATAATTTTCATTTCTCTTTAGAGATATATTTTATTGAGAGATAGTGGAATTGTAAAATATTTTGCTATAGGCAGAAAGGGATGCAGTTTCCATTCTTCTAATTATTTGAAGACCTTTATAGTATAGTATGAAGTTCTTTGAACTGCTGTCTCATTAATCAGAACACTGATTTTTGAAGTAACTCTCTTATTTTGAAATACCTTTACAGCTGGTACAAAGCAAATTACAGCATGGCAGAGAAGTTAGATTGGGGACGCAATAAGGGCTGTGACTTTGTAATGAAGAGCTGTAAATTCTGGATCGACCAAAGGAGACAGAAGTAAGAATACGGTATTTTTTAAAAATAGAGGAAACCTGATGTTTGTTTACATTTGTCCTTCAAATGCAATTCAGTAAAAAGAGATAGATACAGATTAACAAGGGATGCTGTGCTAAGTAGCTTCAGAATGCACCCAAGTAGGAGCATGCCAAATGCATTAAGAGCAGAAGCACCCCATGCAATAAATAGAGCCAAACATCTGGGGGTGTAGAATGCATTTGTACTATAAGAAAGCTTTGGGGATGGGGAGCTTAATCTAAGAGTGTTTGCTTTCTTATTTTGTCCTTTTTAATTGGAAATGCCAGCCAGTATCGCTTTGCTTTACTGGATGTCTCCTTAAAGCAACTTGAGATGATAGCCATCTTCAAAACAAAGCCCTCCTCCTTTCTTTGTTATAATACTCATAGGTTTCTAGGGCACAGATGCATAGTGGGCCTGTTTGGCTTTTATGTTTTGGAGGTTTTGGTTTTTAAAGTTTACAAAGCGATGTCTTTAAAGGGGTGAGTGCATTGTAACTTTGTTTGTCATGTTATGACTTCTCTAATTTAAAGAATATCTATACAAATAATCATTAGCCTCCAGAGAAGTTGTTGGTGCTTCCTTGTGTGATTGACTGATTGTGGGGGAGTATGGGAGCAGTTTTGGCAGAGTGCTTAGTTCCATTACGAAAAGTGGTTACATGATCTAATGTGAAGGGTTTTTTTTAGGAGGCAATTAATCAGCCCATACTGTGATACTTTGAGGAGTAATCCTTTGCAGTTAACCTGCAGGCAGGACCAAAGAGCTGTAGCAGTGTGCAACTTGCAGAAGTTTCCAAAGCAGTTACCTCAGGAATATCAGGTACAATGGATCTTACTTTACCAAATAACTGAATGTTTTCATGTTTGTGCTTTGCAGCAAGCTGGTCCTATTTGGTGGATATTTTTTTTTCCCTTCTGAACTGAAATTAGAGTATAATTACTGTGAAAAGTGTCTGCTTAGGTTCTTAAAAGGAATCTGGAGGCTGAAAGAAAGCCCTGCAGTCATAATAGAACAGTAAGGATGGCACTTGGGCATCTAAGCAGGTATCGGATGGAAATGTTCCTGAATAACAGAGGTCCCCCAGAATGCTTTGTTTGGGGTGTTTCTTTACCCAGTCAGCTGCACGCTCAGAAATGTGTTCTGTTTCATTGTAGAGAATGTTATGATTGCAGAAGGGTTGGGGGGCAGGGCATTTGATATGTGCAGTGTGAATGTTTCTGCATTATTTAAGTATTCTTAAATACTTGAGGTTCATGGGTATTGTTAGTTGCTGTTAATAGCCTTCTGTTTAAAAACCAGTTGTATGTTTGTCTTTGCACAAACTGCTTCACTACCTGTTTTGTTTTGCAGTATTTTGACAGTCTTAATGGTGTACCAGCAGAAGAATTGCCTTATTATGGTGGCTCAGTAGAAATTGCTGACTATTGTCCCTTTAGTCAAGAGTTCAGTTGGCATTTAAGTGGTGAATTTCAACGCAGCTCAGACTGTAGAATAATCGAAAACCAACCAGGTCAGTTTTCAGGACTTAAGCATGGTATTTAAGAGACTGTTTTTGTTAATCTGGAGTGGACTTGCTATATATCCAGACTAATTGGATGTGAAATTAGTTTTACACTACTAGCTGTGTAAAAGCTGTGCTGGGGTGTGAACATGGCACAACTACCTTGTACACTGAGGGAGCAAACACATCTAACACAAGAACTGTGTAACAGCTGAGTGGAAATTAACCTCAAATGATCCACATATAATGAAAGGTTGGGGATGGGTGGGGTGGTTGGCTTCTTCTGGATCTCTGAAAAACAATTGCTTTCCACCTTTGTATGTTTGTTTTGTTCAATGCAAGTAGCTTTGTGAATTACCAGAACATGGGCTTGTCTGCTAGGGTGGTGCATGAATGCTCAACGTTGTGGAGCTCCAGAATGCTCTAGGATGTTCCTTGTCTGTGCAGTTGACTTAAACAAGCAAACACTCTCTGCCCTGAAGCGAGCAATCACAGCTGGTGCTCCCTGGGGGCAAACACATCCACACAGTTGTGATTGAAAGTACTTGCTTTTCTTTATTTTTTTTTTTTCCCTTTAAATCTTGGGTTTCTTCCCACTTTATATTCAAGACAGTATAGTTCCTAACTTGATGATTAATGGTCTGAAAGATTCCAAAAGTAAACCTTGAATTGTGTGTGGAGACATTGACTAATTATAGCGCACTAAGTTGATGTGGATTTTCTGTTCCCTTAATAAGTTTCAGTCCAGTTATGTTTGTTCTACCTTAGATCCTACCAAAAACTATGGGGCAGAGAAATACGGACCCAACTCTGTATGTCTCATTCAGAAGTCTGCTTTTGTCATGGAACAGTGCAGGAGGAAACTCAGTTACCCTGACTGGGGTAGTGGGTGCTATCAAGTAAGTATGTGTTGGGTTTTTAGTTTTCAGAGTAACACTGAAGGGAAAATTCAGGCGTAAAATGTAGGTTCTGACTGCTAGGACTTGGCATCAGGACACCACGTGATCATCTTTGCCTTAAATCACTAGATTGTATGATGTGCTTTGAAAATAAACAGCTTCCAACCATAAGCCTGTAGTTCATAGATCATGCATCAAGTTAAGCATGTGACCTCTGGGGAGGTTTGTGTGTTACTGCCAGGCTTGTTAGGCACTTTGTCCATCTTACTCCTGTGATACTTCCTCCACAGTGAAGTTGGAATAGTTATATTGCAGTCTTCTGTTGTTGAAGCTTAATTAGTCACTCCTGATTTTTCAAAAGTGGAAAGGACTGTGCATGTGTCACTTAGATTTCATTATCCTTCTCAGGAATATCCCACTAAAGGTGTCACTTCCAACAGCAGCACAACTCTAAAAAAGGAGTCCTTAGCAGAAGCTGAATTTTACTGGTTCTCAGTTGATGATCTATATAACTGCATGAAAAGAGTAGAGTCAGTGCTTTAAAGCATTCTCCAACCAAATAGTTGCTCTGAGTGCATTAAAGTACTTGCAGTTAATCTGTGCTGCAACACCAGCTGCTTACTGAATGTAGTGTTTACTCAGTGACAGAACCTCCAAACCCCAGAACATATTTCTGGTAAATCACAACACAGACTTGACTTTATTCTTTCATTTTAAGGTTTCTTGTTCTCCACAAGGGCTGCATGTTTGGGTCAAGGACATCATGTACTTGTGCAGCCGCTCAGGGCAGGTTTTAACTGTGAGCATCCAGATGAATGGCTGGATACACGCTGGGAATCTGATTTGCCCAGCCTGTTCAGACTTCTGTGACTCCTGCCCTCCAGAGCGGGATCCTCCAGCTTTGAACTTAACAAGAGCTGCACCAATTGGTAGGTTTCCTTATGATTTGCTGAAGTGAAACTTAATGTGAAATGTCTGAAAGCACTAAACAGGAAAAGAGAGCTATGGGCTAGCTATCCTCGGTGTGGGGGTTGAAGAAAGACAGCACAGTTGCTCTGCTTTTTGCTGTGCAGTTATGCTTTCATTTCTGGGATCAGGATGGTGGCTAACATAGGAGAAATGTACCTGAAACCAGACTACATCATGTCATGCCTCCTTCTGATAATCATCCCAGAAATCTAGCTTTAGCCTAGCACTCTTCCAGTACATCTGATCTGTGTTTTGAAGGCTTTACCATTCTTATAACCTCCAAAATCATTGCCTTGGTGGAAAGCCTGTTCTCACTTGTGTAACTTCCCATTGACAGTGTTAATGCTGTAATCCAGAACCTGAAAAAGAAGTGTTTGCTTTTTGAGGGAGGAAAAAAGCTTAATTCTCTGACTACCAGTCAGTGTTTTGTCAAGAACAGGTGGCTTTCTAAAAAGCCAGTGGATGAAAGAGAACAGCCTTTACAGTATTTTGCACTAGTGGCTTATTTTTAAACTTTAACCAATTCTTTACCTGCTGGATGTGCTGCCTCTAGTGCAGCTTTCAAAGAAAAAAAAATAAACCCGTTCAGTTTACTTACACATGTGATTGTTTCTGGAAAGCAGTGGTGTGCTTGGGTTTGTGTGTAGCAGTACAGATAGTTTTGTTTCAATGTTTTAGTGGTTGGTGGAATGACTCCTGTAGGTTAGATCTTATCATGAGAAAGCTGTAACCTAGGAGACTCACATCTGCTAGCATCTATTTGACTTCATGCTTTCACAGAGATATATATAGATCTATGTCTGTGTGTATGCTCAGGATGTCATCTGTGCAAGCTTACATCTGTGGCTGTGTGATTACCTACCATACAAACTCCTTGTTCACGTATTAGGTTTCCCCCATCCCTCTTTTTCCCCTCCTTTTTTTCTTTTTTTTTCTTGAGCTTGGTGTTTTGTGATTTGGTGTTTTTATGACTTAACAGCCAGGCAGATCCAAAGTATCCATAAAACAGGCTTTTGAGAGTCTGGGGGTTTGAAATGCTGCTTCTCCCCAGTCATGCCATAGGGAACCTGCTGATTTTTTTATTTAATTTTTTTTTTTCCCATGCAATATCAATAAATTTTTCTCATTCCTCCTCCTGATGGGTGTTAGTGAAAGAACGCAAAAATGTATTTAATTATAAAGGGAATAATCATGTCATTTGGTTGGTTTGAATTCCCAGCCTTGAACGCTGGAATAAATCAGTGCAGATTACTGCAGATGTGGGTTTGCTCTTCAGTGGTTTTTTAGTGTTGTATTTGTTATTTTATCTTCTCTTTAAATAGAAAATTTATAAGCTTTATGCTGTTTTGGTTTTTTTTTTATTTTAGATTTATGTTCCTGCTCATCTAGCCTGGTAGTAACCCTCTGGCTGTTGATGGCTAACTTAATTCCGCTGCTCACAGGGCTGTTTCTCTGCGCATAGAGCTGAGCATGGGGCAAGAAGATGTTCCCAGATGACACACCACCCAGTTGCACTCCTTATTGTGGAGCACTAAGGGGTTTTGTCTCTGCAGGCAGCTGTCTTCTGCTGAACTTTTCTCTCTCCTGGCAAGTATTGGTGCAGAGAGTATTCAGAGAGGCACTGACAAAAGCAGCCAGACTTTGAGAGGAGGAAAATTTACCTTGTCCTCTCAGTAAGTGCCAGCATTCTTCCGAATTGCAACCTTGGACTCTTTTTGACACAGTAGCAAGATGCACTATGCCAGCTGTGTCAGACTACCTGGCAACTCAGTCGCAATTGGAAGTGAGAACTCTTCTGAAATAGGAGTGTGAGGGTTGTTTTTCTGTTAGGTCCTCTGTGTGACTGGCAGCAAATCATCATCAAACTGGAAGTATACCTCGGTGGTTTAGTCAAAAGCCATGTGAAAATCAGTTGTCATCACTGCAAATGACCCAGGCTTAAACAGGCCTGGGAATCTCTGTTTGGTTTGTTTTGTCAATTTTTATGATTTATGGAGGGAAAGAAATAATTTAATGGCTTAGACCAGTGGTTGGCAATCGTCTCCACAACTGGATTCTGCAGCTTTGAGGCTTCTCAGAATTCATATCAGTTTGTGGTAAAGCTGCTAATTCTTAGGGTTCACTTAAACCTTCCCCCGTGCACAAAGTGGAATTTCAGGCTGGTAACCAAGACAACTGTCTAGAAATCCCATTCTCCTTTAGCATGTGCCAGTTCTACTGTGAATTTTAATACAGCAAATGTCTGAATATTCTCAGTACTTTGCTGGGCAAATGCACTTCAGCACTGACACCCAGTCTGTAATGTTGGGGCAGGTTTTCCAATTATGAATTTTGTTGGGTTTTTTCCTTAAATAATGGCATTATTATTTTTAAATAGTATAAACATAAATGCAGCTGTTCTCACTTTTTTTTGAAGGGCAAACCAGTAGCAATGGCAGCTATAATCTTACAGGACCATATTGACTTATTTAGACCAAAAACTACATTGAATGTGCACAGAAAAGTCTCATCTGTCTTTTTTTCCTCTTTTTTCCTGCATTGCATTTCCTGAACATACCAATACTGTGGACTGAGTAATAAGCTGAGAATGAGGCACTTTGAACCACACGAGGGCACACCTTCGTGCCAAATTAACCATCTGATGGGCTAAATATAGAAGAGGAAGGAAATGAGCAAAGCCTGTCTAAGAACAGCTGCTCTATAGGACACTTGTAAGGATGGTTTTTGTTTGCTTCTGACTATAATGTGTTAGAAATAACCCTGTTTGGAGTAAAAGAAACACTTCTGTGGTCAGTCCTGTTAGGAGAACTTTCATTCTCAGAAAGGTGTTAAACCTGAGTGAGCAGATGTGCCCAGTGCAATGAAAATGCAAATATATGGGGAAAAGATGCTACTCCTGTTTTTAAATGTGCTGTGATGTTAGAATTGCTGGTGACTAGATCCCTTTCCAAAATGAAAGGGGGCTGAAAGGAGTAAAACTACTTTAGCTACAATTAAACTTGTTTAGTGATAGGACTTCCATGGTAATTGTAAGCAAGTCTTGGTGCCTGCTGGACTTGTTTCTCTCTTTTTATTTATTTAAAGAAACTTACAACATCATTGTGGTGGGTAAGCTGCAACCTAAACCTTCAGAAGGCACTTGAGAGAGAGAGCACCTTGTGCTGGGCTAGTTCCCCTTCCTAACTGCAGGCTGAGTTTGCTGTGAATTGTATGAGGCCTAGGCTGACCTTAAATAGGTGTTTCTGAGAAGCAATACAAATTAGCAATCAAATGCTTTATGTGTATACAAGTTTGAATCAAGAAACACTCCAATTAATGTGAACACTGATTATTTTAATATATGCACAATCAACAGTCAGTGTAAACTGATTCCTTGAAAACATAATGGTTTGAGAACACATCTTGGGTCCCAGAGGTTGATATTGTATTTTTTCGTCTGTTGTGCAATAATAGGGTTTAAATGGTATCGCTCATCAAGAATGCTTTTGATACTTGAAGAGAAATTATGGGTTATTTTTTCTTACTGTGAAATATTTGCACTGTCTGAACTTTCTGGTTAACTTTATAATTGTTGAAACTTTTTTACTGGTGTTAATTTATTGTGCTCAGTATTTGATATGCTGGTCTCCTGTCTGTAAGTGTGAAAGTTGTCATATTTAAGTGAATTTTTTTATCTTCTACACAGTTGTTTGTCTCGAGGGCTTTTCTTTTATTCTCTCTTCCTGAGAACTCACTGGAAGGTGAAAGATGGCTTAAAGTCGATGCTTACCTACTTCCCAGTTGCACATGTTAATTAAAGGGGCTGTGGTGCATTGTACCTACAGGGAAAGGTCTATCTTCCTGTCAGAGCTCTTGTGGTCTGATTCACCTGTACCTGCCGAGTAGCTGCATCAGTGAATCCAGTGAAGTAAAACTCTTACTGCCTTAATCATCTGAGATTTCAGTGGTAATTTCTTTGACGTGCAGCCCTTCAGCTGGCTGTGAGCTGCAGAACTGGACGTGGCTTTGGGGAGTTGGGGAGGGAGGGTACTTAAGCAGGCAGAATCCAACGTGTTGTGTCCTGTCAGTGCGTTAGCAGATGTAGCTGTGTTGGAAGTGCCAAGAGCTGTGTCTCATCCAATTTGAAGTGAGAATGAACTGGTGACTGTCAAAAAGCATTTCAGTAAAACTGACTACCTCAGTTCTGTTTGTCTTTCATGGAATGGTCAGGGCTGGAAGGGACCTTATAAAGATCATCAAGTTCCAACCCCCTGCCTTGAGCAGGGACACCTTTTAAACGTCTAGCCTGCTGTGAACTTCCATATCTTGTGATGAATTAAGCAAAAAGGCATCTCGGGTTTTTAAGAGCAAAATCAATACAGTAGGAAGCATAAGCCATGTCTGTGTGTAGAATGCAGCTAAAGTTGTAGCTTAAACCAGTCAGTTATGTAGCCTTAATTCCCCAGTAAAGGTCGGGATTGGTTGTAGATAAATACAAAGCTTGCAGGCAGCTACTATAGGTGTTCTGACCGTATTATGGCAAGTCCATCCTATTGCATCTCTTAACATGTGAAAACTTTGAAATGTTGCTCAAATAAGCCTTTATCTTTTCAGCAGAGGGACAGGCAGCCCTGGAAGTAGCCTGGAGACATGAATCAGAGAGGTTGTCTGTACCAGAAACACTTTTACTGTATAATGTCCACAGTTTTAATTGCAAAGAACATTTCATGATGGCTTATGAAAGTAATTAGCCTTGTAGTCTTTTTTCACCCTGGCAGTTCATATCCATAGCTCATATCCTTTCAGTTACCTGCTTTAGCAGGGGGGTTGGACCTGACGATCTCTTGAGGTCCCATCGAACCCCTACGACTCTGATTCAGTTAGAAGTTGAAGGAAGCTGTACTTCAGGAATGCATTTTTCTAGTGTTTCAGACAATTACAAGGAGGAAGGAAAGCTTTTGGCTGGAGTATGCAGCAAGTAAAAGCATGCTGAAAAGCAGGCACTTCATTCCTTGTGAGTCGGGACTTGGGAGACTCTAGCGGCACTGGATATAGGTTAATTACCACAAGAGAATGTTGACCCCTGTTAATTGACTGTCGGTCCAATGCAGCTCACTCTTTCTGCTGTGCACTAGGAGGAGCAGACTCCCTTACAAGGGCCACTTTCTAAATCTTTAAATCTTCCTGTCCTGCAAATCTTCCTGCCTGAATATACTCCAGCAGAGTGGGAGGTGTGGATCCTCCCTTCCTGCCTTTTCTAGGAGCAGCTTTCAGCCTCCAGGTCTCTCCCCCGAGAGATGCAACACGCTGCTGTCTCTTGGCTGAATGTATGGCTCCTCAGGACCTGGGTCTGTTTGTGCACTGACTGATATGATCATACTCTACCAGACATCCAAAGTGCAAATGTTGCCTTTCTAATGTGAAGCTTACCTTGGAGATCAGACAACTGTTTTGAGAGAACTGGCTGACCTTGAACATGTTTCCTATTTTGGTACAGAATGTAACTAGAGAACAAATTATTTTGCATAGATTTTCACTGGGTTGAGATATAAGGGCTAATTTTTGTTATTTATGGAGTAAAATCTTCCTTATTTCCAAAAGTATGTCATAGAAACAAATTGTTAATAAAATGTCTGTAGAAAAATGGACTTTTCTTGTCTCTTTCTTTGAGAACTGACAATTAACTGCAAGAAGAAGCACAATAAAGGGTTGCCATTATAAGTCATTTATTTTGTGAGAATTTTGGAAAAAAATTACATCAAGTCTGTATATTGATCACATTATTAAACTGTTACTTGATACAATTGAATGTAAAAATGTTCTATGTTGTTATTAGCCCATTGGTGACTTATCAGAAATTCAGCCTGCTGAAGTCAGGAGGTTCCTGGATTCTCTATCCCGTCCTCATGTATCTGATTCTGAAAAATTATGCAATGTTTAAGCCTTTCTCCTCCTTCATCTCTCCCCTGAAATGGAAGATCGTAATTCCCTGTGTTGTGTAAAGGAATTCCCCACACCATTCCTGTTTCAGGGGAAGGAATGCTGGCAGTGCCCTGCTGAGCCCCCAGCCCTTGTGCCACCAGACTCAGAGCTGGAGTTGCTGGGCTACCTCCACCGCTGCTCAGTGGGGATCGGTGGTGCTGCAGCCACTGCTTCTGGTACCCCAGGTAGTGGTAAGACAGTTTTTACATTATAATAACAAGTAATACATTTAGATATGCATATATATTACTCCAATAAACGTGAAAGACATAACAATATTCAAAAATGCAGAGTGGAGACAATTCTATAATCTAGCTTTTCTCTTTGTTTTTTTTCTTCCTAAGCAATAGGTCACCGAATACAGAGAGAGATTAAAAAGAAGCACTCTCCTTCCTCTCTGCTATTCTGGAAAATTGGATAAAGCAAAGAAAAAGTAGGTTACTCTTCCTTTTTGTTTGCCTTGTCTCAAAATAGGAGTCTTTCAAAAGGGTATTAAAGCTTATAAAACATGCCACTGTTCATTTCATAGATGGCTTCAACTCTGAAAAAACATCAGGTATGTAAAGTTACCCAAATACAGCTGTAAGGTTTAAAAACTGTTCTGTTTCTAAAATTAACCCTACTGGTAGTAAAATTAAAAAAAAAAACCCACCTGGTGTATGAACCAGCTTGTGTTTAAAATTCAGAAGTAGAAAGAGAGACATCTCTCTTCTGGAGTGTTAGGGGTGTTGTGCAAGCTACAGCAGGAGCAGAGGAGTCTGCAGTTGGGCAAGCACTGGGGAGCTGCACTGGTTTTGGCCCAGTGGAGTTACAACTCAGCCCAGCTTCAGGTGCAGTTGTACAGGATTTGTGTGCGTCTGCAGCGCTCACCTTCGTGCGTGTATGAACAGTCAAGTATCACAGAGGGATCTTCACTGTTACTTGTTATGTCCACAAAATAACAGCATTGCAGAGGTTGCAGGCTCTCCTGCATGCAAGCTCTCGTTCACACCCTGTCGACCTCCAGCTCCCCCCTCTCAGCCAGTAACAATTAATTACTGTGTCTTGCTGAGAAGTCCCACTGCTAACATAAACCTAAGTGGCTTATTCCAAATTATTTTTTCTGTATTTCAACAGAATACAGTATATTTAACACAGGTCAGACTGCTACTGAGGATTGTGAGCATCCTGAATCTGAGACTAACCCCTCCAAAACCCCTTCCTTCTTCCCCCTGCCCCTTAAACTCTGGGATTTATATATCTGCTGAACATTCATGTCTGTCTGAGCACAGTAACACTACCTATTTTTTTCCAAAGAGGCTTATGCAGGGGAAATGCCATAAGGAAGGACTGAATGTCACAAAACAATGTTATTTGTGTTTTGTGGGGACTTCTGGAAACCCAACATTTGCCCACGTGATTGTACCTTGCTGCTGTCAGTCCTTCTTTTCTTGCTAGACTTTTTCTGTTTGAATGAGTTCTTCAGTTCTTCTGCATCTCGTGCTGTTCTGTAAGTAGTATTAGTAGGCGAAATGCTGAGGTTCATGTGAGCTGGGTAGAGCTCTTGTTACAGAAATTACAAGGGGAGCTGCTTTCAGTCCACGAGAAGGTAATGTTAGGGAAACACCCACGGTGCTAACTCAAATCAAGTGCTGTTCAATTTTACATTCGTTTCCTGTTCCTTGGGTATAACGCTGAAATTAAAGGCAGATCTTTTTAATCCCCAGAATGAGGATACTGAAGTACATTCTTTGTTGCTTGTACAGCAAGCAGGCGTTGTCACACAACCTGTTTCTCTACTTTATTTGCTGTGGAGCAGACACGAGTCCGGGGGAAGATGAGGATGTGGCCGGGTGTGAGGAGAGGAGACCTCTAAATGTGCTCTGGGTGGTTCTGCAGGCACGCGATGAAATCCTGGATCGACTGACCCTCGTAGCAGATCTTGTAGATGGTGGTAAATAGTGGAAACCTAAAAGAAGCAAGTAGCAATTAATGTTTTTTTAAAAGGTTCTATCAATGTTTCCATTCCATGTATAATGGGGAAAACACTTTCATATTTTACATTAAAAGTGGAAAAGTTTCTTTATGATTTTAACTTGGAGGTGCCTTTACTGGAAAAATCTATAGAGTAATTATGCAGAGCTAGGGGCAATTCTCAGGGGACAGCAGGGAAGAGCTGTTTTGGAGACACAGTTCTTATCTGGTGTCTTTTATTTACAAAACATCTTCAATTGTGTATCCTCTTTTTCCTCCGGAGTGCAAAATTCATGTATTATTTGCATTCGTTACTGGCATCTAAAAGACTCAAAAGAACAGAAACGTCTGATGATTTTCTTTTCCTGGCTTAAAGGCTCTTTCCCCTCACAAGCTGTCTTAGTCATGATGTGGTAAAAAATGGCTGAGTCCCCTGAATGACGTGGAGCCGAGTGCGTAACTAAGTGCAATTACAGAGATACTATTGGATCAGGTTCTGATTTAAAGTTTGCCTCTTGCCAAAATGAGCTTTGCTTTTCTTTCTCATTTTTGAATGATAGTGACACTCAAATCTTCCATATCTGTTACAATTCTAATAGTTCTGTTGTTTTGGGGTTTTTTGGAAGTATTTATTTAGTGGTGCTGGACCCCTTGGTCCCACTAACGTACGAGAGGGAATGGGATGGAGGGGAGTCTGGCTTTTCTGTAGTGTAAGCTGAGACAGAGCTTTCAAACTATAAATAATCTTACATCATACCACACATTTAGAAGTGCTTTTTATCTCAGCAGTATTTGTGGCACTGAAGCATTGATACCAGCTCATGTTACCTGTTCAATGCATATAAATAATTATTGTTTAGGATTATGCTCCTGAATTTTATACTGAGACAACCCAGTTAACATTTGCACTGAGAGCCACGTTGCTGCAAGCTGTGGCAGTGATACACTGAGAACAAGAAATCCTCTGACCTACAGCCTGTCTTGGCGAGCTGACTGTGTACACCCTTCCATCCTGTGGAGGGGATGGGGATGTCTGGGAGCTCCTTTAGATTATTTCTTTGTTTCCTGTAGGTCTGTGGCTTGTTCCTCCTAGTGCTGTTCTACTGACAGTGGCAATGAGGAGGCAGGTGCAGCTCAGCTCTAACGGTGGCTCAAGGTGTAGGAAGCAGTGGTTGCAGAAATTAACAAGATAATTAAGCACAAGTGCTGTTAAGGAGGCTGTGAATAACTCGTAATTTGTTGTTGATTCAGTTGTTTGGGTTGTCTTTTTTTAAAAGCACTTACTTATCAAACAGGTTTTTCTGTTTCAGAATCTTGTAGACTTCTGCTGAGGTCTGAGGACCTTGCAGCTTTTGCCCGTTCAGCATCTCGTTTTCCAGTTCCTCAATGGACTAGAAGAGAGGAGAGCGGTTACTGCAGCCATACCAGTGGTTATTGAGCAGGTAAGCAGCTAGCAAAGCCTTTGTAGAGCACAGAAGGGTTTCCTGCTGTGTTAGTGTAAAGTATTTCAAACGCTCCTTACTTTTCCTGTGCGAGCAAAGGCTTCCGCTACTTTCCTGTTGCGCCCCCCGTAGCAGGTCGTGATCAGATCAGCGACGCCACAGCTCTCCAGAAAGGTGGCTATTGATACTGGTCCCTTGCAGAACATCTTGGCAAAGGCCACCATTTCCATAAGGCCCAAGCGTATAACCGCCGCCTTTGTGTTATCGCCGAAGTCCAGCCCGTCGCAGAACCCGGCTCCCACGGCTACGATGTTCTAAACACAGGTTAGTGACAAGTACAGAGGAGGAGAGGAAACAGTCAGGTGAGACGTGCAGCTTATCAGGGTACACTCAGCTTTAACAAACCCTACAAGTCTGAGTTTGCCCCGTTCCCCAGAAGCAGGTGCAATTTCCAGTGGTCACAAGGTCATGCTAGGGAGAAGGTGAACAGCTAGCTGCTGTCCAACAAGAGTAGCTGGGCTTCTAGAAGATTACCATGAAGTCTTCTCAGCTACTCCAGTGGGAAAAAAATCAAAGCAGCTCATTTAGTACAGCAATATTGCAATCACATAGTGTGCATGCAATAATGTTTTGTTTTTCTGCTAGTTCTGAGCTGGGACTTGAGGACCTTTCTGCTTTAACTATTTAATATATCCCACAAGGGCTCATTTTTATTTTGTTTAAATTTTTAAAAACATTTTTAGCAAAGTCAATACCAAAGCAGTGATTTCAAGAAGAGCAAAGATTGCCCCCAAAGCAGGAACAACTCCTCTCCCCACTGTGCCTGTCCCCAGCTCCAGTCTGCATCCAAAAGCAAAGCTTGGGGCTATTTGGCTTTGCACATAAAGAACCTTTCCTTTCCACATGTAAGGTTAAACAGGACTGATTCTTTCCCAGCCAGTAAACCTCCCTCCTCCAAGGACAGGTGAGTTACTGAAGCCCAAATGCATAAACATATAAAAAAGTACAACAGAGCATGGGCTGGAGTTGCTTCCAGGACATCTAAGAAAGTCCAAATCTCACTCACTGGAAATCTGGTGACTTTGGTATTGCTCTGGTATTGGGCATTGCTGAACGCTGTGCAGGCAGGATGCCAACACAGGGCATTGCTTCAGACACAAACTTTCCAGCAGGTTACTACTTGAACCATGGAAATAAGTTCTTAGTGAGCGCTACTGTATGTAGTAAGTCTTTGTTCCGTGTGCTTATGCTACACTGACAAGAAAATCCAGTGGACTGAAGTCTGCCCTCAAAAGCCTCTGGTTAGGTAAATATTCAAAATACAACTGTTTTGAAATGCTTTGCCAGCACTTACATTTTTAAGTAAGTTTTCTCTTTTTTAACAGATTGGAAAATTGGCACATGAACAGGTTGTCTGTGTTCATACTGTGGCAGGAGTCATGTTAGACCCTGTGGCTTACAGAAGACTCAGGTGAGGACAGAATTTGTCCCTCATAAAAACATTTTGGTTTGAAATCACTCACTTTTAAGGCTCCACAAATCTCCACTGTATCACAGTCAAGCACCACGGTGATCCTGAAATTGGGGGTCTGCATTAATTCTTTAAAGATCTCCCCTTGTTTTTCATCTTTGCAGCCTGTGGGAAGGAAGGAAGGATGGATGGATGGCAGCTAGAGCACTTCCACAGTGTTTCAGAGCACACACAGTTAACCAAAACGTGACCTAAGGCCCCAGTGACCACCTTGCTGCGACTGCTGAGCCTGACTGGCTGGTGCTAAACAGGAGATGTGCTGGTTCCTGCTGCTGGAAGCCAGTGTCAGATGTGTGTGAGTCCCAGGGCAGTGACCAGCCATGGCTTAATGTCACCTAAAGAGCTCACACCTCGGCAGCCTGAGGAAGCCAGCATGAGCACTGGCCCTGCCCAAGAGACGACTCACACGTCGCTTTGTGCAGCACAACGCTGTAATTGCTGCTTTGAAAACTGTCAGGCAGTCTAATTGCTGAGTGTTACTCTGGGGTGCAAGGGATTAATGCCCAATTAGTTCCCAATTACAGGGAGATCCGCAGATGATGAAGTTGAGCGTTGGTGCTGCTGGAACACTTCTGTTACCAGCTTTACTGTGGTCACATATGGTGTCTTTATAGTGCTAGCTGTATGGGGAGGGGGTGGAGAGCCCTCAGTGATAAAGGGACTGAGGTCTGCCTTTATCCAGAGAGCCCCTGCCCAGCTGGGCAAGGACTTCAGAAAGGAGTTGTTTCTCTAGATTTTGATAAGAGGCAGCTTGGTTTCCTTCAGGGGTTGCTCAGCAGTGAGTTTCACTGCCTGAGGCACCAGCTCTGGTACCTGTGGGATTTCTCCCTCACCTCACAAGAAACTTTGGTTTTGCGTCTTGTTCTTAATAATAATTGATGTTGGTTGGTGGATACCTGGTCTCTTTTGAGGTGGATGTTTCTGGGCTGTGTGGTTTTCCCTGAGGACAAAAGCAAGAGGCAGAGCTCTTTGCACAGCGATCATCACAGCATGGCTTCACACCAGGCCAGCAGAAGTTAAATTCCCCCAAGAAAATGACTATTGCTCAACTGCCCTTGCTGTGCTTAGTCCTTTAGCTGCTCCATCAGCAAATGCCCAGCCAGTATGGTGTTCACTATTCTGGTAACGTTTGCAAAGAATGGTATTGCAGCAACAATTCTTTTTGCCTTCCCTAGCTATGGTAGGATGTCACTTTAATCTCACCTGATTTACAAAAGAATCAATGGGTTGTAAAAGCTACTGCATGAACTTTCCAAGTCAGGTCAGACCCGGTTCTAGGGGGATCTGGGGCTACAGCCCAGTGAGCAGGCTGAGAGGGAGGAACAGAATGTTACTGGTGGTTTTGTTGTGGTTTGGGTTTGGTTTTTCAAACAAACAAATTTGAAGATGGAGAAATACACCTCAGGGAGCATGAGCACATGCGAGCTTCTGATTGCGCTTCTCTATTTAGTCTGTATAGTGTGTCAGCTGAGCTCAGTGCTGAGCTTTACAGACACAGAAGGTGGCTCTTGCCAGCTCCGACAGAAACAGGAATAAGGTGTAATTTCTCAATGGATTAAATTAGCTCTCAGCGCTGAAACCCACTGTCAGTTTGGATCTGACCCTGCCAGCACCAAACTCCCTGGAAGCCACACTGCCTCCCCGGGCTGAGCTCAGCAGGCACCCCACCACTCAGGAACAGCCTGGGACCTGTCATATCCCCCGCTACCTCCAGAGGCTGTAGGCAAAGTGAAACCAGAGCGAGCCGCTCTGATTCGCTCTTTGGGATAGTTACCGATGGTGGTTTCGCAGAACTTCTCATCAGCCACCTCCTTGGCGATGTTGGCCCCCATGAGCACGCTGATTTCTATGTTCAGCTTCTCTCGAATGAGGTCAGAGATGAGCTTCAGGCCATCGGGACCCTCGTCGATCCCCTGAGCAAAAGAGGATCGTTAACGCCAAGGTATTGGAACAGGGGAATGACAGCAGGAGCCTGCTGGTAAAGCAGAAAGCGACCTATTGCCTGCAGCTCTTGGCTTGTAACTGGAAAGATATGGGTCTGGCGTTCACTTGCATTAGCCATTGATATGAAGGTGCTGGCTTTGTACTCTGGTAACTGCAAAGTCAAGGCAAGTTGAGGGAGAAAAAGTAGCAGCAGTCAAGGTAACCTTGTCTCACATCCATAGCTGCCATCCCAGGGCTTTCTTTGATGCTGTAGATTTCCACACATTAAGACTCCTCTACTGCAGAACCAGGCTTTTAAATCAAGCCTACAAGCAGCAGCTTTTCTGCAAGATCCAAGTATTAACCTGATTGCTTCGCTGGTATTAAGGAGTATACTGAACGGTCTCAAAGGTCTCTTAAGCTAAAGAAAGAAGTAAATTTTGAGGAATTTCCTTCCTCTCCTCTGCATACTATTGCTTGGGAGAGAATTTCTATAGGAGGGGAAATAGGGTGGGGGGGATCTGCTATTGCAGTCTGAAAACTTGAATTGCAGTCCTTTCATTAAAATTTAAATTGGATATTTCCTTCAGTGCAAGCACTAGGAGAAGCAGTAGGCTATATTCCTGTGCCTTGCTGTTGGCTGTTAGTTTGAGATTCTCTTAAATATTAATTCCTTTTGAGATTATGACAATCTGGTACCTCTAACCTTAAAAAGATTCATTCCTCAATCCAAGCTGAGAGTTGAAACTGCTTCAGTTCTGCAAACTCATTAGTGTTATGTTTAATGCTGCCAAGAACAGCTTTGGCTTGTACTTGGAAGAAGCACTCGACCCAGCGTGTTCATCCCAGTTAAGAGTTAATGGAGGCTGTAGTGTAAGTATTTTTTCTGGCAGCAGGACCAGCTTAGGCAGCCCTCCCTCTGTCCTTTTCCACCCCTGGGCTGGTCCAAGTGGGAACTGATCCAGGCTAAAGATGTCTGGCAGAGACTGTTACCCTCAGCCCGGCTGTATCACCCATCCTTTTCCTACGAGCGGCAGAAGGATGGGTAAGCTTTACCTCTGGCGGGAAGATACACCCACATTTGGGCAAAGCATGGACCTGAGGACTGGGGCCCCTGCCCTTAAGTTGAAGCTCTTTATTTACTCCGTAGAGATGGAGTCTTGAGGAGGGGGCAGCTTACCTTGATCAGGGAAATCCCAAATGTCCCGGGTTTTATCTTGCCCGTGATCTGCTCGCAGATTCGCCCAAGGAATTGATGTGGCAGAACAAACACTAAAATGTCTGCCCCGCTTGTCGCTTCACCCACGTCTGGTACAGCCACCTGGGACCAGAGGGACAACCGAAATGAGCCTGCTCATGCCAGGTAGGAGTCCTCCCACCCTGCAAGATGCCAAAGCGCCAAAGCCACTGAAGACACATTGCAAATTAATTTGGATTTGTGGTGGGGTGTAGCTACTGCCTCTTCATGCAAGCAGCTGTGTCTCTCTCCTGAAAGACCCAAAGCAGGATAACTATTTAAGGTTTGGATTTTGGGGTTTTTTTATAATTTTGCTTTTAACTTGCCTCCATCCCAGCCCATGAGTGACCCCATGGTTCTGATGGACTGAGTGGCAGCAGCACCAGGGAGTACGGGGATGAAGTGGGGTGGTGGGACAGCTGCTTCTGGCAGTCCTTAGTTCTCATAAGAACATCCCTGAGAGCTCCTCAGGAACAGGCCCTATCAAAAGGCCAAGATTGTTATCACATTCAGGGTGGGAGATGGGTTGGTTGGTTTAAACATATAGTAGCCTGACCAGTTATTGACATGCTTGATAACTGGCAGAGAGGAAGGTGTGAGGGTGTCTCCAGGCTTTACTCCAGCAAGCTGATTTCTGCTGGTAAAGCCTCAGACCTTGCTGTAGTCGGGATGAGGCTGATTGCAAGTGATGACAAGCCTGTTGATCTGCTAGAGGGTTGTAAAAACAAGAGTCACAAGTCAGTTGTAGCCCAGGAGAGCTGTGTGCCAAGTTCAAACCCCACGAGCGCAAATATGCAACCTCAGCACTAAATGGAGCACTAAATAAAACCACTCTCCAAGCAGGGAGACCCACCACGTGCAGCCTCTTAACTTCCTTCTACAAGCAGCGCTGCTTCCTTTAATTCACAAACCAGTGGCACTGGGCAAACTCTCAATCAGCCATAAACAGCCCCATGCCTTGCTCCAGCAGCAGGAAATCATCTAAGCTGCTTAATTCAGGCAGAGATGCATAATTTGGCATTTTAAAAGTTCATGGAAATGAAGTACACTATATTTTTGGTGGGATTCACAGGATTATTAATTATAGCAGCGTGTTGCTATCCTGAAATCACCCGTGCACCAGCAGCTTGTTACTCATCTCCCTGTAAGCACAGCAGTCAGCTATGCTGTTGATTTCTTTTTCAGAAGAAGGGAGAGCAGTAGCTTTCCTTTCCCCCCTCCCCAGCAGATGTGGTGGGTTTGAAATATCTCAGCTCTGTGTAGACAGATTTCTAGGTTACAGTGATCCCTGCCAGAGAGGCGGATGGTGCCTGCCAGCACCCGACACAGCTGGGTCTTTGAAGTTGCGGGTGACAAAGGGGACAAGCAGAAGTCACAGAAGTGAGATACATTCCGGTGAGTTACTGGTGTCAGAGCGAGTTAGGTGGCAAACCAGAACAAAGCAGTGAGCTACTTCCCAGTTTTCATTTTGCCAGGTGGTGCCTCCCTGATAAAAAACAAAAATATTCCAGTGATAATCTTGTTTTTCCACCTTACCACATTTTGGGGTATCTTGTACCCAGGCAGATATTTAACGTTTTCATGTTCCTGGTTGATTATTTCTGAGAGTTTTCTTCCATTGATGATCTCTTCAAATACCCACATCCTGACAGTAGGATCAAATCTGTCAGAATTCTGAACATTTTTGCCAATGATTCTTGCTATGGCTGATCCCCTTTAAAAAGAAAGAAAATAAAAAGAGATTATTAATAGGAAACAAATAGTTTTATTGTGAATTGGAAATACAAACTATTCTAATAACTGGTACAAGGCCTGTGGTACAAAGCCATCTAGGTGTGCTCTCTGCATTTGTCAGGCAGCTTTACCCATGGCTGTCCCCCAAAACCCCCTCAGTTTAAAACCCCAGAAAGCAGAACCAGAGAAAATGTAATTGTACTAAGGGATCTGAAGTCACATCAGAGATTACAGAGTGTGCTGCACCATCAACAGCACTGAAAATACAGCATCTGGGATTAAAATCTCTTTTGTTCCTCAGATAATTCTTTTTTCCTGAAGTCCAACAAATGTGGAACAATCCAGGTGGCAAAGTGGTGCTGAGCGATCTCAGACAGGCTCTGTGCATCTCATCTAAACTAGGTGCATCCCCCTTTCCTACCAATAGCTGAACAGTTGCAATAAGGGGTTTATGTAAGAGCTGCATCTCAGAAATTGTTCTTTTCTTATTTAAGAAAAAATATATCTTCAACCCAATGGTTTCTCTTTATCTGTTGTTCTAATTAGCACTGTAACTGGATCTGTGATAGTTGTAGCCTGAGGACATTCAGCCACCTGGTTTACTCATCTTCAGCCTTGCTGAGCATCTTTTAATCTCAGTTCAGCCCATAATTTTATTCCTCCATCACCTCTGCAGCCTTGCAATCATTCACTTATTGGCAAGAGAGAATGAAAAATCCTGCAGAAAACACTGGAAGGATTGCTTAGTGCTCTTTAAATTATATGGGGAGGAGAGGTGATTATTTTTCCTCCTCTGTTTCCTCTCTCTGTTTTATGGCTGCTTTAATCGCTCAGGTACTGGCCATTTCACTAGCAGAGCAGAAAGAGGCGCTCCAGTTGCAACCTCTTGTCCTCTGACCCACTCGTAATGCACCTACAATGAGGAACATGAACCAGATTTGACTGTGGCACCATTTCTGGGCCTGATAAAGGTCTTGAGTATATCCAAGACGAAGTCCAGGTAGGTCTGTGCTGTCAGTGGTTCAAAGGGAAGCCATGTTGCAACTGGCTCTCCTTGGCCTGACCATGTTTTTGATGTAGCAGGATTGCACAAGGCTGAATTGCTCGATAAGTAATAAAAAATAAGGGCTACATCTTAATCTTTAATGATAAAGAAATCCTACTGAGATCAGGTTTTGTTTGGCTCACTGTTGACTGTATGCTCTAACCTGAGCTGCTGTAAGGATCTGGGGGGTTGTCTGGTTGGGTTGGGTTTGCTTTGGGTTTGCTTCCTTCATTAAAGGTTTGGTTTGATCTTTAGGGTTCTCCAAAACTCAATTTACTGAAGAATAGTAGAAGAAATCCACTCTTTTCAGATAGTTTTTAGAAGTAAAAACTGCCAATTGGTCTTTCTCCCCATCCCAGTTACATTAATTCCTGTTGGAAGTGATTTACATATTGCTAAGAAGAGGAAAGCTTTTATCTGGAGATTTCCTATCAGTACCATGAGAAAGCTTTGATGTACAATGACTCAAATACAACCCACAATTTACATATGTGAATATGAGAGTGTTCATGGCATACATCAGCTGTGACAAAAAATAGAGCTTGGCAGACTCAGCCAGTCCCTTCCCTGTACAACACAGTGTCAGATAGACTTATGTTTTCCCAAGGAGGTCTTAAGGACCTCAGCAGTTGCAGGGCTCTTCCCTTCCCCATCCAGCCCATCCCAGGACTTTGCTCTCTTAGCATTGGATCATCCTCAGGATTAACCTAAGTCACTCTTGCTAAAGTTTAAGTCAATTTCTATTCTGGATGGGTGGAATATTGTTTGTTCTCTTTTAGATGCTTGAAGATTGAATCACAGAATCATTTAGGTTGGAAAAGACCTCTAAGATCATTGAGTCCAACCATTAATTTTGCACTGCCAGGTTCACCACTGAACCCTGTCCCTCAGTGCCACATCTACATGTCTTTTAAATACCTCCAGGGATGGTGACTCAGCCACTTCCCTGGGCAGCCTGTTCCAATGCTTGACCCACCCTTTGGGTGAAGAAATGTTTCCTAATATCCAGTCTAGGCCTCGAGTGGTGCCATGGGAGGTTATTTCCTCTTGTCCTATCACTTGTTACTTGGAGAAATGTCTGACACCCACCTGGCCGCACCCTCCTTTCAGGTAGTTACAGAGAGTGATAAGGTCTCCCCTCAGCCTCCTCCTCTCCAGGCTAAACCACCCCAGGTCCCTCAGCTGCTCCTCATCAGACTTGTGCTCCAGACCCTTCACCAGCTTGTTGCCCTTCTCTGGACATGCTCCAGCACCTCAATGTCTTTCTTGTAGTGAGAGGCCCAAAGCTGAACACAGCATTTGAGGTGGAGCCTCACCAGTGCTGAGTTCAGGGGACGATCACTGCCCTGGTCCTGCTGGCCACACCATTCCTGACACCAGCCAGGATGCTGTTGGCCTTCTTGGCCACTGGGCACACCACTGGCTCACATTCAGTCCGCTGTTGACCAACACCCCAGATCCTTTTCTGACGGGCAGCTTTCCAGCCACCCTTCCCCAAGGCTGCAGCACTGCCTGGGGCTGTTGTGAGCCAAGTGCAGGACCAGGCACTGAGCCCGGTTGGACCTCATACAGTTGACCTTGACCCATCAAAGCAGCGTGCCCAGATCCCTCTGTAGAGCCTTCCCGGCCTCGAGCAGATCAACACTCCAACCCAACTTGGTGTTGTCTGCAAACTGACTGAGGGTGCACTCGATCCCCTCACCTAGATCACTGATAAAGACATTAAAGAGAACTGAGCCCTGGGGGACACCAGATGTAACTAGCCACCAACTGGATTTAGCTCCATTCACCACAAGTCTTTGGGCTCAGCCATCCAGACAGTTTTTTACCCAGTGAAGAATACGACTGTCCAAGCCATGAGCAGCCCGTTTCTCCAGGGGAATGCTGTGGGAAATGGTGTCAAGGGCTTTATCAAAGTCCAGACAGACAACATCCACAGCCTGTCCCTCATCCACTAGGTGGGTCACCTTGTCATAGAAGGAGACCAGGTCAGTCCAGCAGGACCTGCCTTTCATATATCCACAATGACTGGGCCTGATCACCTGGTTGTCCTGTATGTGCCATATGATGGCACTCAAGCTGATCTGCACCCAGGACCTCCCCAGTTAGCCAGGACCGCTACTAAATGATGGAAGGGTCTTGGTGAGCACTTAAAGACTGAGGCAAAGATAATAATGTCTTCTTTCAGTCTGTTAACCAACCACCCCGAATTTTTTAAATGATGGTATTGGTCAGGTTGGAAGGGACCATGAGAGGTCTCCAAAGTAGGAACAACACTGAGTTCAGATCAGTTGCTCAAGCCTTTGTTCAGCCAAGTCTTGAAAACTCTCCAAGGTCAACCTCCTCTCTGGGCAACCTGCCCCAATGCTCCAGTTATTCTCATAGGACTGGGCTATTTTTTCTCTCCTGTCTTTATATATTGAGTCAGAACATCCTATGATTGAATTTATGACCCCTGCCCCCTGTTTTGCTTCCATGTACCTCCATGAAAAGTCTGTCCATCTCTCCATGCTGGAGACAAGAACCTAGTTCAACCTGGATTTTCCCTGAGGACTCCAGAGTCCAAATGAATCTAAGAAGATTGGAGGAGCTTTTGGATTCTGAAGGGCCCAGGCAGTGAACTAAACCTCTGTTTTTAAAAACAGGTAACTGAGCCATGGTTGATGCAAACACAAACCCTCCTGCACCTGGCTGGCAACCACGAAATGCTGTGCAGCACTTAACTTCGCTTAACCGCATCACTTGTGAGCCTCCTGGCAGTGTTGACTTAGTCCCTGTGACCTGCTGAACTTCTGCAGCTGACATGAGCTATTGCAACATGCTGTGTCACATGTCAACCGCGTCTCTGAGCTGCAGGAAAGACTCCAGAGCAGTTATCTGAACTGTCACCCAAATATGCAGGAGGAACACAAGAAAAAAAAACCCAACAGTGTGGCTTTGTATTTCTGTGTTATGCTGAGACAACCTGTTCTGCCACAGAGCCTTGGAACTGCTGGGATTTAAACACCAGAGCACAATGTTTACCTCTTCCCCAGGAGCAAGAGATGGCCCCAGACAGGCAGGCAGTATGAGTAAGTAGATAGTATTGAATGAGCTGGGTGCTCTGTATCTCCATGGTGTAACTCTTAAGTTTGTAGGTACTCAATGCAAAAAAAGTCCCTAAAGCACAGATGTGAAGGAAGACAGCTAAGTGGCTTTGAGGAACATCTTATGGCAAGGGGACAACCTGGGAAAGGCAAGACCTGCTTGCCTGAGGATGCAGCAAGAGATAATGCAGGCTGTCACTCTGGGCTGACCAAAGGTACAAGCTGACTCCCAGATGTGCAGCCACAGCTGTTGAGGAGCTTAGAAGGGATAATGAGCTGTCTGTATGGCCTTGGGTGCCTGTGATTAGGGTGAGGGAGAAGATAGTGAGGAAGGAGGGACGTGAGCCCTGGAATGACATGGGGAAGGGGGCGGTTGGGGAAATGTTGGTGCAGAGATGACAGGGCAGGACCACATCCATCAGGGCCAGAGAAAGATGGACACATGATGATTAGTTCCTGGAGAAGACTTAGTTGTGCAATTACAAGTGAAAGGCTGTATCTGAGACATGCTGTGCCCAAGGAGCCTGTGGTCTAGAAAGAGCATGCATGTGGAGGCTCAGAAGGCAGAGGAATGGTTGTGCAAGGCCGGAAGGCAAAGAGCCGTGTTTTAACCGTGCTGTGTTTTCAGCAGCTCACAAGCAACCACTCCCTCACCTATTGATTGGATTTTGGCATTTGCTCCCACTTAGCTGTCAGATGCTTTCAAAAATCTTAAGGAGCTTGCCCTGGGTGTAGAAAAACAGCCCACAGAACTACCTGGAAGCTGGGTTTGCTAATCCCAAGCACACGCACATACATCTTGTTCTCCCTGTGCTCAGCTTACATAAACAGTAAGGAAAGTGAGCTGTGAAGTCCAGTGAGGTAGGGTTTGCTGACTTCAGTGGGGTCTGTCAGCCCTGAGGAGCTCCAGAGAGCCCTGCTTTCGTCCAGGCTGGAGAGGACCGAGCAGTAGCAGACATATTCCTATGATCAGAGATAAGGATAAACCTGACCGCAGTGCTTGTCAAAGGTTGCATCTGCACCAGGATGAAGCCGACTTGCCGAGGAGGCTGGAAGGGAAAGGTGCCAGGAAGTCGTGGCTTTCACTGAAGCCGATGCCCCAGTTCCCTCAAAGGAATACAAACGGCACCGCAGCTCTCCTCACTACTCAGGGCTTACGTTCGCGCTGCCTGGGCCCTGCCGCAGGCACACAGCTCTGATGCTCCTGGAACCTTGCCGCCCTGTCACCGGGCTTTAAATGGCTCATAGACCTCAGCGATGAGAACCTCGTGTCCTTCCAGAGCTCGCTGGCTGGTGCATCCCTCAGGGATGACGGTCCCTGCTGCCCACGGAGCCCAGAGGGCTCAGGCAGGGCAAAATGGGGATCAGGGCCGCGTTTTCAGGACCATGGAGACCCTCCGCCGCCTGTCCGCCCTCGCCGCCCGGCTCCCCCCGGCCCCCGCCGCTCCCCGCGCCGGACCTGTTGCAGAGCCCCCGGCAGCGGCGGCGGGGGGAGCCGGCCCGGGGGGTCCCGGCACGGCACGGCGGTCCCGGCACGCCGCTCCGCTGCGGGGGGAGAAAACAGGGAAGGAACGGAAAAAGGGGAAAAAAAGGAAGGAAAGACATAGGGGGAAGAAAGGGCTTTGTGGGGGAGGGAGGAGGGCAGAGGGGAGGCGGGGGAGGGAAGGTGCTCCCCCGCGCTGCGGCACTCACCAGTTCCCCGAGCCGACGATGCAGACGCGGAGCGGCGACATGCTGCGGGCTGCCCTCCCGCCCGGCGGTACTGCCGGCGGCTCGGCGCGGTTCTCCGCTCCCCTCCTCTCCCCTCCTCTCCTCGGCCCGGCTGCCAGCACCGCCCCTGCCGGCCCGGCCCCCGGCGCCTGCGGGAGAGACGGGCGTGAGCGGGCGGCGGCCCCGGGGGCAGTGCCAGCCCCCCTCGGCCCCGCCCGCAGCACCGCCGGCTTTGCTGCCTGCCTCGGTCCTTGCCCCTTGCTGCCCTACTGAGCCCGGGGGGATTCGCTGCCCCAACCAGGGAACGGAGAAGGTGATGCCTTCTCCGAAAGTGTCGGGAATGAGGACCTGCGCGGGGAGGGAGGCGGCTCTTCCGCGGTGTGGGACCTGTCTGCCCATCGGCAGGGCTTCTGCGGGGTGGGTAAGGTGTAGGAGTTTGGGAGGGATACAGGGCAGTGAGAAACATCTCGAGGTCCCAGCCGTCCTGCCAGGCACACAGGACAGCTTAAATTCTCCGACGGCTGAGGAGCACGCCAGAAGGGGGAAGGTTACGAGTGCGTTTGCAGATCCACGTTCAGCCAGTAAACCATGAGTTATAGCACAGTTCTTAATGTGGGGCATCACATGAAAGGTACCTGCAAGGAAGGATGAAACCTTCCAGCGGAGGGCTACAGAAATGATTTAGGGCCTGGTGCATATTCCCTGTGAGGAAAGGCTGAATGAACTGGGGCTGTTCAGCCTTAAGAAGACTGAGAGGGGATCTGATTAATGTTTATAAATAGCTGAAGTGCAAGACACAGGGGGAAATGGCCAACCTCTTTTCAGTGGTCTGTGGGGACAGGACAAGGGGCAATGGCCTAAAGTTGGAGCATATGAAGTTCTGCACCAATATGTGGAAGAACTTCACGGTGAGGGTGAAGTGGAGCACTGGGACAGGCTGCCCAGGGGGATTGTGGAGTCTCCTTCTCTGGAGACCCCTGTGGACACCTCCCTGTGCCACCTGTTTTAGGGAACCTGCTTTGGGGTTGGACTCGGTCTCTGGAGGTCCCTTCCAACCCTTACAACTCTGTGTGAATCTGTGAAGCAGAGCATCATACCTTTTGCCCTCCATGGATTAACCATGCACAACACCCTACAGATTCCCACATTGTACCTCTCGGCCCTCCACTACACCCTGTCTCCTCTTCCGAGCAGCCTTCTCTCTCAGTTTTGGTCCAAACTGCTGCATTTGCTACCTTCCCTGCTGTGCTCATGCTCCTGCTTCCCCCTGTCCTGCCCTGCCCAGGCTCCCTGCCCCGCCGGGGGCTGTAGGCTCAGCAGTGACCACATCTCCTGCCCTCACACCAGGCCTGGCTCGGTGGGTTTCTGGCTCCTTGTGACGGGGAGGCCTGACTCAGTGACGCACAGAGGGAGGCTGGCTGCCAGCATTTCAGAAGCCCGTGGGTGTTTCTGGAGGTACACATATGCTCAGCTCGCCTGCTGTTGGCTTCTTTGGCTGAGCTGTTTGGTGCATCCTGACAGCGGTGAGAGTATTTGGGGACACAGCAAACAGAGTAGGGCAGAATCCTGCAAAACATCGTGAGAAAATGACCAAGATATGTTCCTGAAAAGTGTAGCTGAGGCCCTGAGGACGTGTGAAGCCTGATGGGGAGCTCTGGAAGAAGAAGAATTTACCCACATGCACAGTTTCAGCACAGCCAAGGCACAAGAGCTTCCCACTGGTTCCAGGTGCATTTCCTCTAGCCTCCTGCTGATTCATCATTATTTGCTCTTTCCCTGGATCTTCTTTCTTGCCCTGTTCAGCCCCTGAGACTCTCTGCTTGTTGCAAGCTCTTCTGTCCTGGAGACTTCCCAGGTCCTAAGGAGAAGACACCCTCACCGCAGCACTGACTTCTGCAACTAATGCATGCAACGGATGTCCCTGGTGTAGACAGTGCATAAATATTGTAATGGCTTAATCGAAATGAATGTGGAAGTTTTAATTACTGTATGAGTTTGGGGGTCTTTGGACAGATGGATTTACCTGCCCTCTACATTCAGGTTGCTCTGACCATTTGGTTGTTGGACAGGAGCTGGCAGGGGTGAGATTGGCAGGGGACAAGCAGGCAGATGGATACAGCAGCACTTGTGAAGAGCAGAGGATGCAGCCTGGGACCGTGAGTACACGCATTAGCTTATACATCTGTCACACTCATTGGCCGTGGAGGTAGAGAACTTCTGCTGCTGCTGCTGGACTGTCCTCTGGATTTGTGCAGTCACCGCTGCGTGGAGAAGGACGGGAGAGCGGTCATGCACAAAGGACTATTCCAGGCAGTCTGCAGGCAGTTTTACATGGCAGGTTTGGATGCCAAGGCTGTCTCAGTGGCTGTGTTGTGTGAGCCATAAAAATGGCCATACAGCACAGACCGGCGGATGCTGACGGCTGTTGTTTTATCAGACGAGGAGAAGGATCTGTTCTTTCCCACAAAGGCACGATGTTTGTTTTTCACATAAGTGCTGCCTCTCAGGTGTGACTCATAACAAACATAAAAGCTCCCTCTGCTTAACAGGGAGGATAAAGACAACCCTCTCAAGGCCACCCCCACCCAAGCTCACCTGATCTTCTGCACCTAATGGGTCACACACGTGTCAGCAGCCAGAGAGTTACACAGCCCAAGGGTTCTCCTCTTCCTGGCAGCTACTGCAAGCAAAAAAACCCCCTCGCTATCAGTGCTGCAAAGCCAGGGCAGCTGACCTGCTTTTTTTTTCTAAGCCAGGTGTGGCTCTTTCCATAGTGGCAATGTGGTCTTTGCATGCCCTGAAAGATGTGACTGAGAAATGGCAATCCCGGCAGGTGGGAGGCAGAGGATGGGCAGGGAGGGAAGGAGGGGCTGGGTGCTCTGTAGAAGGGATCTGAGGGCAAGGTAAAGGGCAGCGTGCTCTGCCCCATGGTGTGGATATGGCCATTGCATGCTTTGTTCCTTGGCTGCTGGCTGGTGATGTGTAGGCACTCTGTACTGTTGGGTGCGTAGGGTAAACCGGGTGGGTATGGGTATGGGTATGGGTATGGGATAGGGCCAGTACAGGCAGGCTGGAGCTGGGCCTGGAAGGTCACTGCACAGTTCTCACTGCCAGCTCACTGCCTTATCATACTCCAGCTTCAAATCTGTTGGGCTGTTTTCCCCCCTCCTCTCCTACTGAGGAGCTGTTGAGACTGTCACTCCTCTCACAGTGAAAGCTCTTCTCGTTTCATATCCCCTCTATGCCCATGCCCAACTTAGGGCTATCTGCTCTAGCTCAAGCACTGTCTATAAATGTGAACGATTCTTCTCCCCTGGGGCTTATTGTCCTTCCCTTCCTGCCTTAAACCCCGAATTTATTACAACCCCCCTCTTAATACAAAGAGGAATCAGGTCCCTTCATTTTGCCAAGCTCAGCAAGACACGCTCTCTTATCTCCTCTTTTCTATTCCTCTGATTATCTGGATGGCACTTCTCTGTACCTGTTCCAGAGTGAATTCAGGCTTGCTGAGCACCAATAGCCTAAATGATGCCCTCAAATCTCAGCAGGATTTTACCTGATGCCTCATGTATATTTACTCATTGGAAATACATGGCTGCTATGTGTAAGGCTGCATTTACCTTTACAGTAACTACACTGGGCACATGGCTCTTCCTCTTCTGTTGTTCATAGTGGATAAGTTTTAATTTACAGCAGAAACGTTACCAATCTCTCAGTGCATGTCGCTGCCTTTCACACCGTTACGTTTCAGCCCATGTCTGTTGTTAGGCCATAACAATGGTATAATTCTTCCTGTAGGATTTCCTCTCTATTGAAAACGCCTCCCAACTTTGTCGTTAGCAAATTTCATTACCCCACTCCTCATTTTCTGTGCTGAGCTAACTAATGGAATTATTCAGTAAGACCAGTTCCTCCAGTCCCATAATTCTGCTATCAGCCCCATCAGCAGTTTTCACCCCCCATGCTAGTTTCCTTTGGCACTGTACAGTGCTTATGTTAATCCTCATCTTCTTGAGTTTAACTAATAATTTTCCAAGTACTATCAAATCAAATGCTTTACCAAAGTCCGGCTTGATAAGATTTATTAGTTTTCCCTTGTCTGCAAATGCAATGATCTTATCAAAGCAAGCTATTGGGTTAGTCTACGTATAACATACCTAGCCTGCACTTTAACCCATTTTCTGCTTCCCTCCATGCCTTTTGTTACTCATGGCTCATGTTTGCTCTAAAAAGCCTATAGATTTAGTGCTAAAACCTCCGTAGATTTCAGTGCTGGAGATTATTCAGCCTTCAGAAGTGAAGAGAAAGAGCTGTTGAGATTTGTGGGGGTGTTGCCTGCTGCAGTTTCCATAGCTGTGCCCTTTAGGCCATGAAGTGCACAGCCTTGGCTCTCCAGGGTCACGCTGTCTTACTTACAGGCATGGAAGGAACCTTTACCTTTTTGCTATCTACCTGCTTCTTACTGTTGGTGATCCTGTCCTTTTTTTCTTTGTAATCATGCAGCAAAACCCCTTTTGTTCTGTTTTCCTTCCCAGTGCAGGCCTGGTTTGGTTTGATTTCAAGCTGTACTTTAATTTTGGATGTGAGAAAGATAGATTTCTCTGTACATTACTCCCTTCTGTTTTTCACTAGGCTTTCTGTGTATCCCTAAGATGTCCTGCCCTGCCTACCTCACACTTCACACCCTGTGCAGGCATATGAAGCTACGGGTAATATTCTCCCTTACTTTGTCTGATCTCTTTGGAGAGAAGTAAGATTCAGGGAGCCTCTTCTCTTCTTGGGACTACTTGGGAGCAAAGCACAATGAGAATTTTGCACTGCTGAAAGTGGTGACCCAACAGCGTCACTCCTCAGCATTTCTCTGAACACAGACTTCAGACTTTAAGGAAAGAAGAGGTGAAAATCAGTGGGGGTTTTTTCCCAAACATTGTGGACTGACATCTGCAGGACTCAGACCTTTAGTGTTCTCCTCTGTGGAGTTAAGGTTGGGGGGAGTCTGGAGTTTAGAACAAGGGTGTCCAAGTTCAGCCTCAGTGTGGAAGAGGAGTCCACTTTTTTGTGAGCGTCCACAGAAGCCTTCCCCTGGCTGAGGTCTGCAGACCCTTAAAAACCTACCCCTTTGTCCTGGTTTAACCCCAGCCCCCTACCCAAACTGCAAGCACTGTACCTGACCCTCACCTTACACCCACAGCCTGGTGAATGGCACTAACATCAAAATTACTTGTTTTCCACTGGAAAATTTTTGTACATAACTTTCCCTGAATTATATCCTAAATGGAAGTTTTGCTTGGTTTTAAATGTGTGTGTATGTCTGTAAACACCCAATTATTGTATGCTTAATTACTTTCAATTATAGGCAGCAACTAATAACCATTTATACCGAGGTGGCATGCAATATCTCAAAGCAGCTCTTCCAAGATGTTAGGTACAAATGAATAATGTCAGTTCATGTCCCTGAGAGCTGACAAGCCAAATTACTTACAGCTTTACAGCTTCCAATGGACTTCTTGCAGTCTGGTTTTACTGACTCATGGGATCTGGAAAACAAATCAACAGTGAAGTTTTTACGCCCCTCGTTTTATTTAGCTGAGTTCTCTGCTGCAGGTTCTGATCAGATTATATAGGAGGAAGGGTTTTTTTTCAGACTTAAATTAGTTCTTCTAAACAGTACTTAGCAGAAAATAAGACTGGAATTTAGCCCTATAGAAATGTAGGTAATTGCGAGTAATTTAAGGAATTCAAGCAGAACAGACTGAGAGGCCAACTGGAAATCATCTGTACACTTCGGGGCTTTCTGTAGTCTGGTGGAGGTTTTCAGGAGAAGCAACAGGACTCTAGCAGAACCGAAAAAGCACTCGCTGGAAGAAAGTACTGGTAACTTAAGAGTTAGTTTTCTATAAAACAGAGGTCAACCCCCAGGCAACAGACCTGCAAAGACCTTCCAGAATCCAAATATACCCACTCTGTAGGCAGTACAGGGTGCGATGAGATGGAAGGATGTCATTTGGAAGTTATGAAGTGGATGCTGAATGGGTTAGGGTGTGCAAATACAAGTAGATGTGGCAATGAGAAGACCTCAGTGTCAGACCACAAGCAGAGCTTATACAGAAACACAGCAGTCAAATTTTGAAGGATGTGTTTGTACACAAAAATTTCCAAAATTTGAAGGATGTGTTTGTGCACAAATTTTGAAGGATGTGCTTTGCCTTGGTTTCCAAACTGATCTTGTTACCATGATACACCTGGAAATGGCATTTGACTGAGATAACAAGAAGCTAAACATGATAATGGGGATCTGCAGCAGATGGAGAGATACTTATGTTGCTATAGAAACCATGCGGAAAGAGTGTGTAGGAGTGAAGTGTGGCACAAAAAAGCTTCTAGGAGAAGGGGCTAGTGACTGAAGAGCTGAATTCACTCAGCAATCGTTAAGGTTAGTTGAGACATGAATAAAGACACATTAGCTTTTCAGGGAATTGAGAGTCAGGGAGGAAAGGAGTCCTAATGCTGAGCTGCAGAACAGCTGAAGGCATCAATGCCATGTCATGACATGGAGTAGGGCAGAAAAAGTCTTTGGAGAAAGGCTGGAGATGGTCATGAGGCAGATGAAGAAGCTGGGAAGCCTCACAACCATGGCACATGCTCCCCTTGCATTAGCTGAGCATAACCCAGATCCAGGATGGTGGTAAGGGGATGTGTTCTCTTTGGCCTCCTCTTCTCTCCCTGCAGCAGGTCCATACGTGCTTACAGGCAACACAGCCTTGCTCATTGGGTACTCACTTCCTCTCCCCATGTGGAGAACCTGTTGGGTGGTCCTGCAGGGCTGACAATTCAGTGATGGACTCATATGTGGCTACATTTATTGAAGGTGGAGTCAGGTCTTTTTTTGAATTCCCCACAGAAAGGGCTTGAGTGGGGGGCTATGTGGAGGAGTTTTCTTATCATCCTCTGTCAGGGTGAGTAACATGGCAGAAAAGATCCCCTCGAGCTCGAGGAACAGGGTCCCCTGGGGACTCTTGAGGCAAGGCAGAAGGCGAGCCCTCCCATGGTGCAGAAGGCCCAGACAGAGATGACAGTCTCCAGCCATTGCCCTTTGTGCTAGAACAGCCTGCACTCTGCAGCAGCGGTGGTGAGGCAATACCCTGAGCTCTCTGACTGCTCACAAGTCAGAGAGAAAAGGGCAGGGAGGTGTCCCTGTGTGCATGCAGCAAGCAGAAGGTCGATGTTTTTAGAAGACCCAGGACACACACATGGCTGTCAGCAGCAGCTCCAGCAGACTGCCAGATTAAAGCCATGCCTGCTTCCAGAAACCATGGTGGGCAGATGTGCAAGAACAGGCAAAGGGATTGAGATGAGCATTTGTTGGTGCTGTAGCTACAGAAATGTCTCAAACTCTGGTCAAAATATGGTTATCTCCTTCTGCTGCTCGTGACCTGCCTCTCCAGGACAGCCTTTAGTTGGTTCAGGGACCTGGAGATCCCTGCCAAGACTGGGTGCAAGTGCTTTAATCCCAGGCCGTGGATCTGGGTGATGGGCAAATGTGTAGGCTGTTGAGGTCTGAAAGATAAAAGGCAACACAAGTGTGCTGGTTGGAATACACCAGTGTGGAGAAGGATGGGGATGCCGTGGTCTCTGCTCCCCTGTGATGACTGCAGAATAGCGTTGCTTCTGCTACTTTTGAAACCCTGTAGCTGCATGATGAGCATGGCAGCTCCAGGCTGTGGCAAGCCTCTACTCACAGAGAAGCTTTAAAGAAAGATAGCACACTGCCCATGTCATTCAGTCCCATTCCTTCCTCCAAGGGTGCCTCACAGTCTGGAGGGGAGCTACTGGGATTACACTCCCAGTTTCTAGCCCAACTGAGCCTTTGCTGCTGCCCCAATTTACATTTCCACGTCTGGATCATGTTGGTGTGATGTAATGCTGGAGCCTGGGGCATGACTCAACGCAAAGTCACAGGAGGAGCAGCTGGAAATGGTGCCAAATGTGAGTGGGAAGGATGTGAATGGGTTGTGGGTGGCGAGGAAAACTTTATAGGCAATGTGAGCTGCTCCGTGTGTGAGCCTGGTGCTTTCAGCTGGATCTGCATTACAGCAGGATTCTGTGCATGGGGATTGATAAAGGAAATCAGGGGATGACTGACAGTGACTGAAAAGCCCACATGACAAAAGCTTTTGACCCCTAAGATGGCAGAAGGACTGCTGAATGACCATTAAAAGCAAGCACTGGAGATCCTGCATGTCAAACAGAGCAGTGTCTCATGCATGGTAAGTTACAGCAAAGACCCAGTGAGCAACACCTGTAAAGCACCAACATCAAGGCCTTGTGTCAAATGATGGCTACAGTGTAAAAGCCTCTGCAAGCTGAAATGATCTGTATTACATTTACCTGGCCACTTTCACCTGCGGTCAGGAGAACACAGCTCAGTATGCTGAAGGAGAAATGCTGTTCTTTTAAACAGAGTTCCTCTCATGTCCTTGTGTCACAGCATCTACAGTTTTAGCAGGCAGGTATCTTTTATTCTAAGTAAGAGTAGGAAGCTCTTTCAAGTTAGTTATCTAGAAGAGCACAGAAAACATGAAATGTCTCCCAGACTATTCATAAACTCAAGTATCAGTAGCTTTGAGAAAGAATCCAACCCAAGGAGCCAGTGATTGTACAATTAACAGATGTGGCTATGAAGCACGATCAGCAATGTCACTTTGCTGGCTGTTATCTCATTAGCCAGCAGCTCCCCCAGTTCAGTGATGATGATGAAAAATCACCCCCCTGGTGCGATGAAGGCCAGCTGCACTTCTGGCTTTCCTTTCCCAGGGTTGATGCTTTCCCTTCCCATGCCTGTAGAGGATGTAGTTCCCTTTGCAGAGAGAAGCAGTAATTGCTTCTCTTCTGTGGACCTGCTACTAGAGGAGGACACAGCTTTAAAACTGTGTTAAACTTGGTCTCATCCAAAGATATTTATTAGGTCAAGTAGAAAATCTTGTCTGCCCAACAAGGGAGTGGTAGAACGCTTGTATCTTCATTTCTATTTAAAAAAACCCCACTTTTTTGAGCACAGAGGTGATGAAAAATATGCTGGATTTTACAGCTTTGTTCTTTGAACATGGAGAGATTTGCTGCTCTGAAGAAATGATACTGATCTGAAGAGATGTTAAGCATGTGTAGTCAGACTAGAAGCTTTGGAAGAAATCAGCAAGTGGGACATGTTTTTGATCATATCCTGGACAATTTCCTAAAGTTAACAGAATGATAAATGATGGTAAATTTGGCAAATTTGCTTTAATGTAACTTAGAAAATATGATCCACTCCAGCCTGCAGCCATAATCAGGCCTACAAGGATTTGAGCTGACAAATGTTGATGGAAGTATGTTATCCTTTCCAGGCTTTCCCCCACCAGATCTGCAACTGCTCCTCAGTTCTTCCTCTGGACCTAGAAATCACAGCAAGTAACAAGGCTCCAGCACAGGGGACAGGGGACTGTTGTGGGACCTCAGCGCTCTCCCTCTGCCCTGCTTGCAAGGGCCAGGCTGGGATTTAGGTCATTTTGAGCCACTGAGGTAAAACTGGGGAAGGAGACTGAGAACAGTGAAGCTGAAGGCACGTTGTAATAAGTAGCGACCATAAACTAAAGATAAAAGGCAGCTTGAACGGTAAGTCCTTAGCTATGTGGTTAAGCTGTTAGCCTTTCTATGCCATTAAGTGTTTTGTCAATGCCATCTTACGACAGCCTCTGGTACTGCCAGTGCAGCACCTTATTATAAGAGAAAAAAGCAAAGGAACGGGGGAAGCAAATCTGAGTGTGCCCCCTGTGCTCGGGGACCAGACAGTGAAGGGCTGCAGAAAAATGCGGTAAGGGCTGCTGTCCTGTCTCAGGTGTGGGAGAAGTCCTCGCTGGGGTCAGTGTCCTACCGCCCATCCGTTGTGTTTATGAAAGGTCTAGCGTGGGTTAAGCCATGTCTCTGTTGGGACTGGTTTTCCTCAGGCAGGGGAGAGAAATAAATAAACCACAGAAGCGGGATTCTTCCCTGAGTTGCTTTTGCTTCAAATTTTCCCAGGAAAATTGTGGTGCTGTTGCCATGCGCTACAGTGCAATATGTTTATGTTATATTTTCAGCTAAATGTCAAGTGATGGTCAGAGGAAGGGCTAACATGTTTGGAGGGCAAAGGAATGCAGTTCTTGCCAAAATTTTCTTCAAGGGACAACCTTGGCTCTGCTGATCTATTTGTTCCCACGGGAGGAAAACACAGTTGAAAAAGCCCTTTGTTCTTCTGCAGCAACAAGTGTGTTTCTTAAACTCCAGCCATGGGGGATATTATGCTTGTGCAGTGGTAATATATATCTCTAAGAGAGATTACAGGCATAGATGCAACAGGCAGTCCTTGCTTGGGGTCTGTTAGCTGAGATTATGTGTGTGGCAAGGAGGGACGGATATGGGCTAATATAGAGCCATATTAAAGTTTACAAATATCATTTAAAGACATGATGCTCGTGAAGTGCTATCCTCATTTGATGGCCAATGGAAAGTTGTTTTCACTGTCACAGGGAAAGTGGGAACGTGCTGGTGGGAGATGAAGCCTGGGCATGGGGCATGAAGATGCTGCTGGGGGGATGCTCTGGGGAAGTAAACTACTCTCTGAAATATGTTCTCCTTTACATTTTTGCTGCTATGAGAATTCTCATATAATGGCTGTTCACAATATTACAGGTGTATAACAATAAAAGAGCTGGAGAGAGTGAGGATGTGGGGCAGAACCATGACCTCACTAGGCGTGGCCATATCCGATTCTGCCCTCCTCTTCTTCGTGTACTCATTGATTGAATCCAGAACAAGTATCATCTGCACCCGATTTTAAGAAATAACCCAGCCTTAGTCAACTATGCTTCAGCTGTCCAGAAACCAAGCCTAGCCCAAAAGACCACAACTGACAAATCTCACAGACAGCTCTGTGGTCATGCTGTGAAGGAGTAAGACCTGCTTAGCTGCTGTCCATATGCAATAAAGGGAGGAAAAACGTTATTTCCCCTCCTGGGCAGGACACACGCCCTGGCTACACTTTGGTGAGCGGGCGGCTGAGCTTGGCCCTGCTTTAACAGTGTGCGGCACTGCTCAGAGAGATCCCAGCCAAGGGCTTCCGCGTCCCCGCTCGTAACAATCTGTACACAACGCAGCGCGCGTCCCTCACTCTTCTTATCCCTCTCATTTCTTCAGGACGTGATGCTTGTAGCCATGAGTTTTCAACCATTTTAAAGACGTGCTGTTGCTTTAAGAGCGGTAGGAGCACAGATAGGCCTAGCGTGGGCACTGCTGCCCGCACTAAAGATGGCGGCGGCACTGACCCGGAAGAGGCGGCCGGGCCGGGCCGCGGGGTGAAGGAGGGCGGGTTTCTCCAGCTCGCCGCGGCCGTGCGGGGAGCTGAGCTCAGCCGGTCGGGGCGTGGGGGTGCCGGCAGCCGCTGCCATCACAGCCCGCATGGGACGGGCGCGGCCGGGCTCCGGCGCGGCCTGAGCGGGGGGCCGCTGGGGCGGGCTCCCTCCCTCCCCGGCAGGCGGCCCGCCCTGGGCCGGGGGCGCCCCTGAGGGGGTGGGGAGCCTCGGCGCCATGCAGTGCGCGGACCCCGCGGCGGCCATGAAGGGGCCGGAGGGCGAGGGCAAGCCGGAGCAGCAGCAGCAGCAGCAGCCGCCGCCGCCGCCGGCAGGACAGAGCAGCGGCAAGAGTGGCGGGGGCCGCGGCGCCAAGGGCTGGCAGTACAGGTGGGCGCGGCGGGCCGGGCCGGGGGCGGTGGGGTGAGGTGAGGGGCTGCGGGCCCGGTAGCCGCCGGCGCCGCGGTGCCCGGCCGGGGGCGGGCATGGGGCGCTGGAAACGCCCGTGTGCCCCTCACGGGGCTGCCCACGCCCTGTCTGCCCGGGGCTCGGGTCGTCGACACGGCTGTCCTGGCTTTAGACGCCCTCCCTCGGCGCCAGACCCGCGGCGGGACACGGGGCGAGGGGACGGGCGGGGGGACGGACGGACGGACGGACGGACGGACACCTCCTCCGCCTTAACCCGGCCGCTGGCTCTCCCCTTTTGGGGCCCTTTCGGCGCGGCGGGCGGCACACGGGCTGGCTGTCAGTCGGCTTCAGCGAGCGTGTGGCTGTGTATGAGCACAAAGCCCCGCGGCCGGGCTGCAGGCGCTGCCGGGGGGGTTGTGCCTTTGCGCCTGCCTTTTACCTCGGGTTTCTCCCTCGCACAACGTGGAGACCGGCTTAAAGTTGCCAAAGGTGCTCTGTCTATTTCCAGCCTTTCACAAAAGCTGAACTTTGTGCCAAATATTTGCTCGGTGTGTCTTCTTTAAGAACTTAATGGCAGGGTTTGTGGATTTTTTTAAATTTTATTGATGCTTTCTGTTTGTTGCCGATAGCGAAACTCTGAGTAGGCACAGAGTTTCTCTCTTATCCGACTTATTTTAAGAATCGCTGTGCTTAGCATAAGTCGGGGTGATTACTCAGGCACAGCAGAAGAGAGTAGAGGCAGCAGGAGAAGCTGAGCACGCAGCGTTAGTTTGAAATGAATTCACATTGAAGTGCTTCCTCTGAATGACCTGCCTGTGCATTCAAGAGGTTTGGGGGGTTCCACGCACTTCTTTCTGATGTGGTTTCTGGTTGAAAGAGTTTCCTCTCACACACTGATAGTGGGCTCTCTAAGGCATCGCTTGAGATTCCCGAATCTCTGCTTTTAGGTCTCTCATCCTTGACTGGAGTTCTGCCATGTTGCTGTTGAAAGTGCCGCTGTTATGTGAAGTTTGCACACTTCTCCTTCAAATGGAGAATCTCCAAAGCTGTCATCTGCCAGCCCAGATGGACTGGTTTGCTGTTTCCTGCGTGTGGAGACAGCAAAACCAGAGTGTGGTACATCTGTGTGAGCTGCACGGGATGGAGGGCCATCAGATGGCTTAGACAAGTGAGCGCCCGGGCTGTGCAGGTACTGAGAGCCTGGTGATTTGAATAGGGACCAAACAGCTCGATTGTCACCACGATTCTGGGTCATGAGTAATTTACCTTTCCGGTGACGAGCACAGGAAGGAAGAGTGGTGATTTCAGGGCCAGTATTTCAGACTTGCAATGGGGAAAGCTTCTTGTCAGATTGAGTTATTGTTTATCCTATCTGCTGTTTCCAGTCACTTTTTAGACTTTGTTTTTTAAGCTGTGGATTCAGTATAAATATGAATTTTCTAATTAAAATTGCTGTTACTGTGACCAAGCACTTACTGTCCGTGTGAAACCCAGGACTCAGCAATCAAAAAGGAAGTATTCTGTATTTTTATGTGAAATGGGAGGCAGCAGAAGGGCTGAGAGACCTGATTTGCCTGAAGCCCTTTTTGCTGTAGTGCTGTAGCACAGGTCAGTGCTGTGCAGTGAAATTCCACTATCCTTCCAAGTGTTTTGTTTCTTCTTTCAGTGCTGTGTCTTGCAGGGCAGAAGTTGAACTGCCTGGTAGCCAGTGAATGATAGGCAGTTTGGTGGCTTGGCAGCTCTGAGGGGAAACTGTCCACATTACTCCTTGCAGCTATCAATATCTGTTTTAATTTGCTCTAATACTCTAGTGCAAGTTATTTTGTCTTTTTTATGTGGTGTTCTTTCTAGCTCACTGGGACAAGTTGAATTATTCTAATTATTGTGGACACTTGAGGTATCTCACTGTTAATCTCTGTTCTGTTGGAAATCAAGTTTGTCTCTACACATAAATATCCACAAATGAACACCTTTCTCTCTCTGCTTCCTTTGAAAGTTCTCTCAGATGGGATGCTGCAGCTGTTCTCACTTTGTGGGTTACTTTTATTCTAAAATGTATTTGACAAAAGAGACACCCCTCTAATTATAAATCAGTGTCTAAAGTATGGGGTTTAGAAACAGATTTGGTGGGAGCTTATGGTGGGAGTTTGGTCTTTAACTTCAGTAGCATGGAGTGTGGGCAACACGTGGTCATGCAACTTGGCAGAAGTAGGGTCCTGAAGTACTTGCTCAGCATGGACTGCAGCTGGTGCAGGAGTACAGCTCTGTACTTGGTGAACCATTGTATCAAACCAGCCGTAGCACAGTTGTCAGGCAAATGGGACAGCAGGGACTTGATACATTAATGCCCCAAATGGGGAATTATGAGTATAAAATATAAAAAATAAATTTCCAGCACTGCTGGAACCTGAAAGGATGAAAACTGAATCTCTCAGGGAGGTGGAAAGTAACACAAATGCATGTCTTAAAAAAATAAGACAAATAATCAGAAAGTCTATCTTTATATTTTTGTGGGGAAATCATAGGAATGTTTTTAAATAGTCCTGATAGAGGTAGACCAAACTTGTAGTGGGGATTAAGGGATGGCCAGAGGCTGCCAGGCACTTCCAATGATGTGGAGATACAGCTGAACCCCTTTGCAGGCTTTCTGCTTGCAGCCTGTGTGCAGTGAGTTCAGGCAGCCAGCACAGCAGTGCCTCCTTTCAAACTTCACAGGGCTCAGTTTCTTCAGAGGGCAGGAAGGTCCCTTTTTTCTTTTTTTTTTTTAACTTAATAGACATTACTACTTCTTAAGAAACTGCTCCTCTAGATATCTGTCATGAAATTATCCCATTCACTTATGAATATATGATCAGGGTCAGAGTGTGTCTGAGAGCAACCACCTCTCGGCTGCATTTTCTTGGCTGGGGTCAGGGGTAGTGTGAATGTGAACTTGCAGTTAAGTAGATAGAGAGCCTGGGAGGCTGTGCTGCATGTTAGACTCTGGATCCCTGCTTTCATTTAGGAAAAAGCAGTTAGTGTGAGATAAGACTTCTGAATAGCTTCAAATTATTAAAAGATTGCATGATAAAGTAATTTAAGGTTCCAATGCTTTCTAAACAGCTGGTTTATTTCCAGTGGTAATCAAGCTAGGAAGTCAGTGCTGCCCCTGTTAAGGATTACTTGCATTCAGCAGTTCTGCTTTTACTCTTGACCATTTGGGTTTTGCCTTGTTCTAGGTTAAACGGACAGAGTAGTTTCAGAGCAGTGAGAGAGACGGCTTTGGCAGGCACTTCAGTGACATGTGAGTCAGTCACTCAAATAACATGACAAGTTCACAACCAGAAAGCAGAATCTGTGTCTATGAGCTAAATAGAGAGCTGGTCACAATAATGCCAGGGAAGCATAACAAGTCGTTCCAGCCAGGCTTTCAGATAGTTTTGAGAGAAATGACTTGAAATAACTGGTTCTCATTTATCTACAGAATCAAAAGTTCAAAGCACTGTGGTTGACTAGAGAAACAAGATTGTCTTTCCCAGTTGGAGACATGCTAATGTGCCATCCTCTTATGTTCTTAGTAGTTCAGTGCTCGGATACATAAATCAATTCAGCTGCTATTAAAAGGATTCCCAGTATCTCTTCCCTTGCTGGTAGAAATGCATGTAAAATGTTTGTGAATTTCCCAAACGATTGCTGATTTTTAAGCTTACAAGTTATATTTCAAAACTGATTTCATTTTCAGTTCAGCTAGTATTTTTATTTGTTCCTTATGTTCCTTATTTCTGAAGTGGTTTTAGCATCTGCTGACTATAGATTTAGCCATATATATTTATGAAACGCTATAGAATGTTTCCCCTTTTTTTAAGGGTGCAAGTTAACTTTAGTTAGCTGTTCCTAAAAGTTCACAGAAGTGCTGCAGGGTTATTCACAGTTGTGAATTAGCATAGAAAAACGTGGATGAAAGCAGCTTCTGTGGAAAGGAGTCAACTTGTTAGGCTAATACTGTGTCTGTGTCTCTTTTTTTTCTTTTTTTTTTTTTTTTTCTAGGGGTGACAATGGCAGGGAGGAGAATTCCTGGTGCTGGCTGGCTTCTGCTTGTCATTAGGTTATCAATTTAAGGCAGATTGTGTTGCAGAATTACTCCAATGTGGCTTTGGGCTAGAGAGAGTTTTGGCAAAAAGAGTGACATTGTATCTGATGCAAAAGGACAACAAACCTAAAGCATGTGGTATGGTCCCAGTCTTCTTTTAAGGGCAGTTGATACTATGTAAGTACTCTTCATCAACACTAAAAAAAGGGAGTAAACAGTTACTGACCTTAATTCACTCTTCTGTGTGAGCAGGTCAGCTTGTGATAACGTAACAGAAGAGCTGGTAGCTGAAACAGATGAATATGTTTTAATTCTGCACCTCAAGATTATCGTGAATTCTTCTTCATTATGTGTTTTAAAGGAAATGCTTATTTCTGAGCTTGATCCCAATTAACTTGGAGGGTGACTGACAATCCTTTGCACTTCAAACATGTGAAAGCCACAAGTGTGAGACTGAGCTAGACTGTGGAAGTGTTCATGATTTTTATTGATGCTGTCTCACAAAAGAGCTCTAATTAGTAGTAATAAAGAGAAGTGTCTGGAAAGTGATACAGTCTTTTTGAGTGGGTGTTGATAAGAATCCTTTCCATTGAGGGTGGCATTGATGTCAGTCTTGGTTGCAAGAAAACAGAGTTTTTGTAGTTCCTATGCATTTCTAGTCCCATTCCAAGTATATTTTGCCTCAGGAGGATAAATGTCATCTGTTTAGCCTTTAAAGCTGAAAACAGTTTGGTAGAAATAGCTACAGGAGGTAATGCCAGCACAGTGTTTAACAGTGCTTCATGTTGCAAGCCTTTCCCTTGCTGGTCCTCTGTTCTTGTCTCTGAACTTCACTTCCTCAGCACAGTAGTAATGTAAGCATTGAATTCTTGCTTAGGTTGCAGTAGGGTGTGTTAGCTGATCTAATTAAATCTTGACTCCTGAGACCAGGCCAGAATTGAAGTTAAAGTCCCAAGTGCTTGATAAGTAGAAGAAAACTACCTTCCCAAGCCTTCATGTAACTGTTAGTGTTGTTCTAGGGCGGTTCTCTGTAATGCTGGTACTCTGGTACTTACCTTTAATTACACAGATTCACACAATTGCGGGGGTTGGAAGGGACCTCCAGAGATCATTGAGTCCAGCCCCCCTGCCAAAGCAGGCTCCCTAGGACAGGTTGCACAGGTTGGCATTCAGATGGATCTTGAATATCTCCAGAGAAGGAGACTCCACCACCCCCCTGGGCAGCCTGTCCCAGGGCTCTGTCACCCTCACTGTGTAAAAGTTCTTCCCCATGTTGGTGCGGAACTTCCTGTGCTCTGGCTTGAGGCTGTTGCCCCTTGTCCTGTCCCCACAGACTACTGAGAAGAGGCTGGCCATTTCCCTTTGTCTCCCACACTTCAGATATTTATAAACATTAATCAGATCCCCTCTCAGTTTTAAAACCCATTTCCCTTCTTCTGGGTTTTCTCTCTGCACTGCTTAAACAAAAATTCTTTGGTGTCTATGTGAAACTTTTCTGTATCCAATGAAACCGATGACCCGTTCCTTGTTTGCAGCCTTGAGATTTTGTGGTCTCACCTCGGAGCTCTGGCGAGGGCTGTGCCCGCTTCAACTTTCCCCTGCTCTTAGAGCCCACCCCACTTCCTCAGTTTCCTGCTGTCACAAGAACCTGACTCCACTGTGATGTCGATGCTGGCTGCCAATGGGGATGGGGCTTCTGCTGCTCCTGGCCTTATGCTTCTGCTGGCAGCTTTTGTGCTGGTTGTTGGCTCTGATATTAAGCTTGTGGCAAGATGAGCCCTGATCTTCCTTGCTTCTGTTTCGGGTGATCTGTGGAGATGCCTCGCCACTGCATGGCTTTCAGAAAGCCCTGGCTGCTCACTTTCAGACTTGTTGCTGGCCTTTTGAGGAGTGATGAACTTGGCAGAATTTGTCATAGAATCATGGGGATTGGAAGGGACCTCGACATCCAGACGGGTCTTGAATATCTCCAGATATGGAGACCCCACACCCCCCTGGGCAGCCTGTCCCAGGGCTCTGTCACACTCACTGTGTAAAAATTCCTCCACATGTTGGTGTGGAACTTCCTATGCTCTAACGTGCAGCCATTGCCCCTTGTCCTATCCCCACAGACCACTGAAAAAGAGCTGGCCATTTCCCCCTGCATCCCATATATATTTATAAACATTAATTAGGTCCCCCCTTAGTCGTCTCCTCTCAAGGCTGAACAGCCCCAGCTCACTCAGCCTTTCCTCATACGGAAGCTGTTCCAGGCTCTTAATCATCTTCGTAGCCCTTCTCTGGACTCTCTCCAGGAGATCCCTGTCTTTTTTATACCAGGGAGCCCAGAACTGGACACAATACTGCAGGTGGGACCTGACCAGGGCAGAGTAGAGGGGGAGGATCACCTCCTTCGACCTGCTGGCCACACTCTTCCTGATGCATCCCAGGATCCCATTGGCCCTCTTAGCCACCAGGGCACACTGCTGGTTCATAGCCAACCTGTCATCAACCAGGACTACCAGGTCCTTCTCCACAGAGCTCCTCTCCAGCAGATCATCCCCCAGCCTGTACTGATACAGACAGTTATTCCTCCCCAGGTGCAAGACTTTAAACTTGTTTTTATTAAACCTCATCTGGTTTCTCCCTGCCCAGCTCTCCAGCCTGTCCAGGTCTCGCTGGATGGCAGCGCAGTGTTCCTGCGTGTCAGCCACCCCTCCCAGCTTTGTATCATCAGTGTACTTGCTGAGGGTGGATGCTATTCCCTCATCAAGTGGCTGCAGTGAAATTCAGGATGTATTTTTGCGATTTTGTGTATTGTATTCCTTTTTATTAGCAAAAATCAGATTAGGATAGCTATCACATTTGATATGCTGGAGGGAAACAGCTGAAACACTCGGTGCTTGAAATTCTTATCCTCATTTGAGTCTTTGCTTAAAGAGTTCATAACGCTAATTTAGAAATGCTACACTTCACATCATTTGCTTGTTATAGTAGACAAGGAGCCTGTATTTAAAATGCTCAACTGGTTATATCCACCTCAGGATCCATTCCATGTTATTAAAATATTAAGGCTATCTTTTACCAAGCTGATTTTACCAGTTGCTAAAACCCCAAGCGCTTCTCAAAAGTCAGGTGAGCCATTCATGTCCACACATGTATTTATGACTTGGAAGAATAGGGTTGGAGCAGATGGAAATTCAGATGTGTTGCAAATCAAGAGAAGTAAATCTCTGTGTGAGGGCTAATAAGTGGTTAGGGTTGGGGAAACAGGTTTGGGTAACTTGAAGCTTCATGATGGCTGATGTTTTATTAGGGAACCTGAACCCAGTTCCTTAACCAGGTCAGCAAGGGCTATGCTTCCTTCTTCATACCCCTGGCTCCTCTGTGAGCAGCTGTTGAGAGCACTGTCCCTCCCTCGCTTCTCAGAGCATCCCTGCATTGAATGGGCAAGCTGTAACACTCGCTGGGGCGGGGGTGATAAACGTGGGAGTTGGTTCTGGCATCCTTACAAGGATACATGCATTAATACTGGGATATTAATTTAGAGTTCAAATTAAGCTAAATTGAAGAAGCATGAACTTTGAATAGCTTATAAATATCAAATAATTTGTGCTCTCCGCAGAATGGATGTCTGCAGGAGTTAATGACTGTTCCAAATGTCTATCATTCACTAAATGCAAAGGGTATTTTTCAACTTCACCTTCTCTAATGTAATTAAGTAGTAGCAAGTTAATTAAAACTGCCTACAACATTAACATCCTGCTCTGCCACACACGTTCTCTCCCTGGAGAGAAGATGAAAAACAAACTGCATGTGGCTGACCTAATCACACCGCTTAATGCAGCAGCAGCAAGTGCCAGCTGCTGCTGTTAGGTTGTTATCCTAGGCGGGTTCTTGTGTCATACTCATCGTACCATGATAATCAGGGCATGTGTGCAAGCCCCTTGTTTACTTCAGGACGTTGCCTTGACTTGTACTCTGATCACCTGCCAGTGCCCACAAATTCCTCTTGTAGGGGAGCACTGCCTGCTGGTAGTGCTGCCACTTCAGATTTCATATGGTGTGTCTGATGCTGAAACGTGAGGGCAGGGCAGGTTGGAACAGGGCAGGAGAAATGCTGTTTCTTCACATGTGTGAAGCTGACACTCTTATATTTTACAAACTGCTTTGAAGCAGGAACGTCAGTGTCTGGGGGAAGAGTTTTTGCTAAGGGTATGCATTTTTTCTTTTTCCTTCCAGGTATAAATTCCTGAGGTTTCCAATGAGGCTGGATGTCTTTAAAATTTTGAGTAATGTTTAGGCAGACAGATCAGTTTCCTGAGAGCCCAGTGTGTGCTGGGAAGTTGGTTTCATTAGTTGCAGTGGAAATGTAACAGAAAATAGGAGGTATTTTGGGCAGACCTGCAGGATGCTGTATTAAGGAGCTGGTTTCTGACTTCCTTTGTGGCAATAGTTGTATTGTTTAAACTGTGTGTTCCTTTAAATTGTGTGTTCCTCTTTCTCTCCGAGGCCTAGTTTGGAACAGTTTGGTCTGATTTTTGCAAAACTTTAGCAGGGTCACAGCTGCAGCTGACATCAGCAGAACCTGTGATTTGAATGTGTGAAGAAAACAAAAATTGGGCCACAACTAACTTGGAGTTCGAGGGGTTGGAACTTCATTGTGCCTCAGTTGCCTGTATATACACGACTCCTTCATAAATGCTGATGACAAGCACAAGAGGACCATAAGGAAACTCTTTATTAGCACACGAGTGACCAGTGAGTAATGCCTGATGCTCATTGCACAATGAAAGGGAGCAGTTTGGAATAATTCCTTCTCTGAGAATCACTGTCTGCTTAAAGCACTGAACAAGAAAGTGGTTCTGCCCTTTTTATGTGTTGTCATAATCATGTACGGTTAACACACGTGCTTTCTTAATTAAAACTTTAAACCTTCTGAGTACCTTATGCCTCAATTTTAATGTAGGAATGTTTTTCCTTTGATTTCTCTATAGCCAAGAATTATAGAATAATTTGGGTTGGGAGGGACTTTTGGGAAATCTCCACTCTAGCTCCTGCACAGAGCAGAACCAGCTTCCAAGTTAGAAGAGGCTGTTTGAGGCTGCTGGCTGAGTTTTGGGTGTCTTCAAGGATGGAGGAGGTGCCACAGCTTCTCTGGCCTCCTGGCCCAGGGCTTACCCCCTGCCATCACTGTGAAGAATCATTCTCATGTTAAACAAGAACATTTCTTTGCTACGACTTGATACCATTGCTACTTGACCTTCTGCTGTACATCTTTGAAGAGTCTGTCCCCACCTTCTCCATAGGTAGGGGATACAGTGATGAGATCCCCATTAAGCTTTCCCTGCTTCTGAAGGAGGCTGAACAGATCCAGGTCCCTCAGCTTTTTCTTGTCTGGCATACCATACCTAGCTTGCACTGATCTGTGGCCTAGTCCATCCCAGGCAAAGGGCTTTGCATTGCTCTTGTCGAAGTTCAGGTGGTCTTGTTCAGTCTGTTACCCCAGCAAGGCAGCCCACCCTTCTGCATCCTATCTGTTTCCTGAGGTTTGATCTCACCTGTGAGGTTGCAGAATGTGTGTGCTGATCCATCGCCCAGCTTGGAGGTGTTTAGTGGTATTGGCCCCTGAGGTGCACTGCTTGTAACTGTTTGCTAATTATTGTAAGTTGTTTCTTGACTCTGGTGGGCCACACAGGTTTTTGCCCGTGTTGTACTCCAGGTTTATGGTCTTTCTGCATATCTAAGTGTGTTCTTGCTTGTTTAGAAGGTATTAATGGTTGTTATCCCCTGTATTTAATCTGTAATGGCTCAAAAATGCTCAAAAATAATTAATAAAACATTATGTTATCTGGAGTGGCTGATCAGTGTATTTACCTCCCATTTAATAGCCAGTGTTTTATTGCTGAAAAGGCCAGGATGCCAATGTGTAATATTCAATGTAATCTTTTTAAAGTAGTAATTACAAATACAGCTTAAAACTTGGACATATCTTTCTATTTCTGATAGGATAAGAGCTACTAGACCAGAAGCAGACCAAATCTGCCTTGGCATGGAACATGTAGTCAGCTAAACCATGTTGGACTGTGCTTAGAGTACAGCAGAGGTTTCTGTGCATAGTGCTTACCAGAGTCTGCTGCTTTCTGAGGTGGTGTGGGTAACACAAAGTCCAAAATTGCAAAGATGCTTATCTATCAGTGTGTGTGCTTTACTTATGTCGTTACAGTTTGTTGAGCAGAAACTAGACTTCAGAGAAGTTTTGTGTTCTGATGACAATAATGTGTGAAACTGTGCTTTACAGTGTGTGAAGGTAGCTACTGATAGGAGAAATGGTAATAAAGCTGCAGGTAACAATCATTCTCCAGAAGTATTAAGTGCAGAGTTCAGACCATTTGAGGTGCCTACTTTTTGTATGTGCCAGCTCTGAGATGTGGTTGGCTAAATCTACTGTTATTTTTCCATTGACAGCTTGGGCAGGAGCTATCACTGCAGAACAATCTGCAGGGCTTCCTAGTGACTCTTGGGTCCAGCTTCAGTTGTGTTACGCTGATGCAGATCCACAAGTAGATTGCATGTGAGTGTAGTTCTTGATGACTTGAGGTGTTCGTGTACATGCAACAGAGATTGCTTAGCTGAAACTTGCTGCAGTTTGTGTTCCAGGCAGGCAGATGTGTTTTGAGAGCTAAAGAGCTCTCTCAATGACAAAGTAGCTAGATAATTAGCTGTACAGTGGTCCAGTGAGAACAGTGGTTTGCTACTTACTAATTAAATACTATCTGTTTCCTTTTTTTTCTGTTGTCACCCTGCAAAATGTTACAATACAGTTTCATTTGTGTATACTTGACCTGTGGCATTAATGCACAAAAGAGGAGATTTGAATGCAAGTCTAATTAGGATGGTTTTAAAAACCCTGTAAGCTTGATTTGTCATTCCCCTTAAACTCCTATCAGTACTAGTTCTTAGGTGCAAAAGCAGCTGCTGTGTTTGATAGCTGGGGAGGCTGGGTGGTGAAAGAGCCCCTCATCCTGGGATAGGAAGCCTTGGCTGCATCATGCTGGGCTCACAGACAGCTGATGGTTCATTTTTGGCTCTGCTGCATCCTTCCTTCGTGGCAAGCGTGCATTTCTCCTCCAAGGCATGCCTGTGCTCTCATGGGTTTGCAGGAGTACATAGTAAGAGGTGTTCTTACATCTGATAAGGATGTGTGTTGCTAGCACACTAAGTAGTGTTCTGAAGCATCCCCAGGGTCTACTGCCAATGTTCTTGTCGTACTGTTGGACCTTTTTTCCCCTTGCATTTGTCAAACACATGAACTGAAGAGCAGGAGCTTTGCAGGTGACTGTAAGGCACTGCTAGAGAATTGGATGGCAAGGTCAGCTGCTTCTTTCTTCTGAAAGACATTTGGAAAAGCACAGCTAATTTATTGATGTAGATACTCTGTAAGTAACGTAGAGGCTTATGGCTTGCTGGGTGTACTGGGGAACCCACACTTTCACTAACAAACTGGGATTGGAATGAGCTTAATGTGGTGGTTTCTTGAAAGCAAGTGTTTTTTTGTAGATGCAGAAGGCAAGCCCAAAGTCAGGTTGGTTTTCTTCTCTCCCCTGCCCTTCCCCTCCATGTAACAAAAAATGGAATCATTGCATTGTAGATAAGCGCTTTGGAGTGGTTTGTGAGAGGGAAAAGCAAGCTGTTGCAGATGGTGAGCCCATGGGCAGATGGAGATGAACAAGCTAGTTTGGAAAAAGCAGTAACTATTTTCACCCAAGCAGTCAAAACCACTCATTGGTCTGCACTGTTATCTTTACTTTTCCTTATGCTTTCCTGTCTTTTACTCTGAAGACCACCTCTCTCACTAGGGTTTTGCATCTTGCTGTCAGCTTGATACAAAGGAGCTTCTTGACTTGGCCAGGGCCTGAAGACACTGTTGTAATGGTGGTGGTGGCAGCTATGGAGGCTGGATTCCCATTGAGGAGCCTTCTCTGATATCTGCATGGGCTCTGAGCTCCTCCTCATCCTTCCTGCTGAAAACAATCCTTCCAGATGTGCTCAGCTACCACTTCAAGCCAGGCCTTGCACAAGTCCACAGAGACGCCTGACCGCTGTGTTTGCTCTTCAAACAGCTGTTGGGTCTTAAGAGACCTGGCTGCTCAGAGCATCATGCACAGTGCTCTTTGGGTCTCGGTAAAATTAAAGATCATCAGAAGGGCAATGATTTTGTACTATTGCTAGTGGTGGTTTGTTTCTGTGGGTTTTTTTGAGGAGAGCTCTACCGTGAGGGTATGGAAAATGCACAGGGAGGCTTTCTACATCGATGTTTCTTCATGGAGAAAATGTTGGCCCAGTGCTCGGCAGGTGTGAACTGGGTGTCTTGGCTGAAGCTCCTCAAAGACATCATTCTGCAACAGCTGTTCCTCAGCATCTGCCTTCAAGACTCGGATGCTACATGTAAACAGGATACAGGGGGAATTTGGACTGACTACCATGTTCTTTTTCCTCCCTCAGGCTGGGAGACCAGCCTGCAACTCAGTGACAGCTGCTGCAACTTAAAAGGCATACTGGGAAAGGATAAATAAATCTAGAAAATGATAAATAAAACTAGAAGAAGGTAAGTGAAGTAACAGTAATCCTTTATGAATGTTTTCTTCCTATTATGCTTTAGAGGCACTTAGATATGTAGAAATCTGGCTTGTGGCAACCGTCTTTGAAGGTGAGGAGGGATAGTTCTCTGGAAAGAGTATGAACCAGTTTGTAATTTTTCATAGCCTTCAGTCATTTGCTTACAGGGACAGTTTCAGACCATCTCATAATATTTATAAACTGAAGTGTGATAAATGGACAGTCGAGTTAAGTGCTATTCAGCCTAAAGATTGTTTTTATTTTGCAGGCAGGGGTGGTGGGGTGGTGGTGTTGGGAAATGGGCTGGAGTTCAGATGTACTGCAAGTTCCTGCCTAACGTTTTTCCTTAAACAATTTGTGTGTGTCCTCCTTTAACAGGACACATGAATTTCCGCAGAAATGAGGACTTTGGGGGTTGTGGACTCATTGTTCCTGAGCTGTTGCTGTTCCTTTGGCAATCTGAGACTGCCACAAGCATTTTGAATAGCAACAGCGTCTTGGCTGTGAAAAGATACACATACCCATAGGTGCATGTACGTACAAGTGGGCAGCAGTGTGAGTGCAAAGGTATTATTAAAGTTGGGAAGGAGCCCGGTGCAGTCAGGCCTTGCTGTCAATGCTGAGCTAAGTTGCTCAGTGTTTTGTGTCAAAATCGCTTCTGAAATATTTTCTAGAAGTAAGAAACCCCAGTGTGGGGAATCATGGAGACTTCTGAAGTACATGGGTGACTTTGAAACGGGTTTTACTGTTGTTTCCTTAGAAATGATGCTGGTAAAGGCTTTAAGGAAGACCTTACTTGTATTTTATGTGCTGTGGTTATCTGAGCACAGCCAGTACCTGAAGCTCTAACTCCTGTTCTCACAGTCTGCCATCTTAAAAGCCTTCTGAAGAGCTCTGCTGTTAACACCATACTAATGAAATATTACTGGGAGGTTGTGGGTTTGGATTTTTTCTTTTTCCGCAGTGTTAACTGCCTTACAGCACTGCTTTAACAACAACAACAATTTTAGCTTAACTCTTGCTGTGGAGGCACTAATCTTGAAATAGAAGAAATGCTCTAGCTGTAATTCCATGACCTTGTTGTTCATAAATAATAGAGTGTTTCTCTGTGATCATAGGGAAGTGCTACTGCTACCAGGAGCAGCTTGGGAAGTTAATTGTAGTTCTGCCATGGGTTCATGTACAGTTGTAGCATTTACCTCTCATGAATTCCAATTTGCAGAGTGGATTTAAATATCTTTATTTTCTTTTTTTTTAAGTGTATAAAGTTGTTGCTTAAAAATAAGTTAGTTAAATGCTGAAAATTCCCTGGCCCACAGAGTGTGGGAATTTGTGCTGGGAGACAATGCCTAGTGCCTGTAAGCTCTGTGCTTTCACTCTTTTATTTGTTTGCGTATAGACCCTTACACTCCAAAGGTCTATGTTTTAAATATCAACTGAGCTTTTCATATCCTTCAGGCAGGCTAATCCTGGCACTTGGCACCCAGGTGCTCGCATGAGTGCTAAAAGTTGGCCCAGCCTTCATCAGGGTGAAAGCTAAATATAGTGTTTTGGGTTTGTCTAGTTCTATTGCAGATGCATGAACTGAAGAAGGAAAATAATTTAATCAGTGTTGTCCAAGAGGTGGCTCATTTAGCAGGGACCTCTGTTCATGCTCCATCCCATTGAATGTTGTCTCTTCTACTGTCCTGGTGTCCCGGAAAGCAAGCCACAGCTCAGTCTCTCATCCTGACAGTGTGTTATATTCTGCTCCAGTTGCAGAGGTCAGTCTGTACAAATTCCCCTGGCAGCTGAGTGTCGTGTGCCTGGGGATCCACACCAGCCACCACTCTGCTTGTTGGGCTCTTCTGCACTGAGGCTTGGCCATCAGTGCTCTTTGTATGTTTCTGTGATCTTGTGCATGGGAGATACCTGCTAAATGTGCTTCTGAGCTTTACCTTGTACATTGTGTTACAGCTCTTCTGTGTGAGATACGGGGTTTGGGGACCCCCTGCATGCCAAACAAGGGATTCTGGCACAAACTGGTCAATGGGTATAACATCAGGCGCTTGTGCTCGTGTTCACTTGCTGCAACATGCTCCTTCTAGACTGGCAGTGTCCACTGTGCCAGAGGTGACTGGCTTGCTTGTCCTCAGGCACTTCCTCAGACTTCTCCTGGGGGCTGTTTTTCCATGTTCTTCAGTTAAACCATTGAATTTTGGGGCTGTTGAGGCTAGAGATACGAATTATTGGAGAGGAGGTATTTGGAGAAGTTTGTGTCTAGTCAAAGTGAAAATCCGAGTGGAGAGAAACGTGGATGAAGGCAAAATGCAGGCAAGTGCTTATTCAGTGTGGGAGCTCATCACTGAAGGAGCTGTACTCCCTTCTACAGTGACTCTTTCCTATTTCTAAAGACTGGCAATGCCAGCTATCTCATCTGTCACACTCAAAACAAAGCTGTCAAATCATTTTAATCAAAGACTGCCTAATTAATCCTTGTCAAATGAATGGACTGCCAAGGCTGTGTGTATAGTCCTGCTGTAGTTATTACAGCCTGACAGTACTTTTCTGGTATTTCTTGGGCCCTACTAAAGGTAGTTAATGGGGGAGCACAGCAGCCCTAGCCTGAGCGTGCAGGGCTCTGTACGGTGTCTAACTGAAAAGCGAGGGTGAAGCCTACATTCACTAAAGCTGAAAAACAATTAGCTGTGACTAGCCACAGTTTTCAGATGATTATAAACCAAGCTCATACATTTTTATTGCTATGCAAACTCATTTTCAGCTAAATTAAGACAGCAAGTCTAAGCTGTACTTTCCTCCTATGCCAATAATAACAAATGAGAGGCGTCTGCAGAGGATGAGTTTCGTTGTGTCTCCTTTAGCGTTTTTCTACGTTTACAGAATAAGAGAGCCTGAATACCCTCTGCTCTCCTTGGTTTTATTTTTATCTGTAGTACCACTTAATTAGCTGTTAGAAATTAAATTCCTAGACAGCCTTGCTGGCTGCTTTCCACTGCAGGGTATTACTGCAATACTGATTGCTGTGCTAATAGCTAGAACATGTAGTTTTTGGTTTTAAATGTAAAATTAAAAATCAACGAGTTAGTTTTTCTTCAAAAATGTGCATTCTTGCATCTCTTTGAGTAGTATTACTGAATGGCTGTGATGTGGCATTGATTCATGTGGCACTGATCTACTCTGAGGTTATTGATGATCCCACTGATAAAGATAACTTCCTTGAGGATGAAATTTATTTATATTTATTGAATTGCCAGGTGTCTGACTAATCTGATGATACTGACACTGTTTATAATGAAGCATAGATGGCAGCTTCAGATAGTATTTGAAATTCACCCCAATACTCGACCTATGGTGAGCCCTTGACTTCAGTAGTCCTATTCTTCCTCCTCTTTCCACTTCTGCTGATACTGGGGGACTTTGACCTCTTATCAGCCAAGACAGGCTGCTGCACCAGTGGACTCTGAATACTTCTAATTTGATCTTCAACATACTATGACCTGCAGAAATGCTTATTTAAAATCTAAATGATATGGTTTAAATATAAGCTTCATTTAAAAAGTGGCCAGTATCTGATATTTGGGTCATTGTTCCAGTTCATCATTGAAATTTTTTCTCATGATGGATTTTTTTCTCATGCTGGACCTGAATTGTCTATCAAGAGCGTGTTCTTCAATGAAAGATTGTACCCTACTGTAAAAGGCAAAGGCAGCGAGATGGCATTTCTGGAATTATGGGAATATACAGTATCAAAGTCTTTAAACTGTGGTTTTAAGATGATTAGTTTGTAACTGTAAAGCTTATAAGCCTTATCTAGGACTATTGATTTTCAGAAATGGCAGCATATTTTGCCTGTAGTAATACTAAAATCTGTGCCATGTGCTCTCCATAGGTTTTTGGTTTTGGTGGAGGTTGTAAATTGAGGCTTCAAAAGAGAAACTACCTGATTGTCCTGCCAGCTGGAGGAGGACATGTTTTGGCTCTTGTTTTGTATTTTGGAATATCTTGGTGTGACCTGTGCCCACATGTTGTATTCTGTAGAGCATCTGTTCAAGGGCATGATTGTTCCTGTAGTTGGGAAGGGTTCTGGACATTAAAGGTAAATAAAGCCACATTGCTGTAGGAGTACCTAGGGACTGTTTTTAGTTAGTCACTGTGATCAAGTTTCTTTTAATAAGCTAGTGAAAGTTAATTTTGTTCAGAAGTCCAAAAATACATAGATTGCTTAAAAGAGGGAGCAGGAAACAGAAGAAATGTGGATACTAAGTCATTAATTACCTGAAACAAAGGTGTCCAGAAGTGCCTGATGAATAAGACAAGTATCGGTGAAACTAATTATGCCTTGAAATTATTTGGAGCTCAGTAAGTCTGGTTAAACTGTCTGATCAAATTATTTTAGAAATGAGGCTGGAAAAACCTATTGTGCTGGTGTGGTTTTCAAATGGTAGTGCCATTCTAAAAATGAAGATGAAAATTCATTTTCTGAGAATGGATAACGATTAAAAGCTGGAAAGAGCTAAAATCTATTTGTATTGTTTGATTGCTTATCTCCTTTTTTTTGTTACTAGTGATCACATGGAAAATATTTACGGCTACTTAATGAAGTACACCAATCTCGTCACTGGCTGGCAATACCGGTAAGTCTTTCGTGCTGCTTTTTAAGAACATTGGTCTCTGCAGCATTGAAATAAACATGTTTCACAGTTTTTAATGCTACTTGGATTTCCCTTTCTCTACTAGGCAAACTTTATGGAAGAATCTTACGCTTTTTACAGTATAGATCTAGTCAACATGTAGATCAATCATATTTATATTAAGGCATGAATAGGAAAAAAGTGCATAGGAAGTATGAAGCAATTAACTCATCTGGTCTTTTACATGCATGTATAAAGTACAGCATTAATTTTTTTCTCTTTTTTCCATTAAAAATACTGTCTTTTTTTTCTGTTGAGTCTTCAGCTTTATGACAAATCATGCCATAGTATTAAAAAAAAAGTATAATATTTTGTAATAACTAATAAGACTTCTCTACTGAAAATTCAATTTCTAATGAGCTCTTACCTTTGGTCCCCTGGGATGTCTGTCTCCCCTGGAATAACTTGGTTTTTCTTGACAGGTGAAACTCTGGTCAGACTTCCTGCTTGAGGCTGTTTCTAGAACAGCAAAGTGCAACCAAATTAAAATTTGAATCCTTAGCCTACCTCACTGGCCAAATTCCTGTGCTACCACTGACGTGCAGTGACTCGTGTCCGTACACTTCTCCTTAAACTCAAATAATTAAAGAGTACAATGTCTACTTTTTAAAAAAAAAAATTGGAATTGCTTCAGTTTCAGTGTTTTGTATCTGGAGCTGGTTTACCCATGATTTATGTAGTTTAAGGATATATTAAGCCTTAGAGATTCAGAATATTCTTTTGATTTCCAAAACCCTGCAATAGCAGGTTGTGCAGTCCCTGGTTTCTGAGGAAAAAAGTGATTAAGAATTTTTGTGCAGTCTTCTTGGACATAATTTATATGTTTGGGGTTGTACTGACCCAGGTCTTTAAGTCCCAAGACCATCTGTGCCAATTTATAATATACCACCTCCCTCCTAGCTAAAAAAAAAAAAAAAGGGTGTGTGTGTGAGTTTGTTTAGTGTCTTTACTTTGTTGTCATTGCAGATTTTTTGTTTTAAACAATGATGCTGGCCTCCTGGAGTACTTTGTCAATGAGCAGTCCAGACATCTGAAGCCCAGGGGTACCCTGCAGCTAGCTGGAGCTGTAATTTCACCCAGTGATGAAGACTCTCACACCTTTACAGTCAATGCTGCCAGCGGGGAGCAGTATAAACTAAGAGGTAGGACCTGGATTCTTGGGCAGGGGATTCTTCCACTAGAGGACACGCCTGTCTCTCACCTGTGGCTGCTCTGCTGGGCTTGTCTGTGTGGCCAAAACAGGAGAACATGCTTGGCAGAGAGTTATATGTGAAGCTTCCATTCTGCTCTTCAGTTAGAAACTGTCCTTGTGTATGGATAGCTCCATACTCTTTGGGTTTGACTTTCAGAAGGCCATGAATGTCAGATGTGTAGAATGGGGTTTAGTCTTCATGTCTAGCATCCTTAGAGAACTTTGAATCAGTATAATTTAACTCACTGTAGGTAACAGTCGTGTTGATGCTTGCAAATACATTGTTCCTGATCAGTTTGTTAGCTGCCCTGTGGTTATAGGAGCCCATTCTCTGATTTTTAGGCTATGGAAATCTGGGCTAATATCTTTTAGTATTTCTTTCCTTGAAGACTTGCTGCTGTTCCCTAATTCAGAAAAATCTGTCATGTTAGATTAAAATAAGTGTGAAGGGAGGAGTTGTTTGTTGAAATTATTTTTTGTGTTACGAAATCTCGTAAAGGAAAACAGTACATTCCATCTCTGTTGAACTTGTTTTAATGTTACAGCTAATTACAGGTCATCTGAACAAGTTTTGGATTGAAAAAATACTTTGTGCTGTTAGTCTTGTGACTATTTTAAAGAGCTAAGCAGTCTTTTTTTGCCCACACTTTGAAATTTCTTCATTTACTTAATCCTTTTGGTTTGCTTTTATTAGCTACTGATGCCAAAGAACGGCAGCACTGGGTTAGCAGGCTACAGATATGCACACAGCATCACACGGAAGCTATTGGAAAGGTACTGTATCACTGATACTTTTGTGGGCAAAAATAACTTAGTCTGGTGGTAGAAGTAGTTGGAAATACACCTATCCTGTTATCTAGGGCAAATACTACAGAAGGGTGTGTGGATGGGGTCGGAACTTGCAAGAAGCATTTTTCTGAGTGATAGATGACTTGTAATAGAAATATGCTTTCAGAATGAATTAAAGTGAAGTTTGTTTGCCTCTGAAGAGCTGAGTGTGCCTCCCTGAGCAGGCACTGGTGAGCTGCTGTTAGAACAGGAGTCAGAACTGAAAGATCAGAGTATTAGCCCAGTATTTTCCAGTGGTTTTGGGTTTTGTTTTTTTTTTTTTGGGGGGGGAAGCTTTACCTTTTCTTTTTTTTAACCTCTACTTTTTAATTTAATTCTTTTTTTAAACCAAAACAACCCAACTCAACCACCCACAAATAAATTTAGGATGAATTCCTATGTTTGAGAAGCGAGTCCTCAGCACTCTATCTGATAGTTACTGCTTTCGTTTGCTAACCATGTGGTCATTGCGAATATAGTTTATTTTATAGAACCTCCTGATTACCATAACATCTATTCTGATACCAGAATAAAGCCTGGCTTTTAAGATCAACACCTTGTAGCTGTCTTTGTTGTAAGAGAAGTTCAATGACTAGTTCTAAATTAAATCCTGTTCTTTTAAGTGTGAACTCGAACTCTGTCCTTGTAGGATCTCTTAGGAGTCAGTTTCTGGTGCTGTTGTAGATCCAAGGACTAATTTTCAAGTTGGAGAAAGGATACATATATTGATCCATCTCATTTCACAGATTGTTTATAATTAGACTATAAAACAAGGCAAGTGTCAGCAGATAGTGCAAAATCTTTATTTCACTACCAGTACATTATTAGAGATTTGTCATTTGTCCTTATTCTAGAAAGAATAAAGATTTATCTGTTCTGTTGTATATTTCAAATTAGAATATTTTCTGGCTACTAGGAATTAATTGTAAATATTTCTCAATATCCTTATTTATTCACTAGAACAACCCTCCTCTGAAATCTCGCAGCTTCTCTCTTGCATCCCAAGGAAGTGCCAACTCTCCTGGTGTGCAGAGACGACCCAGTCAAAATGCAGTTTCCTTTTTCAGTGTTGGACATCACAGATTGCCCACTGGAAAAAGAGTTCCTATGATGCAGCCAGATCACCTTGTAGATGTCAGAGAGGTTTGTATGCCTTCAGTTGTCGTGTACATCGGATACTATGATACTGTTATATCATATGCTGTTTTCTTCCCGTGTCAAGCCATAGCAGAGTTGACTAAGCTGTACTTTTCTCTCCTGTGACTAAGGAGAAATTGGTCATGATCAATGTTTTGAGTACTAATACCGCTTTCTGGTATGCTAATTCGTGTGGACAAATTGTTGAGGGGTGGATGTGACTGAGGAGAGGGCAAAATAAAATGAGAATTCAGAAGCAGGCTTTTTTCACTACACATTCAGGTATTGTGTATGTTGGGGGAAAAAAAAACCCCACAAACAAACCAGAAACCACAACCTTTCCATCTTGACTGACAGAATGCACTGACCACTGTTTGATTTTAACTTGTGAATATTTACAGGGTAGGTCCTGCAAATCTAAAGACAATACCAAGCCAAAACTTATTTCTGAATTGCAAACTTAGGAGTAGCATTGATGTTAATGACTGTTTTAACGTTCACAGTGTAGTTAGTGTACTGTGATACACTTCTTGGTAAAACTAAGTTTAAAGAAGAGCTTTTGAATTTAGCAAATAAGGACCTAGGAAGTGTGAGTAGTTACAACTTAGACAAACCATGACAGAGGAGTGCTCTGTATTGTGAGCGTCATTAACCTTAAAATATGTGGGTAAGCATTGTTTTAAGTTAAGCTGTAAATAGGTATTGAAAATACTTTCCCCGGTATGGTATGCTGCCATCAGCATTGTTGCTTGATTTAAATCAAGTGCTGTGGCATAATTATTAAATAGGCTAGACAAGGTCTAAAGAGGCAGTCACCTTTAGAATCTCTCTGTCCACAGCAGTCTGCTCTTGCAAAAGGGTAACTGCTCCCATCCTGTTTGTATCCTCTCATAACTCTAAACTCTCCTATTGTGCTGATGCAAAGACATGTGAAGTCTTGCCAGGTACCCAGAAAAACTTCAGCTAGCATTCCTGTGGCTTCTGTTTTTAATGAGCTGCTTCATCTGCTTTATTTTCTGAAAGGGAAGTTTGTCTTCTAAGTTAATTTTAAAATGGAATCTTTACAGGTAGTTGCTTTTCAGTTTGATTCATCAAGTTACCTCTTAATTGTAATAAACTTCTTACTAGACTGGTACCATAATTACAACATATGGTAAACTTTTAAATAGTATTTGCACTCTCCTACCTATTGCATGAAAACAGCAGCAATGCAGAACATGGCATTAATATTTACAGAATTCATGCTAATAGTTGTCTTAGCAGTTTTTCTTTCTCTTATCTGTTGTGTTTTGGTGTTTGAGAAGCCACCTTTAAGTGAGGTAAGGCTTCAGAAATGGCTGCTTAACTGTTTGACTGGCATTCACAGTTTGAGGGAGGAAAGATGAGAGTCTGTGCACTGAAGGACTGAAGTAGTGGCTTGCATCCTCTAATTGGGATTCTCACTGAATGGGAAGTGGAATGATTTTTCTTAGATAAGTTAGTTTGCTTATCTTTTTTGAAGATAAAATGCTTGTTAGATGCAGTCCTGGGGTTAGGTTTTTTAGATATAGTTAAAATACTTAAAAGGCAGGTGCATACCTGTTAGACTAGAGCATGATACAGCTTGAGTACTTACAAATTCAGTTTGAGAAGCTGTGAGGAGAACATCTCCTTCAAAGCATCTGCTTCACAGTGACCCTTTTGGATTTTCCCATGAATTGCACTGTAGCTGGGACCTCTGTCAGTCCCTTTCCCTTCCACTTCCCTTGTTCTTGGCTGAATACGTGTCATGCTGCTGACTTGGATACCTTGTGAAGCAGGAGATCTAAGAGGGTCTTTATGCTGACTTGCACTAAATGCAGGTGCCCGTGTTTGCCAAGTGAGAACTGCAGCCTGTGTACATCTGATGGATTTTGTGTTCCTAATTGCAACCCTGTTCCTCCCTGGCACAATATTTTTGTTGCTTTATTTAAACTGAGTATATAAGGAGGAAAAACTTAGGACTGTTCGAAGTGTGTCCTTCCGAAAGGGAGATGTGCCTGTTTGAGCTTCAGTGCTGGGTGTAGTGTGTCTTGTTCTATTGTCTGGCTTGACCCTGAAATGAGGTGCTTGGGTGCTACCACTTAGTAAATTCCTAAAAGCAAAGATCACCAGAAAGACTGTGGTGATTTGACAACTAATTATCTGTCTGGTTTTCGGGTTTTCGTTTTTGTGGGTTTGTTTTGTTCAGTTTTTTTATTCAGAGTTTTTCAAAGTATTGGGGGGAAAAAACCCTTGCACACAGATGTGTGTTCACAACTGGAAGAAAAGCTCTGATAGCAGCTGCTGTGTTTGCATAGGCAAAGCTATATAACTTAAGTGTTTAAATAGCTTTCTGCCCTGTCGCTTCTGGGACACGCTAATGCTGACTGCACAGTTAACTCCACTTCCAAAGAGCCACTGCTCTGTAAATTCACCCCATAGCATGCTATGTAGCCAAGCCCTAAAATGTTCCAAGTAGCACATACCACGAACTTGGGTGAATATGTATTGCTTAAGTATTTAGTGCATAAGATATTAAAAGCAGTTCCTGAAAGGGATTTCAGGCAAAGGTACTGAAAAAAGCCACTACGATACTGCTAGGATTCATGAATTATAAACCTAGTAGTGCCATAACAATTAAACATGTGAATGTATCTCAGATTCTTTAAAGAAATTCTGCTGCTGCTCTGCTAAATTCATCTGGTTTGTTAATTTTACTGAACCACTGGAACACGTAATGCTCGCAGAGGAATGCTGATGCTCTTTGTATCCCCTCAGGAAAGGGAGTAGCACATAGAGATTCACCTCTATGATTCAAAATCAAGCAATATTTTGCTTCAGTGAGTACGAAGAGGAAAGCATGTAGGTTTTTGGAAGACCACCATGTGCTGCTGTTTTTAATCCCCTCTGCAAAATAAGCAGTGAGATAGTGATTAGAAGTGTCATGGCAGTGTAGACAATAAATGAGAATCCTGCATGGTTTGAGCCAGACTGGTGTTTTCCTTTAAACTGCTGGATCCCTTCTTGTAGGGAGTGAAAAGATCTTGATACCCACAGACAGTGGGTATACCCACAGTAACTGATTCTCTTCCAGGCTGTGCAGAGTACAGGGTGTAAATACTCCTCACACAGAGTGTGCATGGGGTTCTTCCCACCATCAACCAGACCTGAAAGTGTTTGATATTTACTGTAGCAAGTATCAGGTTCAAATTCCTTTTTGCATTTTTTTTAAGTTACTTTGATACTCTTTTGCTTGTTAATAAGGTGCTGTGTATTACTGTGGGAATTTCATCATGCCTCATGACTCATTAGTAGCTGCATCCAGAGGAAAAGAAAGTACAGTTAACTTTACGTACATCTCTTACCCTGTGGTTTTGTTATCGTCATGAAACCATTTGGGACTGTCTGTGTGCACAGCTAAACACATCTCTTGCAACACGCTTCCATCACCTGATAGATGACTGTTTTGTTTGGCAGATGATGTCTCAGGCTGAGGGCCAGCAGAGAGACTTGATCAGGAGCATAGAATGCCTTCCTGTCTCCGGTCACCTTACATCCTTGGATCAAGACCTATTAATGCTCAAAGCAACTTCCATGGCAACCATGAACTGCTTAAATGACTGTTTCCATATTCTCCAATTACAACATGCTTCTCAACAAAAGGGATCACTACCAGCAGGTGGGTATAGATGCTCACAAACAGCAGAACTCTGTAATAAATATGAATCCTTTCCTTGCAAAAACGCTTGTTCCACTAAATCCAATCTCACATGGGCAGAGGAAACTGCTGGCTGCCTGGTTTCTTGGGAGTTTTTCTGGAGTCTTACTTGCTGGTGTTGGGTACAAGTCTGTGTGTATTGTATATTTTTTTTATTCCTTATTCTGTTGAGAAGTTTGTGGCAGCAGCTGCGTAATTGTACAACTGTCACGGAGCATCTCACAACAGCATTAAGTACCTAAGGTACCATACAGGAAGGCTGCCTTTGGCATGTAACTGGCTGCTTAGGAACAGGAAAAGTAGAGAGGGAATTTTATGGAGTTGCAGATTCTAGGATATGTGGTGTCCAATGTGATGCTTTTCTGACTTCTTTTTTTTTTTTTTTTTTACACTAAATACCTATTATAAGCATTTACACGTGTAGGTTCTGTTTCTAGTTAAGCTTTAAAGTGCAAAGCTCTATATTTGCACAGGTTGTTATTAATACTGTTTATATATCATTATTCTTATTTTCAGTTCCCATCCTAGTCTAAAACATGCACTAAGTGTCACATTCCATTCTGAGGCCAGAACAGGCTTGTAAGCAAATGCAAAATGGTTAAAGGTTGTATCACTTTCGGTGATACTTTTTTTTTCATGTTTACTTTGTGGCTTTTTGTGAGCAAAAAGCTTTTGAAGGATTCTCAAATGCTTCTCTTACACAACAGATACAGTAAGTATGTAACAAAGTGCACTCATACCTTGTCTCTTACCTTATCTTTCCCATATTTGTATCATATTTGTGGTACTTACTTTGCCAAAACATATTATTTCAGAGCTGTAATTAGTTTACCTTCTAAGAAGAAAATTGTTGTATAAAAGTGTTAAAACTATATTAAAATAGTCTGTGATTCTTGCATCACCACAGGCATTAAAAGAGAATATGTGAATAGGACTAATTAACCTTTTTGCTCAATGTCACCCTCTCCAAATCTTTGCCTGAACTCCTTACTCACACTAAAAGAATTCTCCCTATTGTCTGTGAATTTTTTTTAACTATTGATGCATATCTGTGGGAGGTGCATGTCAGAAGTCTTTTTGTTTTGGTATTTTCACATGTCAGAGAATATCCTGAGTTGGGAAAGACCCATAAGGATCACTGAGTACAACTCCTGGCTCCACACAGGACCAGCCAAGTCAGAGCATGCACCTTTCTGCAGCCCTCCATTCTTGCACTGGTGTGGCCTTTCCAGAGATACCCTAACACATTTGCTCCTCTCAAGGACTGGAGGACTTTTTTTAAAATCAATTAAGCTTAGATTTCTCATCCTGACTCAGGAGTGATACTTTGCTTTCTGGATCAATTGGTGGAGCCTTTTTGATAGGCTTCAGAAGTTCATACAGAAAGGAAAAGGGTTATGGCTTAATTCATATGCTGCAGGAGACATTTCTATCTCTAAGTGTAGGAAAACATAAAATGATGTAGGAGAAAATCTTGAATACAGAGTGTTGGATCTCATAAGATACATACAAGCACTATTTAATCTTCCTAAGGTCATAAAGGCGGGTCAGGATACTTCAGCTAAGTATGAGTGAGGTGCGGCAAGAAGTGAGGTTGAAGAGGAGACTTGTCTATCAGAACACAAATTCAGACATGAAGTGGAAATAAAAAAGTATTTTTGGGTCAAAGTGGTACTTGACAAAGATTTGCTAGTCTTAAAGAAAAATATTGGAAGGGAAGGCTGTTGTAGCAGAGGGGAAGTGCTGTCAGCTGTTTAAAAAAAAAAAAAAAAGGTGGGGGGATGGAGTGTGTGAAGACTTTTAGGGGAGGAGATTCCAAATAAAGAGAATAGTTTATGCCTACCAAGAACCTTTGGAAGACCATATTCAAGTCTGCTCTCAACTAAAGGGAAGTATTATAGTGCTGTCCTGTCCACTCCCAAAGATTAAAGCACAACTGGTAGCTCAAATCACTTAAAACCTCCAAGTCTTTAACAACATAAATTAAACAGAATTTACTTACTATTTCAGAAGTAGCTGATATGGAGAATAAAAGGGAGGGTATTGATTAAATTCAAGCTAATATAAACACAGGGAATGTGGATTAAGTGCAACCTAGAGCATGTAGATAGAGATTACTGTGTGGAAAGTCACAGCTCAGAAAGCAGATATCATGAAGAGATTTTAAAGTAAAATCTCTTCAAAAGGGAAGTGTGACACTGATGTTCTGAGCATCTGAATTTGTTGTTGTGTTTGAAATTTTTGTTTAGATAGCTTAAACTGCTGAGGGATTCTTGTTTCTTTCTGTGTAACGTGTCCATGAGTAATAGACTTGATGAAAGTGAACTGTCTTGCTACAGAAGAAGTTGTCTTCTCCTGTTAGTAAAGCTGGACTTTTTCCTGCCCCAGTGTTTTCCTGGTGGGAATGCAGCTGTTGATCTGAATTAAGCTTATTCTGCCTGTTGTGGTTGAGGATGTGACCTAGTTCCAGGTAACAGAGGTCTGGAAATAAAGGATCATGTATCATATAGGAAAAGACCATGGGCACCTCAGTGTAGGTTCCTAAGTACAGGAAACTGCTGTGTGGTGGTAGAAATTCAGGTTTCTTAATTCCTGTGTTTGCAACCCGGCCAAGATGGTTTGTCAGTTTGTGTATTCTTCAGCAAAAACTGATTGGACTCGCCTGTGCGTTCATTAGCCTTTGAAAAAGAATGGAACATTTGTATTATTAATGAGGAACTTGATCTGTTCTGATAAATTAGCTGGGAGTAACTAGAGATGCTGGAATCAAGTGGGTAATAGCTTTCCAAGCCCTGCAGCTTTTTTTTTTTAAACAACTATTATTTATTCAACAGCGTGTGCTTGCTGCCTTTGCAGCTGAGAAGGAACAAGTACCCTCTCCAGAGAAAACACTGGCCACAAAACTTTCTGCTTTAGCTCTTCTTAGTCTACAACTGAGCTGGCTTTGAGAACCTCAGAGATGGTGGGCTTTGGTGGGCTTTTTTTGGTATCAGTTAAAGAAAATTGTAAGGGTTGCTTAACACTCCCATGATACTGGGTTCTTCCTGTAGTGTCTGATTACGCCTTTCATGACACCAACTAGTTTCTCCAGTCCAAGTTGCATGTATTACAGCTCACCAATCGCAGTGTTTGTGCTAATGATCGCTGAAGGTGGTGTCTCATTGCACCACCTTTGTTTAGTGGCTGCTGAAGGGATTGGCTGCAGGAGGAATTGGCTGCTTTCAGCTTATTCCTTTAAAAATAGCTCTTTTGTGAAAACTGCTGTTTCCTGACCTGCCAGAGGATGAGCAAGTTTCAGCGCAAACTTTCTTTTGCTTCAGGAACGACGATCAGTTGGTTGGAACCAAAGATAGCTCTGGCAAACCACTTCAAAAATGGAGCAGCTCAGAATTTCCCAGCAGAGATAAACAAGCCAGCATCTGTCAGAGAAGAACAGTCCATTGCGGAGCCCTGCCAGCTAGCAAGGGTAAGGTAATGTGAACACCCCGTTTCTGTGGGGAATTATTTTGAGGAATATCTGTAAATATTTCAATCATATTATTTGGAAATGATTTAATGATGATTCTTCTCATGCTTTTTGCTTAGCTGTGTGTGAGGGAGCATGACTGCAGTTGCAGTAAATTTCTACCTTTTTTTAATAAATTTTGTGGCTTTCTGTAACTAGCTGTCAAGTGGAGGGAGCCAATTGGAATTGGTAGTGCAAAGTGCTGTTGCAGTAGCCCCTTGCATTTTGATTGAAAAGAAGTGGAAATTGAAGTGCAAAAAGCTGAGCTGGAATTCATGATGCTCTCAAAATGGGCCCAAGAAGTGCCACATAAGTAGATGAGACATAGAATTGCTGGTGTCCAGCTATTAAATCTCCCTGTCTTTCTTTCTTAGCTCTGGCTGTGTCTGTTTATCTTAATCTGAGCAACTCTCGTTGCTTAACTTCAGGATGGCTTAATGTGCTTGAAACACAGCTACAGTCTGTATCATTATAACTGTCAAAATTGAAGTGCAAAATACTAAAGTAAAACCCAGCAGAGATTATGATAAAGAATGTGTTTTCCTAACTAAACTGGAAAATCATAATTACTTTCTTTTTGTACTGGTTGGTTGTACACAGTTTTTTCACAATGATACAGTCTTCTCTAAAGACAATATGCTGCTGTATGTCTCTGTGCTGTCTTACAGTAAAATTGAAACAGACTTTTTTCAGTTGCTATAGTTTATATATTTATTTTTTAATGGATCAGAGCAGTTGCTACTAAGGCAAAAAAGAAGAAAAAAATGAAACAAGCCAGGAGCTTTCAAATAAATCCCTTAATTACTACTTCCTCCTAATAATTGACTGACTTGCAGCTCAAGTGCTTAATGTGAATCTCTTGTCTTTTTGTGGGATATAACTAGTCCTGTCACTCCCCTTAGATTTTTCAGCTCCCTTATTCATGATAGCGGAACAGTGTAGTGTTCTTGGGAAGGAGTCACCTGTGTGATACTGCAGTTTGTGTATGTGGTGTGTCTTCTATAAACCGACTCCAAATGACTCCTCGGTTTTCCTTTCCTGTTACATGTTGGCACTAGCAGCACCATTGATGGTGCTTGTGAAGACTAGCCTGTAGATACATTAGTTGCTTGTGGTAGGGTGTGACAGTAAGCAAGTAACTAGGACCTGCCATTTGCTACAGCCTTTGGTGTAATGATGGCAACACAGGAAAGTCTGAGTTGTGTGGAGGTGGAAGGGTGTCATTGAGGTGGTTGGAATTTCTGCTAGCATTTGCTTCACTGTTTTTGTATGTTACATGCTTGCCATTCTGTCAGCTCACAATACTTAGAGGAAAACAGGTCATATTTACTTTTAAGCTTTTTTTTTTTTGCCTCCTGACCCCTGTGAGACACGGTGAGAAATCTTAGCCTGAACCCTCTGCACTGAGTTATCTTAATGTCCCTTTAAAATCTTCAGCTGATGTTTATCTTGGGGTAGATTCCACTGCATAGTGCTCTGTAGGGGTTTACTGAGACTCCTTGTTTTTCATACATGGACAGTTTAATGCAACATGAAGCCCTTTTTGAGTATGGTCTGACCAGTCGCATCTTTGAGCTGATCTTTATGGGTCTTATCCCAGGAAACTGAAGAAATAAATCCAGATGAGGAGCTGGAGGATATCTGTGATGATAAAGAAGATGATCTAGGAGCAGTGGAAGAACAGCGCAGTGTCATCTTGCATCTCTTGTCTCAACTGAAACTTGGCATGGACTTAACCAGAGTAAGTACAGTAGAAGTGAAGTGCTCCTGTACTGAACAATACTGAGTTTAATGTGAAACTGTGGCCTATAGCAACTTAAGGTCCCAAGATCCAATGCTGCAGTTTGAGACAGGTTTTAAGTGAAAACATGCTGAGGGAGTGGATTTTCTTTTAATTCAGTTGACAATATCTTCTCTGTTGTGTTCTCTTTGTGTTTTCTACTGTGTTTTTGTTGGCTTTTCTATACTGGCCTGTTTTCTTTCCTGCATTTGCACCTTACTCTTTCCCACTTTCTGTGCTATTTTCTACAGATTTGTCCTATTTTCTTGTCTGTCTTGCCTTCCATGATCTTTTTCCTCAGTTGATAATGCTTTTAGATGCAACTTGTGTAACCCTATACCAGTATTCATGCTGATTCTGAGAAGTTTTCTTTCGGTCCGCATTATCTGTTCTCAGATGTTTGTTTATGCTTCTGCCCTGTTCTCATCTCTGCTCACAGCTATAGCAAGCAGGAAAAAAATTAAATTGCAGTTGTAGGTTTGACACTTCAGTGCAGGTCTCAAAAGCCAGTAGCTTTGAAAAATAAACGTTTATCTGGTGCTAGATGACTTGGGCAGCAAATCTGGGAACACTGGGCTGCTACCAGCTTCTCTTCAATTCACTCTTTTAAAGACATCTTACAATAAGGTCTAGACACTTTTAAAGAAAAAAAAAAAAGGATTTTGCAATGGTGTGGAATGAGAAAGCACTCCCTTCCTTGGAGTTATGGATTATAATGAATTTTTTCCAAGCTATGTTTTTTGAGTGCTAGCTACTTGAACACTAGAAGCACTTGTATTGTGAAGCTTGCGTTTCACAATTTAGGGCAGGGAAAAGGTGGTATGAAGAGGCCCTGCTGCCTGTGGGCCAAATTTAAACCCCTGTGGCTTAATCAGGAATTCATTGAGTCATCAATTCACTTATCAAATCCAATCTTCAATATGTCTTTTAATTAGAACAAATCATCAAGTCTGTCTCCCACTTGTGACTTTTGCCTGCTTGTGTACAACGGTCTTAAGGTCAGAGCAGGCAGAGCATTGAAATGTGCCAAGCCTGACTTCAAAGCAGGTAAAAAAGTTGTTAGAATTGCATTTAACTCAAATGTCAGGGTACTGGAGTGAAAAACAACTTGAATATTCCTGGTTGGTGTTGCAGCATGGCAAGTGTATTCAGCTGAACTTGTCTGCCTATTACCAGTCTTAGGTCTGTGCTCTGCCTCTTTGAATGCAGCTGGTGTAAATGGGCTGTCTTGATCTCACGGGTGAGACACTCTGTGTTACTCTTAACGACTGCTAGTTCCATGAGGTTAGTTGCCGCTACAGGGAAAGAAAAGATTACTGAACTGATAACCTTGGGCTCTTGCTCTGCAGTACTGTTCTTGGCCCAGCAAAGGACAGCACTGCTGTGACGGTAACTGGGAAAGTATATGGTCCTCTGCTTAGAAGTACAGGATCAACCTGTATGTTATTTTTCATGGACATTTGTCCTAGTTTTGTGGTGAGAGACTCTGCAGGTTCTTGAACACTGGCATCAGTTCCCTGCTTTTGTCTTAACCTCCGCTCTGAACCTTCCTTGCTGAGTTTGAGCTCCTTCTTCATTGTTTTCCCCTTCACGACATGTGGGACACGTTATCTCTTTGTGGCTGTCATCCCTTTTTGAGGGGTGCTCAGTCCCTGGCAACCTCTTTAGTCCTATGAGTACTTATTGGGCTCTTTTCTCCTTATCTAGGACCTCTGATCACTGTATTTTGCTCACATCTTAGACGAGGGACAAGAAAGTTCAACCTGAAAATGCAGTGTCCAGAACAGGGCAGAATCTTTCACCTGAGAACTTCCCTTATAAAAACCACCCATCTCTTTGTTTTACTTACTAGACCTTTCTGGCTTTTCTTCTATTCCAGGTGGTTCTTCCCACTTTTATTCTAGAGAAGCGATCCTTGTTGGAGATGTACGCGGACTTCATGTCCCATCCAGATCTCTTCATTGCGATCACCAACGGCACGACCCCTGAGGAGAGGATGATCCGCTTTGTGGAGTACTATCTCACTTCCTTCCACGAAGGTCGCAAGGGAGCTATTGCGAAGAAACCCTACAACCCCATCATCGGGGAGACGTTTCACTGCTCCTGGAGGATGCCCAAGAGCGACGTAGCCACCGATGCTGGCAGCAACTTCTCTGCTCAGTCCCCCTCAGAGCAAGTAACTCTGTCTAAAGATTTGGAAGGGCAAACAGGGCTGGACTACTATACAGTAAAATTTGTAGCCGAGCAAGTATCCCACCATCCTCCTGTCTCAGGGTTTTATGCTGAATGTGTAGAGAGAAAGATCTGTGTCAATGCCCATGTCTGGACAAAAAGTAAATTCTTAGGGATGTCAATAGGAGTGACGATGGTTGGTGAGGGTAAGTGTAACTTCTGGCATTTATTAATTTTATTAACCTATTAAAATACTAGTTTGAGAGGAAATTTGATGCTTTATACCTCTGACAGGAGTACAGGTGAATTCTGGTCAGTAGTTTTCTTTCATTGACTTTTCAGAAACTTAGTTTGCAGAGATGTTGGCTGCTATTGTGTATTTTCACATTTTTTTTTTTCATATACTCTCCCTCCCCCCTGCCCCAAATCTTTATCTGCAAGCCTTAATGTACAGTCATTCAGTGATTTCTTACTTTATTTTTACTGTTTACAAAGCACAGAAGATGCTGTAAGCCCTTTCGAAGAGCAAATTTTCAGATGTGGAAAAAATCAGATTGGTTTATGCTTTGCCAAAAATCAGGATGGATTCTGGAAAAAACACTTTTACTTTTAAACCAAAGAGCAGTTACCTTAATGTGAACTGATATTATGAATGCTTCTAAAGCATCAAATTGATTTGCATTGGACATGTATTAAATAAAAGGGTTGTTGCATTTGCATATATATTGCACTTATGTATCTTACCATGCAAGTTTTAGTTTTCTTTAGCTGGAGAAGTTGGATCCTGTAGGGATAGAGAGGGCTAACTGTCCTTAAACAGTCTTTTCCCTTTAGTGCTAGTCTTTACTGCAAGAGATGAGGCAACATCCCCTGTTCTGTGTCCCCTGCACGTTTTGCTCAGCTTCTGGGCATTCCCAGCACTTGCACACAAACTGTGTGTGTGACAGGGGAATGAGCGTGGCAGGACATGTGGAGGGTATGTCTTGATGCTTTGCCCAGACCAGGTAGTTGCTGGAGTTAGTGTCTCCCTTAGGACATGTCTCATAGTTTTCATGCTCATGACATGTTGAGAACTTCTGAGAATTAGCATCAGATGCACAGTGCTCATGCTACAGAGGCATGAGTTGATGCCAGCACCAGTCAGAGGTCGTGCTATGCTCTTGTAATGGCAAGAAGTGTATCTTGTGTTTGTGTGTTTTGTTGTTTTTATCTTTTTTTCCTTTAAAATAGGACTCAAACCAACCCACACACTGTAAAAGCCAAAGAAAAAGCCTAGTTTTTGAGATGATTGCCATTCATTGCAAAAGCTACTGTCAGAAAAGAGCGGAGTTTCTCTTGGCAGAGAGGTGCAGTAAGGAGGATTCTCTGCTACCTGCACTCAAATAGGGTAGGGTGTATTACAGAGAGGGAAGACAGGGCAGGAAGAATTGCCTGCCTTATAATGAATGTCCTGAACTGCACATCTTAAGTCTTGTGCTGCTGTGCTTCAGAACCATCTATTGATGAGAGAGAATGAGCACCCCTTTTACATACTACTGAAAAGTATGTTGCACAGTATTGTACTTTATGGAGCAGTGTTGTTAAGATGAATGTCTTTTCCCAAAAGAAACATAAATGCATGCTCCTCAGGTTAGTACTTTCAGGAAAACATTTATATCTAGAATCTGAAATAAATGTCACTTCTCCAACTTCTCTTTGCTCTGAGGGACTATGAGGAAAAATAGATGCAGTATTAGATACCTGTTTCAATACCTCTGTCTCTTCTGTGATGCCGATTTAGGGATTCTTGTTTCTTCACACAGGTCTCTTAAGCCTCTTGGAACATGGGGAGGAGTACACGTTCTCTCTGCCCTGTGCATACGCTCGGTCGATTTTAACTGTTCCTTGGGTAGAACTGGGAGGAAAAGTCAACATTAACTGTGTGAAGACTGGGTATTCTGCAAGTATTAATTTTCACACCAAGCCCTTCTATGGTGGCAAATTGCATCGGTGAGAACACTTTTTTTTCCTCCCTGTTTTTCCATGTAATCCACACTATAGGACTGCAGTAGCTGTGTAACTCCCCTGCTCTGTGTGCTGAGGAATATTTGTGTGATAGTCTGAGGAAAATTTGTGTGATAGTCTGAGGAAAATGTAGTTTTTCCTGTTCATAAACACTTGAAGGTATTACTGTGCTCTCAAACGATATCACAGCTAAACAAGGGAAAATCAGGCTGGAAGGAAATTCCATGTTTGAGTCTGTGTTCAAACCACTGGGAAAACAGAGCTCCTGGCTTTTATTCCTGGCTGCCACAGATTCTCACAGCTCTCTTAGAAATAGGTTCAATTTGCTCTTTCTTTGAAGTGAGGTTGATTTTACTGTCTTAAAGGGTTGCATGATGCTTGCAATGCACATTATCATCACACTGCAGGGATTGCTAGTAAATAGTCTTCTGTTACTTATTGGTTGGTCTTTAGGTTTCTGTATGACAAATGTAAAACTGTCGTGATTTAAGGAACTTACAGGAAATATCTAGATTTTTTTTTTAAGGACAAAAGTGGTAATTTTTGTAGTGGTAAATCTTGACATGTATGCATATTTAAAAACAAGTAAAAGAAAGAAGATCCAGGTGACGTTTACATGGGATTACCTCTAGCAGATTCTAGGAAGTGTCTGCACACTTGGTGCAAAAGCTTTTGAAACTCATGTCAGTATCTTTAGAGATTTTATAGTAAGGCTCTTGCAGATTGGCCTTGTGCTAATATAGAGACAATCAATTGAGGAAGGAGAAGATTAAGTAATAATCACACAAAAAAAATCTGATTCCAGACCCATTTACTGGACAGTGCTTGTTTAAAACTTTCTTAGGTTAAAGGTGTTACAGGTAATGAAATACTAATGGTCTAGAACATCAGAACTTCTTAAACATGGGTTGCTCTCACAGGTTACAAAAAATCAGCAGTCTTCTCTAAATCCCTTTCCTGAAACAGTAGGGTATGGCCATATTTAATGCTTAAAGGAAAACAAAACACCAGAACCTCCATGTCAAAGCGCTTTGCCCCCTAAATTCCCATACACAATCTGAATGTTACTTCCAAGCATAGCCCCCCTGTCCCAGTGGCATCTGCAGAGGTGAGGCTTACACGTAGCTGTTTCCCTCCTGACAATTTTAAAGTGATGCATTATTATTTCCCCCCATTGCTCTCAGTGTATCTTCCACCTTGCAATAGCTCCTGATGCACCGTAACAAATAAGCGATGGGATGCAATTTTCCTTCAGTGATTAAATTTTGGAAACTGTTCTTTGTCTCTGAAATTAGTCATAGGTGTGCAGGCTCTTTAAAGACAGATCTGTTCAAGGGAACGTAACTATTGAAAATTTGACATGGTGATGATTGGACATTGCCAAAAGAATTTCTTGATGGGGAAGCAGCAGTGTTGTCATGGTTACACAGAGCGCAAGTGAGTTGCTATGGCAATATTATAGATTTTTATCTTTTTTTTGGTTAGTGACCCTTGTTGTTACACCCCAGCTGGATATTGGCTCCTCAGTCCTGTGCCTCTTTAGCTTGATGAAATAGAGGATGATGATAACAAACAGCTAGGCATGTATCAATCATGCCAAGCTTACAAAGAAGTGCTAGCAGATTTTTATTGCTAGCGTTAGTACAGACAGATACTGCGACCTGCAGAGCTGGGAATGGCTGTGTGTCACAGAGCAGTGCAACTTGAAGAAATACAGGTCTCCATGAGAGTTTAATGTAGCAGCTCGATACTCTGCTGTAGTAGTGAGTGAGGGAACTTTGTTTATTTCAAACTAAGCAGAGACAGTAGTTTTTATGATTGATATTAAAATACTGAACGTCAGTATTGTGTTGTAACCACCCAGCACTTGGAAAAATTAAGCTCTTAAAAGTTGAGGGGGTGTAACTGCAAAGTCTGAACAGGCTGATCTGTGGCATCCTGTGGATTCAGGCTGATCAGAGATCTCTGGGGAGGAGCACAGGGACTTCACCATCTGTAATAGCTTTGGTGAGGTGTGGAAGTCACAAGGTGAAAAAGCAGCATGAAATGAAGGTTACTTGCCTGTTGGCTACTCTTGCAGTTGTTTTCAGAAACTGTTAGTGCTTGTTAACTTCCAACACCGTCCCCCCAATACTTAAATGTGCTTTTATTGCTCATGTTGCTCCAGCTCTTGAGTGAATGTTAAATTTTTGCAATAGGAAATTGTGTGTGAGCAGCACATACTTATCAGTCTGATTTGGGGTTTTTTGAAGATCATTCTAATGAAGCTAAATTTAGGTTTGAGCTGCTGGACTGGGATGTGGCTGCAGCTGCTTCCCGCAGGTGCATGATGTGGCAGAAGCCCTGGCTGCTGCCTCCTGCTCTGAGCCAGCTGCGAACATTCCCAGCTTGCCCTGCGGATTCCACACATTTACCTGGCGTCCAGTATCTCTGTGCTGGAAGGTCTGGCCTGTGATACTGGTTTCATGCCTGAGACATTAATTTCTGTGATGCAAGGCTCGGGAGGACAACAGGCAGATGCAGACACAGCGGGAAGCGACTGGTGCATGTAGAAGGTGGCAAGTGGCACCTATGTGTCCTGTGCTCCCTTCCTCTTAGTGTAGCACCATGCAGGCAGTGTGGGCGAGGTGGGAGCACAGGAGAGCTGCTTTCTCCTCTTGTGTATACAGTCATTCAAAGGAAGGAAGAGCAAACCAGCTGTGTGCAAGTTATGCAGTATTAGCTGCATGTAAAGTAAGTGTGAAAGGAGGTGGTGTGCTTTGTGTGATGAAATGCAGGAAGAGGAGCTGGAGAGTGGTGCGTTCCAGAGAGCTTGTCTACAGCTAATTGTGTTTTAATTTGAGCTGGAGATAGTGTTCTTTGTGAATCCTGCAGCACCTTAACAAGTGAGAAGGTTTCAGGGCTTGTTTGCATAGTGTGCAGACCTGTTTGTTTCCTCCTTCTAGGAGAAAGTTCTACTAGAGGGTGGCAAGTTGCTTGCCTAGCAATGCTCAGTAAGCTTCCACTCCTTGCTTCAGGATGAAGTGAGTGTTGGGAGGTCTGTGGACAGGTCTTGATGCTGAGAAGAAAAAATATGTATCAGTGTGGTGAATTGTAATGATACTTGAGTACTGGGAAATGCTTTGAATGAAATACTGCATACTAGCAAAGCATTATTAATATCTTATTATTGGCAGAGGTTCCTGTGGAAGAGTCAGGAAAGAAAAGCAGTTTTCCTGTCTTACCTTGCTTTTCTGCCTTTGTGTCTGCTGCTTTAAGAGAGCAACATGAGACCACCTACATGTGGAGAACACTGAGATGTACAGGTGTGAGGAAAAAGTGCCAGCAGGTAGTGAGAGACATTCTTGGTAGAAGGTTTAATTTTTATATTTTAAGTTTGAACTATATATCTGATGTGCTGTTTGAAGTGGAAATTATCAACTGCTTGTTCCACTTGAACCAGCCTGCATTGGCTTTCTTTTTTCATTTGTTATTCTGTTAAAAGGTTTGAAACAAGTTTAAGCTGAAGCCAAAAATAGTTTCCTGGGTAACATGAAGAGAACCAGAGTGACTAGTGAAAGGCACTCTGCTCTTTGAGCAGTTCTCCATGCAAATGCAGTTTGAGTAACTAACATTTTTCAAGACAGTGTGATAGATTTGCAAACTCATTCAGAACTAAGTTGAGTGATTGTGCAAGGAATAGTCCTCAAGTGTCTTCAGACATGGCTTTTTAAAAGCAAGTTGCTTTCCTAGAGTCACGGGTGAAGTGAAACAGAACGCAACAAACACGGTGGTGTGCAGAGTGCAAGGGGAATGGAACAGTGTGCTCGAGTTCACCTACAGCAACGGGGAGACAAAATACGTGGACCTGACAAAGCTGTCTGTGACAAGGAAACGAGTCCGGCCCCTTGAGAAACAAGGACCATTCGAGTCTAGGTAGAGTATGTGTTTGCTATTGTCTGACCCTTTTTATCCTAAGCAGTCCATAAGGGAATGCCTTAGGCACACCTACAAATGTAGGTGCTATTTGTGGGTAGTGTTTAGCTGTACTGATCTTAATTTTAAATTTTGTTTTTTAGAAACAAACAAGTGCATAATAAAAAGTGCAAAAAACCAAGCATGGTCACATGGCTGTTTATCTTGCCTCTTTCATTCATGGGCATGGTTGTCTTATAAGTTCATGAAGTACCTGCTAGAACAGAGCCTCCTTATTTGTTTTGTTTTATCCATCAGCTACACAGCAGGGCAGCTGCTAACAAGGGAGATCCTCACAAACTTCTTGTCAAATAACACTTCTGCAGCACCTCTAGAGAGGGTACAGCCATTAGATTGGCACAGCCAGAACCTCAGAGCCATTTCTATCTGCTCCTAATTGCTGGCGTAGCTGTGAGACTCAGCCAGGAGTGCTTCCACCATCATGCTCCAAGCTGGGTTGGTTTGCCACGCACATGCAGAGGGAGTGCTGCTGTTCTGAGCGAGCTACGTGCAGAGAGCCTGCAGTTCCAGCTGGCAGCCTGAAAAAACTCTTCAGAACTGAAGCAAACTCTTCAAAACTGAAGGTAGCAATTTTGTTTTGCAGGAGGCTGTGGCAGCATGTAACAGAGTCTCTGCGGGATGGAGACATCGATAAAGCTACGGAGCACAAGCGAGCGCTTGAAGAGCGACAGAGGAATGAAGAGAGGATTCGTGCTGAAACAGAAACACCTTGGTGTACTAAATACTTCCTTAAAGAAGTAAGTTCCTGAGCAGTTAGTTGCTGGGGAAGGCAGAGCTGCAATAGGAGCAAGTGCACTCACAGGTCCGTGTCCTGTCAATATAGATTTGCCCTTAGATCTTCTACTTTAGTTCCATGGGATCCATAGTAGTAAGGTGACGTAAATGCTCCCAAACATGTAAAGTGTGACTTCACCCATCACTTCACAAACACTTTGGCTTTGTGGTTGCCTTGCAACAAAATGTTTGCCTGTTTTGTGGCTGGATCCAAAGCCAGCACTTCCTTGGGACACGTGGACAACAGCTTTACATGTACATGTATCAGTAGACTGTAACAGTAAATACCCAAAGAAAATAATCAGTAGTACTGATTTTGCTTATATTATGTGCATGTGAACCCAAGGTGTTACTGTTGGCAAGAAGGAACATGAGTTCATTCTCAACTCAGAACATCGTTTCGCTCTCATACATTACACTTTCAGTGGAGCTTACTTGTTCAATGGCTTAACCTTTATTTCAATAATGGCTGTAATGATACAGTAAGACTTTAAGCTAGGTGAGCTGCAGCCTGCCCAGGAAAACTGGGGGCTGCTGGTATGAAATAGGCGTTCTTTGTGATCAGATGAGACCCTGGTTGTGTAGAGAGCTTTGCTGTGCCCCTTGCAAGAGGGAAGGACTGAACTAAAATTTATGCTGTGGTAGATCAGATTCTCCAGTGAAATCTCTCTCAGTTAAAACTGCAGCAATGTAACTCTCCCTTCTCTTTCTTCTCATACCTATGGTCTAGCAAGGGCATAAACATAGGCTAAAGAGTTGGGGCATTTTTTTGTTGGGTTTTTTCCAGTTTTTTAAAGCTCAGGGCTATCTGTTTTGCCTCAGTAAGGTTGGTTTTTTTATTCTCTGAAGCTGTGGTAGTATGATTAGCTCAGATTTAGACATTTGTGTTATTAGTATCTACATTTAAAAGAGGTGCAATTCAGTTGCTAATCCAAGATACAGATTCACTCAGAGAATGTTTAAATGTAATCCTGAGCCACTTCATTTCTGGGTACGCAGTTAGGCTGTGTTAGAGCTGGAGAGCTGTGCCTCTGCTGGCTTCTTGTTTGGCTCTTTCAAGTAGTCTGGGTCATGGAGTTGAGAGGGGTGGCTTTCCATCTGGGTTCATTACTAGTGCAGTTGATTCCCAGAGAGCACCGTGCCCCAGCAAGAGTCCACCCGTGTTCTGAAGCACTCACAACCCTGCAGCATTGATCTCTCTGTCTTTATCTGTGGGAGTTACAGGTGTAAGCTACACCCCTCTGGTTTTCACAGCTATCAGTCTGAGTTGTGTGAAGGGAATTCTCTGGAGCACTGTCTCTATTGTAACCCTATTTTCTCTTTAAATCGCAGGGAGATGGCTGGGTCTATCATAAACCCCTCTGGAAAGCAGTCTCTGCTGCACAAACTCAGCAAACGGACACTAACTAGAAAAGCTGCTTTAAGATGAGTTTTCTGGTTTCCCTCTCCTTTTCCTCTGTCTCTCAAAACACAGTAATCCCACAGTGTCCCCTTTTTACGTAATTGTGAAAGTTTAAACGAGCATAAAGAAATAAGTATACTAGGGCACTTTAAAGCTGTTAAAGGAGTCAGAGTTGTAGAGGCAAACTTTCCAGGTACATTCAACCAAGTTGTTCTTTTGTATGATCCAAGAGATTTTATCCAAATTGTGTAAGATTCTTCTAAGTAGACTTGATTGCAAAAGCTGCCTAAAGAGAGAGAAGAAGGAACTGTTGGACTTTGGAGTGACATGGGAACTTTTTTCAGAGTCTTTGTCAAGATCTTTCGTAACTGAAACCTGCTCAGTACCCATGTAGACAACAGCAACCAAGAAATTGCTGCTTTTACACCCGATAATTAACTTTTTTTGGTGGAAACCGGAGGGGTGTTTGGAAGATGTGACCGAAATCAGTGTTAAAAAACAACTGGATCATGAGGACTTTTTTTTCTTCAGAGAGAATGCATGCATGCATTGGAGGAATATGGGCTATATGTAGAGACTACCTTTCTTTTTTATGGATTTATAAAAGCAATTAGAATTGTAACCATGGAGAAATTTTTCCTCTGAAACGTTTTAATATACTTGAAATAATTGACTTGAATTGGAAAAGTAATTTGAACACTTTTCAACTCCTAATTTTATTAAATCTCTTTGAGTGACTTTGATTTTTCTGATGTTGTAATGTAATGAGGTTTGGCCTTTTTTTTCCCCTCCTCCACCTTCCCTTCCCAAGGACTAAGGCTTTCAGAATGAAAAGAAAACGTACAATTTTGTATTTGAATTTCTCTGCCCATCTAATCATCTCAGAGGTGAAGTATCAGTGTTACAAACTGTCCTTTGGATTGTTTTGGTTTTTCTCCTGTGGTGTTATTCAGAACAAAGCAGTGACATGTGACCTGTGAATACATGGACTGGAGGTCCTGGGTTTTCATCTTACCATAAAAAAACAAAAAGCTGATTATGCTGAGGACTGGGTATTGATTTAAAACACAATCAGATATCAGGAAACTGTATTCAGGTACAAACATTCTTCTTTTTTTTTAATAACTATTTTATTAAAGTCTAAGAATTGCTGGCAATTAAGAATAATACTTATTATGGCTTTCGTTATTGTTGTAACTACAAGCTACCTTAATTTTTCCAACAGTGGTGCCTTAATCTGTTTTTTCTTCTGATGTAGTCTTCCAATCAGTGTATATAAACATTATCTGCCACTTCCCAGCCATGGCAATGGCTGCACCCCATCCAGCATTGTGAGAACTCACCACTGTGTGATCTGGTAAGAGGTTTTCCATGGAGAAGATACAAGTGTAAGAATACATCAGAAGGTTTAAATAACCATGTTAACTTTCAACACAAACTGTAAACTGTGCAAAAAAAGAAAAAAAAAAAAAGAGGGTGGGGGAGGGTTGGGTTTATGCACAACTATTTTGATCCTCTTGTACATTTATTATTTTTTTTGCTGTGAAATGCACTGAGGTCTCAATCCGAGTCATAGTCCATTTGTGAGAAGTGGGGGTGGGGATAATAAAACTACAAAACGATTCATTTGTTCTGTCTGCTTTCCTAGACATCAGGTGACCAGGAAGAGTGGGTTGTTGTTCTCTTTTATGCTGGAGATCTGTCTCTGGGCCTTCCTTGGCCCTTAAAGTGGGATGTTTTGGCACTGTATGCTCAAGTAGTAACTACATTCTCCAACAGAAGAACATTTCAGGCCCTGCTGTCTTGTTTGTGATATTCTCTTCAACCATCCTGTTGTGTTAGTTTTGGATATTCATCGGGCATTTTTATGTTTAACCAGGAATAAAAATAAAAGTGAAAACAGTGGGAATAGTTCCTCCTTGTTTCTGGGTCCGCAGCACATCTGTGGTGTGTTCCTTGGCCAATTTGAGGATCTGGGGTAAGGAATCATGGTGACATCTTCCATTGTTCATCTGTACCTGCATCCAGCGGGGGTGGTGGAGTGACAGAAAATAAATTGACAACACTGTGCACACTTCATAGTTGTCTTAGCTGTGTCACATGGCACACTTGCTTTGAAGAAGCAGCAAGGGCAGTGGTGCAAGGTCCAGGATTTACTACTGCAGCGATCGGAGCAGAAAACAAACCTTCATGCTCCAGGGATCAAACTTGTGCTTATTAAAATACAGACTTATGACTCAGTCACTGAGCTCTGTTTAAAATTTGGATTTGGGAATTTGTCAAGGTGCTGGCTGTAAAACAGACTGGAAAGCTCTCATGTTGACCATAAACCCATTTGTGTTCCTTATATAATGTTATTAGTCAAGTTATTTCTCTTCCACCCTCATCTGGTATGCTTGTGGTTTCACACCAAGAAAGCTGTTAGTAATTTTGTTGTGTAAAAATAGACCTGGTGCTGAAGAAGTAGTCTCAAAATACATGAAACTCTTTCTTTTAACATGGGGTTACTGCTAGGAAAGAAAGGAAAAGGTAAAACCTTCCTTTGCTCAGATGATTGCAAGAACTGCAACAGCTTCCTGATGTGGATTTAGTTATGATGAAAATTTCTAGATCCTTCTAGAAATGAAGGAAACAGGTTTTTAAAAAAGATGATCTAGCCACTGCTTAAATCATAAGGCATTATGTGATTCTTCTGAGAGTTGTGAGCACCCTGTGGCCTAATGGATGTATTTTTAACTCTGACCAGATTTGATTCTCTTGCAAAACTGCTGTTGTTTCCATCTTGTACCTTCTGGAGGGAAGGGCTCTCTGCTGCTCCCTATCCTCACTGGAACCACGGCGTGTTCAGCAGCGAGCATGGCAACACATAGGGTTGATCTCAGCTTAAGTTCCCTTCTGTCTCTCTGGCTTGGTTGGGCTCTGCTGAAGTTGAAAGCAAAGCTCTTACTGATCTGGGTGGTTTTGGGCTCTGAGTTAAACAGACTTTAGTGCTTAAATAAGTGGCTCTCTGAAGAGAGCCGCTGTGTGTGTACCCTGCTGTCATGGCACACAGGGTGACAAGTTGCTCCTGTTTCATGCAGGCACTCGGGTGTATGATCCTAAAGGCTTGGTTCAGAGTTTGGATTTCATGGTGGGGGAAAAAGCAGTATGTAAATAGGAGAGCTCAACATTTTAAGCATGGGGAGGGCAATAGATTGAGAAGTTTTTCAGTGTGTTTACAGTATAAACTGTCAAGTTTAGGATTAAGTCTCTGTCTCCCCAGGAGAATTTGGATTTCAGCCATCAGAATCAGAGCTGCAGCCTTCAATGTCTATGACCCCTCCTCTGCCCCAGTCCCCTGTGGGAAGGACAGGTTGGGGTCTCTTCTAAAGAACTTGGAAGATGAATTCACCATGTTCAACGGCGGTGAATGGTTGTTATCCCAACAACTTGGTGCTAAACTTGATGGGGGAAATTCTGTGCAGAATATTAGGGGAAGGAAAGATTTGTACAGCCTCAGGGAAGTTCAGTGTGTTCCCATAGTTTATCTCCATGTCAGAAAAGCTGCGCCATGTTTCTCTCAGTGTGTGTGTGTGTGTGTGTGTGCAGTAGAGCAGTGGTTAATAGAATAAAGAAATGAGACCGAAGGCAGGTAGGTGGACAGGGTGTGTTTATGGTGATATGCTTCAAGAGAAGGGGGTTAGCTGGAAAAGATCATAGGATCCCAGGCAGTAGCAGTCAGGTGGGGAATGGAGGAGAATCATACAATCATTGAGATTGGAAAAGACCTTTAAGATCAAGTTCAGCTGTAAACCTAACACTGCAAAGTCCAGCAATAAACCATGCCCTTAAAATGAAAGGTATGGTCACAATTGCAGGTGGAGACTTACATGTGGTAGTAGAAGTTAAGGTTTTGTTGTTTAGATTTGATGCAGCCTCATTCATTCCACTTCCATCTTCCTTTGAAGGGATTAGGGACAATTTCATTCTAGGCTTTTCATTTAGGCCTGCTGCTATGCTGCCTTAGCTGTAGGAAGTTCATGGCTGTTAAGCAGTTTTCTCCCTTCCCTTTTTTAATGTAGGTAGGGGTGGATCTATAGCACCACAGACTGGTTGGCTTGGAAGGGAACATCTATCTCCAAGCCCCTGCTATGGGCAGGGACACCCTCCACTAGCCCAGGCTGCCTAAAGCCCCATCCAGCCTGGCCTGGAACACTGCCAGGGAGAGGGCTGTGTGCTGGCAAGCGCAGCATTCCTCTCTGATGCTATCCTGAAAGATACACCTCTGTGTAGGTGAGTGTCAGGTGTGGGCTTGTAGGGCTTCTCAGTAGCAGCTGAGGCTTCTGTTACCTTTTGCTCCCGAGGGTGGAAGGATTAAGACTGGCACAGCGTGAGGGTTTGGAGCAAGGTCTGACTTACCTGTCCTTCACTGCCTTTCCATGACATAGGGAGCTGGCTTGGCCTGGTGGTTACAGGAGTAAAGGTGCTGGTTCTGTCTGATCATGTTTCTTCAGGTTGAGTAACACAGCAGAGGGGTGTGAAGGACTTGCAGGAACAATCAGCCAACACGTTTGTGTTGACACAGTTACTGTGGCACAAATCTGTTGGCTAGAGCTGGCTGGGAACTGACAGGGGGAAGAGTTGCCCAGATACCCTGTGTGGAGATTTCTTAGAGTGAAACAGCCACATCTACAGTGGTGACTGGTTTTTTCTAGTGAAGAAACTTCATGCACCCACCTGAACTATCAAGTTCACCCAGGAATTCCCCAGTGGAAAAAGGTGTGTTGGACTTGGGGCAAATCAGGCTTTGGAACACCAGCTTATCAGGTATCTTTACACTGTATTAAGGGTTGCCTGGTCAATAAGTAGTTTTCTTGGGTGTAGCCTTTCTTCCACTGATGGTGTGCTACATCTCATGATGTTTTGTCTGCAGCAGCAACATATTTTTTTTTTGTGTGTCCTATTAAAAAAGGAAAACTGAAAATTACCTTGATCTCCACAGAGTAAGTGGTTAGAGAAACTCATGAGGACTATATGGAAAGACTTAAAAAGATAGACATGGGATTCAGGTGCTCATTAATAAAAGATTAATCATTATTATTTTAAAAAATAATAAAAGGAATGCTTTGCATCATTATACACTTAAAGTAAGTAAAAAAATCAGTTCATATATAATGTTGCACTTCAACCAAAGTATTGATTCCACAGTTCACTGCATCAGTGGGAGGAAACAGATCTTATAAATAAGTTATGTACTAGATCTTAGTTCCACTTTGAAAAAGGGAGCAAGGATTTTCCCTGTGAGCTCCATGCTTCTCCCTTATCCTTGTTTCTCATGATGAGGCATCTTGCCTGCTGTGTCACTGCGTATTCCTGCTCCCGTCAGTGTCCTGGTGCTCCCCGCCTGGAGAGGCTGTTTTGCTGGCCTCGTTGTCCGTGTTGTTGTTGAGGATGTCGTCACAATCCATCTGTGCCATCAGGTTGAAGCGCTCGGCCACGCAGTGGGCGGTGAGGCGAGCCTCGGGGTCGTGGTCCCAGCACTCCGTGATGGTGTCGCACAGAAAGCGCATTCCCTGCGGTCAGAAGGGCTGAAATTAAGATCTGGAGGCAGGAGGGAGAGGAGCAAGAAGCTGATCTAATATGATCCCAGTGTTTTATCGTGGGTTTTTTGACAGCTTCCTGCAGAAATGCTTTTTTTGGCCAAGCTTAAGCACAGGAGGAGACAGCCTCAGTAAGCCACGGCGAGCGCCAACGCTTCACCGCTACTGGCACTGCCTGCGTTAGAGCAGCGGCCTCAGCTCACCCGGGATCTGGTCCCAAGTATTTTCCACGCTCACTGGAAATCCTCCCTGGAAGTCGGTTTGTGTTGACTGTGGGATTTAAATAGGGGCTGGAAGGAAATGCACCCCCCTGCCTGTTGTCTCAGCCTTGCCCATTCAGTTCAGAGCATCCTCAGATTGGGAGAGGTGTGGGTGGTGACCTGGGGGCTGGCAGCTGAGCCCAGGACCCTGGGTTTTGAGCCTGTACCCTGACTGTTACACCTGGGTGGAGGGGAGGGGCGTGGGGGGTGTTCAAAGGCAACTTTGGAATTAAATTTCTTAAATATGTTTTCTTTAAACCACAAAATAGCCCCTTGGTTTAGGTGGGTTTGGGTACTTCTTGCTGTGCTCGGTTCCTCAGTTACAATGGTTGTGCCTCCCAGTAATTTTTTCCTCCCAATTTGTGTAGTGCTCTGAAGAGTCCCAAAGTTTTGGGCATAGAAACAGCACCGCAATATTCACCTCATTTTCCCCCCTGCTTAAGCTAGCAACACAGCACCAGAAGCTTTGCTGAACCTTCCTTTGCACATATAATTCCTATCACGTGCTATTGTTTCCTGTATCTTTGTGAACCCAGGTTGCAATGCAGTGAGGAGAAAAAAACCCTTATCATTCTAAATAAAACTTCATGTTTTTCAGGGGGTTTCTTGTATTTCTTAATTTGCAATTAAAAGAACCCTGAAGTCTCATACAGACCAGCACAAGAGGGAAGCCTACAGAGATGTACCCTCAGCATCATCTGTCCTCCTGCACCTTACTCTGAACTCGCTGCTCACCGCTGAGATTCATCGTGCTAAATCTTCAGTAATGGACAGAGATTAGAGGGGACAGGGTTGTGCAGGAAAACTGACAGCTGGTGCATTTCAGCACCTCTCAGGTCACTCATTTATTAGCTTAGCTGAAAGGATTTGAAGATAATTGATTAACATGCAAAAACGAGCTGGCTTAGCTGAGGCTCTTACAAGAGCTGTTTCACAAACGGGACGTGGCTCTGTCAGAGGGATTAGTCATTGGGTTTTTCTGTGCTTATTTTGCCCTGAAATCATGAGGTTTGTTTGCAGTTTGCTGTGTAAGTAGCCAGGATGCTCTTTTTAATGGTACGACTGGAACATCTTGTTTGGACTTAGTTTGGGTTTCTATTTGCTATCAGATTTCCAAAGGACGCAGAGTTGTACGAGTCTGAGTGGCAATGCTGACTTAAACTCCCCCTGCTCCTTCCCATCCCACACCAGCCCTTCGGTTCTGCCAGTGCAACAGCCCATTCTGCTGCCTCATGAACAAGATCTAGGAATTTACCTGGCCCAAATAACCCCTTTTTTTCATTGTGTTTATTTTTAGATGTGGTGGGGTGTGAAACGAGGTAGAAGCACGTGTGTAAGGTGTTTGTAAGTGATCTGTGAAACTCTGGGGATAAATTTCCTCAAGGGGCAGCTTTGTGCAGCCTTGCAAGCAGCTGCCCTGGAGCTGCTGCCGGGCAGCACACTGGGTGAGTCAGCTCCATCAGGAAAAGGAATGCTTGTGGCTGCTGGAAATCTTCAACTGTGGCCAAGAAGGTAGGTCCTCGCTTGGCTGAGGGTCCTGATGGCTGAAATGAGGAAGTGGCATCTGGAGCTCTGCATTAAACTTGCATTTTCATTGGTGGGAACATCACCAGGTGCTCCCAGGTGAGCAGTTTGTCATCTTTTCTTGGTGTCACCCAGTGCTTCCTCCCACAGGAAGCTCTTGACCCCAGGGCTGGCACAAACTGGTGGCTTTCAGCTTTCTGTGCATCTTCCCCCCCGAATATCAGGTGGGTTGATGCAGTTACTACCTTGCAGGCCATGCTGGACCAAGCCAGCTATGGCAGCAGCATTTCTCGGAGGTGGTCGTGGTCCTTCAGCACAGCACAGGTACAGGCAGGTTCTGTCAGATGAGATTTCTGATAACCCAAGCCCCTCTGTTTTTTTCCTGTGGTTTCAAAGTTCATCAGAGACCCTGGCAGGTGAATGTCCAAGGTGAACACTCGTGGGTTTTAAATATACAGGGCTGATTGAAGTTCCCATGTTTGGCTTCAGCAAGGAAAAAGACTGGATGGACTTCAGAGGTGGGGCTTCCCAGCTGATCGACTGGTCGAGCAGAACCCATGGATTCGTTTGATGCTGGTCACAGCTTTGGTCACGTCTGTTGTGAGTCTTTGGACAAAAGTGGGTTTTGGGAAGAGGATCACGTGGTCACTTAAGATCTTGAGATTGGCTCTTCCCTCTTGGAAAGCCTGGCTGTGTGTGGCACCCAGCAGCAGTGTGTTTTATGGGTGGGTGCTGTGAAGTGATGCACTGAACGCTGCAAGGCGCAGTGCACCAGCAGGCTCCGTGCTTCCCCTTGCTTCTCAGATGAGCTGAACTTGACTGGCAGGTGAGGTTCTTCTACAAGTCACTGAAGTTTATGAAGTGCCAAAGTCAGGCAAGGTTTGAAAATCATAGAACCATTAATGCTGGAAGAGACCTTCCAAGATCCTCTAGTCCAGCTGTCCCCCTACCACCTGTATGACTTACTAAACCATGTCCCTGAGTGGTTTAGTCACCCAAATGGTGACTCCACCACCTCCCTCCACAACCCCTTCCACTGTCTAATCGCTGCTTCTGAGGAGAAATTTCTCCTAATTTCTAGCCTGAACCTCCTCTGGAGCAGCTTGCAGCCATTCCCTCTTGTCCTATTGCTACTTATCTGTGAGAAGAGGCTGACCCCCAGCTCACCACAACTCCTTTCAGGTAGCTGTAGAGAACAATAAGGTCTCCCCTGAGCTTCCTCTTCTCCAGGCTAAACAGTCCCATTTTAGTTATGGTCAGCACGTGCCTGTTACCCCTTGTGTCTTCAATGTGTGGAAGAAAGTGCTGGACTTGGGGGCGAGAGGACCCTGTCAGGGCCAGGGGGTGTCTGTGTTTCCAGAGCTGGTGGGTCTGGGTGTGCTTGGGGATGGGTTTCACAGCACACATCTCATCATTGCTGAGGCATTTCTGTTCTGTAGCGTGGTGTTACACTCTGTGTGCTGCAGCGCTGTGCTTTGAGACCCTCTGAGCTGAAGGCTGGGGGATGACTTCCCCTTGACAGGACCGGAGCCTCACAGGTTCCCTGCTCTTTCACACATGTTTCACGATTGCCTTGCTCAAGGGAGATGCTTCCTGTTTTGGCTTTCCTTGCAGAACCCCTTTTTCTCATGTGCCAAGTCACCACTACTCACATTGGAACTAATTTTGAGCTTGAAACCTCCACAACTGAGTGGGCAGGAGGCTGGATGCACCTTCCTCTCCCTTGTCCCTGCTGTGAGATGGCTGAGTGTGAGGGGACCTTGGGTTTCCTCAACTACAGCTCTGTGGTTATGGGAGAAATGGAGCCGGGTGGGGAGGCCCTCAAATGATCTCCTGTTTCATGAGAACAGCTTGCACTGACATGCTTGTTTTGATGTCACTGGTGAGCTAACTGACTGCCACCACTTGGCATTCATAATGCTTCCCGATCAGGGCAATTTATTCATGGTTAAATTTTGCTGTACCCCTGGCTGGTGGCTTCTGAACACCACGGAACAGGGTCTCGTGAGGCTTACGTGTGGCCAGGCAGCTGTGGAGGGGCTGTATGGGGGGCCAGGGGCTCTGCTGGCTTCTGCCTCGATTGCAGCTGTAGTGATTGTTTGGCTGGGGAAGCAAAGTTGGGACAACACAAGCTGCTCTTTCCTGAACCAGCTGCTCCCAGCTTACCTGATGCACCAACCAGCTGCTCGGGATCTCGGGGCGTCCTCTGCCGTGCAGCACGATGTCCCTCATGGTATCCACGCAGGGCTGCTCCTGGACTTTTGACCCAAAAGGCAGCTCGTAATTCTTTACCTCTGCAAGGAAGCAAGAGCAGTGTTACAGGGTGCCTTTCGTGTGTTCCCTGCTTTGCTTTGGCATGGTCCACCAGGGGAGAAAACACTTGTCTTTATCTGACTGCAGAAAGAAATGGGTCTGGAAACAGCTTAGAGCTTGAAGGCAGAAATGTAGTGCTGGGTTTTTGGGTGGAGGTTGCTTTCAGAGACAGGACTGAGGAACCATCTGACCACCTTCCTGAGCCCAGGAGACGTGCTGCAAAGGGCTTGGTCTGTCTTTGGATGAGAGATACTTCGAGCAGGTAAAATGTGTTGTGCTGAGGAAAGGCAGGAGAGGTGACAATGGAACCAACATGCAGGTGCCTGCTGCGGGCTACAGGAGAAACAGCCCTTCTGGAAGAGCAACCCTATGTCACTGGAGGTCAAGGAGAAACTCCCTGTTGCAGAGGTGAGAGCCCATCCTGGTTTCTGCCAGCTTCTGCCCAAGAGCAGGAACAAATTCAGGTTAAAGGCAGCTGGGGAAGGATGGCCTGGGACGCTGGCTCAGGTGTGAAGGGTGCACAGGGCACCTGAGCCAAGCAAGGGTCTCCCATCGCAGGGCATAGGGTGCACAGTGCAGTTAGGGCAGGTTGGAGCTTCCGGCAGCTCCGTGGGCTTCTGTTGCCAGTAGTTGGGGCAGGAAAGGAATTGGAGAGCTAAAATGGGAGGAGAGGGGAGCAGGCAGCAGGCAGGCAGGGGCTAACACCAAGGCGGTTAGTTAAATGTTTGCTACACGCAATTTCGGGTGCCAGGATGTGGCTCTGGGAAGCTGGGGGGGGACGTGGCTCTGCTGGAGGCTGCAGTTTGCGAGTCCCTGTTGCAACACAAACTCTTTGGTGTTGTCTGAAAAACCCAGCACTTGTGGCCAGGGAGGGGGAGGCAGATTGGGCCCTTCCTGCCTGGTTTGCTTTGCGTCACCAGCACTGCCTCGGATGCGACTTGGCTGGCTTTGAGCAGGGGCTGGGCCAGATGACTGCTGTGGTCCCATCCTGCTCCTCAGCCACGGAGCCAGCCCCTGTGGCACACAGGGCAGGCAGCCATGGGGGAGGATCTGCTGCTTAGAAGCCCTGTGGAGACCCAAACTACCCCAAATCAGGTGCCATGTCACTGCTGGAGACATGAGGTAAGCCATGTCCTCACACGGGGAGAAAGGGAGCAAAAAGATGCATGGCAACCATGGTGTGATGCACATCTCCTACCTCCTACCACTTCACATCTGGAGGCCATTTCCCACAAAACGAGGGCCATGGAGTAGACATCCATCTGCTTGAAAGACTCCAGGTCTTCCAGGTTCACCCTGGACTCCAGGACCTCTGGGGCCATGTACCTGGCGGTGCCCACCTGCCCACAAAGAGGAGAGAGGCGTTAGCAGGGGTGGGCAAGGACTCAGGCTGCGGGGTGACTGGGGTGGTTTGCAAAGGGTGGGTCATACTTACCTGCCCACTGTTGGCAAAGTCATCCACCGTCAGGGAAGGGTCAAGGCGTATGGCGATGCCGAAGTCACAGAGCACACACTCCTGCTCGTTCTTCACCAGGACGTTGGTGCTTTTGATGTCCCGGTGGGCGATGGGGATTTTTGGCCTGCCACAGGTGGTGTAGTCGCTGTGGAGGTGGGCCACGCCACTCACCAGGGAGCCTGCCATCTTCTGCAGGTCCATCCAGCTCAGGATGTGGTGGGAGAGGTAGTCCTTGAGGTTGCCACGGCTGTGGTAGGCAGTGATGAGCCAGTACTCCCGGCGGGGCCCCGTGCCCCGGTCCTCAGCAGTGAGGAACTGCAGGACACTGTCGTGCTTCAAACTGGCGTCAGTAAAGATCTGGCTCTCGTTCTTCCAGGAGGAGTACTCCTCACAGGGGAAGATCTTCACAGCCACCGTCTCGTATTGCCCGGAGCGGCTGTGGCTCAGCTTGGCCCTCCACACCTCTGCGAACTGTCCCTTGCCCACCATCTCGTCCAGCTCGATGGGGAGCAGCTCAGCAGGGCGGCTGTTGGCACAGATGGGGCTGGCACAGGACAGGCTCTCGTCCATCAGCACGGACAACTTCTCCTCCCTCTCAGCAGACCTCCCTGGCTCTGTCAGCGCCGGGGGCTGGGCCGGCTTCCCGCCCCACGCCTTGGCTCTCTTACGCCGCTTCTGCGTACGGCAGAGGTAAAATATCACCGTGATCATCACTGCCACCAGCAGTGGGGGCAGGAGGCTGATGGCAGCCACGGGGATGACCTCTTTGCTCTGCAGCATGGAGTAGCCTGCTGGGAGGAAAGCAAAGGTGAGGGTGCCACTGCTGCGGCCTGCAACCCGCGAAACGGTTAATGAAGCGCAGCCCTTTGCAGGGCCGCACTGCGCACAAGCCCTGTCCCGGGGAAGAACCCAGGTGGAGGTGGTTATGAAGAGGCCTGCTCAAAGGTAGCTCAGCTCAGCTCATCCAGCCAGGGGTCAGGAGGAGGGATGTGTTTGTTGGGCTGGGTGGCGTGGCGTGGGAGACTCTACCACTGCCACCAGAATGGCTCAACTGCCATTTGGTGCCTCCCAAGAGCCGCTCGTGCCTACAGCGAGGGAATCTGGGGCAGGAAGAACAGCAATGGAGCTGAGGCAAGGTTCCAGCACAACTAATCTTGGAGTGGGGGTTTGGGGATGGGGCTTTGGTGGACCTCTGCGGTGCACAGAGAGCTGGGGAGGATGCTGGAGGCAGGGGGTGGGCAGCATGCAGGGCCGTGTATCCCAGGCAGAACACCAGGATGCTTTGCACAATAATTAGCGTAGAGGAGCATGGTTTTGATGTTGTCTGCCAGCGTTGGCATCTCCTTCCTTGCTGGGTTACAAGGCTGAGCCCATCAGCTGCACAGGCATGGCTGCTTTTGGTATATTTCCTTTAAACCCCTGTCAGCCTTCAGATCTTCGGGGTGGGGGGGAGTGGTGGGGGGAGCACACAAAAAGCCCTAACCCTCGCACAACATATAATTGTCTGCTCCTTTGATGTTTGTGATTCCTGGAATAAACATGCTGACTTCAGTAGAGAGATTCAAGTAAAATCTTACTCAGAGCTTTTTCTGCCAAGTATAACAACCCAGGGGAAGAGGGATAAGAATCATTCCATAAGCAAAACCTCTTGCTGCTTGACCTCAGTGTGCACACACGGATCATAACTCAGGTTCTGGAAAAACAGAGCGTTTAGCTATTTTCCTTGGCAAATCTCAAAAAAATGCTCTGCAGCTAATTTCTGCGAGGCTGTGAAAGCGCTTCTAAAATAGGCACCGGGTTCAAACCACAAGATCAACCTAAACTGATATAAATCAATAACTAACTCAGGAATATGTTGATTTTGGAAAGAGCTGGGCCTGGATATCACCTACTGCTTTAATGGATTTACCTGATGCTTCAGGTCCCATCTCTGAAACTCTGAAGATATTTTTAAGGGAGTTGCACACACGAGTCCTGAAGAGAGGAAGTTACAACTTCAGCAGATTCCTTCATGAGGATGCCCCTGCCTGATGCAAGCCCTTGGGCACGGAAGGATTGCAGCAGGGCTTAGACCCCTTCCGTGGGGAGGTGATGTAGCTGCTCTGGTGACAACTCTGGGTCTGTAAAACCTGTGCCTTGCTGAGTGTTGCTGTGTGGGTCTTTCTATCCCTGGCAGGGGGAGGTGGACCTGGAGGACCATGTTAGACCTTTCTACAGGTGTAGAGAGGACTCTGCGTGCTCAACCCTACCAGGTATCTTCCGAAGGTGTCTGCTGGGGTCATGCTTGCACAGCTTCAGGAAATGATGTCTCTGTGTGTCCATTAGGGTCATTGTTAAGCTCTGGTGGGGTCCCCTGCAGCCCCCGTGCTAGGGGAAGTGCCACCCTGCCACCCAGACCTGAAAGCAGGGCTTGAGGCTCACTGGGAAATGGTGAAAAACTCCTGCCTGCTTCAGCTGCTGGAGGAATGCTTGGCACTATCCTGCTGAAGATGATCTTAAGGTAAGATTTAAAATACAAACAATCCTTGAAAGCAGAAGAAAATCACAGAACTGTGGGGGTTGGAAGGGACCTCCAGAGATCATCGGGTCCAACCCCCCTGCCAAAGCAGGCTCCCTAGAACAGGTCACACAGGGAGGTGTCCAGATGGGTCTTGAATATCTCCAGAGAAGGAGACTTCACAACCCCCTGGGCAGCCTGTCCCAGGGCTCTGTCACCCTCACTGTGAAAAAGTTCTTCCCCATGTTGGTGCAGAACTTCCTGTGCTCCAACTTGAGGCTGTTGCCCCTTGTCCTGTCCCCACAGACCACTGAGAAGAGGCTGGCCATTTCCCCCTGTGTCCTACACTTCATATATTTATAAACATTGATCAGATCCCCTCTAAGTCTTCTTTTCTTGAGGCTGAACAGCCCCAGGCCAGGTCACTCAGCCTTTCCTCATAGGGAAGATGTTCCAGGCCCTTCATCATCTTTGTGGATGGACTCTTTCCAGAAGACCCCTGTCTTTTGTGTGCTGGGGAGCCCGGCACTTGACACAATACTGCAGGTGGGGCCTGACAAGGGCTGAGTAGGTAGTGTAAATACTGGGGTCTCTGGTCCTACCAGCCAAACCAAGGAGGAGGTGCCTGTTTAAGGCCCACACTGCTCTCCCTATGAGCGTCGGCACTCTCCGTGCCGCTTGGCAGGAGGTGCCTGTTTGTGGAAGTCTTTGGGGGTGGCATTTCCAATGAGCCAGTTGTCATTTTTGTGTGAAATTACATATCCCAGCGTCGGCTTTGGGATTTGACTATCTCCCCCTAGAAGTGTGCGTACCTGTTATGTTTGGCTCGGGAAGCAGCCAAGAGCTGCCAAATTTAGCATCATTTGCCTTCATTAAAAGTGGCTTGTTTGTTCTGAGAATTCGCATTTGATGTGAATTTCTCCCCAACCCCCACTTCCATTTGTCTTTTTGTTGTGGGAGATGGTACACCACTGACCTGCAGGCTGTGCTTAGGCTCACTCTCAGCACCTCAGTGCTCTGTGATTATGGAAAATCGGAGCAGGTCTGCTTCGCTTTTGTTAGGGGTCAGATTCTTGACAGGCACTTGGATAAACCTGGTCCATTTGGAGTCAGAGAGGTTTGGACAAGCCCCCAGAGGCTCAGAATCTAGCTGGAAGCGTTTCCAAAGTACACGACCCTCCCAAGGTTCAGAAATGAGCTGCCTCTCCGTTTTCCCTCCTGTGGATTTACAGCTCCTGTTGGATCTCCAGCTATCTGCAAGAGCATCTACAGCCACGCCAAGCCATGCTCACGTACTGGTGCATCACTGGGGAGGCTCTGGCTGTCCCTGCCCAGGGGAAATGCCACAGCAGAAATCCCCAGGACAGTGGCAAGGCAGGCACAGTGTGCTGAGTCCTGCACCCCAGCACCATCACCGTTCTGGGTCACAGCCGTGGCAGATGCTGACAGTTTCTGTGGGTGTGTTGGGGCAGGATTTTCTCCTGTGTGATTTATTTAAAGCTTTTGGAGCATTGACTCGTGTCGGGTGACACCAGCTTCTCTGTTCCCTGGTGCTGAAGGGCAGACCCTCACAAAAGATATTTTCCATCATCTAAGTAGGTGAGGGAGAGACTGTGGACATTGTCTGCCTGCACTTCAGTAAAGCCCTTGACACCATTTCCCACAGCATTCCCCTGGAGAAATGGGCTGCTGATGGCTTGGGCAGTCTTACTCTTCACTGGGTAAAAAACTGTCTAGATAGCCGGTTGTGAATGGAGCTAAATCCAGTTGGTGCCCAGTCACAAGTGGTGTCCCCGAGGGCTCAGTACTGGGGCCAGTTCTCTTTAATGTCTTTATCAGTGATCTAGGTGAGGGGATCGAGTGCACCCTCAGTCAGTTTGCAGACAACACCAAGTTGGGTTGGAGTGTTGATCTGCTCGAGGCCGGGAAGGCTCTACAGAGGGATCTGGGCAGGCTGCAGCGATGGGTCAAGGTCAACTGTATGAGGTTCAAGCAGACTCAGTGCCTGGTCCTGCACTTGGCTCACAACAGCTCCAGGCAGCACTGCAGCCTTGGGGAAGGGTGGCTGGAAAGCTGCCCATCAGAAAAGGACCTGGGGTGTTGGTCAACAGCGGCCTGAATGTGAGCCAGTGGTGTGCCCAGGTGGCCAAGAAGGCCAACAGCATCCTGGCTGGTGTCAGGAATGGTGTGACCAGTGGGACCAGGGCAGTGATCGTCCCCTGAACTCAGCACTGGTGAGGCTGTACCTCAAATGCTGTGTTCAGCTTTGGGCCTCTCACTACAAGAAAGACATTGAGGTGCTGGAGCATGTCCAGAGAAGGGCAACAAGCTGGTGAAGGGTCTGGAGCACAAGTCTGATGAGGAGCAGCTGAGGGAACTGGGGTGGTTTAGCCTGGAGAGGAGGAGGCTGAGGGGAGACCTTATCACTCTCTATAACTACCTGAAAGGAGGGTGTAGGCAGGTGGAGGCTGGTCTCTTCTCCAAGTAACAAGTGATAGGACAAGAAGAAATGGCCTTGAGTGGTGCCAGGGGAGATTTAGGATGGATATTAGGAAAAATTTCTTCACCCAAAGGGTGGGTCAAGCATTGGAACAGGCTGCCCAGGGAAGTGGTTGAGTCACCATCCCTGGAGGTATTTAAAAGACATGTAGATGTGGTGCTGAGGGACAGGGTTCAGTGGTGGACTTGGCAGTGTAAGGTTAATGTTAGACTTCACAATCTTAAAGGTCCTTTCCAGCCAGAATGATTCAGTGTTTCAAGAGCAAGGCTGTTCTGGGAAGACTGGTTCAGCCACAGACAAAACACTGGGCACAGAAACAGGATACAGATTTTCCCTGACTTTTATATATGAGAGGTCACAGAAGATGCTGAAAGCGATCCTTCTGGCATTGCATCTCCTACTCTATTGGAAATACAAGTTATTTGTCATTAGCACTGGATGTTCCTCCCCCTGTAAATACCAGAAGCACTCACCATTGGTGTGGTTTTCAAAGATAAGTTTATCGTTGCACTCCTGCTCGTCCACACAGCCGCAGATGTAGATGATCCCGTCCTCGCTGGGCTGATGGGTCATGATGCAGCGCGAGGTGTTGTAGTTGGGGACCATGAGGTTTTCGATGGGACGGTGAGGGTTGTGGCAGAGCGTGCTGATCCTGATGCTTTCATTGTCCTGTCTCCTGCACAGGCCAAATAAACCAGCAATGTGTTAGTCTAGCAGCTCAGCCTTTGTGCCACCTGCACATCACCTTAAACCTGGTTTTAAGTTTGATGGTTTTAAGCTGTGTAGGGAATGGGATGTTTGCAGCAGCTCTGGAATAATTCTCATTGCTGATGCTTTGGAGGGGCTATGTAAAGCCCTTTAGCTCTTCCAGTTAGTGCAAAGAGAACAGCTTAGCATGTGTCAGTAGCGGGATGCGAGCCAGAGGCTCCACTTGTTTCCTGTCGCCAGTTCATAGTCATAGTCACGCTTTGGATCAGGTAATCCCAACACTAAACCCAAGTGCCCTAAGGGGGAATTGGGGCAAGATCCCTCCTTTTCCAGTAGCAGGTGCTGGTCTGTAAGGACCTCCTATGGAAACACTCCAAAATAGGGGTCCCACCTCGTGTGTCACATCTGCTGCAATATGAGTCATAACAGCCCCGTCTCAGCAGGGGCTGGTGTCTCTCCTGCCCAGATTTCACCCTTGCAGAGGAGAGGTGGTGGATGTGGGGGCTGAAATGCCAGCTCACCAGTCACAATTTGGCTCATATGTGCCTCCTGCTCCTCTCCCCTGTGTGTGCAGGAGGAGCTCATAAACTCTGCCTCATCCCTAGGGCTCTCTCTGGCCAATTACTGGCTGTCACACCCTGTCCTTGCAGGACCCTTTGCTCCTGCCTCAGGTGACCTGTGGCAGAAGAGCCCTTTGGTTGCTGGACAAGGTTTCCAGAAACTGCTTGACCTTTGGAGCTGCCAAAGAAAGTATAACGTGAAAGTGAAACAATTCCTGGACCATGGAGCTGTACCTGCATTTGTACTACAGCTTCATGCACTGAGAAGCTACAAATGAAGCCTGCTGTACACCCCGGTCCTCTTTGGGTCTGGGCCAGAGGAGCACTGGGGCCTGGCCCATCCAGGATGCAATGGCAAGTAGCCCTAACTCCTTATTTCCATTTGCATAGTTAAGAGAGAGGTAGAAGTGAAATATCTTGGCATTTCTAGGGGATTTGTTCTTAGTTTCCAAAGAAAGGGCTTTTTTTTTCCTTTTTTTTCTTAATCTCTGTGTATTTCTTCAGCTCTGTGTAACACACCCTGCATCAAAGATGGTCACAACATCAGCCAGGGGAGACAGAGGTGTCCCTCCCACCGGTTCAGAGATGGGGGCTGGCGTGTCTGTGTGTGAATGTGTATGAAGGCTTCCCAAGAGATTTTTCTTTTCCCTTTCTGGAATGAAGATGCAAAACATCCCAGTGTCCATTTTGGGTTTAGCTGTGTGCAAGCATTCAGCAAGCACTGTGAGAGCAGGTGAAATAGTTCAAGGCCTGTTGCCAAAAGGTCTCATTCATGAAACTCCAGGAACTGAAATGTGGCTTGTAGCACCAGGCTCCACACTGCTGTGTTCTCAGAGCTTTCCCAACCACCAGTGCTCAGCAGCTGGGCCAGGTCCTCCTCACATGCCACCTTTTTTGTTAAGCACCACCTGGGCTCCTGTTAGAGCCATGGAAAAGGGTCACACGTAGAGCAGAAGGGTGGGTTTGGCTCTGGTTGTTGTCTGACTTCTCAAGCGCTTGTTTTACTGGAAAACCCCAGCTCTCCCAACGGGTCCATGAAGCATTGGATCAATAAGAAGGGGCTTAGCTAGAGGGTCTGGCACAGCCAGCCCCTTTGGTGCACAGTGGAGTCATCCTTGTTGGACCCATGGCTTCATCTCCACCCACTGTTTACCAGGCTTGGTGAGGAAAGAGGTTTTGGGTGGAGAATCTTGAAATCTGGGGTGCCCAGGTGGATTGAGGAGTGGCCAAGTGTGAACTGGGTTATGTCCCTTTGTGGGACATATGATGGCAGCTGGAGCTTGGAGATGGATTAGGAGGCAGCTGTTGGTGTCACGATGGAGGCCCTCACCCTCAGAGAGCTGGAGTGGAGCTAAGGTAGGCTGCTGGGATGGCACAGATGTGTTGTGCAGCTTGGGGATGGATGGCTCCTGCCCTGTCAATACCACTGGGAAATGCAACCTGTGATGTAGGAGGATCACCACCTGCCCTGTAGATCCAGTGCATAATTATAACCTCATTAAGAACTGAGAGCAGAACCCAAGGATTCACCCTGTTTTCAGGAGCTGCCCCCAGAGGAGGCAGGATAACCTGGCATGGAGTTTACAGGGAACCACCAGCCCTGCATGGGCTGTGAGTGGCTGACAAGTGTTGCAGCTACTCCTGGGGGCATTTGAAGGAAATTACAACCATTAATTACTTATTGAGGCACAGCCTTTACTTCCTGACCTACTGTGCATTGTGGCAGGGTGATGATATGGAGAGGTTCCATGATGCCTTTGGGGTCAGCTGGGAAGTCAGACATAAAAACAGGGAGAAGAACCCAAACTTGTCATCCTCTCCCCAGTGAAGTCCCCTGGTTTCAGTGCTCTATGCATTTTCTTGGGGTTCCAGGGGAATTTGTCAGAGGAGCTTCCAGCTGCAGAGCTCTAGGAGCGTGTGATCCCTCCACCATGGGCTACCCAAGCTGTGCACGTTGAAGGACACCAGCACGTTTCTCCTGAGTGTGGTGGGGCCAAAGCTGCTGCTGTGACTGCGATACCTACAAGGAACAAGTTCAGATGATCCAAGAATCCCTCTGCAAGTGAGCATCAGCCAGTGAAGTTGGCTTGGAGGTGAGCCCTGTCTGTAGGGATCTTAGGATGGTGAGATTTAGGATGGTGTGGGAGAGATCTGAGACCAGGTGGTTATTTGTGACCCCATAGCTGCCTCACTCCATCTGATACATGGTGCAGGGTGCAGCCCCATCCCATGCCATGGGATTGCTTTCCTGGCATGGGGATTTCTGCTGCAGGGGTCTTGCTTCTTCCTGTAAGTGTGGGCTGTCAACAGGAAAACCCAGCAAGATTCTGGATTGCCTACCCAGGATTTAAGGTGGCTTCTCCATGTGCGTGCAGGGGAATTTGGGGCAAGGGGGTGGATTTTGTTTATTTGTTTGTTTGGGTTTCTTGGTGGCTTTGTGTTTTGGGGTTTTTTTTGAAGTCCATAATGCAACAGTTATGTTGAGGCAAGCTCCTACTGAAAGTGGGCGTACAGCCTTCACGCTAATTAGCAGGTTGAGATAAAGCCTAGTGATAAGTGCTTGGCTGGCGTTCAGTTTGGCAGCCAAATTAAAAGGGAAAGAGGAGAAAATCACTCTGGGCAGACCCAAAATGGATAGGTTTTTTTTTTTCTTAGTTTTGATCATGGGGACTGAAAAATCTGGGGGAGGCTTCTCTTCCGGGCAAAGGATGCAGCAGATGCTTGGCCTCAAACACAAGATTGCATTTCCCTTCCAGGCATCTCCAGGGGAAACAGAAAAGGGCTTTTCCCAAGGGATGGGAAGGAGGTCGGTTAAAGTCAGGAGGTTAAGCCCCAGCTCGGTACCAGGTCAGACCTCAGCTGCACCCCTGCATGCGAACCAGGTTTTCACCATCCTGATGCGGGAGGTGGGTTTGGGGGTTGTGGCTTCTGGTGTTGCCCAGCTGATCAGCTTGTAAAGCTAAATTCAGGGGTTTCTTGGGGTGCCATGGCAAGCTTGCCATACTCTGTGTTGGGCACTTAAGCAGTTCATTTAGAAAATAAAGCAGTACTAGTTATAGGGCAGAACAAATAATTTTTAAATGCAAATTGTAATTTTGATTATAATGGAGGCAAAGGGTGAAGAAAAGAAACTCTGGAATTATTTTAACAGACACTAATTCAAGTGCAGGGGTACATGCATGTGTGTCACCATGAGATGCTGCCCTGTGACCCCCTTTTTCCCCCACACCACGCCCTTGACGAGGGGATGGCCACTTACCATATGGCCACGCAGATCTCGTAGGGGTCCTCGCAGTAGGAGTTGAGGTTGCAGTTGCTGTAGCACACCTTCTCCTCGCAAGCCGGCGGCGTGGAGTCGCACCACTTGCAGAGGTTGGTCTTCAGGCTGCGGCGAGCGCTGGCACAGCAGGCTGCAGGGCAGAGAGGAGGTGGGGGCAAGGAGAAAGAGCCAGGTATTATTTTCAGTGCTTCGCCCAACCAGTGGAGAAGGAGCCCAAATTGACCTAATTTCTCCATGTGTTTGTTTATAGCTTTCATTTTGCTCCGTTGCTTGGTCAAAAATTCTTTAGGTTATGCCAAAGCGTAGCAGTGATGGAGGGATGCCAGTGGTATGGAGGCAGGTCCTGAAGGATGAGAGCTTTTCAGCACTTGGGAGGCTGCAAAGAACCTTGTTTTCCCCTCTGTGTTTCCTTTACCATTTATCATCAAGGGGAAGTTTATTTCTTCCTCCACAACCTAGGCTGGAATCAGCATTGCCCCTCATCCTGAGTGCACGCAGTGTCCGAAATGGGACATCTCTGGGGCTCTGCATGCCTGACAACCTGATGTATTCCCCACCTTGCAGGGAGAGAGGTGATGGGGAGGGATGCACAGCCGGGCTGGGGCAGCTCCCTCCTTTCCCGCTGCCTCCTCGTGCTCTCTCTGCCCATTTGAGCCCAAGCTGGGAAACACGTTTGCCCTGAGCAGCTGGGTTTTCAGCAATAAACCATGGGCTGGGACTTCCCAAGCTCTGGGGCAACAGGGACTGCTCCCTCTGGGGCTCTGCTGCCTGCACCAGCTGCTCTCCTGCGAGCTGCTCTGTGAGTATCTCACGGGCATAACATTGTCTCTATTTCTGTACCAAGAGTGAATGAACCACGCTTGGTTAAGGGATAAATCCCAGCTAAATTTAAACTTCCTGTTTTAAGGCTGCTAAATGTCTCTTATTTCCACAGAATCACAGAATTGTAGAGCTTGGAAGGGACCTCAAGAGATTGAGTCCAACCCCCAACTTCTTTAGAAAAGGAGCCACTAGATGGCTTATACAGAAATATATATTTATAATTTTTTTACTTAATAAACACACTCCAGAGTGCTCAGGTCGGAGCCTGAAATAGAGCAGCTGTTTTTTTTTAGAGGGTTTGGGCCCTCTGTGCTCCTCCGTGCTGCCAACTCCCTGAGCTGCTGGGCAGTGCTGGGCTCTCCCAGCCCCCTGAGAAGGGCAGGCACGGCTTGCTGGGCTGCAAGAGCCATCACAAAGATTCTCCATCACCAGCTCCTGCTTTGAATAAGGAACTAACTGCAAAATCCCCACCTGTGGCTTGCAAAAGCCTCAGCCCCTCCAAGCAAGGCCCTGCTGATGGAGAAGCATGCCTCAGGTCTGTGGGCAACCTGCAGGACCTCCTGTCTTCTTGGTGGTGGTCACGTCTGTGACCTGCCTCTGTGGTCAATGGCTGAGCCTATGGTCTCTTTCCTTTTTAACACGTATACTGTCCCAACAGCAAGAAAAGGATTTTAACTCGTCTGCTTCCCAAATCCGGGGTGTGCAACCTGCTCTTGAAAGCATCTCACACGCCTGCTCTGCTTCTCTCACTGTCACAGACCTCCCTCCATGTGACAGTTGTAAAAGACCTGATGGAAGGCTCCCACACAGACATAAATCCTGCACAAGATCCTGTGGCCTCATATGTAGGGCCAAGGTTAATGGTGGAGGGGAAACGTGGCCGCAGGAGAAAAGCCTGTTGCATCTGAAGGCTGGAAGGAGGAAATTTGGGGTTAAATGACCCATATGAGGCTTAAAACATGGCTCAGCAGGAAGGTAATCAGCTCTGGTGAGGCTGCACCTTGAATACTGTGTTCAGTTTTGGGCCCCTCACTACAAGAAAGACGTCAAGGCCCTGGAGTATGTCCAAAGAAGGGCAATGAAGCCGGTGAAGTATCTGGGACACAAGTCTGATGAGGAGGAGCTGAGGGACCTGGGACTGTTCAATCTGGAGAAGAGGAGGTTCAGAGGAGACCTTCTTGCTCTCTCCAACCACCTATAAGGAGATTATGGTGAGCTGGGTATTTATACCCCACCGGGAATGTTATTTACTTGTTTATGTTGGGGGTTTGCTAGAGGTCTCAGAGCAAAACATCAGCCCCAGCAGTTTTGTACCGGCGCGCGTGGCGGGGATCTTGACTTGGCAGTCAAGAGCCAGAAGCCAGGGCAGATGAAAGAGTTAAATATGGAAATGTGATCCAGAAATATAGCGGCAACCGGACAAAATTCTTTGGAGACAAATTGTTCTAAACTAGCTCAGGCTGTGATTCTGTTATCTGCTCTGCAAGAAAGGTCAGAGCAGCAATATCTCTGTCTTTTTTTACCCCTCCTCCCCTCCTTCTCCTAGGAAGCTAAAAAGAAAGAGCACAAACCCCACTGCAAGATTCTTCAGGACTTTGTGTCCTTCAACCGTTAGCTCGTAGGTACGATTTAACTGCCACATCACTCATCTTTGCCCTGATTAGACCCAGATGAGCACTTTCAATATTAATACTCAGATGATTTAATAAAGCTGCACGAGCAGTAAAAGTAACAATACGCTTCCACAAAGGGCTTCCAGATGTTGCCAAGGCAAATGCTAAACATCAAAATACAAACTTCAAAAAAAAAAAAAGGGGGGGGAAAAAAAAAAAAGCTGGATAAGCAAAACTTGGAACAAACTATAAACTAATTAAATGTGGGCTGAGTTTTCCAAAAAATAAATTGAAGCCATAAGGATGCGATGTGAGCCAATAAATAGTACAGTTAGTCAAAGTTATTGTGGAACGACAGTTGGAAAGCTGGTTTGAAGTCACCGATAGGTGGGCTCACAGTGGGCTTGGCTTCCTATCAATAGGAAGGCTTGTTCTCTTCTGCACCAGAACAGGATCAAGTCTTCTGGTATCTATAACCGGGACCCCAGGGAGGTTACTGAGAGAATATCAGATGATTTTCAAGTAGAGGAGGAAAGGAAAAAAACTACCCCAGAAGTGCCTGAGTCTCTCCTGAAAGGGCAGCGGGGGTGGTACCACTACCCACAGACATTGGGGTATTTTTCCACGCACGCTGGGGCAGCCCTCCAGCCTCCCATTGCCCACAGGGCATCCACGCTTTCCCTTTGGCCACCCCCAAGGCCCACTGAAGCACCATCGCCATAGTCATCCCCTATAAAGGAGACATCTAATCCAGCTCTCCAAGAGAATTTCGTCCCATGGTCCCATGACTGCAGCCATGGAAGAAGTCAGTTCCCGACAGATGAGCTTTTTGCTCTCTTGCCAGGTGCTCAGCTGCCAACGGTGACTGCAGCCACAAGAACCCAGCGGCATAATTAGGAGTCTAATTGGCTTGTTTCTACCAATGCGGCCCCAGATAGGTGGTAGGTCACCCACCACCTAACTTTGGCTCCAGTTTTCTGCATGCTGCAGGGAGGATGAATCAGCAAGGCACAAGCTTAGGGTGCACAGAGGTGGAGGCATGGTGCATTCGTTAGAGGGAAGGAGAAAGCGCTTCATAACCAAAGCTGTGTCATGTGCAGGCAATTCAGTTTTGCTGCGGGGCAGAATGAGCAGTTTTAGTTCTCAAATATTCTCTCTGGCATGCTGTTTTGTGACAACTAAACACCAGATGGGCTTAAGGAAAAAGCACTTGGTGCGAGATGCTAAGGCACTTGCGTCCCTCCAGCTCTCCCCCTCCCAAGGTGGAAGGGACCTTCCACAATTTTAATGCAATTTGCCCTTGAAATACTTTTCTTTTTCAGGGTCAAAGAAAAATGGATCATTTTTAGGTCATAAGTGCTTTACAGTGAGGTCTACCCTCTCTTTTCTGCATATCTCTAAGCATCCCAGAGTGGGCCTGATGCTAACTCAGCACATGCAGAAGGCTTCTCAGCTCGCTGTTGCTGCAGCAGCTCCGGGAGCTCCCTGCATCATCCTTCCCAGGCAAGTCAGTCAACCTGTAATCCTCAGGCTTTGCACTCAGAGAGCCTAAAGCCTGGGAGATTAGCTGCTGTACTCTGAGGCTTTCTCTAATCAGCATCATGCTGAAACTCAGGGCTGGAGAGCACCTATATCTCAAGCCTGCAGCCACATGGCTCCTGGAAACCCTCGGGTAGGTACCCTGATGGAAATCCAACCTGTCCTGAGATCTGCTTTCCCACCTGGCTGAGCCTGGGCTCAGCGGCAAGTCCTTCATCCGCCGCCGAGTTCAGGATTCGGCTTCGCCTTGGGCTTTCATCCATGGCTAATGACATGACTACACAATAACAGAGCCTCTCATAAAATTATTATGAGAACAAACAAATTCCTTCCCTATTATATACAGTACTTGTTTTTAAGATTAAAGCAACAGCAGGGCAGATGGGCTCCGCTCCCTCGCTGACCCAGGCGAGAACACCAGGACCTTGGGGCTCTCCATTGGCAGGTTACTCCTGAGCTGCTGCCCTCGCAAAGCAACCATCAGTGACATGGATGGGCTGCAACAGGGCAACTCCCATGCCCCTGATTTCCAGGACACCCTACACAAGGTCAGAAGTCCCCATTGCAATTGTCCAGAGGTCCCACATCTCTCAGTCACCTCTGGCCTGGGCAAGACCCAATCTGTCGGAAAGGGCCCGGTCCCACTGCAGCACCCCACAGTGCTGTGGGATCTCCCCAGAATCAGACCTCAAGCTGCTTGTGCTTTTATTTCAGATGCAGCTGGGCTTCCTCCAGCACAGTTCAGTTCTCCGGTGGTGGGTTGTGGTGCTACTTTCAGCTGCTGAACCAGGGAGGTTTTACAAACACTCTCTTCGTAGGAGAAGCAGGGCAGACCAACTGGAGTTGGAAAAACTTGACTCAAGTTTTGCCCCTACGAGGCAGAAGCCCCTGGCTCCCGCAGGAAACCCAGCACTGCTCATGCTGCACAGGACCAGGCTCTGCCCTCAGGTATGTGGTCCCACATCGTTCTGCATAATAAATACTGTACTTGGCAGAGTACAGTATGAGGAAAAGAATGAGCCAGTAAAGTTTCCTGGTGAATAAAAAGGGACTGATTTTGATTGCGTTAGACATCAGTGTCTCCTGGTGCCAGAAAGGCATGCAGTATACATTTCTGGTTTGCTTGGACCTTCTTCAAACAGGCTGGTAACTGACTTATTCCACCACTTATTTTTCCTTTGTGAAAATATCCCTTTAAATTAAGTGTTTAGCAAATACTGCTTAGTCCCATTACAAAGTAAATTGGGTATGGATCGTACCAGCAGACTTCTCCAATCTCTTTCAGATGCTTAAATTACATCATGATCTAACTTCCCCCTGGGGAGGGACGAGCTCTGCAGAATATTGTCCTTCCTTCTGCTTTGGTAATCTCCGGTGTTTTTTGGGTACCTTTCGCAGCTGCCTATGCATCAGCTGAATGACTGATGTTGGGGTGCTGGGAGGTTTCAGACAGAGGTACCCCAGGGTCATGCCCCAGCAAAGCCAGCACCGTCCAGGCACATTGGATGCCTGGCTTTCTGCAGGGAGGATTTGGCCAGAGCGGTTTCGCTTTGATTTTGGTCTGTTGATCCCTGTGCATGTGGGTGAGGACAGGGGGAGCACACTTGATCCCACACTCCTCCATCTGCCCTTTGTGAGCCACTTGTCTCTTCCATCCACCGTGACATCCCACCTTACTCCTGCCCAAGGCACTGAAATTGGGTAACGCCAGGGACCTTTCTCCTCCACCCATAGCAAGATGCTTCCCCTCGAGTACATCTCAAATCTCCTGCCCCAGATTTCACTCTCTGAAACCCAGAGCTGCTCCCACTGGGACAACCCACACTCCATCCCTCTGCACCCTTGTTTGTCCCAGAGGTCTGGGTGCTGGCTCAGGGTCCAGCTGGTGCCCCGTGCAGGCTAGCAGGGAGCCGGCGTGCTGCTGCAGGACGGCTGGGCTGGCAGGGACGCGTGCGACGGGAGGGCTGCACGGGCAATTATTTGCCATATTGTGCTCTCACTTGTGTTTAAAAACAACAGCTCAACTGACTCATAGATCCTACGGCCTGTGAGTCATTTTTTATTTCTGGATTTCACTGCTCTGCCCTTTGCAGTGAGGGGACTTGCATGTGCACACACACACACACACATCGAGTTCACATTTGTTTTTCCCCTATAAAAACAAAACAATTTCCATACCATTAATGAAACAGAAATGATTTGACTTCGCCTATGCTGGCTTTTATTTTCCATTGTATAAACTCTGCAGATGGAATAATGATGGTTGTAAAGTAAACCTCTCTTTTTTTTCCCCTTCTTTTTTTTCCCTTTCCCTTTCCAGGCAGCCTCTTTTCGAAATAGCAATAGGGAGTCACTTACAGACTTGGCTTGCGCTGAGCCTGTAGTAATTAACCCCTTCGTCCCCAAGCTTCTCCTCCATCAGTATTTAACCACTGTGAGGGTAAAGGCATCTCAGCAGGTCTCCTCTGTGACTGGAAGCAAAGCAGGGGAGCAGAGTGGGCATGGATATGTGGGAAAGGAGAAGAGCTGGTCTGTGCAAAGCAGTGGAGGGTGCTTGGGACATGGGTTGGACAGCTTTCCTGGGAGAGCTGGGCACTGGCACTGCAGAGCCAGAGCTACCTGCGCTCTTCCTGCACAACCAAGCTTTTTGGGTACAATTCAGCACCATCATTCTGTGTTGAACATCCTGGGTCATGTCCCTTCCTTCTCAATCCCCGGGGACGGCCAGTGCTGACATCTCAGCGACACGTCCTCTCTCCTCCATGCTGCCATGGTGGGAATGATCTGTGGTAAATAATTCAATCACCAAATCTTGCTCTTTATGTTTACAGCTCTGTCATGGTTTTACGAAGTACCCAGAGGAAGAGCAGCAGGGTAAAGGAATACCTTACACGAGCAGCAGATACAGCCGGACCTGGGTGCATGAGCACGTGAGCAAGGCCTGCCTTGAGCCCTGTGTGACAGGGAGCTCTGCGTTTTGACAGACCATGGCCGTTACATGACACGGACTGGGAGAAGAGCTTCTTGAGAGTAGCCCTGCTGAGAAGGACTTGGGGATTCTGGTGGATGAGAAACTTAACATGAGCCAGCAGTGTGCTCTTGCAGTTCGGAAGGCCAATGGTATCCTTGGCTCCATAAGAAGAGGGGTGGCCAGCAGGGACAGGGAGGTGATTGTCCCTCTCTACTCTGCCCTCATGAGGCCTCATCTGGAGTACTGTGTCCAGATCTGGGGCCCCCAATACAAGAAGGATGTGGAACTGTTGGAGAGGGTTCAGAGGAGGGCCACAAAGATGATTAGAGGGCTGGAGCACCTGACCTACGAAGAGAGGCTGAGGGAGCTGGGCTTGTTCAGTCTGGAGAAGAGAAGGCTGCGGGGGGACCTCATTGCAGCCTTCCAGTACATGAAGGGAGCTTATAAGCAGGAGGGAATTCAACTTTTTAAAAGGGTAGACAATGACAGAACAAGGGGGAATGGATTAAAACTAAAGGAGGGAAGGTTTAGATTAGATATTAGGGGGAAGTTTTTTACAGAAAGAGTGGTGAGGGGCTGGAACAGGCTGCCCAGAGAGGTAGTGGATGCCCGTCCCTGGAAATGTTCAAGGCCAGGTTGGATGGGGCCCTGGGCAACCTTGTGTAGATCCAGGCCTGAGGTTGGTGGCCCTGCCTGTGGCAGGGGGGTTGGAGCTCTGTGATCCTTGGGGTCCCTTCCAACTCATACCATTCTATGATTACACATGGGCTGCTCAGGCAATCTGTCTGTCTCCAGGGTGTAGAAACACGCCACCAGTGCTTTTCCCCAGTCTCATCTATCACACAGCAGCACGCAATGGGTGCGTGCCCTCAGATGCTTCACCAGTGCCTGGGGCGGGCAGGTTAGTGGCACCAGCTCCAGTACTGTTGCCCTTCCCAGGCTGGGTGATGTGTTTTATATTATTTCTCTTGGATTTATTAAGCATTATGTAACCAGCTAACCAGTCCCGCATGCGACGCAATCGCGGCTGATTTCATGTCAGTGGAAAGTAAACAAAACAAACAAAAAAATGTTCTGAAGTGGCTGAACTGAAACTCATTTCCACAAGCAAAGCAGTTCCTGGAGGATCTTCCCCATCTCCACATGGCTACTTTGCATCCTGGCTCTCGTGCAAACCATGAGAAGAGAGTTATGGAAAAATCGCACACGATGGGGCGTTACAAGCAAACCCTCTCTGTTTACTCTCCCCATGAAATGATTAAGTTTATTTTACTTAATTATTTTTAGGCATCTTTGTGGGTTTCTGCTGCTCCTTGAAATGTGTCACACTGGCACACTGTTTCTCTTTTAGCTGGGGAGTTCTTTCAAACATGGAAATTACTTGCCAGAGAAAGTTTGGTGTTGAAATTTGAAAAACGAAGGAAACCAGCCCTGCAGTCCTGAGGTCCTGAAACCCAGCAGGACCCAGCCCAGCATGATGGGATCAATGCTCTGCCCTTGCTCAGCTTCAGAAGGAAGAGAAGTACCAGGTGAGGCAAAAACTTCCCCCCCTATTAAAGTCTGAACTCAAGCCCTTCTTCCTGGCCCTAGGGACAAAGTCCTTCCCATTAACACCAGTCTGCACCTGGAGCTGTTGAGATAGGGGAACAAGAAGAGATAAAACTTGGGTGCCCCTGCACTGTTTCATTTGGTTTTCCTCAGTGTCTCTGAAACACTGAACGATGTCTGAAAGCGCTGCAGTTCTGAATGTGCTTCACTGAGACACCAGTAAAGTCAGAGGCTGGGGGATACCCAGTTGCATGTTATTCACCTTATTTTTAAGTAAGCCCCTAAAGCACCCAACACCTGCTTCACCCTGGCCAGCAGCTAAGTCCAAGTTAAGCTGAAATGCTGAATTAGACCCAGCTGGGTTGGTGGGTCATGTAATGGCATTTGCCACTTGCCAAGCTGCAATTTGACCATAAAGGTGGCACCAAGAGGCAATCCCAGGGACAGGCAATGGGTGGTGATGGGGAAAGACAGAACACCCTGAAGGCGACGCTGGTGAGCTAGTTCACAGCTCCACATGGGTGCAACCACTGCACCTAGCCTGGTGTGGACTTGCTGGATGAGCAAAGTTGTCCTAAAAATCAGGTGAAAACCTACATGTTAGGGGTTTGTCCTCCATTCTGGAGGCCTGCTTATCTCCTCGGGAGATGAGTAGGAACAGGGTCTGCAGGAGTACTTGATGCCCCACAGCCTTTGTAGAAAAGGTGGCCTGAGGGAAGATTGAAGGCTAGCACAGGAATTGCTCAAGATCATGGACTAACACAGGGTTTTGTCACTCCCTAGGTGCTGAGTGTGTGCTGGCTGCTATGGGTTGCTGTGTAGTTACTGTCACCACGCCGAGAAAAACTGCCCTGGCAGGCAGAAGCAGTGGTGAGTTTGCTGGGTAATAGCTCTGTACTTACTCCATTCGGCATTCGTTCTGGGCTCTGAAAATAAAAGCAAGGAGCCGTGATGCAAACCAAAGCTCACCACCATCCTGTGCCTGAAGGCACAACACAAGATCTCAGCTGGCAAGAACTCCCTTTCATAGCACAAACTGCTCCTGCTCCTTTCTTTGGTGTATCTCTTACTGTCCTTCCTACCCATGCGTGGTGCTGGAAAAACCCTGAGCGAGCAAGTCAAGCCAGCAGCTCAGTCTCAACAAGAAGCTTTGGGTCTGGGAGGGGAAAGAATTGTACAGCCAGGGGTCAGCCCAAGGAAAAACCACACACACACACATACACACACACACACATATATATATATATACACACACCCTGTTTTGTGTGGTTACCTCCTCCTGCATCGCACCCCAGCCCCACAGCAACTCCCACCAGCCCAGATGGTGTGCAAGGGAATGTGCCATTTCTCCCAGTGGATGGTAAGCAAAGTTATTTATTCATGATATGAGGAGGGGAGAAAACTGCTGAGTCCAATGTCCATAAGCAATTTTAGCTGCTCTGGCGGTGCCTCTGCATATCTGGGACTCTGCAGGGTACAGCAGTGCCATATGTAGCATGCTACAGCATGGTGTGTGTAGGCTGCTGATGGGGTTTGCTAAGGCTGAGCTTGCACATCCCCTGTGAAAAGTGTCTTCCAATGGTTGGGGATTCGCACGCTGTGTTTTCAGGGGGTGAGAAGATGTTTCTATGTGTCAGTCCATTGAAGAGCACTTTGCAGTGATCCGGTTTTGACTAAACCTTGGTCTTAAAAAGTGAGCCCAACTTTCCCCCTCCCACGCTGCTAGGGAGAAGGAGTCACAGCCTGGCCACACACGGGTGGTTTGAGCTCATCGTGTCACAAGCCATTGCAGAAATGGCTGAGGATTTAACAGCTCTTGCAGGTCTGGGGGCTGAACAGCAGAAGGTAAGAGTCAACCAACTCTGCAATGCCTGCTTTGGCAGGAGGGTTGGACTTGATGATCTCTTGAGGTCACTTCCAACCCCTAAGATTCTATGATTAATACTGCTGTGATCATTTTTGTCACTCTTGTTTCTCCAGAGCCCCCACCAGTATATCCTGCGAGGGGTTTGTCTAACATCAGTTTCTGCACCTCGGTCTTGGGAAGACGCAGCAGAGGTCAGTCCCTCTCCCTACACAGAAGCAGCAGCAGCAATCAACCTAACAGCAAAAGCAAGTGAGCTGCAGGCCAGTTGCACATATTGCTCTGTCTAAACTACTGCAATCCAAGTAAAACTCCTGCCCAGAAGTTTTCTTGGTTTTTTGGTGGGTTTTTTTTTACTATTATTATCATATTATACCCTGGAAGTCAGTTTAATGTATATTTTTCAGGCTCTGCAGGAATCCTGGATCTCCATGAATAGATGGAAGTGAAATTTAAAGACATCATCCAAATAGATAAACATGTCAGAAACATTATCTGGGTCACATTTGGGCAACAGGGTTCGCTCTGTTTTAAGTGCAAATGGTTTACTGATGATTTAGATGAACTTCCTGAGGAGTGTTTGAAATTCCTGGCACACATTCGATTTACCATCTGCTAGCAGGACTTTGATGAGCCCACAAAGAGGCATTAGACTGGAACTGCTCTTCATAACCCAGGTGGACTCTTGTTATTGACTAGTTTGGGGGTTTTTTTTTACGTTTATATTGTTTTGATTCCTGAGGAGAGGCAAGGCTTGTATGGGACCGTGTGATGAGCTGCGGGGGCAGAGATGCTCTGTGAATTCTCCGTCAAAGTGCTGTCATCAAGTTGTTCCAGCACTGCCTGTGTCTGTTAAAATTATTACATAGAGTCGAGTTTTGCCCCCACTTAGACCGGATCTAACAGTAATTAAGCAATTTGTGCTGTCAGAGGGAGCCTGAACTTGAGGCTAGCCTGCATTACAGACACTAAAATCTTTCTTGTGTCTTCCAAAGCATCCTATGTTTAGTGCATGAATAGATGGTGTGTTCTTCTCTTTAATTTCTTTCTTGCACTCTTAAAAAGTATCATTTAAGAAGCTCATGTTATGACCCACCAAAAAGCACGGCTCAATAGGGTTGAATTCAGCGTGGATATTTTCCTTTTCTCTAAAGCAGAACTATGGCAGGAGGGCAGCAGGAGGGTTCTGGAAAGGAATTTTTTGTAAGAATTGGGACCAAAAGTCCTGTTGACAGGGCCTGAAGTGCTTTTTCACTGTACACAAAAGTAATGGGAGCTTGCGTGCCCACATGATGCCTCTCCAGAGACCCCTTGTGCAGGAGGAGGAGAGGGTTCCCCCCAGCCCCAGCACAGCTCCAGGGAGCCTCGGTGGCTGGAGGGGATGAGGTGCAGGGGGCAAAGATGCTCCTCCAGCATGGAGGAATGGACAAAGAGAGGAATGTTCTCTTTTCACCATCCCCACTCTGAGATCTCATCACCTTGCAGTAGCGTACTGCCTTTTCCACGCGGTGTCGTGCCTCAGGCTTCCTCCCGAAACACACCGCTCTCAGTATGGCTGAGTGATACTGCTGCCCCAGGGCTGCCTTCTCATGGCAGAGGTAACAGCCCCAGCCAGGGTGACAGAAAAGCTCCTGCTGCTCTTCTACAAACAGGTGGGTGCAGGACACATACCCAAAATGAGAGTAGATGTGTGCTGGGGAGATCTCATTCCCAGGCAAATATTCCATGCCTCTGGTGGGAACGTCCCTGACCATTTTCTACCACCACCGAGTGCCTTTTGACATATTAAAGACATGGCAGGAACTGAGCTCCCAGGGGATCCACTGGTCTTATTTCTGTGGATGCTTGTACCCTTGGTCTATTTGAGGAAGGATGATTCATTCAACTGCTCGTTGCTTATGGCTCTGTATGTCACTTCCCATTGAAAGAAGAAGGGTCTTGTTTGCCATCGTGGACCGTTTGGGGCTATTTTGGGATAGATCTAGTGTGGAAAAAATGCTTTACACAGCAAGACACCAGCTGATTCAGTTTCTTCCACGCTGGAAGTTTTATCAAGCAGCATCAGACACATGTCCTGCATTGTGTCCCAGCTGTGCTGACCGGTGACCTGCTCTTTCAAACCGTTGTCAGGGGACACAGGCATGTGTTCTGCATGGGTGGCATTTCATTATATGATCCACCTGAAAACAGCCATGGATCTTTTAAGGAAATACCCATACCAGTACCAGTTGCAAAGACCTGAAAAGCACTCATAATCATGCTACTCCCAAGAAACATTCCTGGGAAAGGGTCCTGATTTTCCAGAAGAAGAGAAAAAAATTCTGCTCTGGATTTCCAGTGTGGTAAGGAATTCATAGCAGGAATTCACATTGGCAGCATCGCCTTTCTGACAATGAAACATAATGCTCCAAGGCAATGCAGGACACAGTCAGGCATTCTGGTTTGGGATGGCTGAAGTGAGGAAAGGATTGGTACCAAAATCGGAGGGTTTTGCATTGGCAATCAAAGGAAAAGGCCCCTCTTAGTGGTGTAACAACTAGCAGGCCACGAACTTCAGCGTATGTCTCAGGCTTCCCAGAAGCAAAGATACTTGGTTGTTGGGGGAACTGAAAAGAATAGGAGATGATCAGGTGTTGTGGCAAGGAGATGCCTTATCAATGATCAGATGACATCAGTCATTTCAGGTGACTGCTTCAAGTCTCAGCCCTGCCTGGACCCTGGACCAGGGCAATAAGTCATCCCTCTTTGCCGCCTGCCATGGCTGCTGGCACAAGCTCATCAGCACTGCTTTGCATGCAGGGTGTGATGGTCCTAGAGGCAGGGACTGTCCAGCTCCCAGGCATGGCCAGAGGATGTCTCATCATATGTTGCAAGGGGAGGAAAACAGCTCTTTGCAGGCTGAGTGAAGGTGGACAGGCATTTCCTTCTGACACCTTCAGGCATCATCAGCACTGACCCTGGAGCTGGGGTGGAAGCTGCTGGGGATGGCTTTCTTTGGACCTCTGCTTACCCAGAAGAGCTGGAGTTTTGGACCTGGTGGAGAGTAAATAGCACAGAGCTAAAGGAAACATCTCCATCCATAGCATGGCAAGGTGAGAGATCTTGTCACAGGCCCAGGCAGAGCATATCCAGCATGAAGCTGCTTCAACTACTTCCAGAGTCATGACCAAGGCACATGTGGGTCTCTGGAAAGTGACACCCAGTAGCTGCTGCCCCTGGAGCCGCGCATCAGCTCCCCATTACGGGGGCTTCTGCTGCAAATCACACAGCAGAATCATTGAAAACTTCACTTTTAGGGTTTGGGGTTTGGGTTTTTTTCATTATTATTACTTTAGTCTTGAGCCCAGCCATAAATAATCTCATGTAGCGAAACATAGCACTGGGGTTGAGTTACATCCTTGGAGTTGCCCGAACCCATGTGGGTGACAGCCCCCCGTCCAGTACAGACTGGCAGGCTGAGGGGCACGGCTGGATGCACCAAGTGCCCAGTGCCAAGGTGCCTTTGCCATAGTATAAACGAGCTGTCGTTCATGAGGCAGGTTCCTGGCTTATCAGCGGAAACCAAAACACTGCAGCGGAACGGCTCTGCGCAAGGGTAAGTCCCAGAGGGGTGTAATTGGTGGAAGCATGGGCTGCAGAGGGGACTGTGTGATAAGCAGGCTCCCCTGCTTCTCTGAAAATCTTGACAGCTACTGGCAGGAGAGTTTCAGCCCTACGCTGCCTGTAACAAAAAGATGAATCAACAAGAAATATGTCTCTGATGGACCTTACGGATCCTTTCCGGAGGCAGGAGGAAACCAATCATCTCTGAATTCAGGGATGTGTGTGCAAGCAGGGCCAAGACAGCTTTCAGCCACCCCTTCATTTCCCCCTGAAGGTCCCTAAGGAAATGCTATCCCACAGTTGGGGTCCAGCACAGAGATAATGTAGCTGTAATCCGCAGGTTTGATAAGGCAGGCAGCCATCAGTGGCGTTATCTCCCCTCTACATGGAGGCCCCTTCCAGCGTGAGGCTTTCACTTGGCACACAGTGCTGCTGAGAGAAGAGCAAAGTGTGTGGGAGCTGCTGGGTTTGTCTCCTTGGTAGGGGCTGTTTTTTTTAATAAAAAGATCAGATGTTGGGCTTCCTTGAAAACACGACAATCCATGGGAGAGTTCATTAGTTTATGGCAAGTTGCAATAGTGTGGAGCCCAGCTGAAAGCAAATGTTATTGCAAAGAGTTATCACTCAGGGGAGAGGAAAATAATGTCCTGAGGAAATAAACTCAACGGAGCAAAACACAGAACGATATAAAGCTGTGGAGGACAGGAGTAGATTTGGAGACTTTCTCAGAATAAAAGCCCCCAGTCACCTGTTTTTAATGCCAATGTTTGCTTTCTGCATGTTCAGTGAATATGTGGGATACATCTGTTCAGGACTCCATCTCTAATGGGAGTTACAAGTATGATTGCAGCTGGCTGAACTTTTTTACTACTAGTACACAAACATGTTTTTGTGAGCATCATCGAATACTGATTAACAACACCAGTGGTAAAAATCAGCTTTGGTTTGTGGATTTTTGGGGTTTTTTTTTAGAAAATGATGTGTTTTAATGTCAAGTTGCATGGAACTATGTTTCAAAATTTACTTTTCTCCACAAACTTCCGCCCCCCACCCCAGGCCTGTCTCAAGTCTGAGCAAATCTGAAGATGCAAGGGGAGAGGAAATGCCCACTTTCATAACCTGACACAGCAATACGCTGCCCACTTTCCTAGCCTTCAGACAGTCTACATTACACTGAGGGCTGAGACTGTGGAGAAGTGTAAAGATGAATTCAGAATACATCTCATGGCACTTGCAACACTGCAGAGGACTCTGGTTTTGCATAGTCAGTGGTTTTCTTCTACTGTCACACTAAATTTCTTCACTGGAGAATTTGTTGCAGCTTTTTTCTTATTTAGCCTCCTCGTAGGATGCACAAGCTTCTCCTTCAGGCAGTGGGATGCTGTACCTGGTCCCAACACAGCTGTCTACACAGAGCTGATGTAGGGGCCCTGCAGCCTTAAGGTTTGTTTTCGGGGTGATAATATCTTCCTTAGCTTTTTGGCTATCTTAAAACAACAGCAAAGCAAAACGTGGTGATTCTTGCAGAGAATTTTGGTAACCAACCCCATAGCCATGCATCCCGGGGCAGGCAGCACCCACCTCCATGTGCCGGGTAGCCTGGGAGAGGAGATGTGCTCCACTGCTCCAGCTCAGCCTTGGACCTGCAAAGCCCAGCTGTGCAAATGGATGTGTCTGCCTGCGAAATGGAGGGTGGCTCTTCCTTTGTCCTCTTCCTTCCCTCATCCCCTTGCCAGCTCAGGTTTCACCCCGTCTTCCTGTCTCTGAATTGTGTGTGTGTGTTGGTGCCGGGGTGCAATGGTCCGAGCCCCCCTGCCTGAGGAGCTGGGTGGCATTTTGGTGGTGGCACAGCCCCTGGTTTTAGCTCTGATGACCTTAGAAATAAGAGGCTGACTTCTTGAACAAGCTGCCTGAGGAGCCTGGGATAGGTCAGAGATTTCTTGAGCAGATCAAAAGCCAGAGATGTTTTTCTGACAGCCCTGGAGCTCCCTGTCATGATTTATGAATTATATACGCTCTATATGTTTAGCTGAAGAGGCTCACTGGGGGAGCAGGGGCTGGTTTGTACAAGCAGGAAAGAGCGTGTGGCTTCAGAGAGCTACCATCTACAAAGAGATGAAACCCCTTTGAATGCGCTCTCTGCGGAGCCATCTAAGTGCCTTGAGGGACCACGGCACAGAGAGCCCACAACAATCACAGCAAAAAACGTCACGATATTTTAGTGGGCAAGTGTTTTAATAGGAGATTGAGTTATGGGGAAACAGACCCAAACCCCGGAAGCTGGGATCTCAGGACTCAGGGCAGCAGACTTGCAACCTTCTCTTGTTTCACAAATTCTTTTTCCATGGAGCTTCAGCAGATCCCATGGGGTACAGCTCTCTTTTGGGAAGTGCCTCATGCCCCAGCAGATTGAGTTTCATGTTGTCTTTTGGAGGTTGGATGCCCGAAGGCACTCTGCTGGGCTCTTCTTGCCTAGAGAACTGTTGTTGTCACACCAGTGACACCCCATGTTTTTTTGAGGTTGTCTCAACAGCTCAGAAAGTTGTGATGCTTTCCTCTCCATGAGATGAGCTCTTGCTCAGCCCCCATGTTTGCGTGGCCTGACCTGAGCCCTAGCCCTGACAGAGTGCAAGGGAGACCTTCCTGATTCTGATGCAAAACAGGGCAGGAAAACTCCTAATTATAAACTTTAAGGCCGTTTCCGTATGCATAATACAGTAATCCCTGTATCATGTCTGTAACTTCTAGGTTATAGTCTACTGAGCAGATAGTCTTGCAGTCACCGAAGGCTTTTGAGCAACAAAAATCCACCACATCCTGAGCCTGAGTAATTACTGCTGGAACAGTTTTACTGTGCTGCACTCTAACACAAAAGCACCCGGTTTCAAGCTCCAGTGTGCAAGTCTTGTGTTAGCTCTACCCCATAGAAGAAGCAGCCCTCTGTCAGAGAGCATCTCTCCCAGGACCTGGTTATAGGTGATAACCAGCTCACCTCCCAGCTCTCCTGGCTAAACTAGACACCGAAAGCCTTCACCCTCACAGTGTAAAACAGATTTTCCAGTCCTGAATGATCCTTGTACATTTTTATCCTGGGCAAGGTAAATCCAGAACTGCACCAGCTCTCTGCCCTGGGAGGATTCCCCGCTCTCCTGTGTCAGGGTTTGCATTAGCAGCAGTGTAACTACAGCTCCTGTCTTCACCTTCTGCTGTGAAAGATGAGCAAAACCGCTGCCCCCCAGCAAGCACTGCACTGGGGAGGGGTTTAAGGATAGGTATTTTGAAGACTTTCCTAGGGCTGCCCAGGGATAATTAGGGGAACCCTGTAGCTGAAATTTCGGTGGCCTGTCAGAATACAGCCCTTCTTTCCATCGTGTATGGACAAAAGCGGTCAGATGTGCCGTCTGATGGCTGCTCAACCACGTTGGCGATTGAAGGGACAGAGGCAGGCAGCACAGAGCACAAACTGGGGTCTCTGCTGCTGCCCCAGTGTAAACTCTGGGAGAGCAGCAAAGGACCTAAGGATGCTCAGCTGGAGTTATTCTGAGATACTGGAGATGCAGTCTGGGACTTTTTCTCCATGGCAAGTCTTAAATCTCTCTGCTAAGAGGAGCGACTGGCTGCTGTCACCAAGATAGCGCTGTCACTCTTTAAACACACCCCGGATGAGCAGTGGGATTTGTTGCATGAAAAACAATTGAATGTGTATTTTCTGCCATTTTGGGGAACTTGCTGTTCCCTTCTCTCTTAACATCAACGTAAAGTGGGCTCCCAGGGTAGTTTAACTGTCTCAAAATGACTGTAGAGTCAATCTTAACATGATATGCCAGGGAAGTGGATGTGGCCCCAGACAACATATATCATTGTGGAGCTGAATCAGAGCGAGTGAGCCCTGGCTTATTTTTCTTTTTTCCCCTGTACAGAAGCGAGTTTTGTCATTGTATCACTCATGTAACCTTTCAGGTGGACTTAGTAATCGTGATATGTTTTGGGTTGGCTTCTTTCAGATTAAACCTCTGCCTTTTAGAAAAAGGAAACCATAAGTTAAATAACTCCAAAATTAGGTACTTCTGAAGGATAATTAGTGGTCTTCTTTCTTACCAAAAAGAACCCAACATAGTGCTTCAAAAAATACCTTGTAGCAATTCCTTCAGTTCTGTTCCAAATGGGATTAATTTAGCAGAATGTTATCAGTATAGCATCCTACACTTCAAACCACAATTTAGTGTATTATCTAAAATAATGAATAGTATGTATCTCTTCAACATTTAAAGAAAAAAAATCAACCAGACCTTATATCCTAAACTCCCCCATCCAGGACCTCAAATTGAATGTGCTTCAACATTTGCACCACGGGTTGGATTTGCCTACACACAGATTACCAACCGGTCATATACCCTTTCATTCCCTATAGCTGTAGATAGGGGGACCTACGTAAAGTGAATGAAGATACAGATCTCTGCCCCCAGTTATTTCATTTGGATGCAAAGACAGTGGAATTATAATCCTCCTACTTTACCACGTTGAGCACAAAGCAATGTTAGTTGGATTGAAAATTCTCTATGGCGGGGAATGGGTCTGTGTTTGTAAGAGAGTTCACTGTAGAAAGTGTCATTGTCCATGCAGATATATAAATATGCACTACACAGGGATATATATGCATGTATACGCATACACAGGCACTGTATATACAGAAAGACACACACACACGTACTTAGGAGATGTGTATATAACACTCACTTATATACAAATCTATTCCCTGTTATGAAACAATCATCAAGATATAAACAAGAGAAGTTAAACCATGGATGGGCCCATTTTCAAGTGCTGCTGGAGGGTTTTATCTCCAGTATTGAAGAAGTGCTATCAAAACCTAAACAGGGCACTTATTACAAAGAAATCTTTACGTAAGTGCTGGAAAGGTTTGCTGAATAACCAGATGTTGTTGCAAAGACACTTCTCCTCCCCCTCTCTCCCTACTTCTTTCCCTTCTTTAATAGTTCGATTAATTCTGTGCATAAACCGGGGCTGATAAAAGTTTTACGCCGCAAACTTCACCACATCTGGACACTGTCGAAGCCAGCTCGTTCAGCAGTGCACTTCAGTCGCTTTTAATCCCCCTCAATAAAATACAAAACTTCCAGCGAGCAATGCTGACCTATATGTATTTTTGTGCTGTAAACACTGACATCTGCGAGCGGCTCCAAGCGAGCACGCAGCACTTCCCACCCAGGCGAACGCTCGCCCTTCGCCGTAAGAGAAATACACAGCCGATGCAGCCACGGCAGCGTATTCCACTAAATTCTCAGCTATTTCCAATCCTCTGGCTAATTGGTGTCAGGGGAGAAATCAAGGATTAGCTATTTTGCTGGAGGAAGGCAAAATAAACGACCTCTCGGAGTACGTTGCTTAACGTTGTCTAACCAGAAACATTTTTCTACTCACAGAAGGAGAGCAGCAGCAAGGAAAGCAGACCCGGTCTCCTCCAGTAACCCATTTTCTGGATCCTGCCAGCGATCAGAAGCCCGGCTTCACAGCGTTGACCAATTCATCTTCCCTCAGTGTGGCTGGGCTCCTGCGTTTCTGCTGTCAAGCCCGGAGCCCCGAGTTTCCGAGGCTCCCGGCTAGGCTTGCCGGGAAGGCGGATCCAGCCGCTAAAGCCCAGCTGTGTGTGGGGTCCGCCCAGGAACTGCAGTTTATGAACAAAATAAGCCTGACTCTCCTCTCGAAATATATACAAATATGGGAGGGGGGGAGCCAGAAGAAGAAGCCTGGCTCCAAGAAAAAGAGTTTGGTTGGGGTTTTTTCCCCCACCCCCCGATGACAACACGAAGCTGCTCCCGGCTCTGTACGGCCCAAGGTTTTTTGAAGGGGACCTAATGTCTACTGCATGCATCTAATCAAAAAGGCATGGGTAGTCCTGCATGCCTCTTTTATCTGGATAAAATGCGGAAGGTTATGCTTCATTATGCTGAGCTGCCATTAATTTGCTGCTTCCCCCCCCCCCCCCCCACTATAGAAATGAACTCTATCTTTTAAGTAAGCTTCAACGGGCTGTATTTTTAATAGGGATAATTGGAAGTTTTAGGGTAGATTTTTCAGAAAGACCACATCAATACGAGCTTAGCCTAAAGTAGGCGCTTTCGACCCATTAAAGCAGCAGGTTTTAAACATATACTTATATGTTTTCCTGAATCAGGGCCTAAAATAATAACATAGAGCATTTAAATAGCTGCTTGCTCCCCAAGATCTCAAACTGCTTTACGGAAACTTGTAAGAAATATTATCCCCACTTACCAAAGGGAAACTGTGAAACGGAGCAGAAATCAGACTTGCCTTGGTTGTTAACACAATCGATCGGTGGCAAAAGGAAGAGTAAATGCCTCAAACTCTCACCCTATGATCTACCCCAATCTTTCAGAATGTGTTAAAATAATGATCAATGTAATCGAGTGTGGCAGAGAAGGAGATGTTGATATGAAGGTTTGTTCAGACAAAATGCCTCATTTTTTTTTAGTTATTGACAAATGTATCGATCACCTTTTAATGCATGCACAGCATTCTAAATCAGTGGGTCTCCAGCTTTTTATTTACCCACTTTACAACTCATCTTTTACTCCATTCATCAGTATGTGGTGGGTACACAGTGTATCCATGTACACTTGTGTGCACGTGTGATCACTGCCAGTGAGTGTTTTGCTCCACCTGAAGATCCTTTCTTTGACCAAATCTTTATGACAATCTTTGTTTTGCAAAGTACTTGTACAAATTATGCTGTTAGGGAGTTAAATAACGGTATCTCTTTTCCCTTCTTCTGTATTTAAGAAAAAGGGGAGGTGTTGGATGAGGTACAGACACAGCTGATAAGTACAAAGCATCTCTCCTACGCCACAGCTACACCAGCATGCCTCTGCAGAGAGCTGCTTGGTTTACTCCCACTTGCTTTGGGGTTTCCCAGATACAAGCCAGCTCATGTCCTCCATGAAAAAGTGTCCATGTGTCCCTTGGATGACAGGGCAGAAAGAAATGTGGATGCCTGAAGGGAAGACACCCCTGGGGTACACAGAGGACCTTAATCTGGAAGAATGTCTAGAAATGATTTCCTGACCAGGAGAGCTGCCTCTTGCTCCCAGGCCTGGAAGTCATTGTCTCGAGTCCTAGGCAAGGTGCAACATCGCTCTCCTTCACTTGGCTGTCTTCACATCAAACTGGGCATCTTTGCATGCTCCATGCATCTAGGAGGGCTGGGATGGTCTGAGGAGTTACACCACCTGAGGTTTGGTCTCTTAGGGCTAAGAACAAGCAAACTTTTAGCAGGCTGTCAGAAAGACATTACTGTCCCACCAGCATAGTGAAGCTGCCATTTGCACAGTGGTTTCTTTGGGTGCCAACTTTCCTCCTTCTGATTCAGAGGATTTCAGAGTGCCAGCAGATCACTCAGACTGCCAGCTGGATTTTCAGACGTCAGCCCCTCTGTGTGCTGTGGGGCTGCTGGATAAGGTCTTGTGGTAGGAACGTCTCAGATTATTCATGATCCATGGGAGCCCTCTCTAAAATCAGTATGAATCCCCCGCTGCCTAGAGAAACTCGGAGAGAAATAATGTCCCCAGCAGGAGCCCGGAGGGGCTTTAAACAACAGTGGACATTGACAAAACATGCTGTACAATTCAGAAGTGTGAGGGAAGCAAGGGATATTATTTTTTCTAGCAGCAGAACCTGGGAAGGCAGCAGGAAGCCTGCACAACATCTCTGCAGCCAGGCACCCTGAACCGCAGGAGCTGCCTTTTCCGAAAACCCGGGCAATCCCAAACAACTTCTGGGCCAAACCGAACCCTGTAAAATGCTTCATCCTGCCTGCAGAATGATCTTAATTAGAGATTTGGGACCGGAGGTTACTGAAATGAGAGGAAAGGCAGTAGCTATCCCATGCGATGGCATCTTTACAAGGCAGTTGGGTTTCTACAGGAAGCTCTGCAAGGGGAAGCTTTTGGGGAGCGATGTTCCACTCTTCATAAACAGTTGTGTTCATTTTGAGATGGTGCTAAACCTGCTGTTTGGTAAAACAAGATGTTGTGGTGACATAGGGGAAAGTTTGCTTTCATAAACTGGCACGTGCCCCGTTCATCTGAGCTTTTCCCTGACCAACAGCTCCACTCTGAACCCCCTGCTTATTTCTCAGACCTTATTGAAGGAAAAAATGCAAACTAAAAATCCACCAAAGTTACTTGTGGAGAAGTGGGTAAGAACTCTGGGATTTAGCCTGAAGTGTCTAAACTCACATTATAGAGCTTTGCTTCCACAAGAGAACATAATGACCTTTGGAGCAAGACGTTAGGGAGGAGGAAGAGATAAATGGTTATTTTTATTGTTGACTTGTTTATGCCTCTTGGTGTAAATTCCCTTGGTCCTCGATTAGTGGTCTGGACAGCCTCATAACTCAAGACACACTGAAGGCTGGATTTAGGCTGAGGAACATAAGGTCTCTGCAGGGTGATTTTTAAGTTGCATTGTGGGAGCAGTTTTTCCAGAGTTCTTGTTTAGAAGCAGGAGGATATTTACTAGAGAAGTAAAATAAAACTTTGGCCTGAAAACAATAGAGGGTATATCTAAAAGAAGGTTTCAAACAACCCATGTGTCCACTGTGGGAGGCAAAACTGCGATCAATAGATGTGAAGCTCCCAACACACGCACTCAGCACCCTTGAGCAGGGTAACATCACGATGGACGTGTGCCAGACCTAGGTGAGTCAAACCTCTTGTTTTTCCCCGGGGCAAAGACCACCTTCATGTGACAGGGGATGTGAAGGGAGAGAAGGGGAAGAAGAGAACCACATAGCCATGCCCTGTGATGCAGAAGTGTGTATCACACTGCACAATGCTGATGCAAGGACTAAAGCTCCTGGGTTTCCCTGGACCTCCTCTGTGCTTGCTAGAGCTCAGAGAAAGAAGATAGCAGGGGTGCTGTGTTTAAAATGACTGACTACAACAAAAGGTGTTGGATTCACTTCTGTACAAGAAGATGTCCCCTTGGATCTTTTGACTGCTTGCATGTTACATGGCTGGTCTATTATCTGTTGCGTCTGCTTCATTCTTTTTCAATCTGTTGTTATCAGTAGTGATACTGGGCTTCAGATAAGGTCCATGAGTGTTTCTCTTGTGAAGAGGATCTGTTATAATTCCAAGTTTTAAATGGCATGTCTAAGGAAAATGGCTACCTGATAGTCTTGGGAACTTTGCTTCTGTTAATGAGCAAAAATCCATACTCCTAATTTATGTGCCCATATTGTGTGGTTGTGTTGTGAGTTACCCTGACAGTTAATTACACTCCAGGAATTGCAGTGTCATCACTTCTGCATCTTATAAACACAGCCTTGGTTTCACTGTGCCATCCACAGCAGTTGCCCAAGAAGGACGTGCACCCTGCAGTGCGGATCCAATCCAGGGTGCACCTCTCTGGCACTCACAAAGACACTGGCTCCAGTCCTGGAAGTGCTGAATAAATCCAGAGGCCACTGCCTGGTGGGCACTGAGGGTGCCCATCGCTCTCTGGGAAAAGTTCTCTTTACCTTCTCACTGTCACAGTTCTGTAGTGTTTTAGTGCTTGAGCTCATGTACACGGTATGATGTTTCTGCTTCCTGCCATCAGCTAAGGGAAATACCATGACTTGAACTTTGGCATTTCCATTCTCTTGCTGCAGCTCGTCCCAGTGATGTTGTGGTAACCTTTCATGATCAGATAGCATAAAGAGTGCAATCAAAGCTAGCAGTGCATCCCGAGGGACACAGCTATGCCTCCTTTGGGCACAGGTGGCCCTGTCTGCATTGCCCCAACTGCTCCTCCTTAGCTCTGCCAACTTCCCCATGTCCCTGCATCTCAGCTCACACTCATTTCGGTAGCCACGCAGGAAAAATGCACCTCCTAAGTGATAGTCTGAGTTTTACGGGAGTCTTTCCACAGTCCAGAAACACTGGCCTAATTTCTGATGTCTCTTAGGCTGGGTGAAACAGGCTCCTTGACCAAAGCTGCATCAAAATTAAGTGAAGGACTGATTTGCCCATCCCCACCATTTACAATATTATGGAGTTGGGGTTTTATTGTCTATTCAGTTCTGTCACAAATATTCTTGCTTTTTCCCTGTGAAGTTTTGAGGTTTCAGTAAACTTTAATTCATGTTATTGATGTGCTTGTACAGATCCTTTCAAAAATATGGATCGGTTTTAGTCTTCTTTGTGTTTGTGGATCCAGATCACCAATTGCCAAAATGAATGGAAACCTCTGCTACCAATTTCAGTTGGACTGGGACTGGGTGCTTTTCCCCTCTCCCCTGAAGAACATCTAGATCTCTTTTCCACACTCCACTTACCTTTCTGTGAGGTTTTTCTTTCCCCGAGTAATTAACAAGATACTGATTTTTCCACTGTTTAATGGGCACTTCACACAGCCATTGGATGACAGAAATATGTGTGTGAGGAGCCTAGACCTATGTGAGGAAAGGATTTCCCTTTTATTCTTTTTGAACCTATTTACCTCCCCGACCCTTCCATGCCAAAGCAGCTATCTGTGCATTTTACTGACAGCTCCTTGACATTCATCCCTCTGCTGTGTGTTCTTAGGGACTTGATTTCTGCTCTGTCCATCGCAGCAATGACATCACATGCAGACAGACGCCAGGGTCTTCACTGAGGGCAAACCCCTGAAGACCAAAAGCACAAGCTGGCATGTCTTCAGCTGCCTGACACCTCTGGTGAGCAAGCACCTCTGGGTCTGAAAGAATTATCTTGTGGAGGGGGGCAGGAGCAGTTTAACAGCCTGACTCACCATCTTTGTATTTGTATGGTTATTGCTGGTAGTAAAATTATGATAGGGTCCAGGAGCATGAACCACGGTGAGGAATGTGCCTTTGAAGGGTAATTCCTGGACCTCTCAGTTTGGCTGGTGCTTTGAGTCTTAGGGCAGGTGAGCACACCAGACTGGTTCCCAGCAGCAGCTACACTGGAAGGTGTGAGGGGCCGTCAGTCCCCAGGAGCGGGCTAGAGGCACCCTAAAAAAATACCCCCAAACATACTCATGGTGTGGATGGACTGTCCTCAGCTCCAGCTCTGTTGCTCCATGAATCTGCTCATACTGTATCTCATGGCTTGTGAGCACCAGTAGCACCAGACACTGCCCGGGCACATAGACACGTGCCTCCCATCAGTGGGAATCCTGCTGGCATGAAGTACAGCTGCTGTCCTAGCTGTTTTCTTTTCAGTTCTCAGTAGGAAAGTGATGGTTGTTGGTGGTGGTTGCATTATCATTTAATTCTAGCCACTTCTAAGAAGTTGAAGGGAGCTCTAAAGGAAGTCACTGAAAATCAGTGTTGTGACAAAGGGGTAGTTATCTGCAATATTTCCCATTAATACAGCATATGGTTGTTGTTAAAGGTGTGTTGTTTGCTAGAACAAAACAGGCTGTCAAAAGGACCAAGAGGGAAAGGTAGCACATGTACCCTTAGGAAAAGCATCAGGTAGTCATAAGCTGTATCTCTCTCTTAGCTTTCTTCAGTAAAAAAACCTACCCAATTTATCCAGAGTAAACGTAGGATTAAAAAGAATGGACTTACAGCTTGGAAAAAGGTGGGGTCCCTGTTTGCTAGAGACTGCACAGGGAGCCAGGAGCACCTGAGAGGAGGGCAGTGTGGCACCCTGCTGCTGCTCACACCATGCCATGGCTTAGAGAAGGCATTCTAAAGCATAGACATTAAACCTTTCTTTCCAAAACTTGCCAAAAAAGAGCATCCGTGTTTGGTGAACTTTGGGTATTGCTTTCTCTCCTGCAAGATGTGTAACCCTCTGGTAGGGAAGTCAATTGTGCTTTGATGGGAAAAGATTGTTTTTGAGCAAATCTACTCCTCTTGTGAGAGCTTCAGTATCTGAAGGCACTTAATGTTAGAAAGCTGAGTTGAGCTTGCCTTCTGATGGCTGAGGAACAAGGTGTGTGCTGCCTAGTGAAGATGCTGAAGAGCAGGAGGCTGTCCTGGTTAGAGTAACCTGCAGGAAATCAGCACCGCGTCCTGGCAAGAGGGGGTTCTCTTCCAAGTGGTTGTTTCCCCAGCTAGGGGAGCAAACACTAAAGCTTATTTTGACCCAAGCAGCGCAAGCCCTAGAAGTACTTCTGCAAGCAGTACTGTGCTGTGACCATTTTTTCTTTGAGAAAACACTGTTAGCCCACTTTGCAGGCTGAGGTGGGGAAACGTAGCTCAGGAAGAGCATTTTGTTGGAGTCTTTGGTGCTTACTGAAGACCTCTTCATTGCACACTAATTTGTCAGGACATTTCACACTGTCCTCTAAAGTTCCCCAGGCTATAACATACTTGAGGGCTACCCAGGCTGTTGGTCATCTTGATTTGTGCACTTCTATCATTGTCCTCCTCATATATACTTGGTGTTTTAAGCCCTCTCCATGTCTCCTAGTAGTACTGAGAAAATTCAAAGCTGAGAATAGTTTTTAAAATGACTGCATGTTAGACCTGCAAAATATTACTGTACTTTATTGATAATGTCGTTTCCATAATAAAAATATTTAATCCAGAGTATGATATCCTGCATGAGCTTCACATAAATATTTCCATTATATCGCTGATATGGATCAGAAAAATTTCAGTATGCACATCCTGCAAATGCAAGTGTAATTGATACAAGGTATGTATCTTAATGTACATCTTGAGTTAAACACAAGAAAACCATACTCTAATGGAAAACAGACTTTGTCTTACAACATGCAATCATGCTTTTACATCTCAACTGGACTTCGGGTTTAGGAAAAAAAAAAATCTTAATTCAATCCTATTCAGAGGACAAATCACAGTTCACATACTTGTAAAAAACTTTTGTTCTAGGAAAGCCTTTTGTGGAAAAGCTTGGGAAACTCCATCCAGCTACAGTGGTGGAGGGGTGGGAAAGGAGGCATTGAGGTATCAGTTCAAACAATCTGAGGAAAAAGTTGAATAAACATTGAAGACAACAGAATAGAAACCAGACGCCAAATATTAATCTGTGGGGTCTTCAAAGGGGATTTGGAGATTTATTTTAATTGTTGTTGAAAGAAATAGATTAATTTTTGGATGAAAAATGTATGCAAATTCAGCTCTGGTCAACACTAAAAAAAATATTTCCGACTCAAAGCAGAAAAAAAAAGCAAAGCGAAGAAACCCATAATATCAACCCTTCAGTCCCCTGAGGTTGTCCTTAACCTAGGTTGGAAAAGGGCAGGAAAAGAAAAAAAGCTACATGAGAACAATAAAAAATGTAGTGCTTGAATCAAAGGACGTGAAAGTAGTGCAAAAAAAGGGAAATCTCAAGGGAGTGATGTGATACGTAAACCAGAGAATGATGGAGCTGCTCCTGACTGTCCAGAATTATGTTTGGAATATGAACAGTGAATAGGGGGAACCTCTCTGCCCCGTCTGCCAGCCCAACAAAGACTGTATGGGCACTGTGGGGTTGTGAGGGAATGAACCCAAAGGCTGCAATAATGAAGGTATATAAATACATATATATTGTGAGCAATACATTAACTGACTGATGTTCAGTAGGACCTGTGGGCAGACTTGCTGAGTGACTCTCCAAAAAGACAGAAGAAGGAAGCACAGGCAAGCACATAAGGTGTTGTTCCTGCTCAATGAGAAGAGATAGCTGGGCCCTGTATTAAGTAAACAACAGAGGCTTCCCCTGAGCTGAACTCAGGGGATTTTAACTACTTGGGTAGCTCCTGAGGAAGCATGGCGGGCCGGGACATGCTCTGGTGTAAGCCTGTAGAGATGGTGGGCAGGAGGACACTGGCCTGATGTTGTACCAAAGCCAGGAGGGAGCTGATGCAGAAGGCACTGCAGACCGGAGGGTAAGTAAAAGCAAATACAGCATGGCCAAGTCCTTCGCTGGCTGGGAAAGAGAGTGGAGAAGTAATGGGCTGGTGGGCTTTAAAAAAAAATAACCTGAGCTGTCTGATGTGGGAAAGATAACAGCTGCTGAAAGAAAGTCTATAAAGCAAAGCGACAAGTTGTTCTGCCTCGGAGGGGAGGTGAGAACCAGCGTGGGTGCACGGGAAACTCTTCAGTGACCCGAGGGCTGAGACAGGAACAGCGACGAAAGTAAATCACATAAATAAACATACACAGCTATGTGAGCGAGGACGAGCGCCCAGGGGACGGTCTGTCCCTCTCCTGGGCAGGCGGGTCTCGCTGCCTGGCTTCGGGAGAGCAGAGAATGGCAACGTCGAGGGGTGTCCTTCCCCCTGGTTCGCGAAGGGAGCTCGCCGCCGGGGACACAGCGAGACAGCTTTGGGCAGAAAAGCGACCAGCACGCCAACAGCCCAGAAAGATCCCTCGATCGAGTCACTAGATAAGCATCGGCCGAGGGGGACGGCAGCGGAGGGCCGGGGAAGGCCGAGGGCCATCAGGGTCTGCCTCGCCTCACCCAACGGCGGCAGTGGGCAGCGCCGGCCCCCGGGCGGACACACGCCCCCGCCGCGGCCGCTCTCTCTAGGACCTGCGATGAGTTTGCCCGCCAGAGCCGGCCTCAGCGCCTGCGCGGAGGGAGGCGGCCGAACCCCTTATCCCCATGGAGAGCGCCGAGGCCGAGCCGAGCGATAGCCGCTCGGAGAAAGACGGCGCGGTGCCCGGTAACGGTCTTCCGACTCTGGAGCAGCCCGTAGCCGCGGCGGCCACGGTGAGGGTGCAGGGGGTGGCGGCGGCGGCGGCGGCAGCGGCAGCAGGGCGGTGTTTCACCCTCCGCGGGTCGCTGGCCTCGGCACGGCCTACTCCGCTAGGGCCGAGCACCGGGCTTTCCTGAGCACGCTGCCCAGCCGCCGCGCCGCCGGCCCGGGGCGGACGATCGGGGAGGGGCGCGGGGCTCGGCTGGCGCGGGGAGCCCGGAGCCGAGCGGTTGCGGGAAGGGGCCACAGGTGGGACGAGTCTTCCCTCTGCCCGCCCGAGGCTGAGCTCCTGCCCGGGGGATCCCGGAGCTGAGCTGTACCGCCCGTCTCTCCGCGCAGTCGGGTTCTCCTTCCAGTCTGTGGCCGCTGTTGGAGGGCTTTGTGAGCCGTCTGCTCGCATCACTTGCGCCTATTATTGTTATTAGTATTATTATTAAACGGTTGTGTCTCAATTTGTTGCCCCCCCCCGCTGGTTTCACAAGTAAATGCCCCTCCTTGCTGATTTCAGCTGGATGTTCCTAGAGCTCTGCCTTTCCTGGGTGGGTGTGTGGTCCTGGCTGGCTTCTGCCTGCCAATGTGTAAAAGATAACGATCCTCCTCTGAGAAATTAAAAGAAAAACATCTCAGTCCGGATATATGGTGTTTCCTGCGAAAGGGGAGAGGTGGCTATGTGGATCCCAGGTGTCCGGAGGAGGAATTTACCAGTAGTTGACAAGTGTTTGGGTAGGAGCTGCAGGGGTTTGTTTGTTTGTTTGTTTGTTTTTAAAAAGGTTACTTTGTTACCTGTAAGGAAAAATATTTCTCTTTTCTGTATCTTCCCAGCTCCGGATGGCTTTTAGTATCTGAAGTTATCTGTTAACTTCATTTTTTTTCTCCCTCTAAAGCAGGTTTTCTGCTTTCATTTACAAATGTGATGCAGGACGTGGGTATAAAATGAAGCCCTGCCAAAGCCTTTATCCTACAGAGACCTGTCTTATTTGAGCAAGTGTAGTGTGGGAGAAGGGGAGGCAGGGTTAGGAGCCTTAGCTTTGCATAGCTAATGTTACATCAATTTATTTATTTTCCTCTTCCTCTAAAAAGATGGATGACTGTTTGGCAAAAAAAATGGAAATCACTGTTTCAGAAGCTGAAAAACGTACTGGGAGGAATGCCATGAACATGCAAGAAACATACACAGCTTACCTCATTGAGACAAGGTGGGTGATGAGAGCTCACTCTTGGGGTATGTGGATGTGCCTTTCTAAATAGAATATCTCTCCTTCCATGCCTGAAAATAATCTGGATGAGCAGGTTTAGTTGTTCTGTGATTTGTTAGGTGATTTTCACAGGAAAAGACCTTCCAGAGTAAGTTGATAGCTTTGCATCTGATCTCCAGTTCAGGCCTAATGCTGCTGTTTTGCAACTTCAGGCTGTTATTCTTCATCTGGAGTTAGGTTAAAAAATGCGTGCTTGAAAGATGTTGCTTTAATATGGTGTCAACAACAGCTTGGTTGTTTCTTAGACATGGGTTGGATGATTTTCTGCATGTACCTATGAGGTTGTATGTCAGAGAGGTTGTGCTTTGTGGCCTAAAGTATTGGTTAGGCTTGTTTGAGATAACAAGAGAATAACAAAGTCTCATGACTTATGTCATGTGGTCAGAAGTATGTGGTCCACTAGTATTTGAAGTGTTTTGCTTCATCTGATTGCCACCTACTCCTTGTAGATGCTCTGAGAGTTAGGGTTAATGAACTATTTCCGTCCTTCGTACTAGCTTGAACTCTTCTTACTGGAGAACTCACGGCTTTTGCTCTTCTGTCATTAGCAAAATTAATAATACAAGTATAGTAAACATGCTTGGTAGCAGAAAGACAACTTGGATTTTTAATTATTAAGTAGTAAACAAAGCTTTAAAATCTCTTCTAACTTACAGTTACTTCCCAAAGGGTCACAGAGGACTCCTATTATGCAGGATTGTGTTCCTTAGCTGAAGCAAGAATTTCAGAATTAGACTTTATTAGGAGTTTTGTGTCCTTTTTTTTTTATATTAACAGTTTTAACCTTGGGCCTTAACCTCAAGAGTGATCTGCTGTACAGATAAAACCTCCTGAAAGAAAGCAGTTGCATTTTTCAAAGGCTCTGAAGAGTTCAAGTTGTAATACTATCACATAAGCCTTCTAGTTACAAGTTAAAAAGCTTCTTGGCTTGCTTAACTGATGAAGGGACACAACGGTCATACTAACTGCAGAGCTGCTGGGATGTGTTTACTATATTTGGCTAAACTTTTAAGAATAAAATCTAAAATAGATGTACATTACACTTTTCAAATATCGTAGCCTTTTGGCAGTTGCTCAGATCTCTCAAAAAAACTTTTATAGTTTCTTGATATTAAAGATCACATAGTCTCACATAAGTAATGTTGTTTTTCTTTTAATGATACTTCTGAAGGAAAAGAGAAGAAAATCAAAATTGTTGGTGTCTGACTGTGATGTGAAGTGCACTCTGGGGGCATCTTTATGGAGCCCCAGAACATGCTGACTGCATCTCCTTTCCCAGTCATCCTTATGTTACTTTAGATTCACTCCTGCTGGTCTTTCCCAGTAGTTCTTTCCTAGTGGCAAAACTGTATTTTGCTGCCCAGATTGCTTTCTTACATTAACATTTATTTAATTCTGTGGTCAGCAAATACCAAGACCAATTACATGTTTGTCACAGAACTAGTGAAAATGTGGGTTTGTCACATCTCTAATAAAATAGGTTCTCTATTCCATTTGCTGAGAAGGCAAAATTTCTTGCATAAATATAATTGCTGGCTATTAAATGTGCTTCCTGCTGAGCTTGTAGCTGTAGGTGGGCTTCACAGCAATTTGTCTGTGGGTAATAGGATATTTTGTAGCTGAAGAATAAAACTCAGTTTATAGTAATATAAAAGGAAGACCACTTAATAATTGTTGCATTATGTTCATGTGAACTGGAGTTTCGTTGCTACTGCTATCTAGGATTTAATTTCAATTTGAATTGAAGAATTGCCTGCATCTGGGTGAGTAAGGGACAGGAGATGGATGCAATTACAGCCACTGTGTATTTGTTACAGAGCAGGAGCTGAGTGCCTCAACTTCTAACACCTTAGTTTCACTAGTGCCAATGAAACTGTTTCCAAAATGCAAGTGGTGGTGTTGCTTCCTTTTTTTTTTCTTTTCAAATTTAACAGATTTATTACTATTCTTACACTTTCATGTGACTCTTGTTTTGTTTTTTTTTTAAACTGATATTATATCTTGACCTAGATCTGTTTCTTAGAGACAAAACAAACTCTGCTGCTGTGGACTGCAGGGCCTGTGCAAATTCCAAGGGTCGTGCTTTCTGAAAGCATGCCCTTTATTCTTGGTTTACACCTTCCTGCATTAGCTAAGTAGGCTTTTGTGGTGAGCTCTTTCCGTTCAATTAGTCTTGAAGTCAGTTTATTTCTCAGCTTCCTTTAAACTATGAGGTTATTAAAAAATAACTTAGTTTTTGTATTCTCCCTGTGAGAACAGAGGAGTACCTCCACCTCATTGTGGGAAGTGGCATTAAGGCAAGAACAAATCCATACAATTAAGATGTGTAACAAAATAGTCCTCCTTGAGATGCAGGCACTCAGCGTATCACTTGCTTTCTGTAAGGGAAACTGCAAATATCCAGGACCTCACTTAAATTCAAACTTGCTTGCTAGAAATTCAGGCAGCTGTGTCTGATCATGCAGACCAGAGTCTGCCTGACACAAGAAGAACTGAAATAGTGTAAAACCCAGAATTTGAGTCCTGGCCTTACACCCTTTGTTTTTCATGACAGAGCTGGCAGTTAATCAGAATGCACAGCACCTCTAAGTGATGAACCTCTAATTATTTTACATAGAGGGATGTCTTTTTTCCTGTTCTCCTTCATAGTAAACAATTTCATTTGTAGTATTACTAGGACACTTTCATTTAGTTAACTTTGCTTCTATCCTTGCAGACTTTCAGATCTCTAGCCTAGTCTTCCTGGTCACCTACTAGAGCGACTAGAGTGTGGTGGTTTTTTGGTTTTGGTGTTTCTTTGTTTGGGTTTTGTTTTGCTTGTTTGTTTTTTGTGTTTTTTAATGTGGCTTTAAGAAAAAGTGATACAAGTTTGTGCAGCTTGGTAGCTGACTACTTAATAGCAGAAACCCTAGTTCCAGCTCTACCAGTCTGTATTTCCTTTTGAAGTAATTTGACAGGGTGATTCACTATAGCTCCTTGTTACTCCCCCAGTAGGGATGAGGAAGTCACTAATCTTATTTCTGCTTTCAGTATTTGGAAAGTTTTCTGATGTACTTAATTTATGACATGAGTGATGCCCACTTCTCCCTTAAGATCTTGGATTGTCCATCCGAAGTGCAAGGACTTGTAAAGAAAGCTTCTGTGAGAGAAATGCACTTGGAAATCCGTACCCAAACAGGTCACAGTTCAGAGGTAGCACTGCTGCATCATGGTATTTCAGGAGTTTTTTCTTTGTTAGGTTTTTTGAGTTCCTTTCCCCAAGTCTCCTGTTCCACGTTGGGCCTAGGTGAAGAGCCTAGGCATGTGTTTCCTGGGAAGAGATGCAGAATGAGTGCCCCAGAGGTATATTGTCTTCTGATAAAACTATTAGTTGCAAATTTTGGTTATTGAGAGTCAGGAAGAATTGTCTGCTCCCTCCAAAGAAAGTGTTAGAGAAAAAAAGGAAGAAAGTCTGAATTCCTCTTGAGCTTCAGACAAGGAAGAGTTAGAAGATGAAAGAAGACAGAGTCATCAAACTTAACTTTACTGCTTTACTGATTTTTACTTAATTGATGCTACAGATCATTAATTTGCCTAGTAGATACTGGTTAAATACAGTAAACTGTGTTAGGTGCCTGTATATTTAAAAAAAAATAAACAACTAGCTGTGAAATTCTTCTGACAAGAGATCTGCTCTTTGTCATACAGCTTGCCAGGTAACTTTTGGTGGTTTTCAAGGTACACAGTTGATTTGTAATTATTGCTCTTAGGTCTTTTGAGAGACCTAAATACAGAGGCCGTTTCTAAATAGCTGGTGGAAAAAGTTGCCCAGTGCTCCTCAACACAGAGAGTGAACCTTGCCTGCTGGAGGGGTGTGGAAATGTCACTTCTCGTGCACGGGAAGGTCAAAGGCTGAGAGCAGAGATACTGCTTCTGTGACTAAAGAGGTGATTGCTTTTACAAGGAAATAAACCTGTGTGTTTCCTTCTTGTCTGATTAAATATATTGCAGTCATTCTTACTGCATTCAGAATTGTTTAATGGCTCATTTAAGAGAATTAGTTTCAAATGGGAAGAGGTTAATTAGCTGGACTAAGGTTTTCACATTGGCAGTTTGAATTAAGGCAAATGAACTTCACTTTTGGAGTAATGCAATCTTCTAATTGCTTAGGATAACATCAGTTATGAAGGTTAAAAACTGAAGGTTTCAATTTTGTCTTCAAACTTTGTTTCAGGCAGGTTGGTTCATTCAATGAATAACGTGCATTGTTAAAACTGTACTGAGAGGGGAAACATATGGTTTTCCTGCCTGAAGACTGTACAAGTATTATATTGTGTTTTTAAAACCAAAACAAATTGAGAAGTTTGACTGAATGTCAACAAATGATTATAATCTTAATTGAAACTGGTTTGCAGTACCTGCATTTAATGATGGAGTTCATAATGTGGTCTCAAAAATTAGATGGTAATGAAGGTATTAAGTGTAATGAGTACCTTTGTGGATTTCTACTTCCTTTCTGGATCGGGGTTTCTGGGGAGAAATGCTCTTGTAATTGGTAATATTTTATGGTCTCATATGTAACCAGGTGGAGACATTTTTGGTGTGACTTAAAACAAAAAAAAAGATATTTCTCTCATCTTGCTTGCCTGTCCCAAATCCATCCATGCAGTTTCAAACACACATGACCTCATTTAAGAGGCAGTGGTGTGGATGCAGGCTCATAATTGGGGGCTGTACAGCGCTTTCCCACCACAGCTTTGCACTCTCTAGAGCACAGGATCTGGCTGCTTTTACTTTATCAAACCCTGGGTGGAAGGGGGAATCTTAAACTAGTATTAATAATTTTAAAATGTGTCTTAAATTTATTCAAGTGGGTTAACATAAAGCATTGCTTCTTTGTTGGGTGCTGCCCTCCTGAATTGTTGTCTTCCCTTTCAGCTCACTTCCCTTAGAAGTGACTGAAGTGAAGTTCTGCAGCCTGTTAGAAAAGCACATATGACTACAGCAGGTGCTTCTGGTGGGAGAGGCAGAAGGGACATCTGTCCTGCAGGATGGGGCAGTGTGGTGACAGGCACTTGCTGACGTGCAGCTGTTAGGGTGCAGCTTTTTGCAGTGGGAACTTGGGTGAATAACAACATTCAGACATTTCTCTGGACAAGTGTCTTCTCTGTTTTGCTGCCACACTTCCTTGCTTTACCTGTTGTTTCCTTATTGCTTTTCACCCAAAACGAGAACTGTATTACATAAAGATAAAAGCAACAGCTACAACAGCTACAAAAAAGGAAGCATTCACACTTCTAAGGCTGTGAGAACAAATGCATGTTAGAATAAAGGAAGTATGGTCTGAGAAATAACCACAGGCTACGTTCAGCAGGTTATATCAGATGCTGTCTGTTTAGAAAAGAACAAACTATTCAGGTAGTTTTGACCTTCAAGGTTTTGTAGTAGTAGTTTAACTATTTTTTTTTCCATTCAGGGCACAATGTGAGGCTTGTGTCCCCCTCATAAAGGTTGTAAAGCTTGATTAACTTGGACTTCAGGGTAGCCTAGCCTGTTCTCCACAGGTCTGCTTTGTCAGAATACAAGATCTAAAGCCTACTGTCAATTTAAACTTCCTTAGTTTCTTTCATGTGGGCAAGGAAGATGTGGTGAGTGGTGTGATCTGGTCTGGCAGTCTGGTTCCTTCCTCACTGGGGCCTTGAGGCCCCTCATGGACAGAAAACTTCCAGTGACAGGCTGCCTGCATTTCTGTTGTGGGTGGTAGTGGTTTGTCCCAATGTAGGACTAAGCTTCTCTCTAAAGCTGTGGTCCCTCCTGCAGAAGTGCTGTGCTCCTAGATGACCTTTTAAAAGTTTTAGTTCCCATTGAATTTTCTGCTTGATATTTGTGTGTAGACAGAGATGTTTTCCTGATTATTGGGTTTTTTCAGGTTTTTTTAAATAACTGATGTATGTTCTTGTGCATTCTTAGGGATACAAAGCTGATATAGCAGGCATGTTGAGAAATTCTTTGCACAGTTAAGGCTCCACATGGTCTTTGCTGCATCTAGTTTAGAATTAATTCCACAAAACAGTTGTGAAGCATCAAGAGTATAATTGACCCTGGAACATTCTCTTGTCAGAAAGCTGTGCTCTCTTAGAATGACACCCTACGGATGGTGTGTTGACCTGAACCCTTACAAATGATAAATGGACTGTTACACTAAAATGTGTGATGACCCTATTGATGTATTTGCTGTTCTTCAGTACTTGTTAAGGTAGAGATGTGAAATGTAAGTGTATTCTCTTCTCACTTTGTACTACAGAAGTAGAGTATGTGTAGTTCCCTAAACAGACTTGAATCTATGAAGTCACTGGTAAATTTAGAAAGACATTCTTGATTTCTTTTTTTTTTCTCCTGTTAGTTTGTAGCAGAGAACTGTTTAGTTCTTTTCTTGCACTTGTGGTATTTGAAATGTTGAAACTTATTAAATGGTAATGTGATTCTCCTGTCAAAGAAAAATATAGATCAGCTTTTTACATGATAAAGCTCACTTGGCGAAAATGGGGATGTGGGGCAGTGGCAAGCAGAGCAGGGATGAGTTAAGGCAGATCAACTGTGAATGACAAGCAACTTGACTTTATATTAGGTTTATATTACTGTAACTGTGTTTGGTGTGAATTTGCTTTATTGAGACCCCTTATAAATGCATACTACCAAAATTTGGGATAGTTCTTTTCTAACATCATGTGAAGTTGTAATTCTACAGAAGTGCACTCAAAAAATAGGGTAGGAATGTCTGGACCAGAAACCTCCTGTTCGTTATTCTTTATGCTGACCTTATTGATGTTATATTTATTGCTTTCTGAATAACCTGTCAGATCAGACTTGCACTGCATTGGGGGATTGGGTTAGAGACAGAAAGCAACACTTAAAAGCACACACTGTTGAAATGAAAGAGCCAAATTAACTTTTCTAAGTATTTCATATTCAGGAGGTGGAAAACTTCAAATACGAAGTTGCCCGTGACAGTACAAGCCCACAGAACCAGTTAAGTGGAGATGAAAAATAATTGTGGCCAGCAGTAGTTTCCCTTAGGGACTCATATTGACAAGAAAAATAAGAATGATATTTAAAAAAAATAAAGCAAACTGTTCTCCTTGCGGTTTAGCTTTGGTGGTAACTCCTTAAGCCTCTGTAGCTCTACTGTATGTCTGAAATGTGTTAGGCTGCCATAAACTGTCAGTCCTGTGTGCACCCCTGGCCTGCATCTAGTTACGAGGTGATGCAGCTAGCCTGAAACTTCAGTTAAATTTAAAAACAACCTGAATAAGGAAACGCTCCTGTTACAGGAAAATCAAAACTGGAAAGAAGAGCTGGTCAAACACAACTCCTGTGCCAGTCCCAGGGTTGTGTTTGCTGTGGCCAGGAAATGGTTATGCTTTGGGGTGACAGAGACATTAATAGCAATGCACAAAATGCATCCTGCAGGTTTTGGTTTTTAGCTTTTTTCCTTTTCCCTTCCTCTCTTCTCTGATAGAGCATTCATTATATTATGGAGAACTCCTAGTTCCTCATCAGAGATCTGATCTGCATTGCAGTTGCAACTTCGTTGACTTGAAATACTCTAATGGGGAAGATTCTGTGGGATGTTTGCAGTGAGATTGAGTGGCTCTCAGCAATGTGCTTGTATTTTTTTTTTTCAAGTCAGTCCCCAATAGTTTTAATCTGCAGCAGTTTGTGTGGAATGCTTATTAATGCATCCTTTTTTCTTCCACCTTATTTTTTTCAGCATTCCTACAAATTCAGTCACCTGGAATAAATGTTCTTTATATGAGGCAAGGATAGATATTGCAGAAAGTGCTCTGCCTTACTCCCTTTAAAAAAACCAAACTTCCTTTTGCATAATTCTGTATTGTGTTACTTCAACATCAAGATGTAATCATGCATTTTTTTTTTTAAAAAAAAACCAAGAGGATATGGCAAGGCTGTTCCTCTCTAATTTGAGTTCAGAAATGAATGACAAAGGTTTCTTGTATTTTGTTTAAGTGTATCAAGTACTTGGGGCTTCTCCAGATCAAGATTGTTTGATTTTTCAGTAAGGTCATTAAAAATCCAACCTTGTAGCTTAAGAGTAGCTTAAAAAAAAAAAAAATCAGTAATTTGTGGGCTATTTAGATTTTTTTTTAAAAACTTTACTCCAGAAAGTACTTATGAATTCTGCTGGAAGAAATAATGTAGTACCCAATTGTGCTGAGTACCATATGAGTGAGTACTGGTAGTTCATAACTTACTGTGCTGAGCTCTGGGCTTCCCAGCACAAGGAGGATGTGGACACACTGAAGCGGGTCTAGTGGAGGTCCATGAAGATCATTCAGGGCTTGGAGAGTCTGACGTGTGGGGAGAGGCTGAGAGATGGGGTTGCTCTGGAAGAGACAGCTCAGGGGATCTTAGCAATGTGTATCAGTAGCTGGTGGGGGAGATAAAAAAGATGGGGTCAACTCTCTGTGGTGCAAAGAGAGAGTACAAGAGGCAATGGCCACAAATTCAAATCTAGGAAATTCCATTTAAATGTAAGAAAACCTCTTTACTGTGAGGGTGGCCAAACATTGGAGTGGGTTACCCAGTGTCTCTATCCTTGGAGATAATCAAAATCCAGCAGGACGTGGCTCTGAGCAACCTGCTTTGAGCAAAGGTGTTGGACTACAGACGTGTGGAGTATGTTCCAACCTCAGCTATTCTTTGATAATCTCATAACATAGTTAATAGTGTTTTGTGTAGCTTTATGCCAGTGCTTTGTACGTTAATTAGTCACTTAATGTAAGCACCAAGGTAGACATAGACATCACTGGTTTATGTTAAGTGCCTTGTCTGAAGTCTCTCTCTGTTTGCTCTGGCATATGCTAACTGCCAAGAAGCGTTACTGACCTGATGCTTATTTTATGGTATTGCAAAGTATTTCTGTTGCTTTAAATGTCTTGTATGAGGGATGATACCTCTTTTCCAAGTTTTTATGTTACTTTTCAATCCTATAATATTTCACAATTTCTCCTTTTATAGTAACATAAAATCCTCTAAGCCCTTGCTAGGTGATGCTGGCTTGAAGCTTTCAGTGAATTTTTCAGATGCATCAATTTTGTACCTGCTTACACTATCTTTAGTTGGTTTGTTAAACTACATATCCTTAGTCCTTAAATATAAAGATGTTTGAACAAAAGAAAGTGCTTTGAAATTCACTATGCTTTTCTAAAAAACATTACTTTAAAATTCTCAGTATTTGTAGTTACTCTAGGTGTTGCAGGCAAGACCATTTTTATCCTCTGAAGGGAAGGTTTTCCCATTGAATGGTAAATTCCTTCTTGTAATACTCTAACCTTCAGCTGCTCATGAAGTCCCATTGGCTTGTAGTCTAACGCTGTTCTAAGGGAATTTGTCAGTGTTGTGAAGTCACTTGTGTGACTGTTTACCTGGCTATGACCTATCTGTTTGTGGGGTGATGAAAATGCACTGACTTCCCCATGTTCCTGGCACGTGCAGAACAATTGAGTGCTGTCAGGCAGAAATGTATAAATACTTTTCAGTGAAGACATGAAATTAAGGTTAGCTCAGATCATGGGCAAGTTATGCAGTAATCCTAACTGGGTAACTGTTTTTTTGGCCCTTGGTGTAATTGCACTGATGGTAGGAGGGAGAAGGTGATAGCTTAGTGATGCTCAGCTTTGCTGTTCTGCCTTTCAGAGCTGTTGAGCCGCAGAGCGAGGGGCAGTGTGCCCCGGTGGACTCCCTGTGGCGACGTTACAGCGAATTTGAGTTGCTGAGGAATTACTTGTCCGTTACCTATCCGCATATTGTTGTCCCACCTTTGCCAGAAAAAAGGGTAAGGAAGCTGAGGCTGCACTTTGCTTTGTATCATTTGGGTTTTTATTGCTGTTAACACTCTTCTCTTTAAATAGGCTGACTTTGTTTGGCATAAGCTATCAGCAGATAATATGGATCCAGATTTTGTGGAAAGAAGAAGAATCGGTTTGGAAAACTTCTTGTTACGTGTGGCTTCACATCCTGTTCTTTGCCAAGACAAAATCTTCTATTCATTTTTAACACAGGTAAAGTGATGTGCTTTCTAAATACATTCTCTAAGTCATTATTTATTTAAGATAAAGTCCTTTTGCTCTTTTTCCCTGCTGTTCCTCTATGGCTTGTTCTGCGTCTTGGGGACGGATAGATAACGTGAATAAACTCATGGAAAACTCATGTCCATCTAAAAGCTTGTTAACAGCCCATTACAGTTGTACAATTGGCCTTTTAATGTACCTTTATAACCCCTTTTTTTCCAGTCTAGTTTTAAGGCTCCTAAGAGAGACTTTCTACCTCTTTGGAACAGCATATTGGGAACTTAATGTGTTCTGGTTGGGAAAACTTCCCTAGGACTAAATCTGAAAGTGTTAGTATGCTACACTGCTGGCTGCAGAGACAGTACTGGCTTCCAATTCGCTTTTTGGAGATCCATGACTTCTTTAGCTTTGTGGTTTGAGTCCTGATCTGTTCGTATGTGCTGTGGCCCAAAACCAGTACAACATGTTGCAGCAGAAGTCATGATCCAGTTGTCAGCTGAAGTATTGTGCTCTGCAGTTTTCAACTTCAGGAAATGTCAGATGTTTCTTTTTTCTGTGCTTTGAGACATTCCTGAATAGTGGACTCAGCAAATAGGTTTTTACCATAGCACAGTATATTATACCAATGAAACAGTGGTTGTCCACTGCTTTTGGTTCCTATATAACTACTACACATGAGCAAGGTGAGTGCGTGGTCGCTGTAAACAGTTGTAACCTGTAAATTCTGTGTGCTCTTTTGCCTCAAGCTGCAAGGGTCCTCAGAGCTGCTGATAATCTGTTAAGCAATAGATAACTACCTTCCTTTCTAAAGAGCTGAGCTGCTGCTTTAGCTGTTCCTGGGCTCCTGCCCCCAGTTGATAGAATGAGGTAATTGAGTAGTGAAGAGGAGAGGGTGTTTCTGGGGAAGTTAGTATATGAACACAATCCACTGACATGTTATTTTTAACCCAGATTCTTGAAAAGACCCGGGGAGGGTAGCAGAGGCCAAACCCAGGCGTGTTGGAGAAGCTTTTCTGTTACAGGGACAGCAAAAGCTTTGGCACTGTTAAGTCACTCTAACTGAATGTTCTTTTCCTGTATTGTTTTAGGAAGGTGGATGGAAAGAAATGGTGAATGAGACTGGATTTCAGTTAAAGGTACTTGCTGCAATGGTATCTCATGACTGCCATGTCACAGAAATACACCAAACATGTTTTGGGCTGTTTATGAGAAGCTGCTTATTTTTAGAAGAAAGTCATAGCTTTATGTACATGTAGCATGTTAATGCCACCACAAAGAACAGTGCTGGTGTTAACATGTAATTGGAAAGACTTCAGTTGTTAAGCTCTGTAGCAGGCTTGTTAACATTGTGCCTGTGTTTGATGCCTAACCTTGTCGCTCTGCTAGTGAGGTAGAATTATCTTCTCTATAAGCTTTAAAACTAACAGACTTGACCCCATAGAAGGGCTTTTGTATGTTGGCAGTTTAGTTGAGCATCATTTTAAAGATAGGTGTTACACCTAGCCTGGCAAGAGGTGCAAGGTGTAAGACTGAATTGTAGGACTTCTCTACATGGATGAGTTGCTGAAAGGGACTGAGACAGATAGATTTGGTGCCTTGTAACCATTGAACAGTGTCTTGGAGTAGTACTGTTGCCATTGACATCAGCAAATTGGCGCTTGATAAGCTGTTGGAAGACCTGGTAGAATAAGTGATCAAAGGTCTGTAAGGAACAAGTATCTGTGAGAAGCTGATTGTTTCAGGCTCAGCCCAGCCCTCTGTTACTTTATTGGGACAAATACCCAGCTTTTGTTTCATTGTAACATGATCAACTCCTGTGAAATCTCAACTGAGAACTAGGTGGGTTATGAAGAACTTCTCTGTAGAGTGAGCTAAAGAAAATCACTGATGCTCTTATCGTTAGTGTCCAAGGGCCTCTGATACTGGTGCTTTATGTTAAATTGACAGTCACTCCCTTCCATCCTGGTAGTGCTTGCATTCTGCTAGTACTCTTAATGCAAAAAATTTAAAGCTCTGAAGCTGTGGTCCCTAGTCAACACATCTTTATTTCTGCTTACTGTAGGAGTGCAGAAAGTTTGTACTGGCAGGGTGTGTTCAGGAGTGCACAGTGCTGCGTGTGTGAAAGAAATCTCACAGCAGAATGCTGAGAGTATTTGCCTCCCTGAAACCATATCATAGATTAAATGAGATGAGCAAGTCTTGTTTTCCTTACAGATTTGATTGTGTGTGTGGTTTCACTTTTATAGTTCCTGTTTCCGTAAGAAAGAAAAACAACTTTTCACAAATCCTGGGGAATTTTTCCTTTATTCAACAGCTGAAGTATAAACCCCTCAAGACTGGAAGTTATTTAGCACTGCACTGGAATACAAACACCTATTCATGACATGTCTTAGACTAGAATCAGACCACAGGTTTATGTGCTGCTGCTGTCTCCGCTGCTGATGCGTTAAAGCAAGATGTCTCTTGTCCCAGATGATTTGAACCAGGCTGACTAAACCTTAAATTAGGCACTAATGCAGTGGAGCATGTTATAGTTGATGTTGGAGACTGTTTACTCTGCCAGCTGTATCATTAAATCATGCCTTTCCTCTTCCCGACCCCAGCACTTAACTTTATTCTTTAAGGGATTTGTCACTTGAGGTTTTAACCCTTCCTTTAGGAAGGAGAAAACACACCCCGTGCCTCTTTAGTTTACTTAAATGATTATAGGATCATGGTAGAAATTAACTGTCTGAAAACTCCTTGACTATACCTTATTTGATGGGGAATTAATCTCTAAAATGCATATGTGTGTTAGTTTTAAATCAGCTTTAAGACAGGACAGACATTTTTCTAACAGCATAACTCTGTGTGCTGACAATGCTCGAAAGTGGAGTGTGGGAGTTAATATGGTCTTAATGGTGAGGAGGAAACAACCCTACTTAAGCAGTTGAGCACTGGCAGGGTCTTGGTTCCTGCCTGACAGTGCTTGTGTACCTACTGATCTCATCCTTCAGAGCACCATGTGTCTGTAACAAAAGGCAGAAAGCTGCCCATAACTACAATGCAGAATGATCCCTTTCAAGGAGGAGGACAGGTAGGCATCTGACTGGCATGTGTAATGGGAGGTCCAAGGCCATACAAGCCCGTGGAACACCCTGGATGAATATAAAGCCTGGGCTGAGAGTCAGAGTTACTGCAGTGTTTTGTGTACCTTGTGCTCTCTTGGGACACACTTCCCTGTACTGCTGCTGTCTCCCATTTGCAAGATACTTTTAGGAGGAGCACTGCATGCAGTGATGACAATGAACCTGTCTTCTTCCAATATCACCCTAGTCTTACAGGTTTCATTCCTTTACCTCTCAGCTTGTGGACTATGTTTTGTGTTGGTTGTTTGGTGATTGTAAGGACAGTGAGGTTAGTAAGATTTCCATCAGTACTTCTCACCATAGTATGAAGAAAGAAACCGACTTCCCCTCAACTTTGATGCTGTCTTAAGTGTCCTCCAGATACAGGGGTGGTTCCAGGTGAAAGGAACCTGCAGTGATACTCAAGTAGGGGCATCTTCTGCTCAGCCCCAATGCAGCAGGAGGTGGGACAGTGTCAAACTGCACCTGTCTTTGTTTATCAGTTATTGGAAGGGCCCTAAAGGAAGGGCTCTGTTCTTGGTTTGGTAAAACACTGTGTTCCTTCACTGTCAAACTCAGAATAACTCTTCAAGCTCAGAGTTGGCTGTAACTGCACAACGTGTTCCTGTGTTGTACCCCAACTGCTAGCAGTGAGCATACCAGCACTAACAAGCACTGCTGAAGTACAATCCGTTAGCTAAAGACTACATTACAGGAGGTGTATATATATACATATATACATACAGCACAAGATGTATTATTTATTGCTTATTCAATGAAAAGAGGGATGTTTTGATCAAAAGTGAACTCCAGCCATTTCACTCAAGCTGGAGACTTCATGCAGTATAGATGAGCCCCGAGTGAGCTGTATGAGACATGTCATATAGTGATGAAAAATTGTGGTGACATCAGACTACTTTGGATGAGGCTGGGGTATCCCATCTGCACTGCTGTCTCAATAAGAGTAAATACCCATTGCATAGTCCAATGTTCAATTAAACAGACCCACCCCCACCCCCCCCCCCAAAACAACAACAAAAACATCTCCTTAGAGAGACTTCATATTGCTGTTGCAGACCTTGCTAAATCAAGGTCTCAAACAGTAAAGTAGCCAATTACCTTTTTAATTAGGTTCTGAACTTTCTTTTGTAGAGATTTATGTATGTTCTATTATAGAAAAGAACATTGCATTAAAAATGGCTCTCTTCTGATACACAGATTGCATATTTTCTGTGAAGCCAGTCATAAAATAAGAGAACACTATATATAAGATTTTGATTTCACTGGGGAACTGTTCCTAGTAATAAAGAGCATATAGAGGTCACTCTACCACTGGTTTTATTTGGTTTGAAAAATATAAAATAGTTTGTCCATATGGTCTTGTGTTACCTAATTGCTTCATCTAAAAAGAATGTAGGGTTGTGTATCTTAACTCCATGGTTTGTGTAACATTTTAAGGGACTATTTTTGTGGGATTTGGATTATAGCAACTTAATTTTAGTGGATACTGTTTACATCCTAGTTCACAAAAACTTAGCTTAGTTGTTTTTTACTTACTAATTTAAAAATGTGATATCCAGGGCAGCTACTGTCAACTTCTTCAATGAAGATTTAAATATGCCAGGAAGGCAGGATTTTTTCTAATGGTGCTGCTGGAAGGCTGAGATTTTTTTTGTCACTGGAATTTAATTGCATTACATTAACAAAGCTTTTTTGTTTTCCTCCTTTTTCAGGCAGATTCCAGATTAAAAGCTCTTAATGCAACATTCAGAGTGAAAAACCCAGACAAGTAAGATTCCACATACTTCTTCCATCCCTTTCTCTTTTTCAGTTGCAGCTGTGACTTCAGATGACAGACTATTCTATCTCCTTAGAATAAATTCAGAAAAGAAAAATGATCTTTCTGCACTTCAGATCTTAATAGAAGCCCAGGAAGGAGGTAGTGTGAAAGGTTTGATAAAAGAAACATTCAGAAAAACGTCATTGCTTTATGCAAAATCAGTCTTTCCTTTTCCCTAGATTAAAAAGAAGGGACCAAAAAAAACCCCAAACCAACCCAGACCCAGAAAATGAACCTCTTAATATTTGTTTGCAAAGAAAACTTTCCAAGCATGAACAGAGTGCACTTTGATAGCAGATTTTTGGAAAGATCCACTAGTGGACAATTCTGGATGCACACACACTGGTGTTGCAGTTCATAGTTCTCTTGGAGCTGCCAATTTTCACAGATGCTTTTGGAAGTCCAGAGGCCAGTTCAGCTCTGTTGCAGTTCAGGGAGATTTGGGACAGGCACTAGAGCAATTGACAAACTGATGATCAGAGTTAGTGGGAGGTTTGTCACACCCTGGGTGACATGAGAAGGGTTAGATGAGATTTACTTCTCACTAGTTAGAAACATTGGTGTGCAGCAGTAGGGTCAAGAGGTGTTGCTGTTTGCCATTGTACAAAGTGCCCTTAGGGATTTACCTGCTGTCCCATGGTGGCAACAGGAGATGCTATCTGGGGAGAGCCCATGTGCCCGACTGCTTTCTATTGTCTGTTCCCTTTGTGCTTCCCTAGCATCCAAGTCTGCTAAGGATGTAAAATGGTACATACCTTTCAAAACTTCTCTGTTGGCTTACTCTGAATTGGTGCAGTCCCTCCTCTTACATTGTTTGCTTTCACAGCATTCTGTGGCAGCAAAGAAGCTTTTAGCTAGAGTTAGTATAAAAGATAACATTCACAAATGAGATCAAAACCCAGCAATCCTATCAGGAGCTACAGGTGAAATTGGCCCCTTGCTTGAGTGTTTCATCCTCCATCACCTTTGTTTGTGGCTAGTAGGAGCTGACTTTTCCTGCTTTCCTGGCAGGGAAACTTTGCCATCAGTCTCCCTCTAGACATGGGTGGGCAAACCCGGTTAAGGTTTATTTTGAGGTAACTTAATGTTTGGAAGGCAAAGCTGTTGTGAGAAAAGCCTTGGTGAAAAGCAGGAAAGGAGTCAGTCCAAGGAGAACAGGAGGAAGGGCTTGTAGCAGAACCAGTGCCTGAGTATCTAACTCAACAGAGCCTTCACAGCACTTGAGATAGAGCACATGCTTTCTATTGTATTCTGCCAGCTACATAGCTTCCAAATTGAACTTTTGGATACAAGTTGATTAATAAAAACCTGATGAGCATAACTTGTATTATGGGGTGTGTTTTTTAATTCAGAGAGCGCTTTTTAATATAGCCTAAGGAGGAATAGTGCCATGCCCAGCCTAGCACCCTAACTCTGGAGCTGCCTGGAATCTGACACCTTACCCCTTTGGTGCTTGTATGACTGGGTGGTAAAGTGAGTTCAGCTGAAACAAAAGATCTGGCTGCTGTGTGGAGTGTAGGCTTTCGGGTTCCTGGGCCAGGAACGGGTCAGGTAAAGAGCAACTGCAGCTCCCAGTCCAGGTTGCCTTGCGGTGCTGTGGAGCTGCACCCTTCAGCTTAGAGCAGTGTGAGGAGCTGTAAGCACCTGAAACGATGGAGCTCTAGGAGTTCAAGCATAAAGTCGAAGCAACCTTCTCCTGTGGGAAGGAATTAATGTCTTTAATGGTGGAATTATAAGGCTGATAAAAACATGGTATTGACATATGCAGAAGTGCAGACCTCTCTAACGTGGCCTCATGGTGTTTGTCCTCGTGTTCTTTTTCTGTGCTTTAATCAAAACAATAGCTTTCTCCTTGGTGAAAGTTTTCTTTAGAAAACACTAAATCCTTTCCTAAGGCAGAAACTTACTTGTTTTTAAAGAGTAACCTTTTTTTTTTTGGTCTGGTTAGTTGGACAAGTGTCGTGTTCTTTAGTGAAGGGGTGAAGGGTTCTGTTGTAATAAACTTCCTTCCCAAAGCAGGAAAAAGGCACTGCCCTCCCTGAGCTAGGGAGGAATGCAATGCACAAAGTGAGTAACTTGCATTGAAATGGTCTCTACTGAAAATTAGATTTTCCTCTTTGTCATTACCATAAAATACATTTTTGGGGAGAAACCTGGTTGTATTCCTACAGAAATATGACCTGATCTGTTCTTCATTTGTGCCAGAAGTTCTACTTAACAGCTCAATTAAAGATCTAGACTGGCAGCGCTGCAGAACCAGTAAAACCAAGTGAAAAGCACTAGTTAAAAACGCCTCTGTTTCTGAGTGCCAAAACTCTTGTCCTGTTTCCACTTCTGCTCATATGATGCACTGAAAGGTAAACATCCCTTTGTGTGCCTCTCCAAACTCAGTTTGGCAATTATTTTATAATTATGTAACATTTTTTTAATGAGCAATAAGTAGGACTTAAGCAAATTCATGAGAAACAAACCTTTAGTCTGCCAGTCTCTTAAACAGTTTTTTCCTGAAAAATTATACTTGTAAAATTTCCAATCTTTACAGAAGGCTGGACAAAAAAATAGTGTCACTTTGGTTTATGCTTTTCTGGGACAATAAAAAGAAGACAGCTTGGCTCTGGAGTAGTAACCTGTTTTGGTATTACTTTATTTTTTTTTTTTAATGGAGGAGGAATTGGCATGGGAGAAGATGGATTGCTGATGAAGTCCAGGATACTGAACGTCCTCTTAGGCTCCTGACTTTTCCCTTTAGGGAGTACAGCATTCCTAAAAGCTTTCTTGCCACAAAATAGGATAAATAAAATTTTTCATTATAAATTTCTAGAGTGGAAAGGGGAGTCTTCCTGAGCTGAAGGGATGCTTTTTAATCGTTTGTTTTTAGTTCAATTATTTCAAATATCTTCACTGTACGTGTCTGCAGCTGTCCAACATGCAGCCCTGGTGCATATTTTATAAAGTGTAAACTGAAAAGATTGCTCTCCAAACCCCACTGTGCAGATCAATGACTGTATTTATTTTTCCCATGCAGTTTCTCTGCTGGCTTTTAAATCTCTTTATGTACTTTAACCCTCTGTGTATCATAATTTTATAAAAGATGCTCCTAGGAGATCAAAAATATTAGAAATGGTAATAAAGCTCCTACTTCCTGAATGTAAGGAGGAGAATATTTTAGGGGAAGACTTCCTGGCAGGGGAAGAAGTGTTAAATGAAAAGCCCTGGAATTCCATACTTTGTCACCCAAAACAAGTGACCTGACTCAGTAAGACCTCTTGGGTACAAACTATTCTAAAATACAAAGCCTGACTCTGTGTGTGTGGTGGGAGGAGGGATGAGGGGTTTTTTTATGCTTGAATATCAACCTGGAAGGCTAAGATTAGTCTCCTGTTCCTTATTCTAGTTGTGTTGTTCTGTGTTTATTTTCAGATCATTATTTAGTAATTTAGGTAAAGCTGTTTCTCCCTTGCCATCTGGATGAAATACATTCTTGTGTACCAGAGTAGGTCATGAGTTAGACTTGTGTGTAGCAGGAGGGTTTACTGATCCAGAAGTGGCTGTTGCTGTGGCTTAACTGGTTCCCTGTTACTGGCAGAACCATGGCAATGGATTCAGCTTTGGCATGAGTTAAGTATATCAACTGAAAGTACCACCAAGGCTGAACTGGGGTGACTGATGAAACACCTCTTCCCTTCAGTAGTGGCAGGCCAGGAAGGTGCACGTGGCCATGTGTGAAGGGTTACCTGGCTGGTACCTTGTTGGAGTGATTTGGCAGCTTCTAGCTGTGTGAGACTCCTCTGCAGGTACAGGTCTCAATAGTTAGTTACCATACAGCTTAGCCTCAGAGGAATCCTGGATGTGAATGTTTCCTTGAACTCCTGAAAGGCTATCCTCAAAACTGGCTGGCTGGCAGCTTCAAAGTAAAGGATCTTTTGTAAAGGACAGAAATGTGAACGTGTTTTTATCAAATAGTATGCTTCAGCAGTTATTTGAAGCTTTCCTGTTCACCAATGCTTGCTCTTATCACCGAATCATAGAATGGCATGGGTTGGAAGGGACCCCAAAGATCATAGAGCTCCAACCCCCCTGCCACAGGCAGGGCCACCAACCTCCAGGCCTGGATCTACACTAGGTTGCCCAGACCCCCATCCAACCTGGCCTTGAACACTTCCAGGGAAGGGGCATCCACTACCTCTGGGCAGCCTGTTGCAGCACCTCACCACTCCCTCTGTAAAAAACTTCCCCCTAATATCTAATCTAAACCTTCCTTCCTTTAGTTTTAATCCATTCCCCCTTGTCCTGTCATTGTCTATCCTTTTAAAAAGTTGATTCCTCTCCTGTTTATATGCTCCCTTCATGTACTGGAAGGCTGCAATGAGGTCCCCCTGGCAGCCTTCTCCTCTCCAGGCTGAGCAAGCCCAGCTCCCCCAGCCTCTCTTCGTAGGGGAGGTGCTCCAGCCCCCTCCCATTTTAAAAAATCCAAACAATGATATAATAATTTCAGTTAACTACTTTAATTTCGTAAAATTTTCTCTTAAATTGATCAGAACCTTCAATGGTTGCATATTAAAAACCAAACCAAAACAAACCAGTCATGCAAGTGTTGGGCTTTAGAGAAATGAAACTCTGCAGTCACTTCTTTAGGAGTCTTCAGCTAATTCCACATCAACATAATCCAGGCTGTGTCTCGCTGGCTGTAGTGCCGTGGCTCTATCTTGCTGTGAAAGCTTGCTTTCATGATGGCTAATGATGTACTATCTGCTTCCTGCTCCCAGGAGATTCACTGAGCTCAAACACTATAGCGATGAACTGCAGTCTGTCATCTCACACCTTCTGCGAGTCAGAGCTGTAAGTATTTCCCATGTGTGTCATGACAAATAGTATAATTTATTTATAAGGCAGTATTTCTTGTTTGGGCAAGAGAACGGGGTGGTGTGTGTGTTGTGGAATAAGGGCAGTTTTGCCCTGAAAGAGTCTGGCTCTGGAGTTATGGGGCAGACGACGGCGAGGGGGGTGCTGGCTTCGTACAGATCTGTTGGGGGAAAGAGTTCCAAGTACAGTGGTTGAATTTGGAGGTGTGAGCACATGCATGTTGTTAATCTGCCCTCTCCCCTGATGGCTGCATATCAGAAGGAGGTGTTTTAAAGAGGATCGAGATGTCTGCTGCTCTCTGCTCAGCAGACAAGTTGCTTTTGCTGCAGGTCTGGGCTGGGAAGGGCCCCAAAACACAGTTTTCTGGTCAGACATATAATACTTTGTTTTCCAGAGCTTCTAGTATGAATTGTGTGTGCTTCCCAGTACACTCTTTCTTTTTTTGGCTTGTTCTTCAGTCTGTAATGAATAATGCTCTTTCTAATGATGAGAACAATTATGTCATGCAGCAAGAGGCTCTGTGGGTTGAGAATAGAAGATTTTTCTAAAATTTCTTTTAAAGCACAGAAAGGAAATAGGAAATTACAATTCCAGTAATGGGGAGCATGATACTGCTTTTTAGTATGTTCAACAAGGATTTTATTTTTTGATGGAAACTGTGCAGCAGAGAGGATGGTAATTGCCCTGTTGAGCTGAGGTTCTTGAGAGGATTAATCACTGATGTTCTACTGACTGTGCCTTTTTCTCAGGGCTGTGTGTGTGCAGGATCTTTTGAGCAATTTCCTTACGTCTCCTTTTAACTGCTTTGACAGACCAATAATGGTAACTCTTACTGAACTTCAGTCTCGTTCATTGGTACATGGCAGTTACAAGGGTGTTAGCTGGATTACAAGTCATTTCAGAGAGTACATGCAGCCTTTTTTTCTGAGGTTGTTGCCAGCATTGTAGTACTGACTACAGCAGGTACTGACTCTCCAAAGAGCTGGAATGACTTAGCTAGCTTTAGCAAGAAGCTCCACAATGGATAGCTCACTTCCTTTCCTTCGTTTCACTGAGCTGGATGGAAAAATCAAGTCACTTGTTTCAATGAAGCATTCCCTACAGTCTTGATGACAGGGTGGACTTCTGTCTTGTCATCTTTATGTTGAGTAAGCAAGTGTGTATATAAATTTAGCATTATTTGGGTAAATGAGTCTACGACTTATCTCTGGTTATCAAAAACCGAAGGTAATCTGATTATTTGTGGCCTCTTTAGGTATAGTCTGTACATGAGCACTTTTGAAGAAATACTTGAAATGTTACTCTTCCATATAGCTTTGATTGTGACTTCAGTCTTCAGAGACTTAATGTGTGGTCTGGGTGTTTCTTTTTTATTTTTCCCCCTTCAGTAGTGGCTGAGATTAGATTTAGGCCTAATCCTGTTTACCTGTGTGAAAACATGAAGGTTTTAGCTTGAAGTTTTGTATTTGGGTTTTCACAAATCAATTGCACTTGATGACCAAAACCTAACTCTCAAATGTTTTAGAGGGTAGCAGACCGGCTATATGGTGTCTATAAAGTCCATGGCAACTATGGAAGAGTATTCAGGTAAGAGTTCATCCTGTCTTTAAATATGTATAGAGATGTAGAGAGAGTATTTATTGGTTTTTTGTTATGTTTTTTGCAAAGTATATCTAAAATGCTGCAGTGTCTGTCATGCAAATCTTCACATTGCAATGCTAGTGGGATTTCTGTGTTGGATATAGTGATCTCTGGATCTGCTGAGCTTAGTTTCTAGTGGAAGACTTTAGGTTTTGTATTTTGTATTCCAGACCTTTGGGGCTTTTGTTGTTGTGTTAGCATTCTGTTTCTTCAGAAAGTAACTTGCTACTTATTTTCACAGAGTTGTCTCTGAAAAGCTTCTAGACCCTTCTAAGGGTTTAAAAATCAACAATTTTATCTATCCAATTTTAGTACCTTTTTAAAGTGAATTTGCCAATTGTTTTTTGATTTATATGAGTGAATTGCATGCTCAAGTTTTCCATCTCACTGGAGAATTAAAGAATCTAAACTTCTGGTTAAGGGAAACCTCCTGCTTCTACATACTGTTCAAGTGCTAAATTTAATTCTCTGGGTTAATGGATTGCAGATGTCTTTCTCATTGGGGGTTTTAAAGTGAAATTAGGTGTAGTTCTGTAATAACACAAAGACAAACAAACGTCAACATCAGCAGAGTGGAATGTTTATGAAAAAGTGAAGGACAGAATAGATGCATTAGACATAAATTATGTGAAATATAAGGGGACCCCCTGCTTTTTTGTTGTAAAAAGAGTTGTGGATGTAATTCTTGTAACTAAGAAATCTCACAAGGCTTCACAAATCTGAGAACACAATTAAAGTTCCAGCATACATACTCGGGTGTCTAGAACAAGTCTCTTGCTATCTCCATTGTAGTTCTGTTTCCTTCTTGATCTAAATTACCTCCCTAATGTGAATAGGTAGCTGCAGTAATGAGATGGCTGTGAGCTGATTATTTTTTCTAAAGAGTAGAACTAAACAGCACTCTACTGTGAAAATGGAAAAATAACATATCCAGCAAACGGTTTCAGGAGCAGTAAAATGCTTGCAAATGTCAAATCCCACCTTCTGGTTTTTGGAATGAGAGGCTTCTACCTGATGCATTGCAAGCCTGGAAAGCTTAGTTTCTCGATGAGTGTGTTAGACCAAGTTGTGTTTTAGAAATTTCTTATTTTATTTTTTCCTCCTTTAAGTGCAAGTATCTTCTATTTTTTTTTTAATTTTATTTTGAGTTTGAGGTATTTAAACAGAATTGCTCAAAACCAACCTCAAGCTAATCACGTTTGTCAGGATGAGTTTAGGTGTCAGGGACAACTGTTTAACAGCATGCTGTAAGTAGCCTTGCCACATTGTCAGTGTTCCTGCTTAGGGGAGGAAAACAGCGTGGCCAAGTCAGACTTTGAGGCAGTTTCTATTCAGGTGTCACCTGGGAAGAAACTGTACACAGGATGCAGCTTATTAACTTCCTGTACCCTTCATGTGTGATGTTGCTTCTCATTTGTTTTTCCTACAGCGAGTGGAGTGCGATAGAGAAGGAGATGGGGGATGGGTTGCAGAGTGCTGGCCACCACATGGATGTGTAAGTACTGACTGAATATCTGATAGTTTGATGTAAGCCAGATGTAGAAATCTCCCTCTTTCCTTTCTTTTCCCTCAACTCTGAAGTACATACTTTAGTGTGCTGAGAAAGTTGGGGGGTGCATTGTTTTTGGGTATACAGTGTTTCTGTGAGTTGGATGCAGGCACAGTTTTAGCATCCATGTACTGTATTAAGTAGCTCAAAAGGTCTCAGGAGAACCAGAGGGGTTTCTTTTTTTATTATTATTTTGAAATTGTAGAAGTGTTTGGAATTCTTCCAGCCTTTCTTTTAAGCTACTATGCCAGAAACTGGTGGAATAGAGCTTTAATGTACTGCAGACCTGACGAGATCCATTTGGTTTTGATAGCAGCCTTGCGTACCGAGCAGGAGATGGTACGCAGATTCGGGCTTAATTACAGCAAGTTAAGAAATGTAATTAATCTGCACCAAAACTCTAATGGATTCTTGAAACAAATACTGACTGAATGTCATAAAATAGAGAATCCTCCCTCCTTGCATCATTAGAGGCAGTTGGCAGAGGATGCAGAACACAGCCTTCAAAATAAGAGTCGGGCACTTCGGAGTGCTTGCAGTGGTAGCCTGGGGGGATGCTTTCTGCTTTTCAGGTAGTCGTATGTAGTAAGTGGAACAGTGTAATTTCTCATTGCTCTGATTCCTCATCTGTAATCACACAGTACAGATAAGTAACAACTCCAGAAAGAGGTGGCATCTGTTTGACATTTATTCATACAGTAATGGTACTGGTAAAGTGTAGCTTGTGTGGAAGCTATCAGGTTTAGTTTACAGTGCAGATTTACTCCTACCTGGTTGTAGATGGTGTTAGGCCTTGTCAAGTGGAAGGGCTTGAAAAGCCATGCCAAACTCTGCCTTCAGCTTCTTCAGAACAATTCTGGTTTTATCTAATCTTCAAGAATTTGAACCCCTCTGAATAACTTATTCACCCTTACTGTGTTTTGGCTAACAAGGTAGTTTGTACCCAAAAAAAAAGCTATAGTATCTTTTAGGCAGAGGGCTCTGATGAGAATAAAGAAATGGAGAATGCATTCTGCTTTCAGAAGAAAGTAATTGAAGTAGAGGTGAAATGCAATGTTAAGCACCTACTATGGGATGTAGAAATTGGAAGAGATTATTACAGCCTGGTATAAGGAGCTAAAGAGGCACAAGTAGGTTTTCAGTGGTTCATGTACACCACACTACATGTCAAGCACCTAGAAATGCTTAACCAACAGAAAGAAGCGGGTCTTGCTTCTCAGTCAGGAGGCTGAACCCTCTCCACACATCTGAGATGTTTAGTGTTTCTGTCGGTAGCACAGTTAGGGTTAAAGATCCAGAGTAATGGCAGGGAGTTCCTGGATAACTTTAATCACTGCATGAAGCCTGCTGTAGCTTTCATTGTCTGCCATCGCTTCTGCCCTGGCACTCCTGTACAACAATAATCTCTTGGTGACCATCAAGCACAAAGCAGCAGCTGTGAGATTCAGGAACTTGCTCATTGACCCATATGGTCTCCTACCAGTAAGGTTCATGTCTGTGATCTCTTGAAAGTAAAATTTACCAGTCCAGTTACCATTCCCATAACATTAGACAGGAGTTTATGGCAACAGAAAGCCACTTAAGGAGGTTGCCTAGTATAGATGTTAAACTTCAAGGCTAATTTAATTACTCTCTATCTACCCCATATGCTGCAGTCTTTGCTAGGTGTTTATTTAAACTTTTGAGTTGTTATTGTTTAGTATGATCAAAACCTGCTTAATATTTGGAGAAGACATCCCAGATCACCTCTGGGCATGTGTAATGTTGCAGGATGAGGCTTGCTGAAGTGATGGAAAACAACCAGTATGCTGAGAACAGTGAATGGCTGTAATTCTGTCATTTAAAAGATGAAAGAAAAAAGTGCCAGTCCTTTGACTTCTGTCCTTTATGTCCTTAATGCATGACCCTTTATCTCTGTATCAGCTAGACTGTCATTATAGGTGGAAGCAGTCTAAACTAAACCAGGGGTTTAGTTCGTGATTCCCATGAAGAGTAGGAACATCCTAGTGTACCTTTAGAACTGAATGGCAGTTTTTCTTTGGATTTTCCCTATTTTGCCTAGCTGCTTAGTAAAACCAGTATGTAAACTTCAGCTTAGGCAGTCAGAAAACTTGTCATACTATTTTTTTTTGGAGGGGGGAGTGTTGTTGTCCCCCCCAACTTAAATATCATTATGAAAACCCTGTGTAGGTAAGGTGGGATTTTGTTTGATGGGGTGTTTGGCAGGGGTGGGGGGGGATCGTTCTGCCATGGTTGAGCTCTAGCACTGCTCTAAACTTAGAATGTACTTGAAACCAAAGTATGGTCCATCTGCTGCCCTGAAAAATCTAACCACTATACTAAAATTGTTGCACTTCAGAACTTAAAAATAGAGAGGGGTAAGCCATTTATGACCTGTGTGGCTGCAGGATTATTTCAAAACAACTGTGTTTTTCAACAGTTTGGACTTCTTCCTGACTTTAATGCATGACGTGAATTCTTGTTCTGCCTGTTCTTTTATCCCTTCTACTTGAACTGATCTGCTGTTGCTGGTCACTTCATATATTATGCTTGTTTATCCCAAATAGAGGGTAAGGTAGGGCCTTTTCTGGATGTGCCATGTCTGTGATTTCATGGGGCATCAGAGCAACTGATCATGCTCCCATACCTATAAAATTCATACTTGAATAGATGGGCATGTCTCAACTCTTCCTCAGCCACCTCATTCTTCCAGTTATACTGCAAGGAGCTGTGCCCTCTTCAAGGAGCCTTGCTTCTCATGCCCTACTGAACAAACCTGAGGATGATGGTAGCCTTCAGGAGTGTCTCCCTTGGATACCTCCCTTAGACTTCCAGGGGTCTAAGTGACATTGCTGTTTCTTTCAAAGCTTGCATGGATGCATTTTTTGTTCCCTTTTAGCTCATATTACCAGTTTCCTTTCTGCTTGAGACACTTGCCACTTCTTCCAGAGAGGCACAGGAAGAAGGGGTAAAACCTCAGACTTTGCTAAAGCTTTAAAGCCCAGAGGTAACTGACACTTGGGTCGTGTTGTGCTGGTCACTAGACAGGCGTGGGCTCATTTCAGGAAGCCTGCAGCTGTGAAGGGATTGCCACATACTTGAGAATCCAGCCTGAGTCGGCAGAACAGATGAGAGCATTTGTGACGGGAGCTGATTCATTCTGGTGATCTCCAGTAGCACATGCCCTGTATTGCTGGCTGGAGTGGCATCCGATTTCGGTCACTGTGCCAAGTGAGACGTGCAGTTACCTCTTGGCTTTAGGCCTGTCCCTCTCTATGTGTCCAAGCACAGTCATCTTTGTTAGTGAGAACCTATTAAACACTCTCCAATAAGCATTATAAACTAGAAAAAGAAAGCGCTGCTTGCCACTTCTAGAAGACAGCAACCTAAATGACAAAACTCAAGCTGAGTGCAAGAGCTGCAGAGTTGGTCCAAGCCCTTGTACTTCAGATTTCTCCCTAAAAGGCAGGTTTAAACTTCTTGTTGCTCTGAATTGATACAGCAGACAAAGCAACATGCTTTAAGTCCTTCAGCTCCTTGAACGTCATGGTGTCCAGGGCACCTCTGTATTCGGGCTGAACAATAAAAGCAGCCTTGAAGTACTGCCCCTTTGCTTTTCAGAAGGTGTGATGTTCATGTTCCTATGCCTTAATGCTTAAGCCTTGCAAGATTTCTTCTGCACCATGTCTTCTATTGTCTTGGTGCTGCCTATTGACAGTCTGCTGAAGAAAAGGAATAAATTGTTTTCCTTTCCTGTAAGGAAAAACTGTGTCCTCTTCATCAGGACACTTCTGTTAGATGCTGTACTTGTCAAAAGATGAACTGTAGTAACAGCTAAAGGAATAAAGTGCTTTTCACTGGTTTACTTTGTGACTGGTGTCTCTGTCAACTGGTGTCTCCCTTGTTACTGTATGTATAGTACTGAAATATAAAGTTCATTCATTTAGCCTTTAATGATGGCTGTTTTTCACCAGATATGCAGCTTCTATTGATGACATACTGGAAGAGGAAGAACATTATGCAGATCAGCTGAAAGAATATCTCTTCTATGCAGAAGCACTACGGTATGTACAGAATATATAGCTTAAATGGAAGCTGTCGTCTTTTCCTCTAAAATTGTGTTGAGTTTAGTTTGGTGTCCTCTTCTGTTCTGCAAGAAGTGGAAATTTCAGTGCTGTGTAATCTCCATGGTCTCACCTCTGATTACTCGTATTTGATTACCATGGGGGTGGCAATAAAAGTTATGGCTGAGCTGATCAATAGTGAAGTGATAGAAATGTTAAAATCAGGATACTGTGTGGAAGGTAATGTTAATTCCTCTGGTTCCCCCGTTTCCTTGGCTTCTGGCTTAATTCTGCCCCAATGTGCTGAAAGCTTCACCTTTCAAATGAGAGAGGCCAAAGAAACCTGGTGCAGCCGTCACAAATGCCAGCAGGTTTCAAAGTGTCCTATATAACTTTCATAGCTGCAGGCTGTTGTGCATCTAAATACTGATTTTTGGTTTTTTATTGTTTCGTTTGGTGTGGTTTTTTTACATTAGCCTTTATAGGGCAGTCCTCCCTTACAAGTGCAGATACAAAAGCAAATTATTTATTATTACTTCTATTTGTTATTACTTTTATGCTGTAAGATGGTGCCTAAAGCTGTTGTGCTTACCACAGCCTGGCTCTGGGCCTCTTGGAGAGGTTCAGTGGTGCTGTGGAGGGTCAGGTTGGTGAGCGTGACTGCTGCTGTGTGGGAACCCAGAGCACTTGGAGCCTCTCCTGGGAGACCAACGTGCATCCGGCAGTACGGATGTAGCATCGTCAGCCCACACAGGACTGGGACTTGCTGCAGGTGGTCAGAGGGAACTCTCCTCTTTTCCAGATGAAAGGCACTGTATGAATCTATGAGTACAGTTCCTTTTTCATTGCTTAAAAAACAAAAATGTAGAGGATTTTATGATTGCTGCTGTGACGGGTACCGTCTCCCAGTACCTTTTGTCATAGTTGTGATTTTTCTGTAATGTGTTTGGAATAAAACTATTTTACAGTGGTTTCCTTAACTGGGTGATATGGCTTGTATGGCTGTGAGTGTCTTGGAATTAGTCTAAAAAGAGGAGCAGAACGTTGCTGTACTAAGAACTTTCTTTGTACTTTGATCCAAGCTTGCTTAGCTACAGCTTTTGTGGAGTTATGCAGTCTGCGATAAGGCAACTGAATTCAAGCTAGATAACTGAATGTGCTGCCTGCAAAAAAAACCAACCCCAAAAAGGCATGGTGCCATTTGTAAAGCTTAAATGGAGGGAAGTGTACCTAAACAAAGTATTACATGACAGATCTTTCATTACTTACTTTTCAGGGCAGTTTGCCGGAAACACGAACTAATGCAGTATGACTTGGAAATGGCTGCACAGGACCTAACATCTAAGAAACAGCAGTGTGAGGAGCTGGCAACAGGAGTGAGCCTTTTTCCACTTTCTTCTCCAAGATGCCTTCTTTTTTTTTTCTTTTAATTTATTTTTTATTTGAGCCAAGTTACTTAGAATGACATTTAAATGGCACTAACGTGCTGTCTGCTGCTTATGAGAAGTGGTATCATGTGAGCTGTAGGCATCGGAGGTTTAAAGGAACTTAGTTCTTGGTGGCAGAAGCTGTTTGTACTGAACTTCTTTTATTGAATACTAAGGGAGTAAAGGATTGCAGGAAATCTAACCTGAGCAAAATTACAGAAACAAGTCTGCTAAGGATCAAAACATTGGGAATCCTGAATGGTTTCCTCTGCCTTCAAAAAGTGGATGTTAGTGAGAAGTGGTGTTAGTCCCTTTTACATGGAAGATAATGTTAAAATAATGTCTGAAAGTGGTAATTTAGAAGTGTTTAGAATTCTTAATGTTGTTGGCGGCTCCGTTGATGTTCTATACGGAGCTGTTTTATGGCTTTTCTTTCTTACACAGAACACAAGACTTTCTTTCTGCAGTAGGAAATGTGCTCTGAAAGGTTACCTGCCATCAGTGGAATGAGTCGCTTGAGGTCCAATCCACAGACCAGCCTTAGAGAGCACAAACATCAAATTCCTCCTTCCACTTGGCTCAGTCTAATATGAGCCACCGTATCTCCCATAGCTACTGATAATCCATGAGAATTTCATTCACAAAATGGAAGTTAAAGCAAAAAAATAATAATCAGCTGAATAATAAGAATAAGCCCAAATGCTGGTAAAGATCATGTGATGTCTTGTGGCTGTGCTCAAGAATCTCAACCCTAGAGTGTCTTTGTTTTATTGTAGACGGTGAGAACGTTCTCCTTGAAAGGGATGACCAGCAAGCTCTTCGGGCAGGAAACCCCAGAGCAGAGGGAAGCAAAGATAAAAGTTCTTGAAGAGCAGATACAGGAAGGAGAAGAACAACTTAAGGCTAAAAATCTGGAGGGCAGGTAAGTGGGCTTAACTTTTTCAAAGAAAACACAGGATTTGTCTTAGCAAAAGTCCTGGACTGGATGCTCTTGAAGGTGTTTGCATTTTATAAGTGTTTTTAATATATTCTTGGTGTTTATGAGCTGTCTATAAAAGCTCCTGTCAGCTGCAAGTTGTGAAATAAAGTACAGTACATGCAGTTAGCTTCTGGTCTGAGTGTATGGCTTATGTAGAACTTGATGACTTTCCCAGTTACTGAGCCCACTGTAATGGCTAATGTGCATGCTTTTATGTTCAGCAAGTAATATGTTTAGCAGGTGGGCTTGCAGGTCTGCAGCTGAATTGCCTAAGATTCAAAAGCTGATTGGCTTCAAATAGGGTATTCAGTTTAGTTTATTCATACGAGCCCTGAGCTCATTCTGCAGCTTCTTACGTGGGGGAGACTGACTCCTGTTGGAAAGGGATTGGAAGTTCTGGTGTTTGAATAACTGCTTTGCAGGGCCCTAATGAAATTTTCTTCAGGAATGCAAAATAGGAGCTAACATTCCTGAAGCAGCGTGATTGATTGTGTCAGGACATGCTCATCGTACAACACGAGGGGTTGATGTAGTATCTCTTAGTATGTGAGGCCTAGAGCTGGGAAGATAAGAGTAGTTCATGAGTAGTTCAAAACAACAAGACGCCTCAGTAAATGCCATTTTTTAATCATTTTGACAGAAGTACTGGAGATCTGCTTTTGTAGCTCTGGAAGCAATTTTCAAATGAATGCTTGCCTTGCATGTAGAGTCCAGCACAAATGCAAGCTATGAATTAGAAGTCTACCTCCAACTGAAGACACATCACCAAACCAACAGAATTAATTCCTGAAGTGAATTGTCCAAGTGAAATTTGCATTGTAAATGTGTGTTATACTCAAGTGTCTCAGATCCTTCTGACAAGTGAGTTTTCACTCTGGAAAGACTGAGATTCTGACTTGGTAATTGACAAAGAAATGTGCTGTTTCATGTGCTGAATGTTAGCATAAAGATGCTTCCTTACCCCAGCAGAATCTAAGAAAAGCATATTCCAAATTATGCTGATTCTGTAGCAGTGATGCTTACCAGGATGGGGTGGGGGAGAACCCAACCAAAGCCCCAAACCAAACAACCCAGTGCATCCTGTCAAACTAATTTGTCAGGATTAAAACCCTTAGGAAGACGATGGAGAATTAGGTAGTAGTGCTGGTTAGAAAATGAGGACAGTGTGGGATGCATGATAACTGCAGAACTTGGTTTACTGACTGAAAGATGGAGTACTTTGTCATGTGTAGCTGCCCTGCTGAGGGTTCAGAGGAAGGCAGATGAGCTGCTGATGGCACATGTGAAATAGCTTACTAGCAGAAATACTGCTTTTAATTCCAGAGACTTTGTGAAGAGTGCCTGGGCTGACATTGAACGGTTTAAGGAACAAAAGAATCACGACTTGAAGGAGGCGCTTATAAGCTATGCTGTTATGCAGATCAGCATGTGCAAAAAGGTACGTGGAGCTTGTGAAAGGCCAGGGTAGGGTATTTGCCCTGTCAGCAGGGGATCAGATGCAAACTTCCAATAACTAGTAACATTGCAGTCACAGAAGGTTGGAAGTCACTAGCGTTAAACCTCCCATGTATTCCATCCTACTGTCATGTGTTAATGTTGAGACAGAGATATAAAATAGGCAGTGTGGTCCAGTTCCAGTGTGGTCTCTGCCTTGTGTGAAGTTTTGTGGAACTCTTTTTGTAGAGGAAAGTGTGTTAATGAGGTTTGCAAACAAAGTATATTTCCACCTACTTATTTTAAACTTTTTTTTCAAGGGAATTCAAGTTTGGACAAATGCAAAGGAATGCTTCAGCAAGATGTGATTATCTGGAAATGAATTTCTCCAAGTGCCAGAGAATGGAAGCACAAGTGTATAACACCAATCTTAAGTTGCTACATGACTTAGATATAAATCATGAAATAAATGAGTTGAGTGAATAGTTTTTCTTTCTGCTGATTGTAATTGTTAATAAAGGACAAAAAGGACATGCTATTAAATGTTTAGCCCCGACTGCCACTTCTGTGGCGTGTTTTATATGTGGTAGCAAATAATTCAGGGGTAAAAGAGTTACTGAAAACTACAGCTCTGTAATGGGGCAAAGGTACAGGACGAGTTATCCCAGAAAGTATGAACTGAACTGTTCCGAGACTTGTGAAACACCATGCTCTGTAAAGTGTAGATCACTTCCAGATGCCCTTGCTGTTTAGAATTTGTAATGCTCAAGGGTGCTTTGGTTTTATAATGGGACACACAGTTGTGTTCTTGAGCTCCACACCATAAGAGACAAAACATGAAATACTGTAACGCCTACGGTTCATATTTAAATGCCTTTGCATGTCCATAGAGAAGTGCGCTTTCCAGAGTTCAGGTTAAGCAGCCTCAAGCTCCTGAGGTGTTTGGAACTCTACAGTCGAGGTGGTGTACGAGGTTTTCATACAATATCCTGCGTTTACTGGTTCCCACTGACAGTTTTGATATGGGCATTGATTTCTTACCCAACTTCTTCCTGCGAGTAACGGCGACTGGTGATCCAGCTGAGCAGCAAAACCAAAGTCAAAGCTGGTAAGAAGCAGGCGCAACTTCTGTTTGGTTGTTTGGAACCTGTTTACACTACATGTGAATCTGGCCTGTGGTACCTTTTCTTGTAACTGAAGCGGTTTGGTTCTTAAAGGAAAAGTTCTTAATGAAGATGCTGAGATTAAAAAGCCGGTGCAACTTCTGTGATACTTAAGAACAGTGATATGCAGAATCCACAGTGAACCAAGGTGTCTGTTTGGCTCTTGTAATGATGTTTCAGTGTGTTTGTGTGTGTGTATAAATATACACACCAGTATACCATGAGTTGTGGTTACAGGTACTTGTATTAAATGTTTCCAGTTATGAAAAACACTTAGCACTGTCTAACATTGGGCTTTTTCTGCATAAAGTTCCTGAAGTCTTGTGGAATTTGTCAGACTTGATTGCTAGTCCTAAAAGAAGCTTCTGTCTAAAAGTGTATTTAATTATTCGGGGTTGTAACACTAATCAGACTTTTTTTTTACTTTTTTTTTTTTTAAAAAAAGAGATGTTCCAGGCAGTCCTTAAAAGTTATTTTCGTAAATTATAACGTTGTTACATATATGTCCCATGTTACTTTTGTCTCTGCAGCATTTCTTTTCTATAAAACCATTGTAAAGAACTCATAGGCCTGGTGTACACTACAGCTTAAAGCTCTGAAGTAAAGCGCGGGTCGCTCTGATAACCTGCTGGCTTTCTCAAGCACGTGTCAGTGACGTTCCTGGCTGAGAGATGATGTTGGGCAGCAAGAGGTCTCTCCCCTTAACATTTACAAGGAGAAGCATTGTTTGTTCAGAGGCTGCAGTATCCAGTTCCGAGACAGGCTGAAGGACTCTTACATTCCAAACCAAGAAGTTGCACACTTGCTGTATTCAGTAAACCTTCTAAAGGAGTGGTGCCTTAATACAATACCGTGAGGCGCTCAGAGTAGGTATTTTTCATGCACTTTGATTTTTTGGTAGATCCTTTTTCTGGTGCCTCTTTCCACATTTCACTTGCTGTACAGCTTATTAAATGTATTAGTATGCCTTTTTTTCCTTGCTAGTAGTACTAAATCTAAGAAGGGAACAAAACAGTTCTTGTAAGTTTTGTGCCAAATAAGCTAAATAAACTTGCTCTTTGATATTTTTGTTACTCTGGTTTTTGTGAAAGACGCTGTCTTCTCTCTTCTGACAGCTGCTGTTCAGCTTCTTGAAATTGGTTCTCATCCTTCTTGGCTCCCAAGTGGCCTCCAAACTTGGGTTTAAAATGCAAGTGGGAAATGGGTTGCAACTAGCTCATCTGCCTTCTGGGTGAAGAATGTAGTGCTAAGGCCAGAATTAGATGCTTGTTAGAAGCCAGCTTTGATCCCTGCTTTGGGTTTGCCCAGATGGAACTAGCTGTCTAGATGTTACATGTGTCTTTATCTGGGAAAAAGAAGATCAGATTGAAAAGGGGGTGTGGCACTTGACAGAAATTGGGTGTGAGGTGGGGTAAGGGTAATCTGCAGTAGCTTTATTTCTCCTGCTGTTTGCAGAACAGCATTGCTTGCAGTCCATGTACTTGTGGATTGTAGCAAACAGCAGAGGATTCTCCCCTGTTTTAGCTTTTTAACTAGGGGAAATCACCTAGTTAACAGCTGTTTCCATGTGGTGGTTAGAGTCCCTGTGACAAATGCACACTCATGAAGCGTGTGGGGTTTTTTTTTTCTTTAACTTCTGTAGCTTGATCCATGTTGCCTCAATGAGCTTCCTTCAGTTATCCAGTAAACATCAAAAACTGGTGGAAGGCCTTGAGAATAATAGCAGGCCAGGCTGTTTGGGCTTAATCTCAACCCATGTATATGAAAGAGTTTGCCTACGTGGCTCTGCTGTACTGATGGAGCTGTCGTGGCTGTGCCAGGCAGCTTTGGGCTGATGATCACTGCTTGTGCTGTCCGTGACCTTCCCCATTACCAGCAGGACTGTGACTTGTCGGTATGTTTTAGTTGCTGCTGCTGTCTGCTCCTGAACCCCAGCTCGGGCACGGCAGCCAATGGAGAGAGCAAAGGATTTTTCTGAGCTCTTTATTGTTATTTTTAATACCATATTACTTCAGTGTCTGGTGCATCAGCCAAAGCAGAGTGAACCCAGCAGCTGTGTGCAGGGACTACTTTGGCAGGCGCAGCGCAGATCCTGGAGCTGAGGTCCATGCTGAGGAGCTCACCCCGAGCAGGTGAGTCAGAGGAACGTGGCAGCTGAAGCCAAACTCGCCGCAGAGCCAGCGGGGAGCGTGGCTGAGGTCCCGGAGCGGCTGGCTGGGCTGTGAGCACTGCATCCTCAGGGAGACCCTGTTTCCCTGTACGACTGCCTGCAACTGAAGCTTTGTGCATTTAACTGAAGAAACAAGGAACGCTTTCTTGTGTCCCTTAAAGGAGGACGGGGAAGGAGGTCATCCTCAATCCCACCACCTGTCACACAAGGGCAAGGCAGGGCTCTAACTGATGTTTCCTTCTGCCCCCTGTTCTGCAGATCCCAGGTGCCTCCATCTTGTATCTGGCCCCAGAGCTCCGCGGGGAGGTGCCAGCTGGGTGATCGAAACCCTCGTACCGAAGAAGCAAGTGGAATGAGAGCGAGCGGCACAGGACCACAGGCTCCGGTGCCAGGTCCGATAAGGCCCGCTTGCGTATCACCAGCAAAGGCAGTCGCTTTTTTTGGTGCTGCCATGGCTAAGGTCTGGTCTAAGCAGGTTTGGGAGTTCCTGGGCAGGGGTGTCCTTGTTCCTGATCTGGTCTCTCTAGAGACTTTGGCCCTGCAGGAGAGTAGCTCATAGGTGGCCACTGGGGAGGGTGCCATCGCAGGATGCTCGCTGCAATGGCAAAATGTGCCTCTAAATGGCAGAGGCTTCAGTGTCCCACGAGCTGCCACAGGGAGGGTTTGCATGTATCCCTGCTGAGGTGAGGGTGCCCATCTGTGTGGGCAGTCTGGAGGACTTTGAGATCCTGCCCAAGCGAAGGGTTGTGACTTTGGCTGCCATTTCCCGATGATTCTTGGTATGATGCAGTGTTACCAAAAGGATTTTATGCTTCAGTAGGGACAAATGCAGAGGAGAAACTCTCTTTGCTCCCTTTTAGTTGCTTTGGAACAGTTCACATAGTCTGGCCTTCCCAATGCTGTGTTTTCTTTCCAAAAAGTCTTGTTGCTCTGCGTGGTTGTAGAAGGTATCTGTGCCACAAACCAAAGCCAAACTGGAAGGGATCTTGGGTGGGTTTGGAGGAAACTGACTCCAGCTAGTGAAAGTGCGGAGTATTTGGAGATGGCACTGTGCTGGGGGAGACAAGGGAGGGTTAAAGCTGCTTGGATGTGAGAGAAGATGGGGTTTTAAGGAGAGATGTACGAGAGGGTGAGGAGAGAAGGAGAACAGAAGGTGAGCAGGCAGGAGGGAGAGCGGGGACAGGATGGATGGGGGAACTGGAGAGGAGAACAGATGGAAAGCTGCTGTACCTGCAGGCTGGGCTGTGCAGAAGGGGAAGCATCTCTGCGTGGCCCGTGAGGGATAAAAGAGTGAGGGAGGTGGAAAGAGGAGATAGGAAATTTCAAGAGCTATCAAAGGCACAGCTATGTATTCTTAATGATAATATAATACTAATACCCAGGTCTCAGTGAAACTTGTGGTGGTGGCCATGGTCTTAAAGAGGAGTTTAACACTGATAATAGCATAACATTTTTCTTGAGATTAAATTGCCTAATATTTTATATCCGTTTTTTAATCTTTGAATTTTCTGACTAAAAGAAGTAGGGAAAGAGGTTTCAGTGTTTAAAAAACCCAGCAAAGATGTTGTGGACCCCCCTGATCCTACAAGCACCAGCATCATCAGCCATGTGACATGGGGTCCTGCTGGCAGATGCAGCTCCAAAACCAGTCTGTCCCCTATGTCATGACCATCCCAGGAGCTGCAATCAATAAATAGCAGTTTCACATGCAGCGACCCTTCCCTGTTATCTGTATGGTGGCACAGGATAACACTGCTTGCTTTCTCTTCGGAAAGTAGCTGTGAGCGGCCGCGGGAGGTGCAGAGCGACTTTGTGGCCGGGCTCCCCAGGATGCTGAAGTGGAAAAGGACGTAGGCGAAGGGAAAACACAACCCCGACCGCCCTCTTGTGGGTCTCCAGCTTGGGCTCACCAGGGCTGGAATAAACCTACGGCAGGAGGGGGGCAAGTGCCACCCCCTCCCCTCTGGCCGCTCAGAGGGGTGATGGCCATCACATGGACCATCGTGCATACCACAGCCTAACGGGTGGTCAGGAGCAAAGGGCTGGGGATACTGGGACGGGGTCCCTGGCAGGGTGTGGTGGTGAACTCATGTGTTGCTGCAGGTTGCTATTAATAACACCACTTATTGCATGAGGGTTTCTCAGGTGCCTTTCACACCTAGCAAACACTGCTGTGAGTTGGACTTCAGGCACAGGTTCCTGAGCTAGCAGTACTCTTAGAGATTTCTTTTAGTAACAGCTTGGAAGCTGCCCTGGCTGTGTGGCTGGCAGGAATACTGGTGACTGAGCACGCTGCGCCCTGGGGTAAGAGATGGGGATGTCACCCTTGCCCAGTGCTGCTCTGTGTTGGCTTTTCCTGCAGTGTGTGCTCTCTGATCCCAGATTCTAAACTGGTGGCAGAGAGGCTGAATCCTGTGGTGGCTGTTCCGGGGCTAAAAGCACAGACTCTTCCCAGTCTGCTTTACCTTCCAAGCAAAGCATTGGTAGGCCCCTGCCTGCTCGGCTCTGACAGCCCCACAGCTGCTGGGTGCTCGGGGGGCAGCAGGGAAAAGCCACCGATTCATTCCCAGTGCAGTGGCATGGTCCTTGTTGGGCCATGCAGCAGAGCACCCCTATCCCTCTCCTCCTGCATCTGCTGAGCTGGAGCAGGTGTTGCAATGCCCACAGCAGTGTTCCCACTCCTGTGCAAGGATCCCTGCCTTCTGACATGGATCCTATCAGCCCCTGAGGCTGTCACTGCTGGTTTCAAGCCATGTCTGGTCCTCCTGCTGTCTTTCAGAGCAGCATCCACCTCGCTGGGGCTGGATGGGGCCACGTCACGTCTGGCACCCAGCCGCTGCCTGTTTGCCTCCATGGGGTGACTCTCAGCACCACTTCCCAGCAGCACAGCCTCCTTTTTCTACCTGCTCCTTCATCTCTTTGTCGCCCATGGGCCCAGTAAGGCGCTCGCTGCCCTGGCTGTTTGTAGAGACACTAACTAGCCCAGAGCCAGTGTGAAGGCCCCAGCGGGACCCCCCACCCCAAAGAGTTCCCACTTCCACTCATGCTCTGAAGCCTTGGGCCAGATTTTAGTTTATTTTCAGGAGTGCTGGGCTGGCTCTCTGCTTTCCTCCTCAGAGCAGAACTGGCTGGACCTGAGTGAGGAAAGCTGTGACACAGCACGGTGCTTTGCTAATGCTATCACTCTGTCACCCCAACAGGGATCTATTAAAATGAGGTTCAATTTGACAAGATGTTTTGCATGAACATGTTGATTGGCATTAATCTCTTTTAACTCTGTATCAGCTATTATTTCCCCAGGGATTGCTTTCAGACTGACAAGCCTATAATAATCCTTTCTCCCCAGTTACGTGTTTTTACACATGGGAAAACATTAGCCTTCTTCCACCCTCGTGGAGTTTCTCCTGAAGTTCAAGATGTGTTGAAAAGCAGTGTCTGTGGCTCATAGATCTCTTATTTTGGACTTATATAAGCTTGAGAAGCAGCTGTGTGGATCTGCAGGTATGGACGTTAATGTAAGAAGCTGTTCTCTAATGCTGCACCCTGGGTGGGACTCAGGAGAGTCAGAGACTCCTCATTTTGGAGATGACACACAGCTGTGGCTGATGAAGAATGCGCACAGAGTGCGATTTGGTTTCAGCATCCTCTTCAATGAGATGGAAAGAATATCCACTTGTAGTTTAACATGTTACTACATTCTAGCTCTACACTGTTGCTGAAGTTTGACCAAAGTCTCCAACATCTCCAACATCAGCATGAGGTGCTGAATTAACCTTTGAACCACATAAAGTGTCGAGAATCATAGAACCACAGGGGTTGGAAGGGACCTCGAGAGATCATCGGGTCCAACCCCCCTGCCAAAGCAGCTCCCCAGCTCATATTGCACAGATAGGCGTCCAGACGAGTCTTGAATATCTCCAGAGAAGGAGACTCCACCACCTCCCTGGGCAGCCTGTCCCAGGGCTCTGTCACCCTCACTGGGGAAAAGTTCTTCCACATGTTGGTGCGGAACTTCCTGTGCTCCAGTTTACAGCCATTGCCCCTTGTCCTGTCCCCACAGACCACTGAAAAGGGGCTGGCCAATTCCCCCTGCATCCCATACTTAAGATATTTATAAACATTAATAAGGTCCCCCCTTAGTCTTCTTTACCCCAGGCTGAACAGCCCCAGCTCACTCAGCCTTTGCTCATAGGGGAGATGCTCTTTGCTGGCAGAAGCATTTCATTCGTGGACCAGGAAATACCCCTTGGTCTGGGAAGCTGAATTGTTGGAGGAGATGATGAATCCTCCCTTCAAAATCTAAAATCCTTCTCAGTGGTAAATATTCCCTAAGTACATCTCCCCTCCTTATTGCTAATTTTTCATAACTTCTAATGCCTCTTCATTGCTGGCTTTACCCTTCTTCCCCACTCCATAATACTCCTCCAGGTTCTCTTTCTCCCCTAAGCCAGGACAGGGATCTCAACATGTGTTGCCTTTTCTAATTCCAGGGCGTTTGCTTAAAATATTCTGAAATAATCACTGGTGATCGTTCACTTACTGTTCAGACCCCTCCCTGATGATGTCGTCACTGCTGTTTTTAGCTTTAAAATGCTAAACACACAGTGCTTAGCTGGGCCTTTTGCTGTTTCCTTCCAACAAATACAATGACTGTGATCATAAGGCAATTCAGTGGTGGCTTGGTTTCACGTTACTTTAAAATTTGGAACACCTCCTTTCTCTCTCCCATGTTCACGTCTGCCATAGAGCTTCCTGCACTGGAATTAAACAAAACCAGTGTAAAAACACTGGGAAGGCAGGGAGCAGGGCTGTACTGCCAACCAACATGTGAGTGGCAGGGTGGAACCTTGGTGGTTCACCTTGGCTGATGGTCCTGGAGAATTTTGACTTGGTTCAGGTGAAGCTTCGCCTTCCTCCCTCTGCCCCATCACTGGAGTGGGGTGGCTTTTGTCCTGTGGTAGCAGATGTGTCTTTGGCAAACACAGAGGAATCAGCTGGGTTTTGTGGAGATGCTCCCAGCAGCAGATTACTGGTTTAGGGATGCTGGCAGGATTTGTCTGGTCTCAGATGGAGTGGTGAGCCGCAGTAGGAGCCCAGCTGTGGGAAGGTGGCTTCAAGGGTTGATAACTTCCATGTTGCAAGATCCCACTTTGGGTAGGCAGATAAGGATGTAGAGGGGAAATTAGTTGTTAATAGGAGCAGGGTTGGAGATAAGCAGAGGGAAGGAAACCACAGAGCTCTACAAACCCAGCTGGAGGTTTGGGTAAGGTGGGGTTTGGTAAACGCAAGCTCAGCTGGTGGAAGAGTTTGTTTATAAATGGGGTTTCCAGGCCTGGCTTTCATGTGAATGAGCCGCAGGTAGGAGAAGGCCCTGCTTGAGAGCTGAGCTGGGCTATTTCCCCTCTGAGGAGCATGGAATGCAGGTGTCCTGGCTCTAAGAGACAGAGCAGGGTTTGGCAGCTCAGGTTAGAGTGGCCTGTGTGGGGTGAGAAGACACATTTTGATGTCCTTGGCAGACTGAGTTGCCTGGGTAGACACAGTTGCTGGTTCCCATCATCTTTGCTGAGGGTGCCCATTCCTGTCCTCTCTTGCCTCTCTCTTTATGTCTCAGCAGCTGTCCCTGAACGAGGGATGTTTCTGGATCCAGCAAATGGAAAAGCAAACTGTCACGTGTCTGTATGGGAACTCTACACCCGTGATTGGATTGCCACGATCTGGGAGAGGAAAGGAAAACAAAGCACAAACCGTGATCTTCTCACTGGCTGATCTCACCATTGCCAATTGTCCCTTGGGGTGACATTCACCAGGGAGGTCCCTTCACCTCCAAGTGTTTGAAGGGGCCAACACTTGAAGAACAAGAGGTTCTGCCATGCATAAAGGTGCAGTCCAACCTGCGTGTTGCAGAAGATGGGACTGGAGTTACTTGTGTAACTGTAATCCCTGGGTGCCAGCTGTGAGAGGGAGTCAGTCACGTCCCAAGGTAGGTGATTAAGGCAGGTTGGAGGGATTGCTCCCTGGAGATCCCTTGCTGTCTGCCTCGACTGTGCAGGGAGTCGCAGGGAGATAATTAGATTTCAGGTGTAGTCTACCCTAAATATGGAACAGAAGCCGTAGTGGATTGCTCTGGATTTGCCATTGAAAATTTTGGCCTCTTTTCGTTTATAAAAATTAGAAACGGGGAATTTTATAGGGCCACCCTGGATTTGGTCCAGAAGCACCAGCTTTGCTGTTCCCTAGGAAGGTAAACCCCTGTCTCACTGACATCTCTTTCTCTCTCTTTCTCTCAAAAAGAAAAAAACCCAAACCAAACCCCCAAACCAAACCCCCTCTGGGTTTACACGCTGGAAGCACAGGATCCCAATCTCAGAGGACCCAGCTGCTGTCTGGGGTGCTTTGCCCAGCTGGATGGCTGCAGCCTGGCAGGGTGGAGGTAACTGGCGGCATCTGGAGTCGGTGTGCATAAAGCAGCCAGTGATCTGCAGGAGAATGTGTTCCAACAGGAAAAATCAATCTTGTCTGTACCTGCGCTCGTCCGCTCCCGCCGGCGCCGAGTCGCAGCGCTACCGTCAGCCGGCTCGTGGGCTCCCGGCACTGCCAGAGGTGTTTCTTGCCTGGCTCCAAGCCCATGTAGCTCCTTGGGCCCAAGCAGCATCATGTGGGAGTGGGAGGTCACCTGGATAAAGCAACAGCCCCCCCATGGCTTTGCAGTGTGATCTCTCTCCGCTGACACCTTCACCGGGTCTCACCTGCCCCATCGTGTCCACGGTGCTGTTGGGTAATCGCTGCTCTCCAGCTGTTCCTCACAAGCATGTAATTCCTGGCCATGATGTCACTCCTTTGCCTCCCAGGTGTTTGCAAGCACAGCTCTCTCAAACCTCGGCCTTTTAGCACCACCTCATGACCTCCCATCTCCTGCTCCCATGGCGGGTGAGCCCCTGGCATGGAGAGGGGGAGCATAGAGCAAGCCCACACTGCATGCCTTGGCCAAACAGCTGCCTCTTGATCCATTGGGCTTCAATGGAGAAATCCAAAACTAGACTAAACAAAGCTCCCACCCCATAAAAAAAAGGGGGGGAAAGATGTCAGACCTGCTTTTTGCAATGTGGATGGTAGGTTCTGGGTGTTTCCTTTTACTCTTTCAGCTAGCTCTGAGCTTTTCACTGGAAACCAGGCTACTCATCCTGAGTTTTGGGAGTCGAAATAAACCTGGAGCCTTCTGCCTGCTGTGCAGCAGAGACCAGGAAGGGACGAGCGTCTGCAACTGGCAGCTGTTGGGTTATGGTCGATGTGGTGGGGGATGCAGGGCAGGAAAAGGCACCCCTGCCACTCACCAGCACTCGCAGGGACATGTCTGGCTTGTGAAAGAAATATCAAACAACAACAAAACCCATCAAAAAGGTAAGTTTAAAAAAAAAAAAGTCATCTTAAACCCCAAGAAAAGCCGTGCAAAGCACAGGCGCTGGTGGCCTTGCCTCACAGGCTGGTACATTGTCTTTGCTGCAACCATGAGAACAAAACCCCTCAGGTTTTTCCTGCTGGACGGTGTCTGTGAGAGAAACCATTTTCATTTCTGGGCCCAGAGAGTTAAAATGAGGGGAAAAAATCAGCTTCTTTGCTTACAGCTAACCTGTCAGAGGAGAGGCAGATCTTGGCCATTGTTCTTCCAGCCCCCCACCCAAACCTCCTCAACGTTTGGAGCAGAGAGACACGAGCTGTTTCTGCTGTATGTGGCTCCAGAGGCAAAGCCTTGTTTCGGCTGCTCTGGGAGGTGTTTTGGATCTCCTGCTTGGCTGGGGACCATCTCCAGCAGGAACTTGAGGAGCAGAGCCTGGACTTGTACCTTCTGTTTAGAAAAACAAACAAAACGCCCCAGGGCGGAGAGCGTGCAGTCAGGGTGCTCCTGTCTGCTGCAGCCCTCTTCTAGGCTGGCTTCTTCCAGCCTGGTTAGCAATGTTCCTTCCTTTCCCTGTCTTGCTTGAAGTCAGCAACAATCAGCCCCTCATTTTCTTTGGTTTTGTAATTTTTTAACTCTAATTATTTCACAGGATCACAGAACTGTAGGGGTTGGAAGGAACCTCGAGAGGTCATTGAGTCCAACCCCCCTGCCAAAGCAGCTCCCTAGGACAGGTCACACAGGTTGGCATCCAGACGAGTCTTGAATATCTCCAGAGAAGGAGACTCCACACCTCCCTGGGCAGCCTGTCCCAGGGCTCTGTCACCCTCACTGTGTAAAAGTTCCTCCCCATGTTGGTGCGGAACTTCCTATGCTCTAACTTGAGGCTGTTGCCTCTTGTCCTGTCCCCACAGACCACTGAAAAGAGGTTGGCTATTTCCCTCTGTCTCCCAAAGATTTAGTATCTCCTTGTTCCCTGTGACGTGCTCTTTGCCTCAGCCTTACTATTTCTGCCATTTTTCAGAGCAGCCAAATGAGCCAAGCCGCAGGGGAGTCCCTGCCACCCTGGGCACAGCACTGCCAGTAGGGATGTGGCCATAAATCCTGAGATTCAGAAGGAGCTCGTCTAGCAACAGCCACATACATACTCATGGGGCAGCTCAATGCAAATAACTTGTGATGTGTTGCTGGGTTGGGCTGCCAAGATGCAGACTCAAGGCAGATGAATCAGAAATTCTTGCAGAAAGACAAGGACATGCTTATCAGCCACCTCCATTCCTGCTTTGGGTGCCTACACCCAAAGGCAAAGGGGAGAGATGGGTTCTGTCGCTGCCTGTTCCCTTAGTGCCATTGCTGGAGGGGCTGCCATGAATGCTCTCCCTGCCCTCTGGGGTGTCTCTGTGCTCAGGGACGAGGCAGACAGGCACGAGTGGTCCCATTGTGGCTGCTCTGCCCATGTTGCTGTGCAGCCACGTTGCTCCCACTGGCAGCTGGGGCTGTGTCTCCTCTGCCCATCCCTCAGACAGACACAGGCAGGATCCATGGTCTTTTGGTTGTGTCTGAGTATTTTATGGCTGCAGGTCTGCACTGATACGAGGTATGCTGGGACTTGTTGGTGTCTTTGAACACTGTGTTAGGAGGGGCTTGGGTTTGTGTCCCTCTGCACTGCCAACAAAGCTGATTTAGGCAAATTTGCCACCCCTCAGGGCCAGTCTTTCTCCACAGGGTAAGGACTGTACCCAAAGGTTGGGGTGGCTGCTCCGTGGCCATCTTTCAGTAGGGGATGCCCCAGAGCATCCCTCGGGGCTGTGGAGGTGCAGTCCTGCCTGGCCCTGCCAGGCAGCTGCCAAAGCCATGGGAGGGGAAGGGGAAAGGGAAAGATGAATGGCCTGGCACCCTGGCTGCCACAGTCTCCCTGCTTAAGGTGAGTTCCCTCTTCATAAAATCATTTCCTAAACTTGCATTTCACACCAGCTTAGTGCCTGCTGCCCGGTACTGCAAATTCGGAGGAGAAACCTGCCATGGGCTGCTACTTTAGGCTGTGCCACGAGGCATGTGACTAGCTTGTGATTAATGAGAAGGTGGGTATGGCTCTTTTGGGCCGAGACCACCCGAATTTTCCTCTCTGTGCGGATTGTCCTGCTCCGAGACTGCTGCCCTGCTGCAGATGCCAACAACCAGTAAGCTCTTCCTCCCAGAGCCCTCCCGTAGTTTAACCAGTGCTCTCAAGCAGCAGCCATGGCACTTCCCAGGGTAAGTGTGTGACTGATGGGGAAGACACCCCAGCTGCTATGGGACCCTCCTTTCCTCTGAATGTGGTTCAGTGCAGCCACAGGCCCAGGGGGCTTCTCCTCCCCCCACCAGAACCCCATGTCTCTCGGCTGGGGAGTGGGGACTGTCACCCTCCCTGCTTGGAAGAACTGGGCTGGGGATGGAGGGCAGCTGCTTGGTGGAGGTGAGGCTTCTCCAAAAAGGTGCCTGCTAGCTGGCCCCTGCATTGCTCTCCCTCGGTTCTCCTGCTTTTTTTCCTGCCTCTTCTTGTGCCCTGCAAAACCGCACTGTGCTTCCCTGGGTAGAGCTCCTGGCTGCAGCCGCCTCCTCCTCACACTCAGCTTCAGAAGTCCTTTGTTTCACACTACAAAGGGGGTGCTGCTGCCTGTGTGTCCCTGTGTCCCTGTTCCATGTTGTCCCTACCCTGGCTATTTTGTACTCTTTGCTAATTGTGAGGCTGGAGAATCTTATAAGGGTCCAGAATAAAACCCAGCTGCAGATTAGTGTGCTTACTGGTGTGACAGTGAGCAGCATCTTTCCTAGAAGAAGTCCCTAGAGAATAAATCTGTGTCACTGGTGGCTTCTGGTGGGCTGTGATGTGGCCTGAAATGTTCCCCTGAGAGGAAGCAGCTCAAAGAGTGATCTAAGAGTTTTAAGGTGTTCAGGGCCGGGGGGGGGGAGGCTGGGGACAGGCAGGACCTGCAGCCATCTGTGCAAGGGAGTCCCTCTCTGCGTGGGGCATCCAGGGAAGTGTAGTTCTGTGGGGGACCAGTTCCCATCTGGTGGGACTGCTGGTGAGCTCTGGGTGGGGGGGATGAGATGACACGGGGGACCGAGGCACAGCACCAGCAGCAGCGTGCAGGGGATAACGGCCACCATGGTGTCTCGTAGGGGCTCCAGTGGTACCGCTGCTCAAACAGGGCTTGTGAGCACGTTTCGAGCTGCAGCTGCTGCACCCCTGGCTCTGGGATCAGATGGGGGCTTGTGTAGCTTGAGGATTTTGCGAACAATTAAACTGCAATTGGTGCCAGCACGCCTGCTCTCCCTCACAACGTGATGGCAATTAAATGAAGTGCAGTGCTTAACGGCTGGTATCTCATTTTCTAGAAGGTGATTGAGATTTTCTTCACACTCTGATGCAAGTTTCTTTAAACTTCAGGTCTACTAAGAGGAGAAAAGGGACAATTAAGCTGAGATGAATCAGAAAACGTTGGTAGCTCACTTAGGTGTGTGCTCTGTGGTGCTGCTGTTTTGCTGCCACGGGCTTAACTGTAGGCCTGAAAAAACTTCAACTGTGCAAGAAAGTTTCTTTCTTGGACACTGAAGCCATGACCCTGGCTAGAAACTGTGCAGACACGAAGGGACAGCCTGCCCGTGAGAGGTGGTGCTTTTACCAGCAGCTGCTGATGGGGGTCAGGCACATTGCAGGGGAGAATCCCAGAGCTCCCCACTCTCTCTCTCTCATCTCATCCCCAGCTATGGTGGATAATTTAAGGTTAACGTTCCTTCCTTTGTTAATTTAGCTGTAGCTACAAAACCCAGGCATCTTACAGGGACTAGTAAGTGGATGTGCAAATTCAGTAACAAGAGATGGAGAACATTAGCCTGCTGGTGGTGGCTTTGCCTTTTCAGGTTGTTACAGACTTGAGGACAGACAGACATCTCTTTCTTTGGACAGTTACATCCAGCACAAGCAGGTCTTCAGTTCCAGCAGGACACCCTGATCACTTAGGAATGACTTGATGTATTACAAGAATCATTGAGACTATTAACCATTCCCAACAGTGAGCAGTGGCTGCAGTGGTTTGTTTTAAAGGCCTGTACCACCCCAAGCCGCTACCTGTAGGAATTTGGGTCTGGTGTGACTGTGAGCAGCTGGTGTTTGTCATTGGCATCAGGATGCTGCTCCTGCAAGGTCAATTGAAATTAGTATACCTTTGCCTTTTCCTGTGTTGGATTCAAAGGACACCTTCTTACAGCCCCAAAGTAGTATGAAAACCGTCTTTCATCAGACTAAACCTTGAAGCTGCAGTATTGACTGTTTTAATGGCCTATGATCAGCATCTCTGGGGTGGAGACACAGCAGCATCCCCTTTCTGTTTTAACCCAGCCCATTTGTTATTTTCACATTCAGTTTTTGAGCGTCGTCTCACCCTAGGCTACACCCAGCTCCTCTGGTGTTTATTTGTGACTCAGCTGACTTTTGTATTGCCGACAGGATTCACTTTGATAACGCATCCTACTTAAAAGAAAAATGCCAGTTCGAACTTGCTCTGTGTTTTTTTCACCCCCAAATGATTTTATTTCTCTGCTTTGGCACTAAGGCAGACGTGGTTTTCTTCCTTTTTAAGGACATTGACTTACTGATTTCTACATGAAAAATTCACCAGCGTTAAGGCTGCTCATTAGTATGCACAGCTATAGCACAGGATGTTTTATTTTTTGACAGCTCCAGCTTTGTAAACTTCTTTGTAAACTGTGGGGGAAAAGCAGCCATTTTAGTACCTAAGTGGGCTGTACTACAAACAGACACATTTCCCAAGCAGAACCCGATCTGCAAAACACTGCCACTTTGCATGCCATTAGGAGTGGGCTTGACTACCGTTATCTTTAATTAAATATGTTAAGTGAGTGGATGAAAAGTGGCTAAGCTGGCAAGAGGAAAGTATCCTTGATCTACATCTAAATATGCATTTTTCAAAGGAAGATGTTGCTTTTTATCATGCTTTCATATTCCAAGGGCTGCCACTGGTTTCAGCCTGGCAGCTTGCATCTACTGGTGTCGATAAGGAATCTTTGAAAATATGCAGATTTTCTTAATAAAGCTATATTTTTCCCCCCTCAGAGATGTATGGATTTTGGGTAACCTTGTTGGGTTTGCCCTTTTGCATTCAATGAGTGACCTAGATCTACTGCCCCTATCGATTTTTTGATTGATTGATTGATTGATGCCATTTTGATGAGATGATTGGCTAGATGTTTTACCAGGGTCTGTTTTCTCCGTGCCTCTGAAAGCCAAGAGTTAACTTTGGGAGGTAAGAGCAGCTGCAGAACTGCCAGCAGCTCTGCAAGGCTTGTGAGCCCAGCAGAGGGGCTGTGGGAAAGGGGAAAGGAAAGCTGCCCCTTGTCTTGAGATGAGGCCTGTCCTCACAGATTTGACCCAGGTTAGGAAACAATCCCGTGTTCCCCATGGCAGTTTCCTGGCGATATTTGTCCTCTCCAGCTATGTGCTTTCATCCCCTCACCAGCTCCTTTTCTACCTGTCTTTGAAGCACTGATATGTTTTCTTCCCCCATTTACAGCAGCTCCTCTCAGGCTGGGCTGGAGTCCCTCCTGCCACCCAGGGACTGGTTTTTCTTCATCTGCTTCTCTGGTTTGCTGTGCGAGCACCCAGACAGTGAATAAGGCCAGTTCTCTTTGCAAAGAAACATGGTTTTATTTGTTACAAGCCACTTTAAATCATTTATTTGACTTTTAAATTATCCTCAGCACTGAAGCCTCATCTGCTTTGCAGATGGAAAGCAGCACTTACCAAACAGCCTTTATTGTGAGCTGGGGGTATCCCAGACAATCAGACCATTTTGATGCCCTTCTGACCACTTGGTCAGGCTCCCTGGATTTCCCAGGCAGCCAGTAATTGGCATTCTGGAGGCTTTCTGAGCTGGCATTATACTGACCAGTCTCCTGACCAACCTCTGAGGCTTTCTGAGTCTTCCTGGGCACAAACTGTGGGGGTGTGCTGTCCTTCTCCAGGGTTAATCCTCCTTAATCCTCGCTGAAGCCTTCTAGAGGTTGACGCCAGGACTTCACAAATGCCATGCCAGGCGTGATGCTCTACAGCCTCTCAGCTCTAGGAGACCAGGAGAGATGGTGCTCTTCCATCAAGCTGGTTGGAAGTTGTGGATGGTTTGAAGACTGGCTGAAAGTTGTCTGGTGTTGTGGTAGCACTCACTGACTCTAATGTTAAAAAATAACTGCCAGTGAGATCATCTGTGGAGAGACCATTTCACGTGCATCTTCTCTTCTTTACTAAAGTGAACCCATGGAGAGAAGCTGAGGAGGGACCTCTCTCTCTCTCTCAACATTACAAAGGTCACATTATTCTTAATGCCTCCCCATACCACCACATTCCTTCCCAGAAATTGGTCTTTTGATGTTTGTTTTGTGTTTCAAACAGATTTCTGTTCTGTTACGTCTGAGATGTGCCCTTAAACTGATCCCCCTTCCAATTCAGTTCTTCACAGGTGTTAGCTGAAATGTATAAATAATTGAAAACCTAATGGTTGGAGTTATTCAGTAATAAATTGGTTTGTTAACTTTGGGTAAGACTTTGCAATGAAGACCTTTGCCCTTCTGTTTATAGATACTATCGACGCTGTCATCCGGGTTGGAGATCAATTTGTCACTGTTTGCTCATCATTGGGTAAACTGGCTGCACAGAAACAGCTAGGTACACCTCCTTGACACATACCCTCAGCTTTCTTAGGGCGATAACGAGGCCAGAACTTTGCAAAGCCTGTTCAGGTTACTGCTTCGGGGCAAAGCAGTTGTTCTGGCTACAGGCCACACTGTATATCTCAGATCAGACCTGTCCTCTGTTCTCTCAGCGATGCACAAGTACAACCAGCCAGTCCCCAGCCTACTGGGAGGAACAGGGTCCTCTTAAAAATAAGCAGTCCTCCTTTTTGGCCCTTTTCCTGTCTTTTAAAAGAGCAATATCTGACATTTAGGCTTTTTGTCTGCTTTCCCCCATTGCACGCCCGTTCTGCTGCTGTCAGCAGCTCCCTGGGTTTATGCTGTGACTTCCCTGTGCTATGGGGCTGCCAGCTGGGGTGGGTTTGGTGGCTCTTGTCTCAGTCCTGGTGCTGGTGGGAGCACTGTGGCTGGTGGCAGAAGGCCATGCATCCTTCCCTTGGTGACCTGTGGTTTTTTTGCCCAGGAACAGCTCTGGAGGGTTGGAGTGCAGCCATAAAGGAGGAGAGCAAGGAGTGATGCAACAGGCTGATGTCAGGCAAGTTGGAGTGGACTTTTTTTTTAAAGAAACTGACTTTATAGTGTCTCTCATCTATGTTGGAAATTCTTTCCAAATTGTTCTGGTTTTGGCATTGATACTTTAGATATACCATAGCAGAGAAGTTCTCCATTTGAATATCTTCTTGTGTGCTTCCTTTGTTTCTTTTTTTGGTTGTTTTCTGTTAATTTGGGGGTTTTTTTGGTTGGTTGTTTGGTGTGGCATTATTTTTTTTTAGTTTTGATAGTTCAGGGAAGGTCCCTTTTGTCTACAGTATGAGACAAGAAGAACAGAAGTTCCTGATCAGCCTGTACCAGACATTACTTCATGTACTTTTATTCTGTCTCCCTTGTTTTTCTCTGAAGATAATAATCCAAATCTTTTAAATCTTTTGTGAATTGCTATGCCCTTGATCCTACTTGTTGCTCTTCTTTCAGCCCTCTGAAGTTCCCAGTCTCTTTGTGATGGCTGGAATTGGCTGGACCACAGCAGTCTACCTGAGGTTACACCACAGATCTGTGACAAGATACTCTACCTTTTTACCGCTCTTCATCCCATTTTATCTCTGCACTGAAAGAATGGAGTTGTTGAGCTGGGTGGCACCTGGGAGCAAAGGCAATGATCTAGGTTACCTCCTAAAAGCCTTCCTTGTCTATGTGTTCCATCTGTTCCTAAAGAGAACCCACAGCCCAACAGCCCATCCCAGTGTTTCGCAACCTTTGCTATTAGGCTGAAAAATACCTTACCTAAAGCTTCCTTCCTGCAATTCACACCTCCCATGGGCAGGGAAAACAGCTTTTTCCACCTATCTGTGCAATGGCCTCTTACATATTTGAAGACTCTCATCATGTTTCCCTTTTGGCATTCACCTCGGGAACAAGTGTAGTTCATTATGGCTTTTTTGGTCATGTTTTCTACATCTCCTATCATTCTCACTGTCCTCTCTGACTGGGCCATGTCTTTCCCAAACCAGACATGGTATTTCTAGCTGAAATCTTAATGATGCCGAATAGACTGAACAGAAATTATTCCTTTGTGTCTTGCAAGGTATAAACCAGTTCACACACAGCAGCATGCTGTACGCCTCTTTCTTTTGTGACCATGTGGTATCAGTTCATGTCCAGCTTGTGAACAACTGCACTGCCCTATGAAACCATCTTCTGAAGCACTGCTGTCCTGTAGCTCAGCCACAGATTCAGTGCACGTCCCTTCCTCTGCCCTTACTGAGGTGAATTCCACCTCCTCCAGCTTACTCCTGGATTGTCAAGGGGAGGTTGAACCTGGACCCCAGCCATTCTTGCAGCCATCTCCAGCTTGGTGCAGTCTGAAAATCCATCAGTTTTCATCCTCCAGCTGAAGCACTGAATAGCCTGGTACAAGTCCTGAGCAACTCCATTCAATGTATCCATACTACGTGGAAAGAAAAATCAGTCATAACTACTTTCAAGAAAGGCTTACTAATTAGCTTTGCATCAGCCTTAGAGAAATTTCATCCAGTTTCTCATCTTCTGAGAAAAAAGAGAGACATGTGAGAAAATTCCTTACCATCAGCTTTAGCTTCTTGCCTTTTCCTGCTAAGAAGCCCCGACTTGAGGCTGTACCTTAGTCATCTGTTCTTTCTATCTGAGCTGTTTGCCTTTTCTCCCAAACGCATAACTTTATGCAGATACAATGAACATCCTTGGCTGCGTATGATGTCCATTCATCAAACATTTTTGAAGTCCTCTGAAGTTTCCTTTCATCATCTCTGGGACCCGGTTAACTTAGAAAACATAGATATGAATTTATTATTAATATCTATTGTATATTTATCTTTCATCTTTTCCTAATCTGTACTGTAGCAAACAACACAAAGAGGATCTAGGATGGAAGATTGAGGTCTGTGCTGTTGACCTGATGAAAAGTGACCACCTAATCCCCCTCTGTGCTTCCTGTCTCCTGGACAAACTCCGATACCAAAAATTGTCAAGTATAGTTGGGAAGACAAACTTATGTTATTCCTTATTCCTTACCTTACAGATACAATTCTGAGAGATCAGTGAGATTATAATTCACAACCTGACGTGCCAAAACATCACCTTTCAAGTGCTTTAAAAGACCATGCTGGCCAATTTGCACGTCAAGATGCATGGCTGTGCAGTTCAGCTGGCAGCCCAGTTGTTGCAGCTTCTGACAGTCATGGATAAGCTCCGTGTGATACGTCAGGTTAACTGCCTGTCTTGTTCCAACATTTCCTTATTCTGATCCAATTTTTGAGACTACCACTAGAGGAGACCAGTAAAGGGAAGACAACCCTATGATGCTTTTTATTATGAGGCTGCCAAACCCTAAGCCCTTCCTTTTTTTTTTTCTGTGCTGATCAATTACCTTACAGAATTCCAGCCCCAGGCTTTTATGGCTTTTTTTTCCTTCTTCACTTCAGGAATCTCTCCCCACTGGGTCCTCAAGGCCCATTTGTGCCTTTCTCATTTTCTCTTTCTTCCCTGCCAACAGAAATTTGAGGTTTTCCTTTTTACTGCTTTCCATAGATGCAGATTTGTCTACTCCATTTGCTTTCCTATTGGCTCAAGTACTGCATGGAAATGTCCCGTTTAGCACCATGACTCTATCCTCATCACCCTGGGAATGTATATCCTCCTGGGTTTTGTCGTTTTCAGCAGTATCCACGTCAACTCCAAAAGGCTTAATTTTATGTAGTTTGAACTTTTGATTAATAATTGTCTCCCACTATTATTGCAGCATCACAGTTTGGTATCCTACCTGCTCTTTGTAAGTGTGAGTCTCGCTTTTAATTAATGTTAAGCTCAGGAAGAGGTGTGAATCTGGGTTTAAACTGCAGCAGTGGCTTTGCACAACCTCTCAGCCCGTGTTAGGTGGTGTGATGCCGCCTGCAGCACTTTGATGGAAACTAAGAGTATCTGCATGAAGTAGATGTGGTGTAGCGGGTTCCTCTGCTGTGTGAGTAACCTCCCCACACAGAGAAGCCCTTAGCCAGTGGTTCAGCTTTCGAATTAGATCCACCGTAATACTTGGAGCTAAAGAACTCAGCTGTGGTGAGACACTGGGGGAAGGTTAAGATGAATTAAGTAAAGGTGTGACATTAACTTGCATTAGTTAAAGCCCACCAAATCCCTGCGTGGATGCTCTCTCTCAGAGATAAAATATCCCTAGTTTCCTTTACATTTAATTCTGGAAGGCTTAATTCTAAAATGTTCATGCTGGGGTTTAAGGCCCTCTTACTTTCCCATCTGCAGTTAATTCAACTTAAATGTCTTCGGTAGGCAGCCAATCTAAGTTAAGAGTGGAATGGTTTTCTGCTCTCCTTATAACTTGTGTTTTAAGGCAGAGAATTTGTTCTCTAAATTCTGCCTCATTATGTCATTTGATAACTTATGTTAGGCAGAGTACTACGTTATTGTCTTGTCTTTTTTTTTTTTTAGCTTTTTCTGCCTATTAGGCATCTCAGCATGGGACATTAAACATCCCCTTTTCTTTTAATCCAGAGATTTATAATGCTAATTTTACAGGAATGCCGTGTGGGACTGAGTCAAACACAGAACAGATATCTGAATGTCTTGTGTCTACACAAACCCACCATAACTGACGCTGACTTTTTTTCCCCCCCAGACAGGTATCTCTCTCACCAAACCATTACTTTTTGTTTTCTCTGGATGTTTTCAGCTCAAGTTTTAAAGCACTTCAAGCTGCTGCATAAATGTAGAATAAACAAATGCATCAAGCCAAGTGTGTTTGCAGCACTGGAAGCGAATCTGATGCAAAGACTTCGTCAGAGCTCAGGTGGAAGCTGAACGGTGTTTTCCTCTAAATAGATTTGGGAGCAGAAAAGATTTTGGAAAAGAGCCAGGTGACTAGCATGCACCCCCTCCTTTTGACCAATATTTCCCATAATTATCTCTTTGTGTTTACATGCATCAGGTGCACGGGTATGTTCAGGCATAGCATGTCATCACATCTCTCTGCGTTACTTAACGCTGGGCCAAGCACACGGTATGACTATGTGACTGATGGCATTATGATTGATTTCTGATCTGCTAGCACTATAGGGCAGCACAGACTCAATTGAGCTGGGATTACGTGGGATGATGAATTGAAAGCCTGCTGTTAAAAAAAAAAAATAATTAAAACACAAATTCAATCAGGGATGCTGAAATGAAGAGGAGCAATTTACAGATAATGCGAGTCGATGCTCAGACAATGGACTCAGTTAATTTTCTGCATTGAATGTTTGAGCGAGTTAAAGTCCTGGTGAAATATTTGATTTGGGAAAGAAAAAAAAAAAAAGAAGATGGAAGGAGATTTCCTAGCTATTGACAGCAATCATTTCCTGATTGCACCCACTGTTGAACCATCGAGCATCCATCTAGGCATTTCTGAAGCATCATTCATTTTATCACCTATCAGTACTAACCAAGGCGACCTTGGTGGTCCAAGCAAGGGGGGAAGGAGAGAGACTGAAGCAGACATTTAGTTTTCTTTCTGATCCAGTTCTGATAGCTCCATTCAATTCCAGGGAGTATCTGCAGTTTTGGAGCTACATGTTTGGTGTTTGGCTCTGCTGCTGAACTGGCAGCGAGACCTAAACCTGCAGTGATCATTAAGTAGTGTTTATCCCCACTTCTGTGGTGACAAGCCACTTACAATAAACCAGTTTATATTTACTTCTTGCTCTCCATCCCAACTTTAGTCCCAATGATGACTGCTGTTTATGCACTTGTGATTTGTCACACCTTTTTTATCCAAAGGTTTCCAGGCAAAGTGCAGGTGATGCCCAGTGTGCAGACTGGTGAGACATGGGAGGCAGGAAAGCTTAAACTTTCCCATTAAAGGAGTAACTCAAGCGGGTGGGGGCAAACACATCAGTTATCTCTGAAAGTCAAGTTAATCTCAGCCTGCTCCAAGTTACCAACTCCCATTGTTCCATGATTGCACAAGCAGGGAGAAGGCTGGTTAGCATTGTTCAGGGAGATGAATTGTGTGTTTCCACACCTTAAAGCCCCATTCTTTCTCTTGGATTTACCTTGGTTTTGAACTCTCTGGTTGCAAATATCTTCCTCAGAGAACGTAAAAGATTTTTCAAGTAGTGGTCTCTATAAATTACTGACGTGAATTCTTCACTGATAAAGTCTGTTTCTTTCAAGATTTAGCATGGTTATAGAATACTCAGTGGAAATACTGACACTGGACACACAGCTTGCCTGTCACACTTCCTCTGGCCTGCTCCTGTAACTACATACAGGTACAAATAGTACCATAGCATTTTTTTTTTTTAACTCTAGAAAAGCCAGTTGTTTGTGTTTGAGGGAATGAGGCTATTAAGCTCAGGCTAGATGAATTCAGCCAAATACAAGGTCTAACTTTAAGAGTTACGCTAAGTGGCCATCTCAAAAGCCTACCTAACTGCTGCCTGATGCAGAAATTCCTGAATTAATTGCTTTGGTTTGTAATGCAGGAACTGTCAAATGAGGTGGTTCTGCTTGTGCTACAGTTACTTCTGAAGCCGCTTCCTGTTAAAGACCTTGTAGGACAGACAAATACTCTGCAACAATTCCCAAAAGCCACTCTTTCTTTAATAGATAGCCTACTCCTGCTTCCTATTTATCTTGGTTTCTGGATTTATACAGAAAAGGGGGTAGAAAAAAAAATAAAGTGCCTCTTTCTTTCCATTATTTAGGGCTCCTAAAAATGCCCCAACTGAAATGTACTCTGCTCCCCGCTGCACACGCATTGCCTTTTAGAGGGTTTCTCATGGGTGGGCAACTTCCAGCATTCAGAAGGGAGAGGGAAGACTATATTAAAGACTACTGAACTCTTCCCTAGGGAATAGCAGAGTTTGTCTGCTATTTACAGAGCAGTGTAAGGAAAAAAAAATAGGTCAAATGCAAGTGCTCCTTTAAGCTTCTCAAGCTACCGGTTTTATACATGCCTTTTATATTTTGTTATGTCAAAACACTAATAATAAATTTAATAATATTTATTTTAATAAAATAATATTTATTAATAAACTAATAATATATATTAATGAATACTGTGGTATTGAGTGCCTAAACACTAATATGAATGATGACAGTGCTGTAGCTCTGAGTTGGTGAGGAATCACCATTATTTGAGAATAAGGGTGGCAAAGAGGCAAAGGTCCAAGGTCTGACACATCCCTTTACTACTTCTGCCTGGAGGGTGGGGGAGTGGGAGGGGGATCACTTCCAGCTGAACAAAGCACTGGGAGATTCTCACTGAACTTGACAACGTTGAGGTGCTCAGTTCCTCTTAAAACAACAGAAAACTCTGCCCTAGCCCAAACTGACATTTGAAAACTGGAGCACGCCTTGATTAAGGTCATAGAGTGGTAGGAACAGAACTGAAATATGCTGAGTCTTACCTCTCTGCTTTAAATACACGACAGTCTTTCTTCTTCATGTTACACTGTTAATTGCCAAACTGAATTTTTTTTGAAAAGCAGGTTCCAATTGATGTGTCCTTGGAGAAAAACTTGTGCTCACCCTGCAGAAAGCTTTAATTCCTTGGTGTATTTTAAAATAAGGTTTTAGTGCTGAGCTTCCTGACTCAGACTTAATGAAATTCAAAAGATTTTTTTTTTTTTTGACAGGTAAAAATGAATAGACTCACCAAATTAATTGTCTTTGAAGGAAAAAAAATAATCAAAGTCGCATAAATGTACATCTTCCCTCAGTTTCTAAGCCTCTATTTTTAGAAATGAAAAAGTTTCCCATTTTATTCAGCAAGCAGGTTAATGACACTTCTTGTATTTATGTAAAACTACAGACAACTGCATGAAACAGCCACATTTTATTAACTCCTTCCTCTGTACAGATCGCATACTCGACGCAGTTATTTTGAAACATAAGCCCTGCATAAAGTCAGGGCAGACCTTCAAACCGGGTCTTAATGTCATTAACATTTTTTCCTTAAGGCCATTTATGTCACTGTAACTGGATGGCACAATCTATGACCTGCATAAGGATGCAGAACCTTATTAGTGCATCTCATTAAAGGAACTAGAAACCCTACATGAAGCTGACTCACCAGGCAGATGCATCTTACTTCTAACAGGACCCTAACGAAGGGCATAAGCCTTGTAGCAAAGACTGGGTGATCCTGTAGGACAACCTGGGAATAACCAAGCTTGTAGCAAAACGCTGTGGGCTGTTGCTGACTGACTCACAAAGTTAAACCCGATGAAGCTGGTAAATTTTACCCAATAGAGTTTATGCAGATTTTGGCTCCAATCCAGCAGAGCACTTAAGCACATGCTTAATTATAAGCAAGTGACAGAGAGCAATTTAGTTAAGCACGTGTTTTAAGTGCGTTGCCGGGGTAAAGCCTTTACTTAAGAGACCCGTAGAAATGTCGGAAACCCCGAAAAGAGATGAAGTTGAGGGACGTGAGAGAGACCGAGACACGGGCAAGGCTGTCAAGGCGCTGACAGCCTGGGAGGAGAGCTATTCCGAGGAGCCCGCGGGCTGTGGTATTTGGCCTCTAGCAATTCTCCAGATTGCCTTACGGCGGGGGTCACGGAGGCCATCACGATCACGGAGATTACTGAGCAGAAACCTCATCGCAGGAATGCCGGTGTATCCGGAGGCTGCCGGAGCCCCACAGCCACCGCCTCCCTGAGCGCACCCGGTGGTCTGCGGCCTCCCGCGGCGAGCCCGCACCCCTCTGCCTCAGCAGGCCCCGGCCTCGCCCGGGAGAAGCGGGGTGCGCCGGGGCGGGGGAGCGGGGGTTACTTCAGCCTCCTGCCTGGCACCGAGCGCGGCCGTGCCGGCCCCCTCCTCCCAGAGGCCCTGCTGGGAGCGGACCCGCCGGAACCACGCCGGGAGGGCACTCCCAACCCCACCGGCAGCGCCCGGGCCTCCCCGCACACCCCGAGAGCCTTTCCCGCCCCATCTCCCTTCAGGGCCGGTACGGGGCTTCCCACGGCCGCGCCAGCCTCCTGACCCGCGCGTAACCCGGGCCGCCGGCGCCGCCCGCCTCAGCCTCGGCGGGAGGCCCGGCCCGGCTTCCCTCTTCTCCTCCTCCTCGCTTCGCCGCGCCGCTGGCCCGCCGCGCCCGGGCGCCCGCCGGTCCTCCGGGCGTGTTTCCCATGCTGCACCGCGGCGCGGCGGCGCTCTGGCCGGGCTGTCGCTGTCACCGCCAGGAGGAGGCTGAGGGAAGGCGCCGCTCGCCCCGCCGGAGCAGGAAGAAGCCGCCGCCGCCAACTTCCCCTCGGCCTCCCCTCCCCCGCCGCCACCGCCTCCCCTCCCCCGCGCCCCGCCGCCGCCCCGCCATGCCCGGGGCCGCGGCACGGGCACTCTGAGCCGCCGCCGCCGCGCCCCGGCCCGGCCCGCCTTCTCTTCGCAGCTCTGCGGCCGGTAAGTGCCGGCGGGCGGGAGCGGGAGCTGGCCGGGTCCGGCCGGGCCCGCCCGCCCGTCGCTGCCGCGGCGGGAGGTGCGCGGAGGGAGGGAGGGAGGAGAGGGTAGGGTAGGGTAGGGAAGGGAGGGGGGGCCGCTGCTCGACGCGGCCCGGCGCGGCGCGTCGCGTCCCGCCCGCATGGGCCGCGCTTGGCCCCGCCGGCGGAGAGAGGCCGGCGAGCGGGGGATGAGGAGAGAGGCGGCGGGAGCCCTCCTCCCCCGCAGCCCGCCGCGCGGGGGGGCGCCGGGAGCTCCCTTCCGCTCCCCCCGGCCGGCGGCGGGGCTTCCCCGGCGGAGCCGGCCCCCCGCGCGGCGGGCCGGGAGCCGCGGTGCCGCTACGGGGCCAAGCAGGCCTCGCCGGGAGCTGGGGATGGGGCCGGCGCTGCCAGCGGGGCCGTCTGACAGACGGACAGACAAAGAGCTGGGGGAGCCGCGGACGGACGGACAGGCAAGGGTGTCCCCCCCCGGCCCCGTCCTCCCGGACGGCCGTATCCTCCCGCTGCCCGCGTCTCTATTGTTCCCGGTGTAAGATACGTGAAGCGTGCCGACTTGTGAAGTCTCATTTAATTTAATGTTGGCTTTTGAATAACCTTCTCCGAGTCTCCTCTCCTCTGCTCGGAGGAAGCTCTTTGCAAGGGACCTCTCTGCAGCATCGGGAGCTGCTAACAAGTGCCAGGCTGGAAGTGGCTGGGAGGGCGGGGGGGACCCGAAGGAGTTGAGGAGAAATTAGTTGGGCTTTAAACACTTCCAGCCTTCATCGTCTTTCCTCCCCAAATTCCTGCCAAGCTTCAGCTGGGATGAGTGCAGCAATGTCTGTATTAAACTGGCTCATGAAAAGGGAAGATGTTCATGCTGTAAACGTAAATCATCTCGCTGATCACTCCGATTTTGTGAGCTGTTCAGAGCAGCTCTGAGGGCTTTTGCGTGTTGGCAAAAAAGTAGGCATGTGGAACCCAGCGATCACAGCATTAGTCTTGCTTTGGAAGCCTACCTGGAGCATGGTCTCTGTCTGTACACGTGACGTTCTGGTCCAAGAAGTTTTAGATGGGAGAGAGATCTTATTTCTGATGAGCAGCATCTTTGTTGCCTGTACTAGACAAATGACAGAGGACTATGGTTTTTCTCTTGAACAGGATCTCAGTTGCTTTGCTTATTTGCTGTACTTACTCACAGATTTCAGTAAGGCTTTGCAAGCTTGCTAGGAGTATGTACCTGGGCCTGTCTTGCTCTAACATTTTGGAGTGCCTGTATCAGATTTCGTCCTTGTAAATGATACAACTTTTGCAGTCGATCTCTGTGAGTTTGGTGAAGCATGCCTTGTGAAAGAAACAGTGCTAACCTGTATACATTTTTGCAGGTGTTCTTATGCTGTACTCAAGTTGGATAAATTTATGGTCCGTTTTGAACTTAAAATGTGTCCTGCTATGTAAAAAGTTTGCATGCCTTCGGGCAGTGTTAGTTTCTCAGTGTTTCCCTTCCAGTGTTGGGGATTTGTGCATGTGTCCAGTGACAGCTGTCATCTGCAGAAGCTTTGGCTGTGCCGGGAAGCTCTGGAGCTCATGAGGCCTCTTTCCCTGTGGATCTCGTGGGATCTGCAGGCTCCAGGAGCAGGGTACAGTCAGATTCATAGCAGATGCAGGCAAACCCTGCTTTTGTTGTGGTGATTAAGGAAACCTCTACAGAATTAATTTTTCAATCGCATGATTTCCTGAAAGCAGTTGTCATGGCCCTTCTTGGTGACTATTCAGCTGAATGTACATGTGTATTCAGTTTCTTCATAGTTGTTTCTGGTTGTCTGCGTGCCCCTCTTCCACAAATATCCATGTAGTTACTCAGTGACCTCATATAACTGAATAGAGCTGCAAAGGATGAGGCTGACCTCTTCTATTTAGCTGCCATGTGCACATAGGCTTTTTCTGTCTTCGCTCCTCAGGCTAAGGCCTGAGAGAACAGATGTATAAGTAATCTATGTTCCTGTTATTGTCCTTCTTGTCCATATGTGTTTTATTTCTATTGTATTGCAAACATATTCTGTTTCTGGAAAATCCCTAGTATAGTGGATTATGAAATCAAATCACATGTAGGTAAATAACTACTTGAAGAACCACAATGGTTAAAAAAAACCTGAAGAAAAATGACACAGAATGTGGAAGGTTATATCGCAGGCTATATTTTTCACTGGAAGGAACACATACTTCTGTAATATTATTATGTAGTTTCTCAAAAGATGATTTTCCCTCTCAGTTCAGTGTGTATACAAGTTTATTGGTACTAGGATTTAAAGCTCTGTGCAGCATGTGTGTATTCTGGAGTGGGCAGGTTAGGAGTTCTTACTTCCAGCTGAGAACTTTTGTGTACTAGTGATGTTAGAGTGGAACTCCAAGAATACTAAGAATATATTGCTCTAGTGCAATGTGGTGACAGTTCATCTTAAAGAGTTTAGCTCAGCTCTAGGTAGGTTCTTTGCACCACAGGTGTGATACTGTAAATTTGCAACTTCAGGGTATCAGTTGTTAGTGTATAGTTTTACTTAAAACATGGGAAGGAGGGGTTTGTTGTATTCTAGTATTTTTGAGAAAAGCAGAATGGGATTGTTTTCTGTATCTGATGCTAGAAACTTGTGATGTTTTGTGTGACTGTGATCTTTGCAGACTTTTCCCTGGTGAGAACTGCTGTGAGGGCTGTTGTCCTGCTGCAGATATTACAAATGAAGATGTGTCTGTATGGAGGAGCTTGATAGAGTGGGTCTTAATATATGAAAGCCACTTTAATTATTTGGGATTAAGTTTGGGTTAATTTTGGCTCTAATGTAAATCATTTTTCTGTGCTAAGTAACAGAAGTTAAAGAAGCAATAGTAATGTTTGTATAAGGTCTTTGATATATAGACATGTTGTGCTGGAAAGCCTAAATGTGAAACCACAATGTCCAACTTGTCCAAACTTAACGATGGCTTTTATATTAAATGAATGGGACAAGGAAGGAAAAATAAATTCCATTGGAAAGATTTTATTACTTTGAAGACTCTTTAAGTGGATCTAACAAAGAAATAGATATCCTTTATTTAAAATTAGTACTTTTGTGCTTTCCAAGGCAGTTTAATGATAGCTGCCTTTCAAATCAGCATCATTTATGGTGTGATAGATTCAAGCCTTCAGATTGCTGTCTGATCTGTTGTTGTGGTTAAACCCATCAGGCAGATGCTCAGCCCATTCCTGAGCAGCGATCCCCTGCCCAGCCAACTTCCCCTAGTTATATACTGAGCATGATGTCATATGGTATGGAACAGCCCTTTGGGCAGTTGGGCTCAGCTGTCCTGGCTGTGTCTCTTCCAAGCATCTTGTGCATCTCCAACTTTCTTGCTAGCAGGGCACGAAAAGCTGAGGAGTCCTTGACTTTTAGTGTAAGCACTACTTAGCGACAATTAAAACATCAGTGTGTCTTATACTAAATTGAAAACACAGTACTACACCAGCTGCTAGGAAGAAAATTAACCCTACCCTCCCTGAAACCAGGACATCTGCACAACTGAGTGTTTAAAGGTGACTGAAGTTCCACAAAGTCTCCATGGATGTAAGTAGAGATGTGTGTCTGCTTTTATCAGGTTGCAGGGCTTATGTGAAGGATCAGTACTGTGATTAACTTGCACTTTAATTTGTTTGGTTTTTTTGACAGAAATACCTTAGGGAAGATAGTATTTCCTGGAGTACAGAGAGTCATTAAGTCCTCTCCTCTCCTCATACAGAAACCCTTGAACTTGTATTGAGCTTATACATTTAACTTACTCTTTTTTAAGAGCTCAGATATAGTTATTGACGGGACGTGTCAACAAACAACAGACACTGACTATAATGTGTAGCTATGCCAAGCACATACTTCTGTCTAACAAAAGGAAATCCTTTCAGGTTTTCATGAGATTTATTTTCATTTTTCACAAGTGTTGTTAGTTACTTTATTTTGGGAATTTCCACTGAAGTTAAAAACACAACTCTGTTTAGCTCATTAGTACTCTACATACGTTTTAATATACATTTTTTCATCATCTACATAGAACAGAAGATTTTGTATGTCAGCAGTAATGCTGTAAACTATGCAAATGGCATAGGTTTAACCTATTTAAATTACAAATTATCATTCAAGTTAAAATACAATAACATATGTGAGTATTCCAGTATTATAAGTGATTGAATTGTCTTCCCCTGGCTGCATTTAGAGATATTTTTCATCTGTCATTCAGATATTCAGCACATGGGATAAAATATCTGGAAAAATCCATAATATGTTCTCACACAACTTGATTATAAGTGTGTCCTAAGGGGAATTTCAGTGTCTTTTAAAAAGACTGTGGAAGGCACAATATGCAGAAGGGTTAGAATCCCCTGACAACTTCTTCCATGCCATCAGAATTTTATTTTGGGAGATAATATAGTGACCGATATTGCTTTTGCTCAGGAATAATTTTTAGTTCAGTCTTATGATATTATCAGTGCATTGATGTATTCAGGGCTATGATATCAAGAGGTAACAGTGTGAATACAGTAATATAATACATGTATTACTAATATATATTACATTGTGATTTCATTGTGCTTTGGAAAACAGTAAGACATTGCTCCTCAATGGGGTATGTGTGCTGGCCTGATCCTGCAATCAATAGACTCTGCTGGCATGTTAGTATTACAGTCTCTGCATCTTGTCACAGTTTGTGCAGAAAACTTTAGGGCAGTAGTGTCTAATTCTTCCCTTATGACTAGGATGACATTTTTATAAGCACAGAATTAAACAGTCTGATGATAAGATGAAATCTGTGTGGGAAGAAGTTCCAACCTGCAAACAGCAGGGTATAATTTATGAACAGCCTATCAAATATAAACTGTCTAGATCTCTTGCACTAGGAAAAAAATAACCCTAAACCAAACTAAAAATCAAAGTGCCTGCAAACCAAAATAATTTCTTGATTTAGCATGTGATATCACTAATGCATAAAGCGGATGTGATATCTGTGTGAGCCTCAGATAGGAGGCTGATAAGCTGCCTGCTCTGGAGTTGTTTTAAAGAGCAGCTATGTTAGTTAGAAAGATGTCCATTCATAAATTTTTTGACAAGTATCTTAATGTTTTTGTAATAATTTGTAATAATTTCCCATAAAGTCTGTATTAACTTTTACAACTTATGTACACCAAAATGGATACGAAAGACATCATTAAAAGGCTTTACAGTGCCATCGTGATCAGGTTGTGTTACCTTAGTGCAAGAGGTGAAGTGAGAAATACTGATGCTGGGCAGATTTAACATTGGTCACTGGCAGTGCTTAAGAAAGGGGAGGCACATGTCTTTGTACACCCTCTGAATTTTAACTGCTACATGATTGCCCTGAGAATTTGTCAGATTTCTTTTTTTCCATTGTTACGATTAGATTTGAAACTAAGTAGTGATATGCTCCTAAAAGGTATATGTGTGTGTGTGTGTGTGTGTATGTATGTATATATAAAGAACTTCTAGCAGGTATTTATGATGATCTCTATCCTAAAGCTTGAGTCATCAGGTATGAGAAATGTTCAGTATAAAGTGAAGTTTATTTTGCCAAACAGTAAGTAGCGTGTTATGCAGGTTAGCTGCCTGGGATGTAGTTGTGTTTTGTGGTTTGTAGCTTACTGGGAAAGGGCAAAGCAAGTAAGCAACTTAAAAAGTCACTGCCTTTTCTGTAGGCTTCCTTTTGTAGTGAAAACTATTCATTCTTCCTTGCAGCAAGTGAATCTGTAGTACTGCATTGCAAACAATCTTCAGTTTTGCAAAGGGAGGGGAGAGGGAGCAAAATGAGTATTAAATCCAAGAAGTGAGTACATTTCATGGGATCCATGGATGAAGTTTTAGTCTGTAAGCATTCTGACAGTCAGCATTTCCAGATGCAGTGCATGATTTCAGAGTTTTTCAAATAAGAGTACTCTAAGGAAAATTACCATCTCTGTTGCTGACCTCCTGAAGTATGATTCTCTCCTGGTTTTGACCACGTACACAGTGGTTCCCGACATAGGTCGATTGGGTTTGTGTGGCAAAGTGTTGATAGCAGGGAGGGCTACAGGGGTGGCTTCTATGAGACACTGAGAGAAACTTCCCTCACGTCCAACAGAGCCAATGCCAGCCAGCTTCAGGATGGACCTGCTGCTGGCTGAGGCTGAGCCCATCAGAGACAGTGGTAGTGCCTCTGGGATAACAGAGTTAAGAACAGGGTGAAATACCTAACAAAACCAGCACAATGGCATCTGTGACCAGAGGAGTGAGAAGACATGAGGGGAAACAACTCTGCAGACAGCCAGGTCAGTGCAGAAGGAGGGGCAGGAGGCAATCCAGGTACCGGAGCAGGGATTCCCCTGCAGCCCATGGAGAAGACCATGGTGAGGCAGGCTATTCCCCTGCAGCCCAGGGAGGATGATGGTGGAGCAGAGATTCCACCTGCAGCCCATGGAGGGCCTGATGCAGGAGCAGGTGGGTGTACCTGGAACAGGCTCCTGGCCAGACTTGCAGCTCATGGAGAGAGGAGCTTATGCTGGAGCAGGGTTGTCATCAGCCTGTGGGAAGGACTCTTTTCTGCACAAGAAGGGACTTGGTTTAGTGGGAGCTAGTAGTAATAGGTGAATGGTTGGACTGGATGATCTTCTAGGTCTTTTCCAACCTTGATAATTCTGTGATTCTGTGACTCAGTCTGGAGTAGTTGGTGGAGGGCTGTCTGCCACGGGAGGCACCCCATGCTGGAGCAGGGGAAGAGTGTGGGGAGTCCTCCCCTGAGGAGGAAAGAGTAGCAGAGATGCTGTGTGATGAGCTGGCCACAACCCCCAGTCCCTGTTCCCCTGTGCTGCTGGAGGTGAGGAGGGATTGAATTCAGGAGTGAAGTTAAGCCTGGGAAGAAGGGAGTGTTGGGGGGAGGTGTTTTAAGGTTTAGGTGTTATTTCTCCTCATCCTACTCTGATTTGACTGGTAGTAAGTTAGCTTTCCCCAGTGACAGTAATGGGTGAGTGATCTCTCCCTGTCCTTACCTCGACCCAGGAGCTCTTTGGTGTATTTTCCCTCCCCTTGTCCAGCTGAGAAGAGCAGGGATAGAGCAGTTTTGGGGGCACCTGGCCTCCAGCCTGGGTGAACCCACCACAAGGTCACTGTTACATGTGAGTCTGTCAGATGGAATATATGTGAGAAAGATGACAGTTGTCAGGCTTTTCAGTCAGGTTGTTTATTATGGCACTGAGTGTTTCTGGATACAACAGTAACTATATAAATAAATTTAAAAAATCTTTTCAATTTGTATCCTTAAAGTTCCTTATAACAAAGACGTTTTTCATGAGAGATTGGTTAACTTTCCTCAACTCCCTTTTTGATACACTAATCTTACACTTCTTCCCTTGAAGAAGATTTTTGTAATGACCAGAGTAGATCAACTACAGAGGAAGGTGGTCAGCCCTCAGGGTACCAAGGTGTGATGCAGTTGTTTTCAACCACAGTTACTTGCAGATTATCTAGAAGTGTCTGTGAAATAGCAATTTGCAACTAATGTTTTGACCTTACAGGTTTTTTTTGGGTAAACTCTAGTGTGAAGGTGCCCTGTGTGAATATTGCTTTAACAATATCAAACAAAAATGAATCATTCATATGGGAGAAAGACTGCTGTCATCCCTTGAGGAGGAAAGCTTTATTAGGCTGCTGTTCTCAGGAGCTTCCTCTGTCACTGATGAACCTGGCAGTTATACTCTCTGATGAACTTTCATCTGAGTCTGCAAAAAGTTTTGTGATTGTTTTCTGAGGACTGGGAAAGCTTGTATTGTTGGAGGGTGAAAGGAAGTAAGGGAAAGCTACTTGGCCTTAGTGTGGCTTTTTCCTTGTAGAGATTATGAAGTTTTTCTTTTTAAATGACTTGTAGAAAATTATTTTTATGTATTTTAAATGTATTTTTTATGATCATTTTTACTCAACGTGAAATCAAAGGGTTGGGAGGGGGAATAAAATAGTTTATAGAAAAGGAGCATGCAGAAGATGGTCATCTGGTTGTCACAGTATATAGTTTAAATATGTGGAATAGGTGGCAGTTTGTAGACAAAAGCAGTGGGCTTGTTGCCTTAATCTGACACTTAAAAGTAGATCATGCAAACCAGGTGTGTTCAGGCTTTTCTGGTGCCTGTTAAGAACCTATGCTCAGTGTTATTTACACTGTATTGGATCAAATACAAGGCAGCTTCAAGTGTGAGATTACTGTTGCTTTTTAAAGAATGGCACTGTAAAAGTACAAATTGACAGAAAACCTAATCTCTCACTTCTTTGCTTAACCTTGCAGTTTACTGTCTAGTCTGTCTTTGTATCGCCTCCAGCTTACATAACTCGTAAGGTCACAGGACAAGCATGGGGCTTTTCACAGTTGGGGTGGTGATGAGGGTATGGCTGCTTGTCCATACTGTTGCAGCTGTGTGTTAGATGCCTAAAATTTGCTGTAAAATTGGGCAAGTCTCTTTCCCATCTTTGGTTGGGCAAAAGCTCAGCAAAGCTGTCTGGGCCCTAGTGCTTGCATCTGGGGCAGCTGAAATTGTTGCCCCATTACTGTGGGGTATGGGTGTCCATTGAGGGAACCTGGATGAGTGCAGCTGCATCAGTTGGTTGAGGGCTTGAGACTCTTGGTTGGATCAAAAATAGTACCTGGACAGAGTCCATAAACACAGGACTTAGTAGGTTCTTCTTTTACCAGAATAATGTAAGAATATTTTCTTACTTTACACATTGATTTCCTGCTTGCTAAGATATATAGGTTGTATTGAACGTGTTTTGCTAAGGCTTGGCTACATCATGAAGTTATTTGATCCTGGGTTCTCAGAAATCTCAGATCTATTTGGGATGGTAGCTCTTAATTGTTGGCCTGTGAGTTAATGGCATCAAGAACCCTCAGGATTTTTGTTCCTAATAATTATAAGAGTTATTATAAACATGAATCATATCTTTTTGATCAATTTGAATTTCTGTTTCAGTGTATTCTAGCACTTAATTAGCAGGAATTAGCTGCAGGGTACCAAAGTCATTGAGGTAGAATCCAATTTCCACAATCTTTTTATTCAAGAGGGCACAATCCTGGGAAGTCTGAGTTTTATTTTTTTGATTATTTTCAATGTTAGTTAATGAGCCAGGATATCTGTGGTGTTATTGCTCTTATAAAATGACTTCTAGACATCTCATGTTTTGGCTTGCCTTGATCTGAAAATGGGCTTAAGTGCTTTAAAATTGTTTGAGAAATGAGGAGTAATCACCCTGAGGTATGTGATAAAAGTCAGTGAGATTCCTTGTTCATACTGTGCTCGGAGTATCAAGGTGAAGAGTTACCTGGAAGTTCTTGCTGAGGTTGTGGATAGTCTTCTGGAGAGGATATGCTGCAGAAGCACTTATTTGATTTTATTTTTCTGTTTGGTTTTTGGGTTTTTTTCCTTTGGAGTAAGGATCAGTCAGATTAAAAGAGGCCGATTTACAACTCTGGAATTTTATGTAAGCAGGATAGGAATAGTTCTTGGTTGATTTAATCTGACCACAAATGTTGGTTGTCAGTAGGGAGCTGGTGGATTTTGTTGCAACAATATGGGAAAAAATATCTTAACTGTAAAGAAGTGTACTCTTAAAAAACCTTCTTTGTTGTCTTGGCAAATTTACATGGTCTGTAACATGCTTGTATTCTAAGAGAGGTTTTTGAGAAAGTGACCTAGTTGCCCACTTCCATGAATTTAGAGTTTGTTCTGCTCCTCCTCCCTCTGGCTGATTTCATACTGTCTTTAAATACTAATGTGTCTGTTTGCATGGTGACTTTTCTGCTGCTTCTTGATGAAGATGCTTGATACTGTTGTGGTGCTGTTGTAGCAGAGTGCTGGTTAAGGGACAACAGTCCCTGATTCTGCTGGTGAAAATCACTCCTTGGTGCTCAGCAAAGAACTGGTTGAATACTTTGAAAAACAAGGATTGATTTGAATTTTTTATCATCGTGCATTAAAGGAAAGAAAGAGCCACCACCAGAACATGCTGTCTGACATGCTGTTTCTAAGGCTATCTAAATAATTTTGTCATTTTTCTGTCTTTATATTCTTATGCAGCTGTCATTCCTGAAGGGTTTAAACACCTGATGGAAATGTCTTGCATATTATGATTAGTAACTGTCACCTGTGATTCTTTTTCTTATGTGATTATTATATGGGTTTATTTTTTCCATCAACTGTGTTGTGTGTGTGTGTGGCCTTGTGTTTATGTTAGCAAAGTGAGGTTGATATTTATGTGCTTGAAGTAGTTTATTTTTCTGTTTCATGTTTAGTTTTGTAACTTTCAGTTGCTGGGTGTATTGGTCTTGTGGAATAGGCCCCTGAAAGGCCTCGTTTTTCTTGTAGGTAGGGTAGACCTGTGGTGTGTTTGAGGAGTGAAGCAGTCAACAAAGGTCTATGTCTTTGAGCTTTAGGATGTGCTCTTTCAGATCTTCCAGCCCAAACCACTGGTGGCTTTGAAAGGTGGCCACTGAAGGTAACACTGTAGTGCTTGAAAAACAATATAGAAAACATAGGATTTGCTTGGTCTTCCTGCAGTTGAATCCTTTACTAAAGGATTCTTTCTATCATGTTTTGGACAAATTGGATTTTTTGAGGTTACTGTTCCATGTGTCAGTGAAGGATACATTTGCAACACAGCTGAAATGCAATAAACACACATTAAAATGAAGTTATGCTGTGATGTAACACTGCCTTCTCAGTAGGTTTCTGTTCCTGGGAAGGAAAACGCTCCTTGCTAGTACCACCATATGAAAAGTTAGTCTACAGAGAGCCAAGGGTATTTCTAAGAATGTGTTTTTAGATGTTACACAGAATGTAATCTTGCCTTGAGTAAGTTTGCCTTAATGAAATTAGGGGGGGTAAAAAGTGTACCTGGCACATGCCATAGTCTGAAAATTGAAATTGCAACTTAAGGGAATGGTTCCTGAATTCTAAAACACTTGCAGTGCCCTGACAGCCCGAGAGCCCGTGTTGAAATCCTGCTTTAAAATGCTGAAGTAAGATCACAGAATCACAGAATCACAGAATTGTAGGGGTTGGAAGGGACCTCGAGAGATCATCGGGTCCAACCCCCCTGCCAAAGCAGGCTCCCTAGCTCATATTGCTCAGATAGGCGTCCAGGCGGGTCTTGAATATCTCCAGTGAAGGAGACTCCACCACCCCCCTGGGCAGCCTATTCCAGTGCTCAGTCACCCTCACTGTGAAAAAGTTCTTCCCCATGTTGGTGCGGAACTTCCTATGCTCCAACTTGCAGCCATTGCCCCTTGTCCTATCCCCACAGACCACTGAAAAGGGGCTGGCCGATTCCCCCTGCATCCCCTGCTTCAGATAATTATAAACTTTGATTAGGTCCCCCCTTAGTCTTCTCTTCTCAAGGCTGAACAGTCCCAGCTTACTCAGCCTTTCCTCATAGGGGAGATGCTCTAGGCCCTTAATCATCTTCGTAGCCCTTCTTTGGACTCTTTCCAGGAGATCCCTGTCCTTTTTATACCAAGGAGCCCAGAACTGGACACAATACTCCAGGTGGGGCCTGACCAGGGCAGAGTAGAGAGGGAGGATCACCTCCTTTGATCTGCTGGCTACACTCCTCCTGATGCATCCCAGGATCCCATTGGCTCTCTTGGCCACCGAGGCACACTGCTGGCTCATGGCCAACCTGTCATCTACCAGGACCCCCAGGTCCTTCTCCACTGAGCTCTTCTCCAGCAGGTCATCCCCCAGCCTGTACTGATACAAACAGTTGTTCCTTCCCAGGTGCAAGACTTTACACTTGCTTTTGTTGAACTTCATCTGGTTTCTCCCTGCCCAGCTCTCCAGCCTGTCCAGGTCTCTCTGGATGGCAGCGCAGTGCTCCTGCGTGTCAGCCACTCCTCCCAGCTTTGTATCATCGGCGTACTTGCTGAGGGTGGATGTTATTCCCTCATCAAGATCGTCAATGAAGATATTAAACAGGACTGGACCCAACACTGAGCCCTGGGGAACACCGCTGGTAACAGGCCTCCAGTCAGATTCTACTCCACGAATCACAACCCTCTGGGTTCGGTCCGACAGCCAATTCTCAACCCACCTCACTGTCCACTCATCTATCCCATGCTTTCTCAGCTTTGCTATCAGGATGTCATGGGAGACAGTATCAAAGGCCTTGCTGAAGTCAAGGTAGATGACATCCACTGCTCTCCCTCCATCTACCCAGCCTGTCATGAGATCGTAGAAGGCTATGAGGTTGGTCGAGCACGATTTCCCCTTAGTGAATCCATGCTGACTACTCCTCATGACCTTCTTCTCTTCCAATTGCTTGGAGATGGCATCCAGAACAAGCTGTTCCATTACCTTTCCAGGGGCAGAGGTGAGGCTGACTGGCCTATAGTTACTAGGTTCCTCCTTCTTGCCCTTTTTAAAGACTGGAGTGACATTGGCTATCCTCCAGTCTTCAGGCACTTCTCCTGTCCTCCAAGACCTGTCGAAGATGATAGAGAGCAGCTCAGCAATCACCTCCGCCAGCTCCCTCAGCACACGTGGATGTAACCCATCTGGGCCCATGGATTTGTGTGCATTAATCCCTTTGAGCCGCTCCTGGACCTCCCCTACTTGAACCAGAGGGAAATTCTTCATTTCCCAATCAGTCCTACTCTCATCCAGTGTCTGTGGGTCCCGGGGGGCCTTTGAAGTGAAGACCGAAGCAAAGGCGGCATTCAATATCTCCACTTTCTCAGCATCCCCCGTAACCAGGACACCCTCCTTATTCAGCAAGGGACCTACATTATCCCTGGACATCCTCTTACTGTTCACGTGTCTAAAAAACCCCTTTTTATTATCCTTTATGTCCCTTGCCAGCTTAATTTCCAAGAGGGCTTTAGCCTTCCTAGTTGCATCCCTACAGGCCCTGACCACATTCCTGTATTCTTCCCAGGTGCTCAGACCCTTTTTCCACGATTCATAGATCTTCTGCTTCTCTTTGAGTTTGCTCAATAGCTCCCTGTTCATCCATGCAGGTCTTCTGCCTCTCTTTCCCCATTTCCTCCTCAAAGGGATGCATCGTTCCTGTGCTTGGAAGAAGTGCTGTTTGAATGCTAGCCAGCTCTCGCAGGCTCCCATTCCTTCAAACAGCGTAGCCCACGGGATAGCCCCCATTAAGTGGCGGAGGAGATCAAAGTTAGCTCTACCAAAATTCAGGGTAGCTATCCTACTTTTTGGCTTGCTTCTTCCACCCAGGATCATGAACTGAACCATTTCATGGTCGCTTTGCCCTAAGCTGCCCCCGACCTTCACTTCCCTAACAAGTCCATCCTTGTTAGTGAAAACAAGGTCCAGCAGCCGCCCTCCCCTTGTGGGCTCCTGCACCATCTGTAGCAGGAAATTGTCTTCAACACACTGCAGAAATTGTCTGGACTGCATACGACTGGCCGTATTGCTTGCCCAGCAAATATCTGGGTAGTTGAAGTCCCCCATAAGGATCAGTGCCCGGGAACTTGAGGCTACTTCTAACTGTTTATGGAATGCGTTATCTACCTGCTCCTCTTGATCAGGGGGCCTATAGCACACTCCCACAACAATGTCCCCCATACCGGTTTGCCCCTTGATTTTAACCCACAAACACTCGACAGAAGGTTCATCCTTCCCCAGGTGGAGCTCAACACATTCTAGGTGCTCTCTCACATAAAGAGCAACTCCTCCACCTCGCTTCCCTAGCCTGTCTTTCCTAAAAAGCACATAGCCATCCATGACAGTGTGCCAGTCGTCCAGGTTGTCCCACCACGTCTCTGTGATTGCGATGAGATCATGGCCCTGCGACCGCACAAAGATCTCTAGTTCTTCTTGTTTGTTCCCCATGCTACGTGCATTTGTGTAAAGACAGTTCAGTGGTGAAGCAGATGTAGGTATCCTCAACGGCCCACAGCGAGATTTCTGACAGGGGACTGGCAAAAGTGGCTCCACGGAGGAGTACTCAGGGCAGTCCACAGAATTTTCCCTACTCTCACGTGGAAAAACGTCCCCAAGTCCACGACTGTGCTGTTGGTATTTACCTCTTCCCACCATCAACTCCCGTTGTGTCTCCCGAAGCCTAACCCTGGCAGCCGCCTTAATATCCCCTTCCCCCTTCCTAACTAGTTTAAAGCACGATCGATGAGCCCTGCTATCTCCTGGGCGAGGATCCGCTTTCCTTTATAGGACAGGTGAGCCCCATTAGCAGTACTCATGCCAGGAGCAGAGTACACCATCCCTTGGTTAAAGAATCCAAAGTTCTTGCGCCGGCACCAGCCTTTTAACCACACATTCAACTCGTGGGTTATCCTGTCCTGCTCTGAGCCCCTCCTCCCACAAGTGGGGATAGAGCAGAATATTATTTGGGCTCCCCCCCCCTCAACAGAGCGCCCCAGGTCCCGGAATTCCCTTTTGACAGCTTGCAGGCTACACTTTGTGATTGCGTCCCTGCCTGCTTGAACTATCAGTAAGGGATAATAGTCAGTGGATCTTACCAGGCCTGGTAGCCTTCTGGTAATATCCCTGACCCGGGCTCCAGGGAGGCAACACACCTCCCTGCGTGTAGGGTCTGGCCTACATATAGGCCCTTCTGTCCCTCTGAGAAGGGAATCTCCTACTACGACTACCTTCCTCTCTTGCCTAACAGAGGCAGTCTCAAGGCGTGCAGATGACCGCCTCACTCTAGGCCTCCGCTTTCTCTGAGGCAGAGGGGCTCCGTTCATCTCCTCAGGTACCTCCTCCTCAACTGTCAGGGCCCCAAACCTGTTGCTCAGGGACACCTGAGGGGGTGGGGTAGGTAGGCAGGGGGAGTGCCTACGACGCCGAGTCGGGACTGTCTTCCAGGCCTCCTCGGGGTTTGGGTCACTCCCATTAACCTGGCACGGGCAGTGAGGGGGGACCGTCTTCAGGTGTGAGGTGTCATCCCGACTGTCTTCCTTTTGGGACGCCAGGGAGCTACTCCACCAGTCAATCTCTCGCTCGCAGTCCCTGATCACCCGCAGTCTTTCAACCTCTTCCTTTAGTTGTACCACCAAAGCAAGCAGGTCATCGACCTGCTCACACCTCAGACAGGCTAGGTGTTTGCCTCTTATCCCAGGCAACTGCAGGCTCTGGCATTCCCTGCAGCCTGAGACCTGGACCGCAGCATCCCTAGGCAGGCCCTCCATCGGGGTTGCCCGAGATTTGCAGGGGGAACCTCTGCGCCTGGTGGAGACCATGGTTAGCTGAGCACACAGCAGACAGGGAACCCTCAGCTCGCCCTTTTGTACTCTGCGAGCCGGTCCTCTGAGTATACCCCCTCAGCAAACTAGGAGGGGAGGCTTGCTCGGCCTGCTTGCTCTGCCTGCGCGAACTGCCTCGCTAACTGCGATCTACAAACCTTTCCAGTGCTCAGTATGGTCAGTATCCATTATCTGTGTCCTTCTCACCTATGGTTTAGATTACTGTTGCTATTTTCCTGAAAGTTTTCATTATGCTGTCCTGTGTGTGTATGAGGGATATCTTCTGGAGTCTCTGAGACTGCTTTTGCTGCAAACTTCACATCTTTTTGATCAAAACCTTCTTGATTATACTTCTGTTGGCTTATTGTCCAGTTTTATTTAGTGTACGTGGATGTATTAAGTAACTGGCTTGTTTGTGGTTTTTTTCCGCAATTACTATTTTTCTTTAAAAATACACAGGTACAGGGCCTGCTAGAAATCAGTGAAGCTGAGCATGAAAAGCAGGGTCTTGTAAGAACAGTTTTAGGTGTAAGTCAAACACACAGTCATTAAAATTGCAGCACTGAGCTTTCCCCATGCCACTCTAATTTTGCCATCCTAACTGTATGTATGTACATCACTGTATTACCATACATTGTACCTTAACACTGTGTTGTGTCTTCATGCATCAGGAAAGACTACTATTCCCCACCCCAGAAGCCCTTACCTCTTTGACCATACAGGATACATGCTGCTCACCAAACAAGCAGCTGCTCTGCAATTTGCTTGCTTCCCCTTGCATAACGGGTGTTCTCTTGCTGTGCTCTGTTTCATTCCGCTCTGAAGGTGGGATGAATATATTTCTTTGTGAAATTTCTGTAATGGTTATCAGGAGGTTTGTGAGGCTCTTGCAGATAGTTCCTACTGCTCTCTTCACACCCTACTGCTCTCCTCACACCTAAATCCTAGGTGGGTCGTTGCCCCTGTTTTCACGACAAGGAAATGGAAATACGGGGCGGGGAGTGATTTACCAAGAGGACAATTTGTTCAACAGCAGTGGCTGAGCTGAGGAAAGGTGGCAAATCTCTTAGCAGTTCTGTTACAACATCATGGTGGTAACCAGGGTTTCTTCAGCCCTACTGCTGTGCTTACCTTTTCTTGATGACAGCCCCCATCTGCATGCACCCATTCCTCTAGTGATTCTCCATTGAAGTGGCAGCTCTGTGTTAGTTGGAAACCTGCTGGCTGTGCTTTCTGATCAGCAGTAAGGTCCCAGGAGAGGCCAGGCCCCTCTTGCCCATCTTCTCTGAGTTGTTACCTAAGTAATTGATGTGGGCTTATCTTCATCTTTCATGTGCCACCTTGTCCTCTCAGGAGTGGCGCTGGCCACAGGAACAAGAGCACTGTAAACTGATTAGTTCACCCTTGAGACCTACATTGAACCTTGCTTATTCTTGCAAGTATTTTACTATGCCTCAGGGAAAGGAGATGGACATTTCTTATTTTATGGCTGGAGAATTGATGCCTGGAACTAAGATGAAAATTTGTGTTTGGTGTGGGTGTCCTTTGAACTCTTTTAAGTGTTTGTTGGGTTTTGTTGTTGGGGTTTTTTTTTTTCTTAAGTATAGCAATGCATTAATTTTTGTGTTTTCAGAGTATTGCTGTCATTGATTTAATTGCAGCCTTGAGTACTCAGCGTGTAGGTAAATCTGACCCAAATATGTGAGGGTAAGCACACAGAAAATTAGGAAAGTATAATTATTGATCACCTATTTTTACAAAAATGTTTGGTAGAATTACTTGTATAGACTTGTGTAAGACCTCTGTCAGGATCAAGGATAGGATCCTATTTTGCAAGATAGCTTTCCCCTGCTTAAATGGTTCCAACTTTCTTTTCCTGCTGTCAGTGTCTTGCATTTACACTTTTCAGCCCTTGCAACAAATGCAACAAAGTACCTCACTAGTGTCATCTGTTGCTGTGGAGCAGTTCCATCTAGTGTGCTGACAGAAAGAATGCTTTATAGAAAAGGGCTTATATATACATATATATACATATGAATGATACCATCTTTTAATTAAGAAAAATAAATAAATCATAGTGCTAATAAGGCAAATTGGCAACCTTAGTTGTGATAGTCTCTGAAACTTCTGTATGTTTACATGCAACTTCTTGTATTCTCCCGGGGCTTCCAGTGTGTAATGTTTCAAGGACTTTTAAGAAGCCATCTGGAAGGAAACACCAGAGATTCTGTTATACATACATACAGACCTTTGCCATTTAGGCCAGTAGAGTAACTGATAGCAACAGCAGGTTGTCATCTTCTGCAAAACAACGCCAGCATGGAGCTAGTGATGAGAAGAGATGCTTCGCAGATACTCAGAGGTAGTAGCGGAGTGGTGAGATCCAGGAATTTTTCCCAAGAAATTTAAGGGTTTATTAAAAAAAAAAAGATAAAAATCACACCTTTTAAAATCCAACATATTTTTCTTTACTATTTATTTTCAAGGTGAAATTATGTGAGATGAGCTGAGACATGCTGTGAATACTGAACAGGGAAGGGCCCACTCCTGTGCCCTGTTTTGAGCTGCTTCTGACAGACTCACTCTCTGGTAAATTGAGTCAGTGAGTTAACCTGGCAGAAAATTAATTACTGGGGAAAAAAAATTGAAGTGTTACCAGGCTCATGGGCTGCATGAACCGGTGTGTCTTTATAGGAGCATCAGAGTAGGCACAAAAGATAGGATGGATTCTCACACTTAAGAGGAAGGAGCAGGATTGTCCCTTTGAATGACAGCTGTCAGACTGAATCAGCTATGTCATATAATTGCACTGTTATTAAAACAAATGGAAAAAAAACCCCAGTTGCCACGTGATCAGAAATCTTTTTACAAGGATTCAGCTCGAGGCACACGTGATACATGAAATTTCACAAAATTTTAACCAGTTGGACTGAAGTTAGGAACTACTGAAAACACTTGGAAGACCCTGGCTCAGCTTTAGTTCTGCATAGCGCTTGCTTTCCTGCATATAAAGGTCATTAGCAGTCCCTGGAGTGAGCTCTTCCCAGTGCCAGAGTTGCACAGAAACTCTGTGTTAGTCTTTTGGGGTTAACTGTACAGTGGTAGAAGTGCCCATGTAAATTCTCAAAATTAACTATTTTCTAGTAGTTTATAATTTAGTGCCACAAAATCAGTGGGGTTTTTTTTCCAGGTAGAAGGTAACATTGCCTGTGATTTTTGGAGTACTTAAACTATGCTTGCTACACTGGCAAACACCCTGTGGATTTTGACATGTTACTGTGGCTCTGATAATGTACTATCAAAAGCTTTCCAGTAGGTACTTTTAATAGTGGTGATGACCTAATACTGATTTTAGGATAAGCAAGGTGGCAAAGATTTTCACGTGTGGATAATTTTGTGCACGATAAGTAGATTTTCTGTGAATAATCCTGTTGATTGTAATAGGACTATTCACAGCTCGGTATGAGTGTTCATCTTTGTGGGATCAGGCCCTGTACTGGCATGTGTTCTGCAACACAGAGCAGTTAGAAGTAACTGTGCAACAAGTCTTAAGAGTGTTTGTATCATATGTTACATTTTAGCATGTGGTAATTTAATGATCTGTGAGCATTTTCACAAAGATTCCTGTTTGATTACTTTCTTTTTGCAAGTCAACACATCTTAATTCATCCTTTCAAAGGTTTGTGTGTTAATTTCAAAATCTTTTAGCTGTGACTTATTTTTTAATTAGGAAGAAGAGAGAATTTTATTTAATCTTCCTTATTTAGAACCATTAAGTAAGCTTTTTTTTTTTTTTTTAAAACTTTCCAGGCTTCTGCAGTATGTTAAAACCGAAATTTTTGGTACTGTGAAAGCTATTTGTGTTTCCTTTTGTATTGGGCTGTATCCATATTTTAATGGTGCAAATAATGATGGTCTGATAAGCTTTTAGGCAGACACTAGGAACCTGTCAAGTTCTAAATTTTTCTTTCTTCTGGAGAGGATTGCCTTGATGGCAGTTTTATTCATGGCGGTACTTAAACATGCAGCATAATTTTAAATAGCCTATTAGGCCACATTCCTAATTCTTTCTTCATTAACATTAGGAATCGCAGAAGTATTTGTGACTTTTGTACTTCCCTTAGGAATGTAGATACAGGGTTTTCCCTGGTTCTGAATTTGGTGTAGCTGGTAGGTATGTCTGTGGCAACTGTTAACTGTCCAGTTGTGTGTGTGTAACGTTGTGTTTGTGGAGCAGTTTCGCAAGGAGCTTTAATCTCATCTAACCGCTGCTGACGGAAGCGACCCTTTTCCCTCCTCCCTGCTCTTCCCTCATCCTTCTCCCGTACACCCTGCATGGTCCTACTCATCCAGAGAAAAGCTCATGGCTTTTCTGGTGGGTATGTTTTGGTGCAGCCTTCTGGTTGCACAATGCTGTGCTCAAAACAGTGAAGGCAACCAGAAGGTCTAAGTGGGGGAGAGGTGAAGGGCATTGCCCTGGTAGCCCTTGTATCAGATGGTTTCTTGCAGCAGTATCGTTTAGAGTTGGGTGGACTTTTTCTAAATAAGAAAATACATGATATGCTTTATTGGAATGGCCTTTTGGTTGGTTGTTTCCTTATCTGAATTTCATAATAGGATTATTTTCATCTTTGCTTTCTCATAAAACAATCATAGAACCATAGAATGGTTTGGTTTGGAAGGGACCTTAAAGATCATCCAGTTCCAACCTCCCACCAAAGGTAGGGGGACCCCCTCCACTAGGCCAGGCTGCCCAAAGCCCCATCCAACCTGGCCTTGAACACTGCCAGGGAGGCGTCAGCCACAGCTTCTCTGGGCAGCCTGTGCCAGCGCCTCACCACCCTCACAGTGAAGAGTTTCTTCCTACTATCTCACCTAAATCTCCTGTCCTTCAGCTTAAGGCCATTGCCCCTTGTCCTATCACTCCATGCCCTTGGAACCAGTCCCTTTCCCTCTTTCCTGTAGGCCCCTTCAGGTATCAGTCTAGTGGAGTCTCAGTTGTAGTCACCTTTTATAGGAGTTTGACTACTTAGAAAGGTTTTATTATCAGTGCCAGTAAAACTGCTCTGATTGTATAATGATTGGCTTTTTTAAATTTAGCTTAAACCTTTCAAAGTGAATTACACTAAATAGGGAAGGAGAAAAAAATCAATTCTGTACTAGAATAAGAATGTTGACCTGGGGAGTTTCGCAGATTTATATATGCTATATTCATTTAAGTATACAGTTTAGCATGAATCATTGAAGTTTGGCCATAGAGATGAGCCCAAAGAAGCAAAATATGCTTATAGGTTTCTATAGATTGCCGTTTTAAAAGTTTATTGTATATACATTTTGCAGTAGTAGCCTTTATACAGTTTTCTGTGTGGGCCCAGCATACACTCATTCTCCCAAAGGCTGCTGTGGAAGAAAGGATTTGGCCAGAATGTGCTCGGGTACATCTTCTGTAGCTTCAGGTCTTTGTTCCTTAGGGAGTTTCCTTTGTCTTACCTTAAACAAAAACACACTTTAAAAATGTGGAACTAAAATAATGTCATCAGGCTATTTCCAGTGTAAGGCTACCCTGCAGCCAGTCTCAGCTTTTGTGTGGGGAATCTAAGGTAGACGTTTTTGTCAGAATGGTATTGAGTTGGTAAATGCATGTTAGAATAGCTGTTTTGCATCCTAGCTCTTGTGTTTGGGTTGTTGAATCTTAGAAATATTACTTTCACACATAGCTATTAACACCCTTAGACCATATTTTCTATCTCAAGTCTTTGTTACAATCCTTTAGAAGAACCAAAGGTTTAACCCAGAAAAATAATTACATTTTGACAAACTTTGTTTTCCCACCTCCTGCATCCTTCCTTCATTCTATTTTGCCTTGGAAAACAGGAAGAAGTTAACACAGGAAAGAAGTGGAGTGGGATATGGAAATAGAAAGTAGCAAATCCTGCTTATTAATACTTAAAAAAATGAGCAGAAGTTTTAAATCAACAAAGACTTTTGCAGGAAATTGTTTACAAATAGCAAATATCCATCTTTAAAAAAACCAGAGCAAAACCATTAAATCAGTTCTGTTCTACAAATAGATATGAGAATATAGATTATTTTTGTACTTGTCTGTTATTATTCCTTACATGTATTTTTTTTTCATCTCATGAATGATCTTTTAAATGCTCACTACAGAAACCCAACTCGGTACTCCATGTATGACTTTGTGCTGGCTTTCGCTGGGATAGAGTTGATTTTCTTCACAGTAGCAGGTGGCTGCATTTTGGATTTGTGCTGGAAAAGGTGCTGATAACACAGGGATGTTTTTGTTACTGCTGAGCAGTGCTTACACAGAGCTGAGGCCTTTTCTGCTTCTCACCCCACCAGCACGTAGTAGGGGATGCACAAGGAGTTGGGAGGGGACACAGCCAGACAGCTGACCCCAACTGACCAAAGGGTTATTCCGTGCCATATGATGTCATGCTCCATATATGACTGGGAAGGGGAAGCTGACTGATGGGCAGATTCATTGCTTGGAAACAGACTGGGCCTCGTTTGTTTTGGTTTTCCCTCGCAAATGCGTTTGTGCATCACTTGGCTTTCTTTTCTATGTAATAAATTGCTGTGGTTCTCTCCCTTTGTTATCCTGTTAACCTGTCTTTGTCTCAGCTCAATGAGGTTTTCTTCCCATTGTCCTCCCTATCCCACTGAGGGACAGAAGTGGCTGTGTGGTGCTTAGTTACCAGCTGGGGTTAAACCATGGCAGAATTCTATTTTTATAGTGGACCCAATTAGTATCTCTGGGTACTTGCTTATTTACTGGCTTAAGAAAAGAAGGGAGAAGACAGAATAACACCTATCTACCATCAGTCAAAGTGGAGGAGCTGGACCATGAGCTGTACTCTGGTAGCTAACAAGCTTCTCCACGTTCCTTCAGGGTCTCTGTTCAGCTTTTCTTCATAGCAACCACCACCCCAGCAGACTTTTAAAGATCCATTAATCTTTTCTTTTGATTGTGTTTTTATTTTTTACTTTGAATTGGAAAGGTCATCGCACTTTTCATTTAGGTTTGGTTTTTTGAGGTTTTTTGTTTAAATAGCTGTTCCTTTATTCAGAATATTGTCTTTACTGCTTAGGTCTCCAACTTACTGCAGCAGTTAGCTTTGGAAAAACTGATGTCAGGGTTACTGAAATGGATGGTTCTGAAGTACTGCCGTAGGGTTTGGTGTAACAGCACTTTTTGAAATGAAGCAACATGGTTCAGTGGCTGTGGACGTTCTGCGTGCAACTGAGGAGCAGTGTGTGCACAGAGGCAGTGCTGGGATGATCTGGGAGACCTTTTCTGTGACATTCCTCCCCCAAAATGCGTGCATGCCTGTAGATGTCTCTTGTGAAATGCTTTGCCTAGAGTAAAGGTTTGAAGAACATCCACCAAGCAGAATGGGACATTTAAAGATTTTGTTGACAGCTTTTTCTCCTCTCAGTGCACAGAGAGATTATATTTTCAAAGAAGAATCATATGATTATTTGGAAGCTTAATAAAAGTTCTGAAATTCAGTGGAAAACATCTCAGCAATAAGGACAACAGTGTTTTATGCCAAGAAATGTGCTCTTGTGCGTTAGTATGTGGTTTGTATTATTGTAGCTTCCCTCAAGATAATCTCAAAATAAGTTGCTCTTCATTTCACAGATGCACGCTGCATTTAAAATATTTATTTAATCTTTGCAGGCTTGGTAAAAGGAGCTTGTTTGAATGCTTTTAACTTACTTTATCACACTGTCATTCTTCCAAGAACAGTTCTTCTCATCTTCAGTTTAAATGATAGATTTCCTTTTATGCTAGCCAAAAGGTGTCAGTTGACAAATTACACGTTTTATGGAATTGATTGCAATGGGGTTACTTGTTGCTTGGATTAATACCTTATTTTTGTTTGTGGATCTTCATTTTAAAACAGTGCCTGCCTGTAGTGTAACTTACATTAGGTTTCATCACTTCGAATATGCAGCCTAACACTCTGAGTTCTCATTATTTTTCTATGAAAAGCCAGATGTTTGAAAGCCTGATTGAATAAGCATTGCGTGCACTGTACCAGCTTCTGATATGAGTCAAGATCATGACTGGAAAACAACTTGAGTGCTTTCGGTTGCATGACTCGGCTCAGCCTACTAGTCAGGGTGTGAAAGACAAAGTTTCCATATCCTTGCCTACTGAGAGAGCAAACGAGACCAGTAAATACCAGTACGCTGCCAGCTTCTCTTCTGGGCAGCTGCTGGATCTTACCAGCTGTCCTAAGAGTCTGCATGTCACGAGTCTTCCCGCCTCTGTTGATGAGAGTAGCAGGCTCTTCTGCACTCTTACACACTCGGTCTCTCTGTTTGCATTTCCCTGCCTACCTTCTGGCCAGGAAATAACGTTAAATCCAGGATTTCCGGAATTCATACCTCATTTCAGAGTGATACAGCAGTATCCCCATGCGGAACAGCCTTCCCTGCTGTTTTCCTCAGTGGCTTGAGCAGACAGATTAGGGCCACCGCGTTCTCACACTTGATGCTGTTTGTTCTCCCTTGAATGTATTTCAGCATCCTGAGCTCTTGTATTCTCGTACCTGTCCATGTCATTCCTCTCCAGAATCTGCAGCAAGCATATGCTGTCACATTCCTGTAGTGTGCAATAAAAGCATGGTGAATGGCAATCTGTGTAAGATGTGCCCTGAGTGCAGGTTAATTTGGGATAAAGTCTGAAATTAATAAATATATCTGCTTGTTTTCCTGGCAGCCTGTCTTTCAAGCTATGTATTTAAAATGCCCTACCTAAGAAACCAGTCTCAATGTTAGATCTTTTGCACCATCTTTCATCAAATAATGGGTCTGTGTGAGAAAGCTTCATAAGAATTTCAGTTCCTTCTCACATTTCTTACTTGGTGCAGGATAATCCACACTAATGAAATGATAAATTCATCCCCATTTTCTTCTTTTAGGAGTGCTAAGGCCAGTTACAAGATCTCTCTGGGACATCAGCATTGGTAGAAAAAATACAGCCTCAGCGCTGTGCCCAGCTTGCTTTTTGTTTGTTTGGTTTTGTTATTGCTGAGAAACTATCAGTATGGTTTCCCAGTTACCTCCAAAAAGTACTTTGTGGATTATAGAATGTCTGCAGGTGGCCGTGTGGCACACCAGACGTGCGCTTTCCCTTGAAGACTTGTGAAATCTTATTCTCTTGCTATAAAGTGGATTAACTTGGAAGTAAACTTGTCACCTTGCGCTACCTGAGCTCGCTTAAGGCATTAAGGAATTGTTGTCTGTGTCTGAAGACAGGTGCTGTGAAAATCAAGAGTAACATTGCAAACTTCTTTACGTTAGAATTGCAGAAGAACAAAAAAGGACAAATCGCAAGTATAAATGTTCTGCCCAGAGATTTTTCCCCATGTTCTCCTCCTGTCACAGACTTTCTTTGGTCCCTAGAATGTGCTTTTTATGTAGGAAGGAAGAATATTAAAAGTTTTGATGACATTGTCATATATAAACAGATTTAGCTTAGTGACTCTTTCCTCTTGACTTCCAGCAGAGGAAGCCTTACTGGAAAAAAAAAAAATCTAATTGACTGCAAAGCTTCTTTCTTTGGCATACCCTCTTAAATGTTTGAAACTCAGAGAAGTCAGACCTTCCTCTCTGTCAGCCTTTCTACCATATATTCAGAAATGCAGAACCTCTCATGATAGAGAATAGGGATAAATGTTCTTTCGCTTTCGAGTGATATGATGAGTTGTAAACTTCTGGAAGGTGTTAATGAGCTCTTTTTTCTTTTTGTTTTTCTTTTTTTTTTTTTGGTGGGTTTTGTGGTGGGTTAGTTTATTTATTAAAGGAATTGAGTGAAGGGCAGAAGGTTAAGAATTAGTAGTATTTGAAACAAAGTCTAATTGAGCAAAAGTTTGAGATCTTTTTCAGCTGTTTCTGCTGGTGGCTTTCATTCCTACCAAGCACTCTAGCATCTCACCTGAAAAAATAAAACACTGTTTATTTTGTAATCTCAGTGTAGTTTGGTATAAACAAATCTTCACAGTGTTTACAGTACATTGAGAACTGTCAGAAGATTCTCCTGGTGAAGAAAATGATTGGGAAAGTGATCAAACAGATCACTGAAATTTAAACATTTCATGTACATTTGTTTGATCCAGTGTTTTGGCATGTTGGCAGGGGGTTGTGGTGGTGCAGTTCTGTAGGGTGATGGTGGCCCTGCCAGTTCTAGGCAGAGAGACTTGATTTCTTTGGTTATGAGTTGTCATCTAGAGCTGCAGATAAGAGGCATAGCCTCTGACTTAAAACTTGAATGGAGATGGAACCTGTCACCATGCTGCACTCTGAGGGGGACAGAATTATCTTACCACTAGCAATATACCAACATCCCATTTATATTGTAATTCTGGGTGCATCAAAATCAAAGGTGATGATGCTGTCAAAGTACTCCCCAGGGTACCCATCTTGGGCTCTGGCTAGGCCTGCTGTGTGTTGTCCAGCTCTGTTCCGATCCCCGTGTCTGCTATAGCCTTTATATACCCTTTGTCCTCCAGCTCTGGGAAGATAGAGATGGAGAAAGGATGCCTGCCTGCCTGTGTGTCTGAAGGAGTAGATCAGAACACTGGGGAATGGGTAGGGATTGTGGGTCTGGGGAATGGGGTGGAGGAGGCTGACTCCTGTGACTGGGTATCCAGTATGCCAAGGAGGAATCCTAGAGCTATCTTGCATATAGAATAAGTTGAATAAGAAGACGGTGTCACTTCCACCTGTGTTACAAATACAATAATACTGTGACATTTGTTGGAATACTATGATTTTATATCTGTCTGTGTACCATCAGTCAATGTAATGATATTGCTCTGCATCACCAGGATTCATGTTTCCTGAGTAATGTTCCTGCTTAGTGGGTGTGAAAGTGAATGCATTTTTTATAAACAGATTTGACCTCTTTGTACTCTTTATTTGGCATATCCCTTTAGCCAGAAAGTTGTGTTTTCATAGAATCCTAACCTGTTTTGGGTGGCAAGGGACCTTTTAAAAGCCATCTAGTCCCACCCCCTGCAGTGAGCAGGGACATCTTCAACTAGATCAGATTGTTCAGAGCCCTGTCCAACCTGACCTTGAATGTTTCCAGGGATGGGACATCTGTCACCTCTCTGGGTAACCTGGTCCAGTGTTTCACCAACCTCATCATAAAAGAATGTCTTCCTTATATCTATTCTAAATCTACTTTATTTTACTTAAAACCATTACCCTTTGTCCTATTGCTACAAGCCCTCCTAAAAAGTTTGTCCCCATCTTCCCTTTAAGCCTGGTTTGGGTACTGGAAGGCTGTAGTAAGTTCTCCCTGGAGCCTTCTCTTCTCCAGGCTGAACAGCCCCAACTCTCAGCCTTTCTTCATTCCTCTATCTTCTGGCCACACTTATTTTCATGCAGCCCAGTTTTCTCTCACACGTGGATGTTAAGATGTTCCAGCATCTACAGATGCCCTGGGGTAGCATCAGTGAAAGGGCGCTTAAAGGACAGGGAAGGAGGGAGAACAGGACCAATATGAAAGAGGCATTTGTAAAAGACAGTCAAAATGGAAAAAGAGGACAGAGTAAAAAGGGCACACAGCAAAACCCCAGTTTTCTAAGGAATGAGAAGGAGGAATGAACTATCATTTAATTACCAGAATTTTGCGGGTAATTAGAAGGCACTTTGGTTTGAAACTTTTTTTATTTGAAAATGTTCAATTGTGTACACGTGCATGTGTGTGAAAGGAGAAGCATTTAATGTAGAACCAAGCTATCCAGCTTTTTGGAGGTCAGTTTGAGGAGTGCATGTGTGTGTTTGCTGAGTGCTGACTGAGTTTTATAAAATGTTTAAGTAAAAAAAAAATGTTAAGCGAGAGCACCAATTGTAGATGTTTATTATCAAAACTTTCTTTGTAGGTTATTGCACTTAAGAATGAACATTGAAGACAAGCTGGGAGGATTATTTCTTAAATGTGGTGGCATAGACCAGATGCAGTCATCCAGGGCTATGGTAGGGATGGGTGCAGTATCTGACCAGTCTGGAGTATCGGGAGACCGGCAAGAGGCAGTGCTTCAAGATCGGACTATGGCGCACCAAGAAATTCTTGCAGCAGACGAAGTGTTACAGGAAAGTGAACTTCGACAGCAGGAGATGATTTCACATGATGAACTCATGGTCCATGAGGAGACGGTAAAAAATGATGATGACATGGATACGCAAGATAGACTTCCTCAAGGGCTGCAGTATGCTGTTAATGTCCCTGTAAGCAATTTCTTTGTGAAATATTGGAGAAATTACTAGGAAGCTTGAGCTGGTAGTCTAATCCTACTCTGGCAAGAATCTAGTAATTGCTTGTTTGGATTTTGATTATCAAAATATTTATGAATGGTTGCTATTTATGAAAATGTCACTTGCCTCTGGCTGTGGATAAATTTTGCCAATTAAGTATAATCTTTAAGTATCTGTTTTATAAATATTTTATAAGCAGGCTGTTACCATAGAATTAATGCGTTAAAATGTGCTCTTTTAAATATATTTAATGTTCAAGGGTAACTACAAACCAGAATAAATAGCGTTATTAAAAGGTGCATACTGTTTATGCTGTTCATAGTACTATTTAGTTTCTTTTGCTATAGGAAGCATCTTGTATGTTTTCAGAGTATGTGGACGCTTAGCAATTGCATTCACACTGCAGGTTGGACTGTGACACTTCATACATGACCATAAATATGCCCCTCCTCAGAATCTCATAGAAGGTGTCCCTCAGCTTTCCCAGAGAGAATATAGATGACTTCCTTTTTGAAAACAGAGCATCTGTCTGTAACGCAGCACATCACCACTGTTACCCTTCCAACATAAAGGATGATTACCAGGACTTTAAAAGTAGATAGCCTTATATACAAAGAATAATCCTTAGAAAGGCAGCATTGTTAAAACACTACTCTGTTAGCTGTAGATCAGATGATTCAGGAGTTAGAAAAATGTAAGAGTATCATGGTCTATTAAAGTTTACATTAGATTATTTTTTGGAGAAAAACTTCAGGAGCACTATTCTTGTTTTCTTAAAAAATACTTCTGTCTTAACTATATAATAAATATTCCGTTAAATCTTGCATTGTCAGCACACGGACTAAAGTAAAATAGGTGTGAAAAACTGAATGGTTTTACAGATGGAAGTGATTTTAATACAACAACTGATCTCAAAATCACCACAGGTCAGAAGGAAAAAAGACTTTGGGAGATGAATCAAAGGATACATCAAAATGTCACTGTAGAAATTAACTATGCCCTTTTTATTTGAGAAACTTATTATTCCTTTCACTTAAATTTCTGAAAGAATGAAGCCACAAGATAATTCCCTTAGAAAAAGGTTTTCTGTTTCAGCAGTTTGTCATCTTCTAAAATTGAAAAATTGCTTTTCTGTAGTGAGAACCTTACCTGAAACTGGCACTTGGTATCTTAACAGATCAGTGTAAAGCAAGAAATTACCTTTACTGATGCATCTGAACAACAGAAACGAGACAAAAAACAAATACGAGAGCCAGTAGATTTGCAGAAAAAGAAGAAAAGAAAACAGCGTTCACCAGCAAAAGTAAGACATTGATTTGGCAAAACCAGGATTAAAAGAACCTGAAGATTTGGTTGACTATGACTAATTTCATTAGCATTTGAAGTAGTTAGGCTGGAAATTGTTTGTTTGCTCAGTAAAGATGCAGCTCTGAGGTTCACCAGAGACCCAAATCAAAACCTGATATAACAGTGTTTTTCTTTGAACTCTTTTTAGCAACATGAACCCTTGACATATTTTAACATCTGTCTTTCCAGGCAGTTCTCTCTCCAAATATTTTTTTAAAATTATGAGTCAGTAGCTTTGTAGACAATTTATAAATCATTGCTCTGTATCTATCTAATAATAGTTGTGCTTTTCTGTGAGCCTGATAATTTTATATGCTTCATGCATAGTAGTGAAAAGTTTTTTAAAAAGAAATCTAAAATGGTAGTTCTGAAAATTCTAAAAAGCTTACTAATACATTAAAAAAATAATTTTCCAATAGGGAATATTCCTGTGGTCATAATCATCTTCATATATGTATTTATTTATATCAAAAGATTCTTACCATAGCTGCTGGTTTGTTACTTCAAAATTTGTTTTGTAGATCCATTCATGAAGAGTATGTATCCCTGTATGTCTGAAAACAATTTTCTGCTATTGAGACGCACTTCAGATAAAACCAGAATCATATCACCTCATGAGGTAGCAGTGTTCTATCTTCTAGTACTTCCCCAAATCAGTGTTAATCTTCAGACTTAAAATAGAACATATGCAGGCTGCTCTGATAGGCAAAAGTATGATCGCACAGCAGCATCAAAATCAGCCTACTCTGAAATCAACCCAGACTGTGTATACGTTGAAGGGAGACCTAACACAAAGGAAAACTCCAAACCCTCCTTTTTGTTGTCCTGGGAGCAGGACCTCTCAGTCTTCCTTAAAGCACTGTCAAATTAGGTTGCACCTTGGAAAGTTGCAAAATTGTTTCAGAATGGGTGTGGATGCAAGTTCCAAACCCTGTGCATCAAGATACTTATTTCTGATAGAAAAAGGAGATCTAGGTTGAGTACCTCCACAGATCACTTCCATGGAAACATGGCAAGGTAGGAGAGGGATGTGTCCCTCTTTCTACAGACCTCTACTTGCATGCTTCCTTTTTATCTCCCAAGCCATCAGTGTTAGTCTTTTGAGATGACAAAAGATTGAAGAATGATCAGGACAATCATTAAACAGGTTCTTTTTCAGTCTCTCTCCCCTTTTTTTCAAATTTGTCAGGGTAGAAAGGCAGAAAGAAGCTGAAGGGCTGACATAGGTGAGAGCCTACTGCAGGTCAAGTTAGTATTCCCAGAGTAACGGGATTGATTTTTCCCTCCAAACCACAGCTGGGACTTTTACAAATGGAAGTCAATTAACATTCTTTAAATTTTATTTTATGTAGTCACCATGCAGATAAAAAGTTGACAGCTTTAATGAATCCTGTCTCCTTTTCCCTCTTCCATGCACGCAAACACACGTGCCCACGCATGCGCACACAGACACAGTCACACACCCGCTCGCACACGCTTCTCTGTTGCTTTTACTAGGAAAATGGCACTGTCAAAGTTAACTTTCTTTATTTAAGTGATAGTATGATGAATGTATGCAGTGGAAGAGCCCAGGTTTAGGATAACCATGAAATTAAATGTATTTTCTGCGGAATTATTTTAAATTTTCAACCTACTATATAAGAAACACTTCATAATGTGTATTTAAATTTATTTTAAATAGCCAGTCAGTGTTTCATTAGCTGTATGTTGTTACAGAACAGAGTTTTTATAATTGTCTGTATCTGTGACTTAGTGGAGCTGTACCATCCCAACCTTACAAACATATGAATGTGCTTGTCCTTCAGAGTGAATGCACAAGAATTCGTTAGCTCAAGGCTTTAACTTTTGCTGAGTTGTGATGCAGCAGAATTAAAAGTTGTTTAAGTAGATCCTACAGTATTTGCTGCTATTATAGAGATACTATTTCAGTTATTGACTTTCTCATCACTGTCATTATCATAAAACCTAAACATCGTAGCTAATCAGATTACAGCTGTGTTTCCCCAGCAGACTTTTATTTTTTGATAATAACAAGGGACTAAACTGCTTTACTTAAGGTTGCTTAAGCTCTTCTTTATAGTTATATTTCCAGTTAAGTAAGACTTTTAGAAATGTAATTTGATTACTGGTTTTCTTATTCTCTTGCCAGAGATTAGTAGAGAGCTTGGGGGTTGTTTTCTTTCTTTTTGACAAATTAGAGTAAACCTGTGATGAGCTTTATTGAATAAGATAGATGTGGTGCAGGTTTTTTCATTTAAGTTTTTTTCAACTTTATATGAAAATAGCAGCTTTGACAGTGAAGCAATTGAGTTGTGGCAAGTTGAATTTGGCAAAGAGATTTTCTAATATGTACATTGAGTCAGCAATATTTTGTTGAGTGAAAAACTTGAAAGGGGAGAAGAATAATACTGTTTTCTTGGTTGCTTGGCTTTGGGGTTTTGGCTTTTAAAACATAATTTTGCCTCCGAGGCTATTGGTATTATGTAGCTATAGATAATTTGTATGACTGTCCTGGATAAGTTTTAATGCCTTTTAGCAAACATTAACGATTGTGAATTGAAAAAAATAAGAATATAACTTTTCACTTTTGCTTTTAAATACGATTATCTGTGGTTCAGTGCCCAGAGGTGGTTTGGTTACTTTGCATCCTTTCCAACAGACGGACAAAGTAAACAGTAGCATATAAAGTGACTGAGCTGTGAATAGAGGAGCTCTAAGCTGATTTTCCATGAGCTGCTTTTATCTCCGTCCTGTTGAAATATCTCTTAATACACAACAAGACACAAGTTGGATCGGACTGCAATTGGGAATGTATACTAAAAGCCTAACACACAGCTTTGTAGAAATTAGCAATGTTTTACCTGAAATATTTAAATTTTCTGCATCGAAAAAATTAATGGCTTTTTTTTTTTTGTAGTTAATAAGACATCTTTAGAGGGTAGTGTGAGAACAAATTTTACTCTTTTTAAAATAGATCCTTACAATAAATGAGGATGGATCATTTGGTCTGAAAACCCACAAATCTCATGTTTGTGAGCATTGCAATGCTGCCTTTAGAACCAACTACCATTTACAGAGACATGTCTTCATTCATACAGGTACTGCTTGACTTCAAATTTGTCTTTTCTACTATATAAAGAGTTATTTACTTATGTTAAAAATGTTTTCAGCTCTATGCGAATTTCAGTTTTAAGAGTGTAGCTAACTTGGCATCTAAGCTTAGAGATTCCATGCACCAAAGTGTCAAAAGAATACCAGGGGGAGAAAAAAAAAAAATCAACATATGTTTAATAAACTGAAGACCTAACTGTTTACGAGGTTTCTTTTCTTTCTTTATCAGAAAGTAATGGGTTGACTTGTAGCCTAAGTGCCAAAATTGACCCCTTTGTAAAATGTACTCCGGCTGCTTATTTGCCTGATGAGGTATCTCTCTGGTTCGGAGAACTGACAAAGGTACTTACCATTATAATAGCTTGCCCGTATCCTGAATGCAGTCTTATGCCAGCATCATGATTGATCTTGTTCATGAGGAAATTACAGCCATTTCAGATCACTCTTCCGTGCTAGTCTTAATGTGACTCGTAGGATCATGGAAAGAATTCTGCAGTTCATATACTTAGTAAGGATAATGTTTTTTTTGGTATTAGAGTATTTTTGGAATTCGCTCAGATGCTGGGTTTTTTTTTTAATAGACATTTTAATATTCCTCAAAAGTAGTTATCAGAAACAACAGTGTGTAGTTATTAACTTATGGATGTGGAATTATATTGTTCAAGGTGAAAAACCATTTCAGTGCAGTCAGTGCGACATGCGTTTCATACAGAAGTACCTGCTACAGAGGCATGAGAAGATTCATACTGGTGAGTATAGTGCCTTGAGTATCTTTACTGGCGTGCTTAAAAACTGTTTCCCCACTCAGGCAAGGTGTCTGATAAGAAGTATGCAGTCTAAGACCCTGTTGCAGTTTGTTTGAACTTCACAGATGTTATAAAACTTTTAAAAATAAGTTAGTTTTGTACTTTCAACTTGCTCCACTTCCCTTTGGCTGTAAAGTTAGCGTAAACTCTAGTAAGCAAATTTGAAAGTAGCATTCTATAAATAACCCCAGAGTAGCAAATCCTGAAGTTTGCTCATTCATAGAAGTCAAGGTTTGTTAGGCAGTTCTGTCTTTTGTTGTATCGAGTTATTTCAGACAAGGGGGACTTCCAAATTACGTTTCACTAGATTTCTTTCTTTATTTTGGAATTTGATGGAAATGTGCCAGGACTAAAATGGCCAAAATGCCTAACCCCAAAGGTATTAGTATCAGCTTTACTTTTCACTTCTTTTTTTGTTGTTGTTAAAGGGTTTAATTCAGAACTGTTCTAAAAATAAGAGCCTTAGTTTAAAAATACACAATATAGGTCAAATAAGGACCACAGTTTTAAGCCAAAGAGAGTTAAAGTTTCTACATGTTTATTTTTTAATCTTCTTGCACTGCACAAAACCACATTCTTTAACAGGTTTGGCTTCGTTGGGTTTTTGGCATTTTGGTGCATGGCCTTTCAATCCCTCTTTAAATATTTTGTAATATGGTCCCTTTGGACTAGATGCCAGTTTCTCAGCCTCTTTTTTTCAGAAAAGCAGAGCTGGTGAATGTGCGCAGTGTTTCTTGGCTGTGGCGTTATTTCAATGGATATGAAAGCTACTAACACGCAGTGCAGTGTGTGCATGTGTAAGAGTTGAGAGGGAGAAAAAACCCTCCTCAAAACGCATTTTCAGAGCGGTGTACAGGGAGCTACATGCACAAATGCCCTGTTGTCTATGGGATTTTTGTATCCTAGGTTGCCATGAGTCCAGACTAAGTAGGTTTCCTTCAGCCAGTCAGCCACAGAAGAGTCCTCCATTCTTCTGTCCGCTGTCTTTGTTCTGCTCCTAGTCTTTCCTCTGGCTCTGAATTGGTGAACCATGCTGCCTTCACTTTGTGTAGATATTATTCTTGAAAAGAATGCTCGTTCAATGTCTTCCATCTATCGGTTCACCCCCCTCACCACTCCCTCCCCTCCCACCCCCCAAAAAAAAAGGCGGCAAAAATTTAAGTGCAGTTTTCACATTTTTCTGAAGATTTTTTTTTTTTTAAATGAGGATTATTCCTTGTACTCAGCTTTGAAAATGAGAGCCTGGGAAATATAACACTTGGCTGCAAATATTTTATCAGTGGATTTAATTATCTTTTTTAATTCAGCTTCTGGCTGTAATGAGAATTCTGTGCTGGTTTGTAAGCTTTGGAGGGAGGGTGTGGTGGTGGTGGGTATTGCAGGGGTTTTTTTTCAGCTCTTGCACATACGAATCTTTCTTTAGCAGAGGAGAAGCTGCCATTTAACAAATTAACCATCTTATCTAACTTTTTTTAGATAACTGTTTTCCTCCTTTCCTCAGCATCCTGAGGTATAGCTTGGTGATTTCTCAGAAAATTTAAGGTGGTGATTGTGTTTAAATTGTTGAATTACAAGTGCTTTCCTAGGTGCCAGCTTGTAGATGGTTAGGAGAAAAAATGTAAAACCCAGTTTCCAGGAGTGGAAAAATCTCTTTTTGAAGTCCCTTTAGTTAGCAAGTTTTTGGCTACAGCTTAATTTTTGGCTTGGCCCAGTTATAGTATAGCTCCTTGACATTCTACATACCTGCCTGTGCTTTCACTTCTATATGATGCTGTCCAGTACTGGGCCATAGCTGGTTGTGCAGCGTTACCTGTTGTTCAGGACTCTGTAACTGAACCCACCTGGAAAAGCTGAATTTTCAGCTTGCTTCTCTCACCAGAAGGTCAGCAGTGAGTTTGTGTTTCACTGATGGAAGTAAAGGAAAGCTCTCTTCATATTGTTCATACTCTATACAGAAATATTTCTTATTCCTCAATATTGTATTTTTTAATTTTATTTTGCATTTTTATCTCTCTGAATGCTTTCAGCACCAGCTTTTATATAGTGTTCAAAACACCGATAAAGAACAGGATGTTTTATACCCTTTACAAGATGTTTATCAATTTTTCCAGTTTATTTTAAGCCACTTGAAGACAGTGGTAACACTCAGAAGCCCCATTTTATGCCTGTTACAAGTCCTGAATTTGCAGGTGCTCCAGCTAGTTCCGCTGTGATCTGAATTCTGTTCTCTGAACCACTCCTTCAAATGAAATGTTATGAGGGAGTTAGGAAGCTATCAGTGAACATCCTTATTCTGTGTAAATAATTAAATAGTTGCATCTAAAAGCAGACATTGCATTAATACCAAATTCACTTACTAGAAATGATCATATGTAGAACAGGGCAGCAGTGCTAGAGCCCCGCTGCTAAACTTGTCACTGAGGATAGAGAAAATGGCCATTTCGCTTATAAGAGAGGGAACAGTCACTGGTAGGCAAATATTTTCATATTTTGACTTCAGTAGGCTCACAAAGATGCTGAATGTCTTTTTCAAAGGTCTTTTTCAAAGATCTCTGCTTGCTTTTTGCCTAGCGATGTCTCTATACGCCCTACCCACTCATTGCACTCCTGCGTCCTAATCTCATAACCCACCCTGCTTCCCTTGTAAACTCAGAAGATTACCTGTCTAAAAAAATAAACCAGCTCTGGGGCTAACAATTCAAGCACGTTATTTAGTCATGCTGCTTTTTTATTGCCTTCTTTGTTATTTTATAATTTGTATTTTGTCTGTTTAGATTTTAAAATGCCTGAGGATTTATAATTGTTGAAGCCTTCATATGCATAGTATTTGTACTACACTTTATAAGTAGTTCTGTTGCTCAGTTTTAATAGATTTCCAACATAGACACAAAGCATGGGCTGTTTTCCTGAATAATGCATATAATTATTGTATTGTATTTTTAAACTTTGCTTTTAAATTTTTTTTTAAATCATTTTTCCCCTCCATCTGATTCTTTCCCACTCACTAAGAGATTACAGAAATAAATATATGTCCTGGATTCTCCCTGCATTAGCAAAAGGTTATTATTAATGATCTCCAACATTTGTGATAGATCCTGTTTGAAGAGTAGAACTAAATTTCAGAAGGCAGCTGAAGTTCCAGGCTTCTGCTAGGAAGAAATTATTATAGGTAGCATATCTTCATATTAATTTTTAATCTTTCTAATATTATCTTCCTTATGAAGATTAAAGCAAGATTTAAGTATGGCATCAATTTCCCAAAGTGTTTCTTAATTTTACCTCCAGAATGTTCTGAAATGCTACTGGAAAATATTATTTTGTCAGTTGTACTGAGTGATTCAAGGGCAGTGTCCCCAGACACTGCTGAGGCATGGCCAGCAATGCCTTCATATATACTCTCAGAGTCTCCAGAATAGCCAGTGGTGATAATACCCTACATGAAAAAACCTCAGAAGCCCTGTTTGGCCTTATTTGAGCCTTGAAAAGGGAATAGGCAGCTGGGAGAGTTTTCTGCCAGTCGATAGCCAGCTCAGGTAGGCAAATGTTAAGGAACTCAGTGACCATTCACTTCCAGGAATGGTGTAAGGTGTAAGGTAAGTGCATCAGCAAAGTGTTCTGCATTCAAGCCTTCCTGAGATAGTGAGGTAGCCCCTCAGAGGGCTCTTCAGAGCTAGGACACGACTGAGTTCTCTTGCTTCTCTGACTTGGTTTGGCTCCTGTAAGGCTCAGGATAGTTTCCATCCCAAACAGCTGCTCCATTCTCTAAAAACCTTTCAGATGTAAAAGCAAACATCCAGACAGTGTAAGCAGAGATGTTTAAAGGGGCAATTTAAAAGAAACACAAAGTAGAATAGTGGAGCAAAGGGAAAGAAAACATTAAATAATGAGGATTATAACTCCATTATAATGGATTTGTCTTTGGGAATGGAAGGGTTCTGGTGTATTACACTAGAACCTGAACCTCTTTGCTCATCTTCTTTAAAAGTAAAGACAGAGATGGGAATTTGATTCAGAAAGGCTTGGAGCAAGTAAAACACTGTAGTAGTAAGGGTACCTAATGAATAAAGAAAATGGAATTTAAAAGTTAAGTACTAGAGAGGATGATGTGATAAGCATTATAGTTCATAAAGAGTGCTGAAAAAAAGCAAAATTTTATGGTGATTATTAACCAGCAAGAAATGGTAGAAGTTAGTCTGACTAAATGTCAAAGAAGAGTTAGGATGCTGAGGTGGTGAGCCTGCATAAAAGGAACTAGTGGAAAGTGAGAGCTTTTAGGAGAGGACATAAATTGGCTTAGAAGAGAGTAAATTGGAATAATTTCACCCAAAAAGGGGATTGCCTGAGAAGCCACACTGAGATGTCAGAATTAATAATTGGAAATTGGGAATTGGCTTACAAAGAGAGAGACTTAGAAATTGCTTGGAATTAAGAAGGTTGAAATTCTGTGTGTTAGTGATCTGACTAGGAGCAAATGTGTGGCTGATACAGGTATTTTCCATTCTGCTTTCTATAAACACTAGCATCTTGTTTTAAGGTAGTGCTATTTCCAGTTGTAGAAGGATGTGGCTCAATATCTCTTTTCTAAATGAAAAACAAGCACTCTTAACAGCATTTTACATAGTAAAATCAATTAACCTTTTAAGTATTGCTTATTAGTAATAATGTAATGAAATTAGTTAATAAAATATTTTAAAAGAATATAACCACCTCATAAAAATAGAAATAGTCTGCGTATTTCTGGAAACAAAAGGTAGATGGTTTATATCCCAAAAAACAGCACGGTACAGTATCCAGAACAAAGAGGTTGTTGACAGATGCTGCCAAGACAATCTCTGATCTCTGTGTCAGTTCAGAACTTTTCACAGTAAATGTTAAGGGGAAAAATTACTGTTGTTCATTGGGAAGACATACAGAGTTACTAGATAGTCTGAAAGGATCATTGCAGGGCTACTTTGAGAGGAGAAATAAGGGGAGAACTGAAGATTAATTCAGGGCAGTGGATATTGTCTGAACAAATATTTCATGAAAGTAAAAAAAGAAAAAAGAGCAGCCAAACAGAAAAACCTGTGAGTTTGCCAACGTCAGTTCATCTACAGAGGATTCTTGTTTTCAGCTTAATTTTAAAAAATAAAATATTTTAAATTGATTATATTAAAAAAACAAACTAAAATGAAACAAATTTTTTGGGTTCCAGCCAAAACTTTAGAATTTTTTTCAGAGCAGTTACAAATACAGATTAAAAAAAAAAAAAATATGGAAAATACAGAGTGCCCTACCAGAATTTTAAGTTAAAGCTTGGAAATGCCCAATTCTCTTCTAGAAGGGATAGGTTTGAGTTCAATGAGTTGGTGAGAGAACTGAGGTATTTTTATACAATCTTCTGCCCTAAATGGAAATTATGTGGCAGCAATTTAGGAAAGCTATGTTATATTTCTTCACTTGTTAGGTTTAAGACAGATATCTGCACCTGCATTAGAAAGAGGAGGGAGAATCTAGTTTTAAAGGTTTTTAGTGTAAAAGCTTACAATAATTTTTAAGCATCAGCTACTGAATTCTGGGAAAACAGCGATATGAGCAAGCCCCATGTTATTCTTCAATAGCAACAGACTAAGTCCTCTTCTTTCTTACTTCCAATAGAGAATGTAGTATTTGACCTGGTAATTGTATGGAAGAAAATGGATTTATTTTCTTTTAGATTAATAATTGCTATTGCTACATGTTTTTTATCAGGTGAGAAGCCATTTCGTTGTGATGAATGTGGTATGAGGTTTATTCAGAAGTATCACATGGAAAGGCACAAAAGGACTCACAGTGGAGAGAAGCCTTACCAGTGTGAATATTGTTTGCAGGTAAGATGACGCAGTGAAATCTTTCACAATTAAAACCCCCAAACGCAGCCACTTCCCAAGTAATCGAGATAAAGACTTTCTCCAGGTGTTGTAGTCGTGTCTGTACAGTGTATACAGCATGTTTTTACATGTACATTGTGCATGTTTGTACGTGTACAGTGTATAAAGCATGTTTTTCTCCTGCTAAGCTGGGCAGTCTTGGTGCACAGGTAGAACAGTCGCAACCCTCTGCACTTGATTTTACATGCTGTTGTTCGACCCTTCATTAGAAGTTAGTGAAGTGAATGAGTTGTCAGGTAAATTTGTTGAAATAGAAGGTTTCTTCCTGCTAATATTTTTTACTTTTCTATAATAATGCTAAAAATGTTTTGCAGTATTTCTCCAGGACTGATCGCGTGCTGAAGCATAAACGTATGTGCCATGAGAACCGCGACAAGAAACCCAACAGAAGTGCCACCAAAGTTGGCTTCCTGCCATCGGAGGAAGATTCTGGGTTCTCTACGCCTATGAAAGACAGCTCCTTGCCAAAGAAGAAGAGGCAGAAAACGGAGAAGACGAAGTCTGTGGATAAGGAAGGCTCGGATAAATCAGAGCAGAAGAAAGACAAAAATGACTATTTGCCTTTGTACTCGTCTAGTACTAAAGTAAAAGATGAGTACATGGTAGCAGAATACGCTGTGGAGATGCCACATTCTTCGGTCAGCGGGTCGCACTTGGAGGAAGCAAATTCTGGAGAGATACACCCACCTAAGCTGGTTCTCAAGAAAGTTAACAGCAAGAGGAGCCTGAAACAGCCACTTGAGCAAAGTCAAACCATTTCACCTTTGTCCACGTATGAAGACAACAAGGTCTCAAAGTATGCCTTTGATCTTGTGGACAAGCAAAGTTTACTGGACTCTGAAGGTAATGCTGACATCGATCAAGTTGACACATTACAGGAAGGGCCCAGTAAACCTGTACACAGCAGCACTAATTACGATGATGCAATGCAGTTTTTAAAGAAAAAGAGGTATCTACAAGCAGCTAGTAATAACAGTAGAGAATATGCCTTGAATGTAAGCACCATAGCATCTCAACCTTCAGTAACACAGGCAGCTGTGGCCAGCGTCATTGATGAAACTTCTACAGCCTCAATATTAGACACACAGGCACTGAATGTTGAAATTAAAGGTAACCATGACAAAAATGTCATTCCGGATGAGGTACTGCAAACTCTGTTAGATCATTATTCACACAAGGCTAATGGACAACATGAAATATCTTTCAGTGTGGCTGACACTGAGGTGACCTCCAGTATATCAATCAATTCTTCTGAAGTATCTGAGGTCACCCAATCTGAGACAGTTGGAACAAGCTCTCAAACATCCTCGTCAGATAAAGCTAGTATGTTACAGGAATATTCAAAGTTTTTACAGCAAGCTTTGGACAGAACTAGCCAAAATGATGCCTATTTGAACAACCCAAGCCTTAATTTTGTGACTGATAACCAGACTCTTACAACCCAGCCAGCGTTTCCTTCCATGGAGAAGGTCTACACATCTATACCTGTCAATAGCTTTCGATCGGGAATGAACTCTCCGTTAAGAACCACTCCAGACAAGTCTCATTTTGGACTAATGGTTGGTGATTCGCAGCACCCTTTTCCCTTTTCAGGTGATGAGGCAAATCATTCTTCTTCCTCCTCTACACAGGACTTCTTGGATCAAGTAACTTCTCAGAAGAAAGCAGAGGCACAGCCTGTTCATCAAGCATATCAAATTAGCTCCTTTGAGCAACCCTTTAGAGCTCAGTACCATGGGGCAAGAGCTGGAATATCATCTCAGTTTAGCACTGCCAATGGACAGGTGAACCTTCGGGGACCAGGGACAAGTGCTGATTTCCCAGAATTTCCCTTGGTGAATGTAAATGACAGCAGAGCTGGGATGACTTCTTCACCTGATGCCACAACAGGCCAGACTTTTGGCTAAGAAACCTTTGTAAATAATACTGGCACTTTAGAACACATTTGTTGAAAGGGGGTTGCTCTGTATAAGATGGAGTTCTGTACAGCATTTAAGAGCGCTATGTTAAAACAAAAGTAAGCTGATACTAGCAAGACCAATAACTGCTTCTTTCTTTTTTATTTGTTTTTTTTCTGGGCTTTTTTTTTTGGTATTTTTTTTGGTTAGACAACATTCACTAAACTGCCTGATGTTGGCGCCCCAAAGAAAGGCAGTTTGTTACTCACTTGTTTCAATCCAGAAAATATTTTCCCTTTTATGAAATTGAAAATAAACAAATTCCCCAGGTAAGACTTTTCCCCCTGATTGTTTCCTTACTGGTTTCCTTGTATGCTTTGGGAGGACAGTTTATTGTCTGATGCTATTCATATTGTCATTTCTAAGCTTGTCAGCATAGCCATTGCTCTTCAGCAGGGAATCAACATGTTTTAAACACACAGAATAAACAATTGAGTTTCAACATCAAGCAAATCTGGCTTTAAAAGATGGCATTTTCTAGAAGAAGAATTCTGCCATCTCAAATGAAATTGTTAGACCGTGTGCCCTTTATTTCTGCTATGCGTTTCCTTGAATTATGTTTGGAGAAAAGATTAATTCCGATAGATTAACTCTACTATTTAAAAGTCTAATTAAATTAAAATACTTTTAAACACGTTTTTAAGCAAAATGCCTAACTGCTAAAGCCTTTACTTCATTCCTGAAGTATTGTGTATTTCTTTGTACAGCTGAATCTAGATGTAAGTTTTTAATGACTTTTTCATACGCAGATATCGAGATTTTGAAGTTTTAGTTAAAATACTCTGTAGATGACATTCCCAACTGCATAATGCTTACACAAACTGTGTATTCCAAGATTTAAAGGCTTAATTGTACCTTACCCTCCGTACTCATGATGAATTAACATAGAGCACTTAGCCAACTTGATAGTTTTCGATTTCTCGAAAAATAAAACCGTTTTTAGATTTTTAGGTTTGATATGGTTGTATCATTTTCATCTCATACAGCTCCAACGATTCTTTTCAATATATTTCAAGATTGGGTATTCTCAGCTTCTCGAAAAACTGGTTTAATTTTCTAGAAGTTTGACAATTCAGATCATTAAATTTCCTGAAGTATCCCCGAAAGCTGAAGAAGTGGGCATTCAAATTCCCTCTCTTTTTAGTGTTTGCTTAATGAAAGTCATTGCAATTTTACCAACCAAAACCGCTGACTGATGCTAGTGGACAGGTTTTCTTTTTCCAGCAGAGGTGAGTGATCCGAAGTTTTCGTTGCATTTCACAGTATAAATAAACAACAAAGTTTATCCCTGTACCATTAATATGTTTTTTTGAATAGTACTTTGTCTTGAAGTATGCAGTATGGTACGATAAGTAGTTCTGTGTGCATTTTTAAGGTGGTAAGATTTGAGTAGCATAACTATTGTGTAGTTTAAGTTAACAAGTTACAGATTTTTGAACTGTATGTTCATTCTATTTGCACCTTCCCTAAAGGGACACTGTCTGGTAGTTTAAGGCAGTTTAAGCCTTATGTGGGCTGATTAACCAGGGAAAAAACACACACCCATACACACACACACACAGAGATGTGTATATAGGTATGTATGTGTTTTGTGTGTTTTGGTTTTTTATAGGATTACAAGCATCCTTTAACTACTAGCTGGTATCTCTCAGATGACGATGAGACTGGTCTCAAGGGGCTAAAATATATCCTGTCTTTTAAGAGAGGACTTGAGCAGGACGTACAGCAGGTCCCACCTCTTCCCACAGCAGTAGCAATATTCTTCTTAATTTTCATTACTAGGAAACTGATCCCACTCTGTCTCTTTTCCCTTATGGTATCACTATTACCGCACTAACTTCAGTCAATACAGTTGAGGGAGAAGGTGCATTCCTTATCAGTAGCTTACCTCTTATATTGACAAGAAATACACTTTACGTAAACTTCTTAACTTCTGTATAAGGAAACAGATTGTGTTTAGATTTGTTGCCCCTGTGTGTAAATGGGAAGGTGTTCAGCATGCTATGGCTGACCAGTAATTCTGTCTGAATACTTGACCCTGAGTTAAAGAATGAGCATCAAGGGAGAGCAGTAAATTCCTTATGGATTATTGATGACACATGTAAACAAATTTCTTTGAAAGAACATTTTAAAAGTGATTCACATGTCAGGTTTTCTTCTTTTTTATGGTCAGCTTGGAGGGTTTTTTTCCTGTCTGTTTTAGTTTGCTCAGACATCACTACTTCTGGCCCCAATGTCCCGTTACCTATTCCAATGCATGTTTAGTTGTCAGTGTTCCATTCAGCACATCCTGTGCTGCCTGAGTAATACTGTGTTGGCATCTTTGTTCTGATGTCCTGTTGTTGCAAGTAGATGACCATTAATGGTACTGTTTGTTTAACGCAACAAGTGGCAAAAGCCAAAATAAAAAGGCTAGATTATTACTGCACTTCTCTGGCCCCATAGGGAGGTAAGAGCAATAAAGCCTGCTTCCCCCAAAGGAGATTGACTCTGCTTTATTTTAAAAAATTGATGCATTGATACTCTGCTGTGAGAAAGCGAGGGGTAAAAGGCAGTAGGTCTTGCTCCATGCCATCTTCACACTTGGGAATCGCTGCTTGGGTACATGAGTGAGCAAGCTATTGTATGGAGTGAAGGAACCTGCTCTTCCTTGGAGCAAAGTGGGAATCAGGTGACGATCCTTATGCGGCAGCTCATTCCCTAGCCTGCTGCTGAGCCATTACAGCTCTACTCTGTGCCTTAGGACAGGTTGTGAAATCCCTGTGGAGCCCACGGGGACTATCTCGTTGGGTTCTTCCACGTGTACAAAGTGGCGGTGTGAGTAGTGCAGCTGCTGATGCTTGAAGCTTTCTGCACTGGAGGAGTTAACCAAATACACAGCTATGATTTCTTGAGCACTTGCCCTTGTATGCTGGAGTGCATATGCAGTTCTGGGAGGTTTAGCTACGTAAAAGCTCGCGCTTGTTTTAATAATTATGTTATTTAACAATGTTTTCCACTGCTCTTGTTCTGCTGCTTTTAATCTGCTACAGATGCACGCACTCTTCATTTTGATCCGGTCAGTGTTCATTTTTGTTAGTTTTCCATGTGTGTCTGGAGAAAAAAAAGCTCTGGTTTTCTGTTCTGTTCTTGTTCGGACACTGCTCAGTCTGTCAGTGTAAGGCTGAGGTGAGCGTTTGTGTTCTGCAGAGCTCTCCCTGAAAGGTCATAGGAGCACTTGAGAGTGTGTGTGTGTGTAAGGTAGAACTTTTTGGGGATATCTCCTAGTGATAGAGCAATGATTATTTTAAAAAAGAGGAAATTGATGATGTTTATTACCAAACTATATATATACACGTGCGTGTGTGTGTGTGTATATATATATGCACATGTTAATAGGCCATATTTTTGTCCTAAATTACTTGACAGTGTCCCTTTTAGCATGAATCCTTTGATATGTTTTACCATTAATATAACAAACAATGAAGGAAACGGCTTGTAATGGTATACTAATAGGCATTTACATTTTCTTCATTTGATTTGAGAATGAATTAATCATAAATTACAAGGTTTGGGGAGAAGGATTAACCACGTGTATCGCTGTATGTTGGTTTACGAATAACAACATAAACAATTTAAATTGGACGATAAAAGCACTATGTTTATGATCTTGTGTCTCCTAGTGTTGTCTTTAGGAAAATTGTATTTCAAGAAGAAAAATAGGTCAAGAAAGTATTCATGTGAAATAACACTTGTATTATTTTTATATTGTACTTGTCAATTTTTTGGATGATGGGAGCTTTTCGTTGTTAATTGAGAAGTACAGCAAAATCTTGCTAATTCGCTGACTGCTAATCAGAGCATCTGATAGGTTTATACATCCCCAATGGTCTCTTCCCCACCTCTCTGCAATAGTCTAAAAAGTACTGTAGCGAGGTCTCCTCTTAGGAATACTGTACTGCTTCCCCCAGGTATACTACAGAATCCATACGGGTATACTGGGAGGTAGGAAAAGTATTGAAAACTAAACCACACTTGTTAAAATAAATGAACAAAGTACATTTTGTGACGTGATATCCTTGCTTTTATTGCCTGCTTCTTTGCTATTTTCAAAATTGGTCATTTGTAAAGGGTTTCTAAGGCATTGCTGCGAATTATTGGGGTTCTACTGTAACTTTTGGAGTTTATTCTAAAGTATTCATGTTCTCCTATGAAAACTTTCCACCTGGACAGATACATTATATCCCATGCTTGTTCAGAGTATTTTTATAGCATTTGTATCATATGTAGTAACTATTGGAAATGAACCGGAATATTTGGATGAATCCACTCTGAATTTTGCAGCATTGGATTACTTTATGTATGTATATTTGCTAACTAAATTTTCTTGGCTTTGAGAGCTCTGATTTTTATTCTTCTTTGTTTGCTTGATCTAATGCCATTACAAATTGCAGGGAAAAACCCTAATACTCCTGGGAATCCGTGTGGAAATTTTAACAGGCAGAAAATAGGCGTATGCAGTCGGTACTGGTACACATGTGAACTTTCAAATTACATGGTGGGTACTGAAGCCAATGAATAATGTTACAGTTTCCTAGTGTTAAATGTTGTACTGAGATGAAGCCTTGTAACTTTGAAAGTTCATTCGACTCACGGCGATGCATGTTTACATGAGGCATGTGATGCGTTTGGCTGAAACTCACTTTGCAAAGGGCAAGTACTAAGAAAGTGTTACTGCTAATGGAAAGACGTGTCTTTTAAGTTAAAACTCGACCCTTTTTTGTTCAGTTTTAATTTGCTTTGTGTCAGGGAAATAAATCAGTAGTCGCTTTTGCTCTACTCGGCATATAAAACGTTACGTTTCCTTTTTAAAATTACATCTTTTGGTAGGAAACACAAACTGAGGCAAGCAAACATTTCTAAGAGTTGTTTCTTGCTTTCCTTAATCCAATGGATGGAAAGGTAATATTGTGTAAACAACGTTATTTTATTTTTTTATGCAATATCATGCTGTAAATATGATTTATCGAATAAGGATGTACCTATGATTGAATCTTTGATTCTGCACAGCTAGAGTTTATATATAAATATAAATGTGTCTTGACAATCAAGGACTTATGTCAGTCTTCCTTTATGACGTTTCTTATTGTTATGCATTCCATTTGTTTGACTTGGGTATTTGTATTGTCTGTAAAGTATGTAATGTTTTTATAGCTTGTTTAAAAAACAAAACAAAACAAAAAAAACCAACAAAAAACCCAAACAAAAATCCTGTAAATACATAGGAGCCGATCACAGTGCCGCTCTGTCAGAAGGCATACGGTGACGTACTGTTTGTAAGCAATAATACATGACAGTGCTGACTTGACAAGTAGCATAAGGAAAAGTTCCAAAAATACCTTTGGGAGTTAATAGCCTTGTTTGAGTTAATGAATATTCTTAATCATTTTTTTATAAACCAGTTCAGATGTCCTCCTGCTGGAGTGTATGACATTGTTTACACAGCACAATTGCAGTCACAGAGGGGACAGTCTTTAGATCTCTGGCTTCATCCGTACCCTGTGAGTAAGAAATGAATGGCTTGGCTGCACTTCTGCACCATGAGGAAGACTGCAAAAGTTGAATAGCTGTGTCTCTAAAGGAGGAGAGATGCTATTCTGCTTCTGCTGAAGCTGATTCCCGACAATTCCTCTGCTTAAATGTGGAGTCTCTAAGTCCTGATACTGAACTAATGAGACTTGGGCCTCCGCTAGAAAGGAGAGTAGTTCTCCTCTTAACTTCATATGCAGATAAACAGTGAACTTACAAGTCACCTCTTCATTTCAGTTGCGTTTTTTTTCAAATTAGGAGCTATGAAACGATGAAATGGGTTTATTCTGATAAACTTAATGTCAAACTTATAGTTTGAATTGAATAGGTATTAGACTGTACAGAGCAGCGTAACTATTTGGACAGTCGTCATTGCTTTAGAAACGCCCTCCTCCCCATTTATAAATGTATATGACCTACATTTTATAGGAAAAAAAATGTTTTTAAATGCTAGTCATTTATATAATATGTGCTTTGAAGGATTTGCTAGTCCACTTCTGTCACTTTTAGTACACTGGTATCTTTTATATGTAATGTATGCTTTTTATTATTATTATTATTATTATTAATTATTATTATTATTGTAGTAAAGCATTTCAGTAGGAGGAATTTTGCAACGGTATGAGGGGTTGAAATTTTCATTGTCAGAAATGAATTATACTGGACTTTGTCTGTGTAGTCTTGTCGTTCTTTTAATGCTGTCCTGAAGGGAACTTGATATTCAATAAAGCAAGCGACCTCCTTTTATTCTGAAGGCATACTATGTAGTGCTGAATTGGACCTGGAAATATGTTGAATTTGAAGACAGAGAAATTAGTACAAAATCTAGTGTACAGAAGAAATTGCATTATGAAAAGCCGGATGATATATATATAGCGGAACACTGTTACAGTGCATTTTCTGATATAGTGTTATTTTCCTGAGGTTCATATGCCTTCTTTGTATTTCAAGTAATAAACAAACAAACAAAACATTAATCCATATAGATAAATTTAGGGTAATAGGTTTATTTCAATGATTATGCAGTATTTCTTTATCCTACGACATCTATTCCGTCCCCTTATTATTATCAGACAAAAGACTGTAACCTGAATTCCACCAGTAAAAGTATGTATATAGGTGAGAGATGGTTTTCTAGGAACCTGAAGAGTATGAATTTGTATATTCCTTCTGTTTCTGACAGAAATCAGTATGTGAGTCTTTCTTTATTCCTGTGAAATGAGGAATTTCCTGATACTGAGAGTGTGTGTGTGTGTGTGTGTGTGTGAAAGATGTTTGGGTCTCATGGCTAAAATGATACAAGTATAAAAGGATTTAATGTAGCTCAACACGTGACTTACATTTAATATGTAAAAGAAACATTTAAATTTCATAATTCAAAAAAAAAGACAAAAATAGTTTTGCAGGAAACAAAACTATTTTGGATAGCAGGCTTGACCAAATGGAATTTTTTTTCTTTTTTTGTTAAACTTGATATATATATTTTAAATGATTCTATTTCTGCCTTTATTTCTGCCCTAAAAGCAACTTACAATATTTTGGGAGTTACTCTTCCTGTTCATTTGACTGTGAGTGTAATTTATATCATGGTTTACAAAATGTGGCATGAAGGATTGGATTGTTTTATCTGTATAATACAATGAAAGATTGCTCTTCTTTTTTTTTGCTTTTTTTTTTTTTTACATAATCATGGTGAATGGTATTGTATTCTTAGGACTGGTTTATTCATTAAGTGACTTAATGAGTTTCATCACTTTTGACATTATTGTTTTCTTATGGTTAACTTAGTCTTTGGGTTTATAATACCCTTCTGTGTATTGTGATACTAAGGGAAGTTATGTTTTTTGCTTTATTTTTAATTGAACTAATAGTTTGATAATTTATATTTGCAAATGATGCATTTTAAATGTGGTCACTTGCTGTTTGAAAAATAAAAATATAGAATACTGTTTTATGAATAGACTTAGCAGTATTTTTCATGTTAGATAATTCCAAGCAAAATCTGCTTTCTTAATGAGACAGATGAAGGCACGTAAATACCCCTATCGTTGTGCGTGGACTAAAGTGGATACCTTCAACAATTAAATATTTAAATATTTTATTTCAGACCTACAAAATTTATTTGGGTTTTCTCCCCCCTTTGGATCTCCTTCTTGCCTCCTTTGATAATAGAAAACGGAGTTACCTGACCTTAATTTTAATCCTGGTTATTTTAGAAGATTGCTCAGGAATCACTTCAATAGAAACACCAAGTGTTTTACAGCTTTCCTTGTGTGGTTTTTGTTTGCACTAGGGGGGAATTTATTCCTTGCCAGCAACTCTTCATGCAAATGGGAATTGTGTTAATCTCAGTTGTAAGAAAGGTGAACTTGATTACTCCAGTTTGCAAGTCTGATTTGGTAGGGGTGTGCTGTGTGTACACTGCGGCGTTGGGCAGCGTGCAGAGATACAGATGTTTCCATCGTTGAAGGACATACTTTAAAAACATTGAAGATGGGGGCATTTATGCAGGTGCAGAACCAGAAATGTGCCCCATGGCACAGTTACCGATGATCTCATTTTCTCACCTTTATTCATGTGGTGAAGGCACTGTTCTCCCTTCGGTGGGGTCCCTCCTGATAAAGACTCGGTTTTTGCAGAACGTGTGGCTTTCTCGGTTTTATTTTGTGTAAGAACAAGGTTTGTATAAGCAAATGTTAAAAGTTGCACAAAACCTTTTAAAGAGGGAGGGAAAAAAACCCCCAACCAACCTCTTGAAGTTCTGTGTTAGGATTTGAGCTGTGACCAGATGAGTGCTGTGGAAGGAGCAGTGCGGGGCTGGGATTGTCAGTGCCTTACAGCCCGGTCTTGGAGCAGCAGAGTCCCCATCCAGGGAGAACCCCTTTGAGCTTTTGCACCTGCCTGGCGTAGTCTGAACCCCTCAAGCAGGCTGAACCCAGCTGTTCTGAACCTGCTTTGGGAACTTTGCTCTGGCCTCTCACCTGGGGACCAGCCGCCCGAGCAGACACAGCCACGCACTGATGCCACCGGGCAGAAACATTAAATAATGGGCACAGACAATTTAAAGGAAAGGTTGGATGAGGTACTTGGGGACGTGGTTAAATAAGTAATATAGGTGGCAGGAGGACAGTTGGACTTAAATGACCTTGGAGGTCTTTTCCAACCTGAATGATTCTGTGATTCTGCAGGGACTGACTGAACTTGGCCTTCAGAAGGCTGCCCCTCTGTCCCTCAGCTCTGGGGGCATCACCATCTCCTCCGGCCCTTATGTACTTGTGAAGCGAACCCAGCGATGTGATCACAGGGCTTTGTTTCGGTATTACCCCGGAGCATGAGTTTTGGTATTGTTTTTAAAGCAACCCGTGGGTTGTGGCTGTGCTCTGCAGCTTGCTGGAGCGAGCGGTGTCAGTGCTCAGCCACCCTGTTTGTCCCTGGTTTTGCTGGGTTTGCTCATGTTACTGACGCTGATCTTTATTTCTTTAAACGAATAGCTTCTGCTTATTGAATTTCAGGGTTCAAATTGTCAGGCAGTAAAAGCCATAGTGAAAAGAACACGATTTTCAGTGTTAGAAAGAATTGCCAGAACCAATGTTGTGTGCTGAGAAGAGCATCCATTAAACTCGCTGTACTTTTTGCTATAAGAAGGAAACAGCTTTCCCTTAAAATGGTTATTTGTTTATTTGGAGGGCTGGAAAAAATAATTTAAACCTCTCTGAAATTAGTATTTTTCTTGCACTGCACAGGAAAAGCCACTTTGTAGCTCCAGGATAGGCAGCAGTTTCCGAAAGCAGGGAGATTTGGAGGTGGGCTGCTTTAGGGAGGGAGTCTGGAAGAGCATCCACGTTTGTGGGTTATCTTCTGCGTTGCACTTGCCAAAGCTACGGAAGATAATTCCCTCCAGAATATTGTTTGCTCTTTTGTCTGCTGTAGTTGTCAAGATATGGAGCTTAAAGAAGAGAGCTCTCCACTGGAACAGGGGGTTAAAACTGAGCCCGCTCGCCTTGTCCTTCCAGAAGCCGGCAGCCCTGTCCTGATCACCCAGGTAAGCCACCGCCTCCATGGGGTCTTGTCCCCTTTCACGTCAGGGCCGGTCTTCAGGTTTGTAACACCCCTGCTGCAGCATCTCCTCTAGCTTTTGAGCTTCTGAGGCAATCATGTGCATATTACCTACAAGCCACCAGCAGAAATTAAACACGATGATTTGGTGAGGTCCGATGTTAGAATGTGTGTGCTTCTCCTTTGCAGCCCAGCAAACTACATGCTTTCCCTGTGCTGCCAGCCATGTGCATCACTCAAAAAAAGTGCTGCATCCAGTTCCTCACGTTATTTGTACTTGCTTCTGGGTGTCTGCTGGGCTTATTCCACTTGGAATCCATCTCCCAGCCCTACCCAGGAGAGCCAGCGCATGTTGCTGCGTGCCAGCTGATGGCTGCTGCCGGCTGGCAGCGATGGGGCTTGGCTGTCATTCTGCTGATGGCTGCACCCTTCAGGACTCTCGCTAGAAACGTGGGTGCCCAGTCCCAAACCGAGCTCTGTCCTCATGTCTTTTGGCACGGGTTCGTGTCTCTTGGCACGGGTCAGCGTGCTGGCAGCAGCTTACACATAGAGGAGGTAACGCTGTCTTGGCTGCGCAGCCCGAGAGGTAAGCTGACCCAGCTGGAGAGGTGCAGGCTGGTCTGCTGAACGTGGGTTTTTTTCACCTTTATTTGCAGATATGGGGTCTGTTTTTTTAACCTTGTGGCCAGATGTGATCATTAGTGCCGTTTCCGAGAGGCAGAGGTGACGGCGCTTTCGAAACCGCTCGTAGATCGAGAGCTGTAGCCCAAGCGAAACCGAGAGGGTTCCGTTACCTGAGCAGCGTAACTTCACCAGAAAGCATTTCTGTGTCATACTATGAGTAACAACTGCTCAAGACTGTAACTTCTTACACTCTGAAACCTCTTCAGGAGCAGCACTGTGGTAATTGGGCTGTCTTGTCACAAGATAAACTGAGTCACGAGAGATGATAAAGCAGCAACAGCGAGTGCTGGGATATGTTCAGGGTGGTTGCGGGGTAATCTCGGCCGTGCAGTGATGCGTAAGAACAAAGTAGATGTCCTCAGAACCTCAGAGGATGATTTGTCTGTTTTCTTTAAGTCCTGTGTTCCCTTGCACTTGTTTTGCCAGTTCCTGAAGTCATCTTTGCTCTAAATGTAATGATGGATGGATCAGGACAGCCTAAAAAAGTTACAGCTCAAAAGCGGATAAGCAAGTACAAGGGTGCCGGTGTGCCGGGGGGAACTGTTCCTCCAGAACAGTGGGCAGCAAGGAGTTTCTTTGGGGTGGTGTTTGTTAGCTTAAAGGACAGCATCAAATCACAGTAAGCAGGATGATCCGTCCCCATGTCAACTATGTAGTGGTGGGTGTCATAGCTGCTTGGAAATGAGCTGTACAGATGGCACAAGTCCCCACATTGGGTATGGAAACATGCTTTGACACCGTTGGCTTTCAGAGTCGTTCTTGTTGCCTGAACCTCCATTTTTTGTGGTGATGCTCAGTACCCTGTTGATAGTTGCTGTTACCATGTGCTGAACAAAATCAGGTAAAAATGCTTTTTAAAAGCAAAGTATTTTGCTGTTTACAGCTGCGAGTGAGCTTGAACAGAAGAAAGCTGGCTCTTCCCTTCATCTAGGAACACAGTCTTCCTGTGTCACAGCCTGTTCTGTGGTTGATGTGGGGTTTGTCTGTAGGTCATTAAGTGATGTGGTCAGCTAACCTGGGTAGGTTATCCACAGTTGCTGCTATGGGTGTATGTTGAAATCAGCTTGCACGTTGCTGTGTTAGGAAAGGCAGGTATGTCTGGCAACTGAAGACAACCACCATGAGGTATGTGGTAGTTACTGTCCATTCTGCTGAGATTCGGTCCGTTCTGTGTGTCACAGGACTGCTTAGACCTGTGGGTGCTTCAAACTCACATCCCCCCTCGCTGACCGACGTCTGTGCTGCAGCTTTCCCTGTTTCTGGGGGCCACATTTGTATCTTTTGACACCCCTGTATTTTTTTCTTTACCTGTTTTATCCCACATAACCTTCTGTCACCTCCCTCCAGTCTCCATCCCCTGGAGCAGTTTCCACCAAGTTTCCACATGGACTATCGAAAGCCGCAAATAACAGTTCAGGATGCCTGCTATTCAGGTTTGCCAGGCTTTGGGTGCTCCATCTGACAGTAGAGAACCTACTTGGCTTGAGGGGAAGGATTCCTGCTGGTCTCTGGAACTCGCAGCATTCACTGCTAGTCCTGAAAGCACCCAGGAATTGGACTTTCATAAAACAATTTTCACTTTTAGTTGTGCTTCCCCTCCCCACCCCCCTTTCCCTCCCAGTAGAGCTAAGGCACTCAGTATAAGGAGAGAGAATTTTTCATTAGGCCTTTAAAAATACTTTCTCAAACGGCTTGTGATGGCTTTCCTGGAAGCTGGTGTAGACCTCGGAGCGGTGGGGAGGAAGGCTTGCATGAACATTGGTGTTTGAGCCAGCTCTGAGTCACGCAGCCATCCCGAGCCCTGCGCTGGGGGAATTTACACCGTTCCACGTCACCGCACAGTCGTTAAGAGTAATCTAAGTTAGAGCTGCTGTTCTTGCTTTCAGGGCACCGCTTTTATTTGCAAAGCCCGGTCTTGAAAGAAAGCGAAGCGCGTTGCACATGACTGCCGCCTGACTGCCCCTGGAGAAGTGACAGCAGATGTCGGTCCACGGTTTTGCTCGTGTGCCGAGTGTGGAGAAGCAGTGTGCTCCTCAGGGAACGCACACAGCCCTGCTGAAGGAGCGCTGCCGGTGCCGAGTCCCTTGCCAAGAAGGAAAAATGCTGAAAATTGCCACGACTTAAATAGGAGCAGAGCCGAGCACTCCTCAAAGTGCTGTTTAACAGCAGCACCGGGGGATTTCAACATGTCAGCGCGGCCCCTTTCCCGGACTGGTGCAGTTGTTACTTGCAGGGGGAGGCAGGATTTCCAGGCGGAGCCGTCAGCAGTGGGAGCAGCAGTGGCAGCTGCCCCAAGAAACTTCTTCGGCTCCCACCTAGGGTGCAGGTGTATCCGCAGGGACAGCAGTGCCTGCAGGCAGGGCGCGGGACTTGGTGAATTAGTGACTCTTCACCAGCTCTGCAGCAAATCAGGGATCCTCGCTTCAAATGTTGCACTGGCCCTCGGGGTGAGAGAATCTGGCTGAACCTGCTCTCTGGGAGTTGTAAAGGGAAGGAAGGGGGAGGAGAGCATCTGAAATGTTCCAGGAATGGGGTATCTCGGAGAGATATCTCCTTATTTCCTCAGTTAGCCCTCATCCTCCTTTGAGAAGTCGTCTGAAATCTGGCTTTCTTCTGTCACTCGCTTGTCCTCGCTGTTTCTGTTCCAGAGTGAAGGCTTCTTTACACTCTGTGGGACTCTGAAAAATCAAAGTGGGCTGCTAGATTACATGGAAGCCTTGTTATGGATACTGGATTGAAAATTAACATGGCCCAAACTCACTTTGGCTTGCTTCATTTTGGAAGTAAAGTAAGTCAGTTAGTTGAGTACTACCTGAGTCTGGCTTTAGGGTGTCTAGCTTTAGATTTAATCCTCTTTACAGTCAGACTATCCAAAATTCGTGCCTTTAATTCAGATGGAGCTTTGTCTGTGCAGGGTCACAGGGTTTCCTGGCAGCCCTGAACAGGGAAGTTAGGCTGAGGAGAGTTCCTACTGAAACCAGGTTGCAGCTGCTCCTATGCGGAACGGGACTCCTGTTTCCCCGTGGCTGGCAGCTTTCCCTCCTGCTGAATCCGAGCAGTTATGGGCTGGGGTTTTTGGGTGGTTTTATGGTGTTTTGTCAGGCTCCAGAGAATCTGTGCTTCAGTGGAAGTCTGCTGGGTTTTCTACCTACAGCCACGCGTGTGCCACTGCTGCTCGCTCAGGCACTGCGGCATCTCGGCCCCTAGTGGGACACCCCTCCTTCGTGCTCCCCAGCCCCACGGCTATAACCACACCGTCGCGAAACCCCAGCGGGATTTTGGGGGAGGCAGGGGGGACTCCCCGCGGCTGAGGGTTGTGCCCGGCCGCAGCACGGCCCGGCGGGAGGGGGCAGAGCTGCCCGGGTAGACGTGGCAGCCGCCTGGGGCCGGACCTGCGCGGGAGGCGGCGCCGCGGGAGAGCGGGCCGGGGGCGGCGGCCGGCGGGGAAGGAGGGAGGGCCCGGGCGCCGCAGGTGAGTGGGACCGGGGCGGAGGGGGGGCAGCCGCGTCCCCCCACAACGGAGCTGAGCCGGGAGGGGTGGGGGATGAGTCCAAGCAGCGGGGCAGCGCCGGGACCCGCGGGTGGCACCTGCTTTGCTCTACCCGCTGCTCCCTCCTGCTGCGGCGGTGCGGTACCTGGGCGGGGGGACGGACGGGGACGACTAAGTCTGAAAAAGGAAGGGAAAAGGAAAAGAAAAAGACAAAAGTAAAGAAAAAGGCAAGTGAAAAATGGGGGGGTGGGGAGGGGAGAGAAAAAAGGCAAAACCCTATTATTTAAAGCACAAAAAGAGACAGAAGGAAAAAAGGAGGAAAAAAAGGGCGAGCAGGTACCTGGAGCGTTTTCCGGGAGGGGCGGGCGCAGCCCCGGTGCGTGGGCCGGGCCGGGCCGGCAGCCCCGAGCGGGACCTGGCAGCCCCGAGCGGGACCTGGCAGCCCCGAGCGGCCCCCGGTGCCGGCCCCCGGTGCCGGCCCCCGCCGCCGCGGTCAGGGGCACGGAAGTGTAGGCAGCACAGCGGCTCTGCAGAACCGGAGCACTGGCCGCCCCGGGAAGGTAGTTAGAGCTGCCGGAGTGAGCCCGGGCTTGTTTCCCACGCCGCGTTCCGCACCGTTGGTCGCGGTGTGGAGATGCAAAACCGGCTAATTTGTGCCCCCGGCGGGGTGGCTGATTGCCCTGCCGCGGCAGTAAATGAATAACCGGGAGGGCTCGAACGGGACCCAGCGCTCCCGTGCGGGGTGCCACCTTTGCCGTGCCGAGGGACGCTGTGTTTCCCTTTAATTCCTCTCTTCCTCGGGGTCCCCTAAATTAGCTGCTCTCACGGACTCGACCTGGAGAGGGGTTGAGGGGATCTATTAAAAGTAAAGCGCTGTTGCCTGCTGGGTCGCTTGAGAGAGGGAGGGTTGGAAGTACCTCCTCTGGCAGGGGGTACGGAGGCTTCAGAGGTCGGGGGGGACCACACGCAGTTGTGCTTGGGGAGGCGTTCGCCTCTCCCCTCCCCTTTAAACTCGTCAGCAAGCTGCGGAGGAGCTCGAAGCAGCGAGGCTTAGCTCAGAGATGGCTTTAACGGGGAGATTAATAAAACATTATTGCTTTGAAAAGGATGTGGAGGGCACGGAAATCTCATCTGTAGGAATCTGGTTTTGTAATTAAATATAGAAGCGCCTTGGGACAAGGAGACGAGCCTTTGCAGGGTATCTGCGAGGAGGTTTGCTAACGCTCTCCTGCTCTTCCGAGCACTAAATGGTTTGGAAAGATTAAAACAGCCCTTCTTCTTTAATTTATATGTTGGTTAGTGTCTTTGGCAGAAACGTGAGGAAAAGTACTATTCAATTAACTTTCGAGTTGCAGCCTTGCTTATACTAGAGAAGAATCGTGCCTGCTTGGGTGTTTTTGGCAGATTAGCCTGTATAGCAGAAAAAGCTGCTGCTGGGTTGGTGACCCAGATAGATAATGCTGATGCAAAACATCTCTGTGCTCCACAACAGCTCGGAAACCATGCTGTGCAGGTAGCGTGGGGTGCAAGGAGAGCTCCTGTCCCAAGGACCTCCTGCTTTCAGACCCTAAATCGCCACACGTAGCGTGGATCGGGATGCGGATGCGCGTGCAGCATCCGTCCTGGCGTGTTTGTTCAGCTCTTCCTTCTGTGCTTTATGGCCTCTCCTGTGTTTACTTCGGTTACCTCGTAGGGCTGAGTGTTTCCTTACGCAGAGGAGGGATGTAAACAGTTGGGGAATTGAGTGATAAGGCCTTGGGTGGTTGGAAATGGTCACAGAGGAGTGGTAGTGGAGAGGTAATTTCCTGTGATTGCAGAGGAGAAGGCTCTTAAACCAAGGCAAGAGGGAGACAGGTGAAGTGGGAGGAGCACAGGGCAGGAGAGGGTGTTTTAAAGCTGAGAAGAAGGGAGGAGATTGTGAGATCAGGGGGTTTAAACGTCTGGGAGGGTAACGCTTCTGGCAAGGGAAGCTCCAGGTCTGAAATCTGTGTGTGGAGCCCTTCTCTCTGTGTTTGGCAAGTGTCAGGTTGATAATGCAACCTTGAGCCCACCTGTGCTGCCACGCACAGCTAACACCGAGCAAGCGGCTTCGGCTGCCCTGAGCTGATGCAAGGGGTCATGGCCACCTCCTTCTGGGGTCCCTGAGCTGGATGGAGAGGGCTGCAGCCTCCCTGCTCTTCCTGCATCCAGCTGGAACTGCTGGGAAGGATGGGAGTCTGGATGGCCTTTACAGAGTGAAGTCTCCCACGAGGAATGGCTGTGTTGGGGAATCTGAGGAGGATATGGCTCTTCAGTCATGTCATGTACTTTCTTCCTACGGCTATTTTCATAATGACATGAGCTTTGTTTCTTTAGCTTCATCTGCTCCTGCTGCTTTTGCCCTGCTTGAAGCCCCAATCTCCCTGTAACAGCAGCTGTTTGTGGTATTGTGAAGGGTTATTTGCTTCAAAAAGAAGGGAGGGAGCAGCTGGGAATCACTGAACTCTTATGGCTTTGATGCTCTTAACCAGCCATGTGGACAGGGTGAAGAAAAACCTCCCATGCTGGCCATTGTACCCCAGCTGCAGGAGACCTTCTGCAGCTGGCACACCATGGTGGAGCAGCAGTAGCGTTGGTTATTCATTGTAGGGTGTTTAAAAGTACAATAATAAAGGCAGGGTCGTGAAAGTGCTGATCCGGGAGCTGGGATTCAGACCATGATGGAGTGACCCACAGCAGTTTCTGTACGTCTCTGTCCCTGTGAAATAGGAAAACCACATTTTTCTTGGTTTTCCTGTCTCCATAGCCTGTAAGCTTGGGGAGTCAGAGGGTTCCTACACTGTGCCCTGGTAAACTGAGTCTGGGTCTCAGCTAAGGTGTCCAGCCTTTTGTACAGGCCTTGTGTGATCATGGTTGGTTCTTGTAAGCAGATGAGCTCAGCTGGCCAGGAAACTGTATTAGCTCCAGGAGAGCCAATGGTCCAGACAATCTGTCCTCCCCACAGGTGTGGAGCACATCTTGCTCCCCTCTGGCTGTAGCCCTCTCTGTTTCCTAGGCATGGTGTAGCTGTGCGGGGAAACAGCCAGGAAGGCTCTCTTGGCAGTTGGTGTAGGAGACTGTGGGCAGCTAGTTGGTGGCTGTCACAAGACCACTTGGGGGAAGTTAAGACTTGCAGCCAGCTGGAGGGAGGTGTATAAAAGCAGTTCTCCACAACTAAAGATCTTCCTAAGAAAACCATCCATGGAGAAGAGGAAACAGCAGTTTAGAGGCAGAGTGATGCTTGTGCGACCTTTCCCCTTCTGTAAAGATGCGTTGGGTTATCCTTGAAATAAAGCCTGATGCTTCTTTCTTGGTGCAGGCACGGTGTCAGATTAATCCTGACCCACTGCCTGTCTGCCTGTGGTGGGTACAGCTCTGAAGTCAGGCCACTGGTGACGAGACAACTGCACCTCCAAGGTTTGGCACAGCCATGCAGAAAGGCTCCTGTACCTCAGTGCAGGGGCTGTGGCTGAGAGCATCAGGATTGCAGTGTGGGTCTGTGTCCGTAGACACCTCCAGCTGCTCCAGTTCCATCTCTCCATCATACTGGAAGAGGGGCAGAGTGGAGCAATGAGGTCGCTTGCCAGGGAGAGGTTACATCGTCAGGACTCTGGTTTGCAGCAGGAACAGCTGAAGGGGATGTGGTCACGGCTGTGAAGTGATTAGTGGTGCTGGGAAATGAATAGCTGGCATGTCCCGTGTCACCGGAGTGTGGAGGCATGCGACGATGGCACCAGGCTCCAGGTTTAAACCCAGTGCAAGGAAATGCTTTTCCCAGTCAGCACACGCTGAAGCTGGGGAGCTAGTGAGCCCTGCAGGATGCTGGGGACACCAGGCGTGTGGACAGCTTCAGATACAGCCACCAAGGGCTGTCAAATGTAGCGCTGATGGTAGAGCCTGTGCCACGAGCAGGCTCAGGGACGGTGCTGTGGGAGTCTTGCTCTGTCCTTGCTGTGCTTCAGCATCTGCTGCCAGCCGCTGTCAGCTCTGTCTGGGTAACAACCTCGTGCTTCTGCAGACTGAGCGACTGCAGCAGCCGTGCCTTCTGTCTTCCCTGCTGTCACAGTGAGTGCAATAAAACCATGAATCTCCTACTACGGAGGATCCAGCACCACAGGAATTCGACTGAGGAGAATAGCTGACCTTCTGCTTGGATCAGCCTTGCCTGCTGTAGTGTTAGAGCTGTGCACTGGGCAGGCAGAGGCAAGGCGAAGGGAACGATGTTCAGCCTGAATGGTGCCAGAAATGAGGGATATGTCCAAGAGCTGTTCCACGAGGAAGCACAGCAGGTATGTTGGAGAGCTGTTTCCCTTTGTAGCCCAAGTTTCCATCTCTGTGGTCTCTGCACTGCCTTCTGGTCACCCCTGTGGCAGGCAAACAGGACAAGTAAGAGAACTCGGTGCTGCATAAACCCAAGGTATATTATTTAGAAAGGGAAAGAGGGGACTTGGTTTCCAGAGGGAGGAGGAAGCAGTCACAATAGGAAACCTGCAGTTTCTGGAGAGTTTCAGGTCTAGGTTCCAGCAGCTCTGAAACTCTCTGGTGCCCCAAGTACCAGAGTCACTGATTCACAGAATTGCAGGGGTTGGAAGGGACCTCTGAAGATCATCGAGTCCAACCCCCCCACTGAAACAGGTTCCCTATGAACCCATGTCTCAAAAAACGTAGTGCCCTGATCAGAGGTGACTTTGTGGGACGGGAAAACCATCTTAACTTGCTCGGTCAGTCCCAGTTGGTCCAGCCTGGTTTGTCATTTCATCCAAAAGTTCTCCAGTGCACTGAAGACTCTGCTTGTCTTGGTGGCATGCTTGGCAGGGACAGAAGGAGAAGCACAATGTATAGCTGCAGGCCCTGTAAAGGACCTCTTGAGTGGTGGTTTTGATTCATGTAACATCATCGACGGGGTTAACTTGCTGAGGCTGAGCAGGATTCTGTTGCTGCTTATCCTACAAGAACATAAACAGGGAGTTACAGGGAAACATCCATTACAGGGCCCAGGGATCCCAACAGCTCTACTGCCCCTTCATTTTAGAGACAACTTATGTGTTCAAAAAAAGGGTAGATGAAGTACTTAGGGATATGGTTTAGTTTAGGATGTGAATGGTTGGACTTGATCTTAAAGGTCTTTTCCAACCTTGTGATTCTGTGAACTTGCAGCAAAGTGGTGTCTTAGCAGCTGTTGGTGGCCATCTCACTGTTGGTGGCCATCCCACTGTTGGTGGCTGGCTGTTGCACTGCTTCTGCAGCCTGCCTGTGAAACATGAGAGGTAAGACCAAAGACTTTGCTTTCCTTTAGGTATCTCAAACACAGACCAAGCCCTGGTGGAAGATCCAGCTGTTTGTGTGGGAGCCGGTGCTTTTTGGCACGTGGGATGGCGTCTTCACTTCCTGCATGATCAACATTTTCGGAGTGGTTCTTTTCCTGAGGACGGGATGGCTCGTGGTGAGTTGGCTGAACATGTGAATAGGCATTTTCCTCCTCACCTGCTTACCTCGTGTGTCAATATCAGATCACCCAGGTGATTTGGGTCCTGCGCTGCTCATTGCAGGCAGTGAGCTGATTGCATCCTCTGGTGTTTTGTAGCTTTTCAGAAAGTTCCCCTCAAAGGGAAAGCTGAAGTAATTTCCTATTTTAGCTTTAGGAAATAAAAAGGAAACTGCAACAATCAATGCTGACAGTGACCAGAGATGCTCTTGCTCTGTTGAGATAAAATAATCGCTTTTCCGTGCCAGTTAGAGCTACTTATCCATCTTCTGAAGATGATGGAAGCAGGTCTCTTTCAAACATGTCAGTATTGGAGCCCACAGTGTCTCAAATAGTGATCCTTGGTCAGGTGAAATTGTCACTGCTATCAAAGGGACTTCCACTTGTGAATAAAGAAACATATCTCACCGAGGGTCAGAGCCCCAAGAGCGTCTCTGTTCCCCCTCCTGATGGAGAATGTTGTGTTGTCCCTTAAAATTTCCCCTTAGAAGAAGGATAGCTCCTCCAGGGCTGGGTGGAGTTTGAACTCTTCCCAAAGCTCATGTCAGGGGCATGAGTTGTCACAAGTGTGGTGAGCATCTTCCAAAAGCAGCAGGAAGACTTTTGCACTCTGTGTTGAAAATGTCTTCTCTGGAGGCTTTGTGGGGAGCTGCAGTTGTCATGGTGGAAAAGTCAGGATGATTTTCCTACCTCCCTTTTCCTCTTGATCTTATTTCCTCCGTGTCTCCTTTGACAGCAAGTTACTGCTGGAGCGAATAAAAATAAAGCCAGTACATGGAAAACCCCAACAGCTGGAAACCAGCATCGAAGGAAAGGGACGTGGGGTTGGGATTAGCAGAGAGCTCCCCTGGCAGAGGACAGGCATAGGATGAGCTGGTCGCAGAGTCAGCCCTTTACTATAAATTCCAGAGCTGGGATCCAGTAGCATTTTGCAGTTCCAGGGGTCCCCAGTCTCTCCAAGGCTGCACTAACCCCTTCGGGCATGCATGCATAAACAGGCATGGGGTGTAATGGGGCTTTCTCTTCCCACTTTCTCTGCTTGCTGTTGTTGCTGGGAGTCCAGCCTTCCTCCCCAGTCAGTCTTTGTGTTAACCCCTTCTTCTGTGGGAGCCATCGGATTGCCCATTAACCAGCTGCTGCCGTCACCTGGTGCCACCAGCAGGTTCTGGAAAAGCCCAAGGCCACCTGTATATTTGCTTATGTGTCCATTTATTATTAATTCTTTTTTTCTTTTAACTGAAGTGTGCCAGAGTCACAGAATCACAAGGTTGGAAAAGACCTTTGAAGATCATCAAGTCCAACCATTCTCATCCTAAACTAAACCATATCCCTAAGTACTTCATCTACCCTTTTTTTAAACACATCCAGGGAAGGTGACTCAACCCCCTCCCTGGGATTTATGAACCCTTTTAACCAGAGGGCAAGCTGTTGAAGAGAAAGGAACAGTTGTCCTTTTAAAAAGGAGAATTGGGTCATAGTGGGCTGTAGTGCTGACCTGGCCAGCAGCTGTGTTCATAGGAAACCTTGGCTCTCTTCCCCACTGACCAGATAAAACCCCCACCAAAGGCAGCGGGATGCTGAATGAAAATAGGATTTCATGATGATAGCAACATCCTGGATGTGTTTCTGTTGCCTCACAAAAAAAGAGGAAAAGGAAAAATAATATATAATCTGGGATCTCAACCAAGTCCAGAGCTGAGAAGCAGCTTTTGATGCTGGTGAGCAACAAGCCCCATCAAGGCTAGCTTGAGCTCAGAAATGAGCGTTGCAGGAGCAGGTTGGAAAGGAGGGATGTGGACATGTCACATGAGCAAAGGCAGGGGAAGGGAAGCCAGGTGTCAATGAAGTGCTGGAGGAGATGTCTGGTGGTACATACAGCTGGAATTGGGATGCTCTGGGCTGAGCCATTTGTCAGCAGGGGAAGGTGGGCTGGAGCATGAGGGAAAGCTTTTGGCCCTGGAAAATAAATGACAGCTGTATGCAAGGGGGGTGGAAGGTCTCAAGCCCGGAAGAGATACTGAAATGCTTTTGGAGGTACTGAGCACCTTCTGAAAATCCAAACTAAATGGCAGAGCCCCAAAAATAGAAGTGATGCTGGCCCTTATGGCTGCCATCAAGGAAAGGCAGCTGGGTTAGTTCAGAGGCTTCTGCTCTTCACCCCACAGTGAGACCATGACTGGTGCAGCAGCTCCTCCTGGGGACCCCCTGTTAGCCCCAAGCAGAAGAAGGGGCTTTTAATCCTCTGCAAAAAACTCCCCTGAGTGCTGGGAGAGCAACAGCAGATACAGCTCAGTGTGTGCTGAGCTGGTTTGTGAGCGTGTTATTTATCTTCCACGCTGTGCTGCCTTTGGGGTTTTCTTCTTCAGTGTCTCATTGTTTGGGAGGATCAGAGCTTTTAAAGGTAAATGTTCTGAAAAATTAAAATCCAAGCTTCATGCTCTTAATAAAGCAGCTGTCACAAATCCCAGAGGTTTAATCCTGAAGCTACTTTTTGCTATGCAAGTGGGGTTTGTTTTGTTAAAGCACATCATTCTGAAATGTGCACATGGGTGGTGATCCCCTGCCCACGGTGGCTGGACCATTGTTTGACCTTGTTCTTCTTCAATCAGGGGACAAAATCAGTGATTCTTGTCGGAGCCTGGTGATGGAGCAGAACCTGCTCATGCAAAGGTCTGTCCAGCCCCAGGATGAGGCAGGTCTTCTTCAAAGGAACTAATAGGAACTGTAAATTTGGCAGTCAGCTAATTATTTAAGGGGTTTTTTGCTCTTTTGATCTATAATAATGTCAGATTCATTGTTCACTAGTGACTAGAAGCAGACAGGTCCTTTTTCTGTCTCTGGAGCGAGTTGATTTTTATTTGATTTTAATTGTTGGTTTTTTTCATTCCAGGGAAACACTGGCATTGTAATGGGCATGTTTCTGGTGTCCTTTGTCATCCTGGTTGCTCTGGTGACTGTCTTATCTGGAATTGGGGTGTGTGAGAAGTGCAGCATCGGAAGTGGAGGAGTCTACTCCATGATTTCTACTGTCCTTGGAGGTCAAGTAGGGGGGACCATTGGCCTCCTTTACATTTTTGGCCAGGTAATTAAATAGTTATTTAAAGAAAATTTAGAAACTTTGCAATGCAGGTAGTGATCTTGTGCTTTTCTGCCACAGGAGGCGATGCTCCCAGTAAAATCTGAGTAATGTTCCAGTTTGCTGGACAGCTTGGGAGAGCACCACATGGAGCATTCAGTCCTGCTCTGCTCCCCAAGAGCAGAGTGGAGGCACTGGGTGCCTGAGCAAGTGAAACATGCAGTACATGCCTTCCCATCCCAAATTACCCCCATTTCCAGACATGTCCTTGCTGTTGATAGACTGAAATTAAACAGAAGCAGGGGGGAGGCCATGGTGGCCACCTAAAGCAGACCAAGTGGCTGTTGGCCAACAGGTTGGCCTCACTGTGCTCCCTGTGCCCTTAGGGACTGGGCAAGCCTTGGCTGCTTCTCCACAGGAGCCAGCAGAAGTGGAGCTGGTATGGGAGGAGAGCTGGGCAGCAGTAAGTGCCACAGCTAATTGACTTCTTGAGATCCAAAATTCACAGTTCTGTGTTTTCTGAGAGGCCCGGAGGAGCTGTTGTGGTGAAGCACTGAAACACACAAGTAGTAAACATAAAGACTGGAAAGTAATCTCTTAAACCTGCAGTAACTTAACCCCTTCCCCCCCATAAAACTGTTATGAACAGGATGAAGCGTGTCGAGCAGAGAAGGGTTTTTACTGAGGTTTGTTTTTAACTGGCTGGCTTGCAGCAGTCTCCAAAAACCCTTAAAAAAAACCCCAAACCAAAAATAATCCCCTCTCCTCCTTTCACTCCAGATTAAAAACAAGTGTCCATAAAATACAAACTGAACGCAGCTACAAGCCAAGATATGGAAATGGGCCACACATGAGAATCTCTCCTGTCATAGTTTCCACTCTCGCTCGGCGAGCGGATCCCGGCTGGGAAAGCAATCAGGTTGCAGCCTGTCCTGAGGGTCATAAAAGCTGGGCTGAGGCAGCCCTGGCCCCTGCCTAGGAATCCTGTGTGCATGGGGGGTTGCAGGGTGGGAGCTGGCAGCCTGTTCAGGAGCACTTTGCCTGCTCCTGAAAGCTGATGCTTTTCCCTTCTCTTTGGCTGTGCTTTTGGCCAGCTCACTTTGCCCCGCTGGCTGCAGGCTGCTCCCCTGCTATGAGGTGCTCATGGAGCACTGTGACCTCTCCGGCCAGAAATGGGGGTCTTTCCCAGTCCCTCCTCTCAGTGGAGCAAGTGGGGGGATGACTGGCTGCCTGCTGCTGATGCCTTGGGAGATGAGAGGTTGCTCAGCTGCCCAGGGCTGCTGCAGATAGAGATGGGTTGCTGCTTCATCAGCCAAGATGGGCTGAGATCTGGCTGGGCTTTGCTGTCCTCCTGAGCAAAGGGTAGATCAGATTGCCCTAAGTGATCCAGCACGTCTGCCAGGTCCTGCTGAGACCAGTGGGCGTTAGATCACCACAGCTTTGTGAGGCTGGGGTTTGGGGCTCATCTCTGCAGTTGCTCCCCTGGGGTGGCTCACAGCAAGCCCTCTCTGTGCAAGCAGGGGTTTTCCAGGGTCCAACCCATAAATTGCAAAAGCAGAGGTAGCAGCAGCACTTGCCTGGGTGTTGAAAAGCAATTATCCCAGCAAAGTGTGCAGAAGTCATGAAGGACTGATTTCTACAAATTTTAGCCTAGAACTCAGCTCTGATTTCAAGATGGGTAGTTCCTGAGAAGCCAGCCCCTGCTGCAGTGCTCCTGGGGTGCTGGCTTTTGCTGTCTGTGGAGCAGCTGGACGTCGCTAGGCACCTGGCTCCTCTGTTCTGCTGCTGATGCTTGTGGTTCATCAGAGGAAAGGCTTCAAGGAGGCTTGTGGAGCTGAGACTGTCAGAGGCTCTCTCTGCTCTGCTCCCTTCAGAGTGTCCTTCCTGCATGTTGCTGTCCTTGGCCTGAAAGGAAAGTTAGTCATGAAAAGTCCTTCAAAAAGTGCTGGTGATCAGGTACAGGGGGTTGGGGGTAGGTGATATTGCTTTCTGTCTCCAGGGTTTTTCTTTACGTGGGAGGCAGGAACTGCAACTCATTTTCATGTGTTTACAGGAGTTAGGTTCTGTTTGGGGGTTTTGACTCCGGGTCTCAAGTGCAGTTTTTGTGGGAGCTGCAAGCAGAGCTGTGCCAGTGTGGGATGTTGTCCTCTGCTAGCTCAGGAGGGACCTGTTTTTTGGAGAGAGGAACTGTGTAGGGTGCGTGTGGTCCACTGAGTGGTGGTGTAGAGTATGCTAAGCACAAGTAAACAGAATATAACCACTTATTTGGGGACTACCTCAGAGAGTCTGAGACTTCTCTGGTGCAGACATTCATGGTGGGGCTACCAGCAAGGAGAGAGATTTCAGGGTGTACTTCACCCCATCTGTGCTAGGTGACTGTCTATGGTGGAAGTGAATCCTACTCCATGATCTCCAAGCTGTAGGTCTCTGGCTCTGGACAGGTGAATTCCATGCACCTTGCTTGCCAAAAGCCACTGCTCCAGGGAGTGGGTCAGGTCATCCCAGACATGCTAAATGGAGCAGTGCTGAGTCAGCCCAAGGAAGATTTGCAGCAAAGGAGGAGTCTGCTCTGACTCCTGCTGGCTTGGGTGGGAATTTTCTCCCTTCCAGCTGTGTGGGAGCTGTACTGGACATCCCTTGTCCATGGATGGGGATAGTGGGGTTGAAACATGAGGTGCCAGCGTGCGGCTGTGTGCTGCAACCTGGTTTGCCAGGGATGCCACGCATGGAAAAGGGTTGTGGCTGAAATGTCAGCGACAGTGGGAACCTCTGGAGGGAAATGTCCTGGTATTTAGGATTGCCACCCCATGGTGCAGTTTGGGGTCTGAACCAGTGCTGCAGATGTCCTGTCCTGCAGACTCTCAGCCACCCAGGGCAGAGCACGTGTCCTGCCCTGCAGCAAGACAAACAAGCAGCTTTCCCAGGAGCTCAGGGGGCACAGCTTGCACAATGTGCTCTCCTCAAAAGTGCAGGCTCTGTTCCAGCAACAAGATGGGGAGCCGGTGAAACATCAGACTTTGCATCCAAGCTAAACACAGAATTAAAAATAGCCCCTGAGAGGCAATGAAGGGGGAAGCAAACGGCTGTTCTTCAGGCAGGTATTGAACCAGGACCCTTCAGAGAATGAGAAGAAGGGAAGAAACGTAGATATTGACTAATCCTTTTCTCCTTTGGAGAAGCCAGGATCGTTTCTTCTGGAGTATTAATGACAGGTAAATTTTAAAGCCAGTGGAAAGTTGCTGGGCTGCTGGCCCTAGCACCCCACCATCTCTGTTTACCTGAGCAGCAGGTCTGCTGCCCTGGCAGAGTGCTGACTTACAGCAATAAGGTTCAGTCTCCGTAGGCCAGAGCAATGTTAAAGATTGTCTTGTGACAGCAAACATCTGCCAGGCACAGGGGGGTTGGGTGGGAATCCCTTGTTCTCCCACGGGGCGTTCATGGAGCTCTGTCCTTCAGTGCGTTGCAGGTGCCATGTACATCACTGGCTTTGCAGAGTCCATCGCAGATGTCCTGAGCCTCAGCAACATCTGGGCAGTGCGTGGGATCTCCCTGGCTGTCCTGCTGGGCCTGCTGGGGATCAACCTGGCCGGGGTGAAGTGGATCATCAGGCTCCAGCTCCTGCTGCTCTTCCTACTGGCCGTCTCGACGCTGGATTTTGTCATCGGGTCCTTTACCCACCTTGATCCAGGTAAAACTGGGGGTTCATCACAAATCCCCTGGGGTTTTCTCCTTCGGTGTCTTTCTAAAGTTGCACATCTGGGCAGATGTAGAGTTCAGTGCTTCCAGACTGATGTTTTAGAGGCAACCCATAATTTTGCAAGGAATAAGTATTTCTAGAGCATGGCTGAAGAAGCCTTATTAATTCAGGTGTTTAACCTCAGGAATTGAGCTCTCAATGTGTGTGCTTGTACTGCATTCAGAGGTTTTCCAACAACAGAGAGCAGCTTTTTGTTTGCAGTCACTCTTTGTAGCCTTCTGCTGTCTAACTCGGTGTTAAGCATCGTGCCCATGAAACCAGAGGACTGGGGCTTTGTGTTAAGGAGATCTTCTCCCCAAAGACTCCTGAGGTCACTCAGGCTGTGGTTAGCTGTGCTGCTGTTGCTGGCTCCAGGCTGTGCACCACTGGATTTGCTGCTCACAGCCACCACGCTGGGGAGCTGAGGAGGGAGCTGGGTGGACTGGGGCAAGTGACTGGTGTGGTTTCAAGGAGCTGTGGGTGTAAGCCTCCCCAGTTAGCCTTCCCCAGACTTCTCTGGCTTGGGCAAGGTGGGTGTTTGGGGCTCCCACCTGCAGCCCTGCTTGCACCCCAAACCCACGTCCCTTTTCTCTATCCTCACCCCCAAGAGGTGTTTGCAGGGAAACACATCTCAAGACACAGGGAGCTGCTGTGGAAAGGGTCCATGAGTGCTGCAGCAGCCACTCCAGCAATAATGAAGTGTAATTAGCTGAGTAAACAGAAGGTGTCACCTTTTTCTTGCCTTGCTCTGTGTCCAGCAGCACCTTAGGGGGTTATAAGCGACCTGCTGAGGTCAGTTTAAAGGAAAGATCTTCAGCTTTATTTAATTAGGATCCAGCTGCTGAGTGGGGTGGTGAGATGTGAGTCGTGTAGGTGTTCATAGTGCCAATGCTGAGGCTGTCTTCTCATGCTGCTGTATTATTTTGTGCTGTGAGTATAGTGTTCAGGGATGGTGGGGTGGGGGCAGAAGCTGCTGCACCAGCAGCTAGTCCTCTCTCCAAGAGACCCTTGTGGAAGAGTATTTGCATTTTATATATTTAGCATATAAGAAATGCTATAAGTAAAAACCAGTAAAAGTCTCAGCAGATGCTTGCAAATGAGAATGAACCAAGGACAGTTGTGCTCAGTGTGACATGTTTTGTGGAGAAGGCAACTGACCTGCTCCAAACAGCTGCATTTCATAGGAAGTTGTTTCCTAAAGGAAATCGGGGGGGGAGGTGTTTGCATTTCGGTTGTGCTCAGAGGAGACCTTTGATGCAGACCTACAGACCTTTCTAATAGTAGAGAGAAGACACATATTTGGTGTGAGACCTGATGGTAGGAGGAGAGAATTAGAGATGTACAAACGTCAGCAGGAAATATTCCCAAATTGAGGTCAATGTAGTCGTCTTTGATTTCCTCCACTGCTGAGCACTGTCATTTTCTTCTGACAGAAAATCAAGCAAGGAAGGGAAGTGAGGGGGTTGAGCATTGCAGATGCTGCACTTTAGCTGGGGCAGGCTAAAGAGAAGAGAATTTCTAGTGCCTGGAAGAGCATCAGGCTGATGGTGGCCAGATCCAAGTCCCAGGTACCAGTAACCCCAGAGCAGTGCCACCCGGGCAGTGGGTCCTGAAGCCACGAGGCTGGCTGGGGAGAGCTGTGGGCTTTATCTGCTCTTGCAGACTTCTCTGATATGAGGGAACTGGCTCAGCCAGACTGAACGGTTGGTTCCTCCCAAGCCTTGCATTTCCCCAGAAGGCCTCTGAGTGGTGTGTCAGCACCAATGGTGAGCGCTGGGCTCCAAGGAGCCTCCTCACGCTGTCTTGCACGCTTTCTGAACGGCATGGATGGATTCTTGCCTCTTGAGTGCGGTTGCACCCGTCAGCAAAGCATCCCTCAGGCCAGAGGACTGCGGGTGGGACATGCAGGTGTCAGTGAAGCTCCATCCTCCAGAGGCAGCTGATGGCAATGGTGGGGTGCAGTGCATATGAGCCCAGCACCTGGGGAAGCTTTTGAGAGCCTTTTGAGGTGGATGGTCAGCTGATCAGCTCTCCACAGCCTTCATGTGCGTGCAGTTTTGGGTTTGGCTCTTTGGCTGCAGAGGTGACTGAGATGCAAAGGGCAGAGTGTGTAATTTTTGAGGAGGGACCCGTGAGCCAGAAAGATTTCAGCTGACATGTTGTCTGGATTGCTTCTTTGTTTTATGAAGAGTTTACGAGGTTTCAGTTCACAGCCTCAGGTCCCAATCTTCAAACCTGTAAAATGGGCCTTGTGCTCTCATCCTGCCTTCCCTGCTCCTGCCATGGCAGCCCTGTCCCTCGCTGAACATTTCCAAGTGCTGCGCACATACCAAAGGACTGTGTGTCTGCCAAGCAGCAGTTACTTGGATTTAAATAATCTCCAGGAATGCCTGTCCATCTTGAAGGTCTTGAACGGCTGCCTTTGTGTGGTTGTGCTGGGTGGAGTCCCCTGCTCTTCTCCCCGCTCCCTCAGCTCACACCCAGGCACACATCGCATCGGATATTGTCCAAGCACTCACTCCCTTCCTGTGGTTTGCCTTTATTTTTAGTCTGAGGACGGAGTGTGTTTACACAAAGGGGGCTTCTCAGCAGGGCTTCCCGCTGCTTTTTCTCCCTTTTTTTTCCCTTCTCTCTGTTGCTGTGGCTCGCTCCTGCTCCAAGAGCCATCTGGGCTCCTGTGGCCTGGTGCTGGGGCTGGAGGTGCCAGGCAATTCCAGTGGACAGGGGTGCTTTGGGTCACTGGGCCAGGTGCTGCTGGCCCTGCTGAGACCTCTGGCAGGCCTGCCTGCATGCCTGTTCCTGCCAGGCTGCCTGTCCCTCTCCCTGGCCCCGAGGGCTTTTGCTCCTTCTGCAGGGCGGGGTGGGCCTGGCTGACTTTTTGGAGCTAATCCTGAATTCTCCCCTTGGCTCTGGCTGGTGCTTTCCCTGGGGACAGGCTGGGATCTTGGCCAGGGGTGGGTAGTGAGGAGAGGGGCTCCCAGTGCTTTACAAAAACCAGCCTTGTTGAGCTGCCTCTGGCTGCTCTCTTTAAATTCAGTCCCACTTCCAGAAATGGAGACCCCCCTGCTCCTTCCTCAGGATGGAAAACATCCATATTCTCTTTCTCCCTAGGCACAGCTTACTCTTGTTACCAGACCTCATGCAGGTGAATGGCAGTTGGGCAGTCTTCGGCTTCTCAACCCATAACCAAGCCCAGCACTTGCTGCACACTTACCTAGTAGCCATCTGGGGTTTTCTTGGCTCACCTAAGTTTGCATTTTAATTCTGGAGGTCCATAAATCAATCTGAGTTGTTTTGGGGGGAGCAGTGAATGTAGAAGAGAGGATGCTGCCCTCCATAACCAGCTCCTCAGAACAGTGTGTGAAACTTTTTTGCCTCTTCATGTCCCGAATGTTAGAGTCATGGAAAAAGAAGATAAGCCCGCTGTTAATGCCCACTCTTTTATTTTCCTAGCATATCTCTGCTAATTTTTGTGTGGGGTGACTCCCAAATACTCCCTCTCAATTAGGCGCCTGCTTTCCTGTTTTGGCAGGGGCTCTCAGGTGCCCTGTTAAAGCTGAGCGGCTGTGGGAGTGTGTGTGTGTGTGCGGGGGGGACACGGTTATTGGGGGGAGGGCTGGTGTTAATTTGGTTGTGCTTTGTTGAGGAGATGAAAGGAATCACAACAGGAGCAAAAGGGGCCAGACAGCAGCCTCTTAAATGCCTGGGGCGGGGTGGGGGGAATGATTTGGTTGGGAATTCAATAATTGGGTCCCCCTGGGCTGGGACCCCCCCGCTGTCCTGCAGCAGATGGTATCATGTGGCTGGGGCAAGCGTGGAGCCTGGCTGTGTGGGGCTGAGTCCTGCTCCTCCCGGCTGGGAAGCCTGGGTGGGTAGTTTCTCAGGGAAGCAGCGGGGTTTGAAAAGCACATTGCTGTCAGAGTGCTGCTGCTTGGGATTGCTTTCCATGCAAACCACATCCTTCATGTTACCCGCTTGGGTTTTAGCTTCCCAAAGTTGTTCGTGGATCCCAGAAAACTCACTTAGCATCCTCAGTTCTTCCTCCAAGGGTGAGTTCTGTGGAGGATTCATCCCTCTCTGGTGTTCTGTGGCAAAGCTGGGAGAGCTGATACTCTCCTGTAGGTACCGTTGGTGAAGAGCTCTGGGAGATGAGCTTCGCCTGGGACTGCTTCAGCAGACAGGGAACCTGCAATTGTTAAAGTGATTTATGTATGTAAACACTCTGGTGTTACAAAGATCACTCAAATGGTGCCTTGGGGGCTTTGATGGATTGAATAAATTAAAGATATTCCCACTTACTTAATATGAAAATGATCAAAGCATCCTAATCAGGGGCTTTTGCTTGGCTCTGGGTTGTTTTATTTTATTTTTGGGCACAAGGGGTGTGCCCCAATTTCATAAGAGAGGGTGCAGGAAGGATGTGTGTGTCAAAAGATGATCTGCAGCTAATCCCAGAGGCTTTATCCAGGCTGATTGCTGACTTCCTGGCCTGAGACACATCTGGAAACTGGCATCAAATTCCAAGTAGAAATCACTGAGTGAGCGGCAGCAGAAAAAAATCCCACTTTGCTACCGAACAAGGTAGACACCGTGGTGAATAAAAGCAGGAGGCTGCTAATACGCTCTTTATTTATTAAAAAACACAGGATTGCTTTCCCCAGGTTTTTCCAATTATAGTGCATTGAATGGCCCTGACATCACTCTTGAGCAGGGGCCAGCCTATTCAACAGTCTGGCGAAGACATTTATTAACTGGTTACCTGCCAATTGTCTGGGCTAGGAGCTGCGGGACAGATGTGTTTTGAAAAGTGATAACATTGTTAGGGGCCTATTTAGATAGTGAGAGGAAAGCTACACCACTCTGTCCAGGCTCTCTGAAGTAGGTATTTAAAGCAGTTTATTTAAAAAAAAAAAAAAAAAAAAAGAATTAAAAAAATGAGGTTGAGGTGTGACTTTGCTGCATGGTTCCACTCTGCTGCCTTGTTTGTAGGTAGGTTTTCATGGTGTTTCTTCACTGGAGGACACCCCACAGTAGGACATTGTTGAGGAGCGGTGGTCTTGCCTGCCAGCAGATGCTTGGGGTGTCGGTACAGCTGCTGCTCGCTGGGGGCCGGGGCTGGCATCCCCTGTGCTCCTGCTGCACTGAGGCCAGGCAGGATTTCTGAGCCCACCGCCCTGAAGCATCTCCCAGGAGGTAGGTAAGGATGTGGGGAGGAGAGCTGAGGGCCTGCGGATCCCTGCCCTGCTGCACCCTCCTGGATACTCTGGGGTTGCCATGTGCATCTAACCTGCTCTCAAAAGTTTCCAGTGATAGATCCTCAACTGCATCCTTTCAGGGGGCCCTGCTGTAGTCACGACTATCTCAGGCTGCCCGCCCCTTCCTGCAGCCAAAACCCACCGCTTTGGGTCTCTCAAGGACTTGGGGACCAGCTGATGTTCTTCCCTTCTCTGTTAAAGCACCTTGCTTGGAAGACTTGTGCTCCTCTTCAGTCTTCTCCAGGCTGTGCCTTCTGAGTGGCTGCGTGTGGCATGGGAGCGAGCTTCTCTGTGCCACACACTGCCAGGGAGGGTCCTGTCCTCATTTGACACCCTAAAATGTGCCACTGCTTGGTGCTGGGCTGTGATGGCCCAGGTCCATCCCTGGAGCAGGAGAGGATTTGCTGAGGTTTAAACTTGCTCAATAGGTTATACCACTCCTGGTTTATGCAGAAGGTTTTGTACATAGTTGATTTAACCTTTAATTTCCTTGTTGTTTCCCTGTGAGGCGATGCTAAACTCATCTTCCTAGAGCTTGTAAATAAATCCTGAAATACCTTGGCTGGCTTTGTCCCTTGCTAGATGCTGCTTTCATATGGGCTTTTCCTATCCACTCTCCCCATAAAACCTCCTGTGCCGGCTCCCTGTTCAGCAGCAAATCGTTTAATGCTAGAGACCTAATAAAACCAACAGGCTTGAGGAAGATATATATCATCCCATGATCTCTCTCCCATCTCTCCTCATTGCTGTGTTTAAATGGGACAGCTTTATTTAATTGCATTGATTTTCCCCCCCTTCTTTTTTGGTGCCACTACATAATTGTTTTCAAATGATGGAGATATTTTACCTCCTCTTTTTTCAATCCCCCAGTGTTTAATTTCAGTCACAGTTCAGCTTTGGCCTGAAGCAGCAATCCTTATGTTGGAATGTAATTCATTAAGATAATTTCTAGACATTAGTCTCTTTCTCTAGCTGCTTCACTTCTAGTTTGCATTTGTCTCCTTAGCTAATGAGAAAACTTGGCATGGGATGTGGGACCTCACCTACAGCTTGTCATCTTCTCTGCTGGCTTGTGTTAACACTTTTCAGCCTTTCTTGGCTGTAGGTAAGAGATTTGAGCCTGGTAGTACCTTCACTAGTCTTGGGTGATGACTTGGTGGTCCTTGCTGGTTTTCTTTTCTACCTAAAGGAGAAATGTGTTCATTGAAAAAGCAGGGAAAATATATTCTCTGATTTAAATTGAATTCAATGAATAGTTTCAAATGAACAAACAAGCAGAATATTTTTAAGTGACAAGATCTTGCTCAACCTTTCCAAAACCAAACACTGTTTGATTTCCAGCTCGATTTGCAGTCTGAAACTTGAGGCTGTAGCTGTGCATGTTGTAGAGTGGATAATGGAAACCTCCCCAAAATAAAATCAAGCTATCATTTTGGACACAGAATCAAAAAAATTCATCAAATGGAACAGTTTTCTTTTGAAATACCGTTGTCATCTGGATAATATATCTGTAACTTGGAAGTACGGGATGCTCTAGGTATGAGTATGGCAGAAGACTCTGTAGACCATGGCCAGGCCAGGTGGATTATGTTATTTTTGGTGAGCTACTTTCTTTTGAAAGATGGGGATTTGATCGACATGGATTGGACTTTGTCCCAAGCCATACATGGAGTAACTCCAAGTTCGAAAGGAGGTCACTCCAGTGAGCCCAAAGGATGTGTGTCATCACCAATGCTGCTCAGATGCTGTTCATTTTCCTCCTATTGTTGTGCCTTGACTCAGCCTAAATTCTGATTTTTCTCAGAGCTGGGTTTTTTCATTGGAGAAGTCCTGCAGAGCCTCCTACATCCAGGTTCTCTGGGCATGACTTCCAAGAAATACCACTCTATAGGAATTATATCCCATCGATGCAAACTGTTTTCCTAGAAAAAGGGTGAAGCAAGGGATGTTTTGCTTCTTGTCCTCTTCATAATGAATGAAACCATTTCTGCTGGCTGGTTTGGATACCGCTGAACAAGCCAGGTAGCGAGTACCACATCAAAAAACTGAAATGGTAATGGAAGGGTTTTATATATTATGGCAAGTCTGGTGCTTAGCATTAAATAATATAAAACATAAGTGGACTTTATAAAGTTGAAATACCCATGTTAAAATATTTTTTTTCTCCTAACCAAAATTTCAGATTTTCCACCTGCAGAAAATATCAGGGGTTTTTTTGCTTTTTTGCAAAAAATAATTAAACCATGCCAACCTGTAGAGACAGAATACATGCCAAATAGCTCTACTAGTTACTTCCACAGGCATATTCCTGAGTTTTCCTTTATTTAAGCAGTGCTGAGACACTGGGCTTTCATGGAGCTGCCTGTGTGAATGCTTTCGGGCTCTGTGTGTGTGTGCTGTTGTGTATGCTGGTGGTTTTCCACTTCTCCATCCTCCCGAGAAGCTGAGATGAAGATAAAGCAGGCACAAGAGGAGTTGGGCAGAAATTAGCGTTTCCTCCCACCCAGCCCAGTCCCACAGGAGATGTGGCTGGGGGGAGCTCGGGGCGGGGAGCGTCGGCTGCGTCACTGTCAGCAAGGTGACAGCATCCTGCAAATGAAAATTGCCCCATTAGCTAAATACAAGTGTTGGAGGCAGATTTAAGCATCTCCCTTTGTTTATTCTACCTTTTGTGCTATTTTTAGCTGTTGGCCAGCTCCATTATTGCAGGTCTCTTAGCTTTGGGGAGAGGAGGATGCTCCTGACCTGATGGCTCTCATGGTTGGGATGCTCCATGAGGAGATTGGGGATGGAGTGTGAGTGCAAAGGGTGTGTTTGCTTGAGGGGAAGGATGTGTATACTTGGGTTTGTCACATATGCAGAGGACTGATTGTCCCTGAGTGTGTTTTTTGCTGCTTTCCTCAAACAGATCACCCCCCAGCACTTCTGCTCTAGGCTTTCTTGTTCACTTGAGGATTTTCAGTGCACAAACCCTGTGCTCCTCCATTCCCCTTGTAACATGGCCAAACATTGTATGGCTGGTGTTAAATCTCCTTCTGCGAGCATCCTGTGGCAGGCCAGGCTGAAGTGTGCTGCCAAAACCCTGAGGAACTTGAGGAGAGGGAGCTGCTGCATCCAGAGATGTTGGGCATGAGCAAGATGGGAAAATAGGCAGCAACTGCTTCTTCTTGACAGCGCTGTCAGTCTCCACGCTTGCTAATTCGTCTGCTCTACTGAGAAATATTTACACACGGGGTGATTCATTGCCCTGCAGCAAGGTTGCTGGCAGCTGTCTGCGTGATGCCTGTCTCTGTCTGTTCATAGCATCATCTAAATACCCTGTTTTCATCCCTGACAGCCGTGGCCAGGATGGACAGGTGCGGCGGAGGGTGGTTTTCAGGAGAGGGTTAACGGTGGGATCTCTTGGAGCCCATGGTGGCAGGAAGCTGTATTGTGTGTTGACTTTAAACGGGAGGTTTGGGAGATCAGCTCTGGAGCAGAAAACAGGGGCTCGGGAGGAACAAACACTCGCTGCTTCAGAAGGGCGGCGATTTCCTTTTGGGTAAACACGTCATTAATCTCAGGGAGCACATTCTTTTCCATGAAAAGATAAGGGATTCGAGTTGCCTTTCTCAGGGCTTGGCCTTTTTAGATTGTTTTAACTGTGGCTTTTGCTCCTTCAATTACAGACTTTACATAATCTCTCATTTTGGGTTTGCCAGACTTATTATGGGTGCAGAGAAAGTCTTGGGCAAGGGAACTCCTTTCCGTCTTCCTTTAAAATATTTCTGATCCTTCCCCCCATCACCACCCTCCTCCCGGTTTATTTTTTCCCCCCTAAAACCTGTCTATTTCTTGCTGCTTGCAGCTCTGACGTGTGAAACCTAAGTGTGCAGTTTGTCCTAATCTGTGAAACCATCTCCCTACTGCTAACGATGAAATAGGAGTTAGTTGTTCACCACAAGTGGAAAAATAGCAATGGAGTCCTCTCCCCACCCTGGGCTGCCTCTTGCTGCTGGCCTTTGGTTTCGAATTTTTGAGGATGCCGCCTGTTGTGGCCTGGGGAGATGCCAGCTGTGGCACCAAGTGCTTCGTTTTCAGCTGGCACCATCCTGTTGTGTGGGGAGCTTTCACTCCCGCTGCCTTGGCTCGGGGTCTGCGGTCACTCTGATCTCCTTTGGTAGCACATGTGTTTGACTGAGATTTAGGGATGAAATTACAGAGGGAATTTAGTCCCTTCTCATTCTTACCTCCTCTGCTTGTATCAAAAACAGTGTGGCCAGTAGGTCTGGGGAGGTGATTGTGCCCCTGTACTCAGCATTGGTGAGGCCACACCTCGAGTACTGTGTCCAGTTCTGGGCTCCTCACCACAAGAAGGACGTGGAGGTCCTGGAGCGAGTCCAGAGAAGGGCAAGCAGGCTGGGGAAGGGGCTGGAGGGCAAATCCTATGAGGAGCAGCTGAGGGAGCTGGGGGTGTTTAGCCTAGAGAAGAGGAGGCTGAGGGGAGACCTTATCACCACCTACAACTACCTGAAGGGAGGTTATAGAGAGATAGGTGATGGTCTCTTCAGCCAGGTGACAGGTGATAGGACAAGGGGGAATGGCACGAAGCTGTGCCAGGGCAGGGTCAGATTAGATGTTAGGAAACAATTTTTGCTGAAAGAGTTGTCAGGGCCTGGAACAGGCTGCCCAGGGAGGGGGTTGAGTCACCTTCCCTGGATGTGTTTAAAAAAAGGGTATATCAGGTACTTAGGGATATGGTTTAGCATAGAACAGGTACAGTTGGACTTGATGATCTTAAAGGTCTTTTCCAACATTGTGATTCTGTGATTCTTCCCAGTACTTTGTGCTTAAGGCTGTGGGTGGTGGCATGGGTTGAGATATGTTAGAGCAGGAGCTGGGGAGCTCTGGCATCACCCATCTCTCAGTGCCCTGGCAACTCCAGCAGATGCTCTGCAATCTTTCTGCACTGATCTGTCACTGTGGCTACGTGCTGCTGTGTTAATTGCATAATAACAGGGGCTTTTTCACTGCATAATCAGTGATCTGTATGTATCCAACACAAAAATTCCTCTCTGATTTTTCCCCTCACCTCGTTTAAGACTTCCAGGGCAGAACTACTGAGGCTGTGGGAGCTGTCAACAGGTAGGAGGTGGCCCTGAGGAGTGAAACAAACCCAAGGCACGATGTCATTTGTGACATACGGAGGGTGAATCTGCAGGGACAGGTATCATAAATCTTGTGCTTGCCTTTCTCTGGCTGGGCTGGGCTGCACGTGCCCCACGTCCAGCTATGGAGCTGTGCTGCTGCCCACGGGTTCTGCATGGAGTGGAAGTGCTCTTGCCTCATAGGAAATGTGCATTGATCCACACTGACTCAGGTGGGGCATGAGTTGGACTGGGACTGGAGAAAAGGGCAACCTGGGTCTGGTGACTGTGGTCTCCTGGGTAGATGAGTCCAGGGGTAGCTGTCAGGGACATCAATCTCTTCAGACCATTCCATCCTCCTCCAGCTCCGCTCCTCTGCAGCTCTTCTCTTTTCCTTCTGTTTCTTCTCAGCCTTGCAGCCCAAACTTATGTATCCAAAGGTGGAGGAGGTGTCCTGGAAGATGTTACAACATTTTTGTATCCCCATACGAGTTCAGCAAAGGTCATGTTTATTTTCTGTAGCTGCCAGCACAGCTCTGCTCTTTAATGCACTTTGCTTTCATGACTCACCAGTTCCCCATCTCTTAGAGGACTGGGACTTTCTGGTGAAAATCCATTCACGCATCTCATGGGCTGAATGCCAGCCCACAGCAAGTTGAGTGTTGGACTGGCAGCATGGAAAAAACACCAAACTCTCCTTTGTCCACCTCCAGTGCTGCTCCCCTCAGCTGTTTTCCTTCCCAAGATCACTTTCCACATTTTCCTCATACTTCTCTGCCTCCACCTGCCCTGTACCAGGCTGGCAGCAGCAGGGCAATGCCTGGGAGTAGCGATAGTAGTGTTGGACTTGCCTAGGAAAAAATATTGGGCCAACCTCAGGAGCTGGTTGCAAAGGCATGGCTGCAGGAGCAGCCTGGCCTTAGGGAAAGGTTGGAAATGTGTTTGTTGATGTTGGTGTTAAACAAGCCCAAACACAGGAAGCCAAGCATGTGCGCGGAGGGATGCGGCTTGTGGCTGCACCGCTTTGATCGATTGGCTTTTTCTTCTGTTGGGAAAGGTGATTCAGGGGTTATTCCTGACCCTGGAGCCCTCTTAATGCCTCTTTGCTGATGCCAATCCACCAGAGAGGTGCACTGTTTCCAGCACCCACGCTTGGGTGTGCTGTGTGGTGCTGCTGATCTGTGGTTGTGGTCAGACAGACCCATGTCACTCTCTGTCACGTGCAAGTACCCACTTTGCTGGGGAAGCCCAAGCCATCCAGAGTCAGGGATGACTGGATGATGACATCCATCTGTGTCAGGGCAGAGTGTAATTTGGAGCTGTTGCCTCAGATTAAATTTGTATTTGCATAGCATGGGGGGAAAAAGACTATGGGGTTTGAACAGCATTCATGGCTTTGCATCTATATCTTCACATCCTCAGCTTCTACGCGCAGGGTTAATCCTTTATGTCTGCAGTTGCACACTGAGATGCTGAAAAACCTGTTGTTGGTTGTGGTGGTTTGGCATCAAAATGTTTCTTCATAAAAGGCAGTCATGCCTGACTTTCCCTTGGCAAATTAAGATGCTGTTCTTGTTTCATAGGCTGTGGATAATCAGTATGTTTTGGTGAGCTTGGTGACCACCAGACCATCCATGGATCAACAGTTTGTGCAGGTGGAGGAAGAATTAGTATTACAAGGGCTTTTGAAGGGAGAATTTCACTCCTTCCCTGCTGTAGAGCACTTTGACCTATGTAGAAATTAATTTGGTTTAGGCTGCCCAACAGTCATCTGATCAACCACAACTGAGAGTTACCAACCTTACAGGGCTTGACGTGCCCACCGGGGAGTTAACAGGCCAGAAGTCCTGGGCATGTACCTTGCCCTTGGCAAGAGTTTGGAGGAGGAAAATGTTAACGTGTGGCTGGTAAGGAGTGAAACTTTCTCTTTCTGTAGAGGCATATGTTCAGGTGAGAACGGCAGCTGTGGGACCATTCCAGTTTTCTCCACACCTGTGTGCCTGTGTGTCTCCAGCACCCACACCAGGACCTTGGTCTAGGTGTGCACTTGGAGTGCTGTCCAAGGGGAAGATCTGGGTTTCACAGCTTACGCCAGAAGGGGTTAGACATGAAAGAAGAAATGGGAGAGAGAGAGAGAGGATATAATTATGCCAAGCATATATAATTACTCTTTGGCTCTTACATCACACAGGATCCTGAAAATGCTGGGGTCAGACCTGGGAAATGTGCTGCAAGACAAACACTTCCAGCTGTTCCTCTGAAAGCAAATGTCAGCATGTACCTTCCAGGCGGGAATGTGTGGGCTTACTTATTTAGGAAGAGAAAAAAACCCTCACTATTTCAAGCCTTCAGCATTCACCTTCATAATTAAAATCTCTAATCACAAGCAGAGCACAATACGTGACCATCTTCTGGGAGCTGTTTCTTAAGGTGGTTTTCCATTTTTACATTATTTAGCCCGTGCCTTGGTGCCAGGGTTTACTTAACCTTAAGCTTGTGAACAGGCTTATTGAATTTGGCCAACACTTGACTAATCTGTAATGAGCTCCAGGTTGCCTGGAACTTGGCAGTGCTGTCATTCTCTGTGCCGTTGCATAATGACCTGACCCAGCATAACCACAGATTCAACTCACACCCCTTCTCCAACCTCTGCAAGTCCTGCTCTGAAATCCTGGGCTTCATGGAGCAGCTGCCCAGCTATGATGGGTCCTGAGTGCTGAAAACTGTCTTGGCTGCTTTCACCCTCTTCTGTGAGGTGATAGGTGAGAGAAAGTGGCAGGAAAAGCTCAAATGTGGAAAAAAAAGCTGGGCCAGAGTAGGGATGCAGTGATGGCAACCAGGCAAAGGCTGGTACTCCCTCTTAGGCATCTGTGGTGAGCAAAGGGACGTGAGAATCCTGGCTACCTTCCTTCTCTTCCACCTGCATCAGGCTGACCCTGTGGTCCCCCTGTGCTTGTAGCTCTTCCATTTTAAACTTACTGAGTAGGTTGGGGTTTTTTTTTTTTTCATCATTTTAATAAGGGCAACTGTCAGGACTTAATTTGTCAGAAATCACAGAAATAATTCAGATGTTGCTCTAAGTCAATTTTTCCCCCTGTTGTTTATTTACTTCAGCTCAACCACTTGAGAAATCCATTATTTGCCTGCTTCTTAGGGAGTATCTAATGATAAAAATAAATTGTTACTGCTTTTTATTGTGCATTTCCCATAAGGCTGACACGGCACAGAGAAGGAACCAGATTCTTTCCCTTCTCGCATGACACTGGGAAGATTGTTTATAACACTTCAGCTCCAGCCCTCTGCAAGCCAGCTGAGAGCAGGATCATTAAAGGCAGGATTTGGAGGCTGTGGGGTTGCATAAATTAATTGAAAGCAAAATTTGTCAGACAAACGTTTTGCAATGAGCGAAAAGGGAGGAATCTGGCATGGATCTCATGTACCCAGCAGTTAGCTGGGGGAAAAGATCCTCTTACCAAAAAAAAAAAAAAAAAGAAAAAAAAATTAATAAAATGATCTTGCCTTGTTTGGAGATTGTAGAGCCAAATATAGACTTGTCGTGTTTCCTTCCCTCCTCCTTCCGAAGCTCATTCTTTTGAAGTGCACTTTCAATGGGATGTGGATAATTGACTCTGTGAACAACCGACCCAGGGCTCTGTTGGTTTAACCGATTGGTCTCAGTTGCTGATTCCTGTTTTGTTTTGGATGATTTTCAGCCCAATTGCCCCGTCAGCTACAATTAGTCCCATTAATATGACAGCTGAGAGGTCACAGATGACTTGCTCCGGTCGCAGGCACGGGGGCAGCCAGGAGATACTCACAGCGAGCTGCTCCCAGCGCCGCTGTCGCGTGCCAATAGCTTGCTTACATTGATGGTGATTGCAAATCCTGGCACAGAACTGATCAGGAGGGATGGGAGAGATTTGCTTCACCGGAGGGTGATTGACTGAGAAATGAGTTTGCAATAACAAGTAACTGTTGGATGAACTTTTCTTTAATTACACTAAAAGGCTCCTGGTTCTGTATAAAGGGGAAATGTGGGATGGCTGGGCTTCCTCTCACCCAGCAGAGCTGTGAGGAAAGGAAGCAGGAGTGGGATGGAGTTGTAGGTGCATCCTGCAGCTCTTTCAACAAATCCACGGCTGACGTTTTCTGTGGTTCCAGCAACATCTGCCATCGCTTTGGGCTTTGTCTCCTCCACCCAGGATTTGCACTTAGGGGAATAAAGTAGGAAAGGGAACAGCAGATGAATGGATGGAGTATGAGGGATCATTTGGCTTCTTAAAATTGGTAGGGGGGTCAGATGTACACAGGTGCAGGTCAGCTGTTGGACACATGGGTCTCATGGTCTCTCTTTGGCTGTGGTATGCTCAAATGGTATCACAGAAAACATAGTCTTGTTGTGTACTTGGCCTTTCGTATGAGGGGGGAGACATAAGGCACCCATAGCGCCTGGATCAGTCCATCATTGAATTGTGTAGCACAAAAACCTAGCTGGAAGACCCCAGTTGAAGATGGTTCACTCACAAAGCAGGAGGCTGTGTCTGATGAGGTTCTGTAAGGGTTTGGTTTGGTTTGGTGTTAGCTGGCATCTTCCTTAACTGCTTGGATGACAAGGAAGGGAATTTACAGATTCAATTTGTAGATACCCTCACCAGGGAAGGGCTCACAGCTGAGAGGGTCAGACTTCCAGATGACCTCACAGAAGCTGGGGAAGTGGCATGAAAAGGACAATTTGTGGTTTGGTGAAGACAATCGTAGTTTTACAGCCTGGCAGAAACTGTTGGCTATGCCAGTGCAGGATGGGGGACGGTTTCCAGTAGGTGAAAGGATGCTGTTAAAATACTCAAATTACTTATGGATCAGGTGAGAAATAGAATCATGAGCTTCAAACACGGTGATTTTGTTTGGACAGTAGGGGAAATCTAAATGTTAAAGACAGAAAAATGAGAGTAAACCACTAAAAGAGGCTAAAATCTGCTTCACAGATGGTTAACAATTGGTGGGACGAGCCTTTGTCAGGAGTGACATAGATATATTTGATAATGATTCTGTGAAGCACAGGTTGGAGAAGGTCCACAGAGCTCCTTGGAGTGAGATGACTATTTTGCCCACCCCTTTTGTCTTACTAATGGAACATTAACATTTACTCATGAAAAGTCCCTTGGACAGGGACCAAAGCTTTCCTCAAGCAGTGTGGTGGGAGTTTTGCAACCTGTCCATGTGCTGTGCCATTGTGGGCACAAACTCCAGGTGAAGGAGCTCCAGTCTGGTCTTGCTGGACTGTACAGCCTACACAAATCCCCCCTTTACTTCTCCAGAAGCTGCACTTTCTGCAGACATCCATGGGGTCTAGAGGTCAGTGTGTTATGCTGAGTTTATTCTCTTTAAATCTCATCAGGACATGTTCCTAGTGAAGATGGCTGGTGCTTTTAAAAAGCCTAGCAGCAGGAGACCTTTTCTATCAGTGTGTTTCCATCCATGTTTGGGCAACACAATGAATGCAGATGTAGTAGGAAACTTTTGATTATCTATAGGGTTTTTCTGTGGCAACTTCAAAGCTCTGTGGTTAGTTGTATTCTGAGACTTTAAATGGATATGTCTTGCATTCAGAGCTCTGATTTAATTTTCCGGTTTAATCTATTGTCCAAATGTCATTAGTGTTGTCTTTGAGGCATGGGACAGCTTTGATGGAGTCTTTTTTTAATTTCTGGCCATCACCCTGTGCAGCCATAAAAAACATCCTGCCTGCTAATGAGAAAATTCATTATTGCAGTCACATGTCTTGTGGAAATAGATTGTAGCTGCAGGAGGAAAAAAAAGGAACCGACTTTGCTTATCCCCCTGCCCCCAAACACTGGCATGAGCATTTGGATTGTTGACAGGGAGGAGAAGCTTCCACAGGTGAAGATACTCCATTAAAAAGAAGTCTTGTCTGTTTAAAATGAAATTATTAATTTCATAGACACATCACTTATTCTTTAACCTGCTTTCCATGAGTTACTTTTTCTGCCTGTAAGCATCTAATACCTTCCCTAAGAAATGCCCTGTCAGCACATCAGCTGTTGGGCTCAACAAGTCCTAACAAATCCAGTTTTGTGGAAGAATTTGACCTGGTCTTCCAGCATGAAGTGAGGAAGCAGAGTCCTCCATTACATACCCAGTAAACCAGTTGCCCGGTGTTGGTACCCTACCCATTGCTTTCCCCTCTCTCCCACCTTCTGTAAGACCATTTGTTTGGAAAGTAAAACCCCTGTGTGAGTGACCTAGGAAAAACTTGCCAGAGATTGTTGGACACAGCCCAAGGTCTTGGCATTTGCTCTGTGTTGTGTACATGGTAAACACCTATAGAAGACTTGGGAGAAGGGCAGGTGGTTTTGATGCACAGCCCCATGTTTAGCCCTGGTTCAGAGAGCAACAGGAGCAATGGCATTCAGGAGAAGTGCACAATGCAGCACCAGAGAGCAGTGGGCAGTCTTAGAGCACCTGGGAAACCCATCTTGTAGGTTGGAGCCCACTGTGCAACAAACTGGCTTCATGGGCTCATTGTCAACCAGAGTGTGAACTGCGCATGTTGGTAGCAGCTTCACGGCACGGGCACATCTCAGGTCTTGTGTGTGCAGGAGCTTGACTGGCAGAAACACAGGATTGGGATGTGGTGTGAGGGCTTGCTCAGGGATGCAGTTGTCCTATGGCAGCATCATTTGGCTTTGTTTGGAAAGAGGTTTAAAGTGGTGTGGGTAGGTAAGTATAAATATTAGCTGCTCCCTGCAGCCACATTTCCTCCACAGGCAGGTTTGACAGGAAGATACCTTCCTTGCTCACATCCAGGACTCAATACAATCCATGTTCTGGCTTGGCAAGAGCTCCCCAGCCTGGTGGTGCCACTTGACGTGCTGGTGTGCACCCTTCCCTGGCATGTGGGTCCTTGTAACCATGCTGACCTCTTCTCTGCCTTCTCCTCCCCAGCAAATAAGTTGACATTCATCTTTTCAAGCTGTCCCTGGAAACAGCTGCTGCTGTTGCCCATATTTAGAGGACAGGTGGTTGCCGAGAGCAGGCTGGGGGTTCTCCTGCAGTCCCCGTGGTTTCTGAGGTTCTCCATGTCTTTGCAGAGCATGGCTTCATCGGCTACTCCGAAGAGCTTATGTTCAACAACACACTGCCTGACTACAGCCAGGGGGAGTCCTTCTTCACCGTTTTCGGAGTGTTTTTCCCAGCTGCCACAGGTGCCGTAAGTTTTACCCTCCCCTTCTTTCCTTCCACAGTCACATCTTGGAGATGAACAGAAGCAAAGAGAGCTCCTGTGGGCTGCTGGGTGAGGCAAGCGGGACCACACTTGGCTGTAGCAGGCTCATGCAGTCAATTCAGACTGTTGGGGCTTTCCTCCAGCATCTCAACTTTTGCATGCTCATGTCCTGTTCACTTGAAGGTGCTTTTCTCTCTCTGTGGTCAGAAACAGCCGGTCAGCTCTGTGGTGTAAATCCTTCCCTGCCAAGGCTCAGCTACTGATCTTGGTCAGTGCTGTCAGGCCACAAGGTCTCAAACTCTATAAGAAGTGCCAGTCATGATTTATCTTGCTAGATAGGCTTTATGATGTGACTGCTCTGGGGGTGTGGGAAGAGCACAGGAGGAGGGCTTTCCTTCCATCCTTACGGTGTCTGAGCTGGGCTGATGGCATCACTCATGGTGCTGACCCACCACACTGCACAGAGTCACGGATGCATTTTGGCATGTCCACAGAGCTCACGTTTATACACTTAATTGGATGCTTTCATGTTATTTATTCACTTAAATTACCAAGATGATCCATTGTCCCCTTTCCAGAGCTGGCAGTCTCCAGTGGGAATGAAATAACTATCAGTTGGAGTTACAATACCTTTTGTTGATGCTGGGTTTTTTAAGCTATAAAAAGTACTGATTATAAGCAGTTTCCATAGCGATGAATCCTTGGATTACAGAATGAATTTTCAGAGGATTAGCTCTAAGCAACTCACTGGAAGTTGTTTGAAGAATTGCTGCAGTACAGGGAGACAAACCAAAGTGTTTTGTGAAGTAAATGGGACTGGGGGAATGGTCTGGTAGCAGAAGTCACTTTGTCAGGTGCATCTAGTGCAGGACTTCAAACTGTCCTTTGAAACCCTCTCTCCCAGCTTACCAGCCTGGCTGTTGCCTCTGTGTAGGCTTCTTCCTGGAGAACTCACCTGCTTGAACTATCAGCACCGTGGAAAAGTTGGCTTCTGCCCTCTTATTTTGTCATTTCTGCCTGGCCCAAGTGAGTCTTTTATTTCCCCAGTTTTTTCCAGCTCCCTGGTTATGGAAGAAGGAACAGTTATGACAAAGCTGTGCAGAAAATTACCATGATTAGCCATATTAAATGGTTCTTCACCACTGCTAATGCTTGGCTTCTAGGAACAATGCCAAAGCTAATAGATATAATTTATTTAAAGCCCTGGCAGCCTGTTGCTTTGTTAGTTAACAGTAGTAATACCAGTAGTAACGTTAAACATTCTCTGAAAATACAGTTTGGGCTGATGTATAATTATTTTGGGTACTGCACAGCTTTTTCATGTGTTCTTTTTAATTGGTTGGTTGTTTACAGGATTTAAATTATTCCTTCAGAGCAGTGGTGCCAGTGGTACCATATAACATTGCTATTGCTTCTGTTAGTGCTGTTTGTAGCACTGTGGAGTTCAGGAGTCTCATAAAACATAGGGCTGTGTTTGATGCTCTACATGGAAGAGCTTGTGATCTGATTAAGAATTTTTTAGGGTGGGAGTCAAAGCTTCTCTGCTGCAGCTCACAAACAAAGAGCCCAGTGCAGCTTCAGAAGTGCTGGGAGTGAAGATCACATCTCCTAGTGCTGGGGCAGTGGGTGAAGGCTGTGGTTCCCTGACGTCCTGCTGATCAATGCCAGCATAGCTCACCTCCTCCCCTACAATGGGGGTGCAATGCTAGGGCTTCACAGGGGACCCTGGTGTTTTTGGGGGTCCCAACATGCTGGAGTGGAGCTGTTTCCTACCGCATTGCGGGTGCTGCCTGGACACAGGCTGAGCCTGCCAGCCAGACAGGCGGTCTGCAAGATTGGAGATGACATCTCAGGGATGGGTTTGGCAGCAGCATTAATAGCAGCCTGGAGAGAAGCAATGGGATTGCTGGTGCCTCTGATGCAGGGCAGGCAGCATGATGCAGATTGTGAGTGAGTGGCAGTGCCAGTTCCCAGCACCTCTGCATGAAAAGCAGCAGCAGGGACATGTGAACATCACTCCCAGGCTGTCACCTCCACCCTGTGCTCCAGCCCAGAACCATCCCCAAGTGGTACCCACCTGTCCTGGAACTCCCACAGTGACCTGGCCAAAATCCTTTGTGTTCAGATGCAACAGATATTTGGGGAGAGCTTTAGCAAAATAATATGTTGCTTAGGTTTGAGGGGTTGCTTTGAGCCAGTTTGAAACACTTCTTTGACCCAAAGCAATGTTCTGTTAATCTTTAATTATTAAATGTTGTGTTTACTCTTTTTGTAATTCTTAGCATATGCTAGTTTACAGTCTAAGATGCTGTTTTGATAATAGCTTTTTTAAAAAAATAAAGTTTAGGAAATTATGAAACAAGATGTTTGGGCCTTTCTGAGATGAAATGTTCCTCTTTGAGGTGCAACTATTTTGATCTATTCAAGATAAGCTCTTTCTTCTCCCTCTGAAATGGTCATCTGATTTCAACTGGTTTAAATTTGATCTCTGGGATATACTGGAAAGTGGCTTTAAGTTGCCCATTGCCACCAGAAGTAGCAGTGAAATGGTGATTTCAGAAATACAGGTTGGTAACTGTACAAGGAAGGAGGGGCAGTCACTTTGGGAAAGGTCCCCCTTGCCCAGGACCAAACGGGCAGGAGGAGCAGCTGAGTTCTTGCTTTGGCTGGAGGGGATGAGATGGTTGTCCTAGCTTTCTGTAGACAGGTAGTGACATCCTGCCTCCTATGAACATCCTCCTTGGAACATTTTGGTCCAGGTTGGGTTGTTTTCTCTGTTTATCTGTATTTTATTGGTACAACTGCAGCAATGTGAATTAAGTTATTCCAGTTTTACAGCTGAATGGTGGTAAGCAGAGTCTGGTCTGTTTGCTTCCTGGGTAACAGCTGTTTAAACCATTTCAGCTGAGTGTTCAGTGCAGCTGGCTTTATTCCCCCAAGTTTAGTCATTTAGTAATAGAGAAGTAGCTGAGCAATCTGAAGCATACTTCTAGAGCTGGCCTAAATGGAAGTGCGTGGGCACAGAAGACTCGGATTTGCCAGCTTCAATCAAGCAGACAAACATACTCCCTGCAGAAGATGAGAGCGTACCCCAACACAGATTCTGTGGGCTGATCAGGTGTTTTTTGGCATGTTTGTAAATACTTTCTTTATGCACATGTTCTGCTGCCACGTTGTTACACACGAAGGCCCAGCTACCCATCTAACAAGGGCTTTGCATGTCTTAGGAGCCACCTGCCCACGTTCAGCTCCCAGGACTGCACAGTGACAGTAGCAGCAGCCATGCAACCAGGAGTGCAGCTTTATAATGAAGTTAAATGTCATTTCTGTTGTGCAGAGAACGTTTGCTTTTTTCTGCTAAAGCCCCAAGGTTTTCTGTCTAATGAAAGGAGTGGAGAAGAGCTCTGTGGAGAAGGACCTGGGGGTCCTGGTTGATGACAGGTTGGCTATGAGCCAGCAGTGTGCCCTGGTGGCTAAGAGGGCCAATGGGATCCTGGGATGCATCAGGAAGAGTGTGGCCAGCAGGTCTAAGGAGGTGATCCTCCCCCTCTACTCTGCCCTGGTCAGGCCCCACCTGCAGTATTGTGTCCAGTTCTGGGCTCCCTGGTATAAAAAAGACAGGGATCTCCTTGAGAGAGTCCAGAGAAGGGCTACGAAGATGATTAAGGGCCTGGAACAGCTCCCGTATGAGGAAAGGCTGAGTGAGCTGGGACTGTTCAGCCTGGGGAAAAGAAGACTGAGGGGGGACCTAATTAATGTTTATAAATATCTTAAGTATGGGATGCAGGGGGAATTGGCCAGCCCCTTTTCAGTGGTCTGTGGAGACAGGACAAGGGGCAATGGCTGTAAACTGGAGCACAGGAAGTTCCGCACCAACATGCGGAAGAACTTTTACCCAGTGAGGGTGACAGAGCCCTGGGACAGGCTGCCCAGGGAGGTGGTGGAGTCTCCTTCTCTGGAGATATTCAAGACTCGTCTGGACGCCTATCTGTGCAATATGAGCTGGGGAGCTGCTTTGGCAGGGGGGTTGGACCCGATGAGCTCTCGAGGTCCCTTCCAACCCCTGTGATTCTGTGATTCTGTGAAGTGTGTTGTCGTGTGATAGAAGAAGGTAGGACGATGTTTGAAGTGGCATTAGTGGAAAATATCATTGTGCTGGAACCAATTCTAAAATAAACCATGTTCAGCACTTGCAAAATGGCATCAAATAGAATTAGAAGGTTTGGGTGAAGTTATCAGGTGATGTAGACTGGCACAACGCCATTGAAGTCTGTGGAGAGGTGCCAGCTTACATCAGTGGAGAATTTGGCCCTTTGAAAAACTAGCTACAATTCTTATCTAAGATTTTCCATTCTTCATCTCTTGCATGAAGGGAAAAACCCCACCCTTTTATATTCTAGAGTAAATTTGTTGGAAAATGCATCAGGACTTTGCAAGCAGTCATATCTACAGTTATAAACCATAGGTGGTAGAGTTAGAGAGCTGGAGCTGGTGGTTGTGTCTAATGTACAATGTAGGTGGTCCCCTCATGCATGTATCCACTGCCTGGATGATGCCCAGGACAGAGTTACGCTGGGAACAGCAGCAACATACAGACTGTCTCAGCCATAATTTCCTGGCTGAGTTGACTGTGTTTTCATGCTTCCTTGTCCAGAAGCTTTGTCATTATCTGCTGCTTTCTGAGATAATAGCCAGTGTGGAAAATCCAGCCTGCAATCTCACTGAAACAGAGGTGGATAATTTTCTCCATGGGCAATCTGCAGATATGACTACTTGAGTTTAGAAGGGATTGGCCATTTCCCTAGTGACAGGTTTGGGTCTGGAGGAACATCCCAACTTCTCTACATTGTTGAATTTTGTATGCAAGTGTAGGGCTTTTCCTCTCTTGAGTAGAGGCTCTGGAAAGGCTGTTTGGGGCTGCTCACAAGTCAGATGAAGTTTCTGGCAGGGAGTCTCCAAGGCTACGGATGGTGGAGATTGTTCAGTTTCTTTTGAAAATTAGTGGGGTTGTCCTTTAATTGAAAAGTGGGGTGGTTAGTCTGCTGCTCACAAATGACCTTCACAGTACTGCTTTTTGGCAGCTGTCATCCTGTCTGGAAAATTACTTCTTGGGTGGTGGTGGAGCGGTGGTTTTAGCACTGCCCAGATATACTGTGTACAGATCTGGGGCCCCCAATACAAGAAGGATGTGGAACTGTTGGAGAGGGTTCAGAGGAGCCATGAAGATGATTAGAGGGCTGGAGCACCTGCCCTACGAAGAGAGGCTGAAGGAGCTGGGCTTGTTCAGTCTGGAGAAGAGAAGGCTGCGGGGGGACCTCATTGCAGCCTTCCAGTACCTGAAGGGAGCTTATAAGCAGGAGGGGATTCAACTTTTTAAAAGGGTAGACAATGTCAGGACAAGGGGGAATGGATTAAAACTAAAGGAAGGAAGGTTTAGATTAGATATTAGGGGGAAGTTTTTTACAGAGAGAGTGGTGAGGTGCTGGAACAGGCTGCCCAGAGAGGTAGTGGATGCCCCATCCCTGGAAGTGTTCAAGGCTAGGTTGGATGGGGCCCTGGGCAACCTAGTGTAGATCCAGGCCTGAGGTTGGTGGCCCTGCCTGTGCTAGGGGGGTTGGAGCTCTGTGATCCTTGGGGTCCCTTCCAACTCATACCATTCTATGATTCTATGATTGTCCATCCTTCTGTACTTCCAGATTGTCCATCCTCTGTACTAACCAGGTCTGAGGCATAGCTGCAACTTGGAGGTTGCAGCTATGCTGCCTCAGTGGCTGAGAATATCCGTGTTTGTTTCTTCTGTGGTGCCCTTGACATTTGCCAGTGGAAGCCATGAAACTCTGGTGACCTCCTGGAGACCCTGACAGCAGCTAATGGTGTGCACTGACCTGGGTCTGACCCCTAGTTGCTGCAGGGCAGAAGGTCAGTCATCAATCTCAAGATCCCATTTATGTGGGCTCTGGCAGATCATCTCCTGGCTGCTCCCGAGTACGCGTGGGTCTGTGAGAGGGAGGCAGTGAGGCAGCCTGGGCTGTGCAGTCATCACTGCACATATGACTCACATGCCTTCAGCTTTTTTCATACTCAGTCCAGAAAACACCATTTTGGTGTTTCCCCAGTGCTTTGCTGAGGTAAGAGTTTGGATGAGGAAGAGGTGAGTCAAGCTGAAGCTAGGAGATTGAGAGGTGGTGCCAGATGTTTGGGAAACTTGGCCAAGAGGCACATGGGATTAACAGCTGTCCTTCTGACAGTAGTTTTCTCCCTTTGGAAGAAAAAATTAAGAGTATCCTCAGCCTTCTCCTTTGTTCCTGAATTGCAAAGTCACCGAAGAGTGCTTCATAGCAGCCTTGTTCAGCATGTTGATTGGACCTCAACCTTCCTAACTTTTCTTACCTTCAGCTGAGCCTATTGTCTAGCCATGTAAAAGGAGCAGTACTTGAACAGTGCTTGGAAACTTCATCTGGGGAGAAACACATCAGTTGATGGGCTTTGAGCAGCACTGTTCAGAAGTATGTCCATGGAGCAGTTTTCCAGGAGAAAATGAAGACCTCATTTTGATTTGTAATGTTTTCAGTGGGGTGTCAAGGATTCAAATCTGGTCTGAATCTGGAAGACAGTTCTTCCAGGAGCTAAGGAATGCCAGGAGCCCATGGGGACTGTTGGGACTCTGGCTCTGTGGGGGAGAGGAGGACAGAAAAATATGGCTGCTGGGTGGGGTGATCAAGGGAGAAAAAAAAAAGAAAAAAAGATGATCAAAGAAAATTAATAATAAAAAATATAAAGGCTTGGATGCTTGGCCAGTGTGTTTGGCAACATGTGAGTGCCTTGTGCTCATTAACATGCTATCATCATGACAGCACAGCAAGGAGAGGAAGTACTGCCTAGGGATGGGGAGATGGAGCTATGAAGATACACAGCAGAGCCTGGGACAGAGCAGGGGGATGAGTCCCTGTTCTCTGATTAGCCACACAACCATTACGCTTTGTTGGGAGTCTGCTGGTAGCCATGCCAGGTCTGTAGGGAAGGCACCCATCCAGCTGAGCTGGGTTTGTCCCCTTTACCCTGGGATTTGTTCTATGGCTCTTGTCTACCCTTTGTCTTGGGAGAAAATCCTTCCCAGCAGCAGTGTTTGAACTTTAAAATGCAATGGGCTGTGACTGATTTAGAGCTGTAGTCACTCCGATTTGCAGCCTGAGACTGACTTTGTCACTCTTGTGCCCTCTGAAAATGAAGAATGGCTGCTGGACTTGGCAGCCAAATGGCAGAGCGATGCGTGCTTGGTCCCCTGCTGCCAGGGCTGGCAGATGCTGCAAGTGCTGTGGCACTGGCACCCTCCTTCTCATTGTTGTTTTGTGGTGATCTCATCCTGGCTCCCAGGGACCATCCCACGAGCACTGCTGGCTGGCTGTCCCCCTTATGAAGATGTTACTCTGACATCTGAGGGGTGGAGGGACAGTGATGGGCAGAAGTTAGTGTCTTAAAGAAGCACTTCTGCCTTGCCTTCAAGTTGACAACATTCTCATCAGGATTCTAAATTGCATATTATTTATTTACTTCTTTTTATAACAGGTACATGAAGTCTTCTAGGAAAAGTTTTGGGATGATTTGATGAAAAAAACCCCCATGTTCTCTTGCCAAGTCTGCCCACAGTTGAAGGAGTCATCATACCAAAGTCTTATAACCCGTTTGTACCCTAGGCTCCTAGCCTCAACGTGGAGATTCTCTGCTTCATCCTGTTTCCCTTCCTCGTGTCTTCAGATGAGAATTTTTTACACTAATGACTGTCCCTGATTGTACAATACCCTGTACACGGGCCTAAAATAACAGTTCAGTACTTTATTCTTAGTCTCACCGTGTGGTTTCTGCATGATGCTGGGACAATCAGTGACCCTCTTCCATTTTCCTTTCTGCAAAGCAGCGATAATGCCTGCTTCCAAAGCACATCCCTTGCCTGGAAGGTGCCACCTACATGCTGAGCACTGTTATTCCCTCTGCTAAACGTGCCTGTGATCGTCATTTAACAGCAGGACAGGCTGTTTTGTAATGGCAGTTGTCCCCTGTGAATGCAGGGGCCTGTAATGGATCTGGTCTGGGGTGGAGGGGGGTGAGGGGGGATGTACCACCCCCTGAATGCGCTGCCCTGATGAACAGTAGCATTTCTCTTTTCAACAATTGGACATCACTGTCTTCTGTGAGGTTTGCATTAAGAGAAGACGGGCTTTGTTCAGATCTCTGCTGTTTTTTCCCCCTCCCCTTCCCCCCAGCATTGTTCAGACTGGACAAATGGCTCTTTGTAGATGTGTTAGTGGTAGCTTGCTCCTGTGAAAGACAGGAATAGCTTTTGAACTGTCAACAGGAGCCAGTATTTGTGTGTGAATGAAAATACAGCATTACCATTCTGAAGCAATCAATTAACTGATTGATTAGATTACATATTATATTATATATGCTGTAACTTAGATTAACTCTAAATTGCACTGATGTCTACACAATACAGGTGTGATGGCCGGCTTCAATATGAGTGGAGATCTCCAGAAGCCTGCTACCAACGTGCCCCTGGGGTCACTGGCTGCTATTGGCACCTCGTAAGTCACGGGCTGGTGAAAATTTACTCTTTGGAAACTGCCCCGGATGTGACCGCTCTGTTTCAGATTCCCATCAGCCTTTTATTACTTAGCCATCTGGAAAATTAGATTCTGGCTCTCATTCAAATGATCATCCATTACCACCACCTACTCTGGGGGGGGGGGCGGGTTAGAGAAGAGGTTCATTAATGTGGATATAATCAGTTCTTCCTGTGGCAGGTGGGGTGTGTGTTGGTGCAAGAGCAGTTCTGTTGCTGCAGCCTGGCTGTCCCAGAGGGGGCTGCAAAGATCTCAGAGCCTGGGGGGGTGTGATTTTGTCATTTGGTCACTTGCTGCTGTTGATTTCAAAGTGCTTTCTTCTTTTTCTGTATAAATGGAAAAGATAACAAATATAAAATATAGTAAAGTTTAATTTTTATTGTTGGGAAAATGGAGCCAAGACAGGTGAGATGACCAACCCACCTGCAAGGCCAGGGGAAACACAGAAGCCCTGCATTCCCAAGCAGTGCTATGTCCTGGGATATGCTGCTTTCCAGGAGTAAAGTGCTGTTACATATTAAAAAAACCCCACAAACACACCTCTGTAGGTTTTCCTGCCTGCTTTCATAGCCACCTAAATTGCTTTTGAAATTATTACTTTTAATTTCACACCAAGGTTCAAACAGAAGGGAAGGATCTTGAGAATTTAGGGGGATTCCTGCTGAAATTAGTGCTTGTGCAAGGGAATTCCACAGGGCACAGAAGCATCACAGATGGATGGACCGTGGTCACTCACATCTCTGCTCTCTGGGCTTTGCAGACAGATTAATTTATCCCTCCACCTGAGTGGAGGGCCGCATTAAAAAGTCTGTCCCCAGGACTAGGGTATCCCCCCATGCACACATGAAGAGTGCAGTGAGCTCCCCCTCAGGGGTACCGTACAGTTGCACTGCAGCTATTCCTGGTGCACTGTAGTGGGTGAGTAATGTTGATCCAGGTTAAATTTAGCCCTGAGGTTAAATCATGCAGGAACAGCCCATGCAGAGTGATTGAAGACCCAACTTGCAGGTATCTGACCTTCTCCTGGCTCTGCTAATGGGCAGAATTCTCAATGGTCTTCTCTTGCTGGAAAAAACCCAGTTTCTTGTTATTGTTTGCAGGTGGTTTCTGTACATGGTCTTTGTTTTTCTGTTGGGAGCCATTTGTACCCGTCAGGCACTCCGCTACGACTTCATGATTGCAGAGAAGGTAACTTGTGCGAGTAACCCAGCGTGGTGTTTGGGTTGCTGCCTGCTTTACTGAATGCTTGAACTTCTCCAAGAGCCTGAGGAATTTGGGTACCCATCCCTCATTGACACTCAGGGGGATTTTTCCCATGGCAAATCGCAGCACACAATTGGTTTGGATAGCTTTGCTTTCACCAGCATATCCAGTAATGCTGAAGCTTGGCATAATCACCCAGCAATAGCTTTAAGAGCTACAATATGCTAATGTGGTCTAATGATAAATGCTGTATTTTATTCAGTGTATCCTTTCTCAGTGCTGAGAGCTCAGACCAAATTGAAATCTCTAAAGAACCCCACTGCTTATCTTTACTAAGTCAAGCAGAGCTTACATTTCCATATCTAGAGGGCTGTAATTGTGGGGTGAGCAATAGGATTATTAAACTCAAGACATTCCCCATGGGTGTGTATACATCAGGCAGAGGATGGCATCACTGCTGGCCTTTAAGAAGAGAGCAAAAGATTTTGGTCTTACCTTAAATAGGTTATGTGATATAATTTTTCAATGAATCAGCATTTTTCCAAAACCGTGGATTCATCATAGTTGGCATTATTTTTTGGTGATTAATTTAAAATTGTGATGTTTGCCATTTATTTAGTTTGTAACATGGTTTTTAATCTAAAATATCAGTTTAAAACTCTGGCTTCTTGTTCTGGCTAAGTAACTGTAGCTCTGGACTCCCTCCAGCCCCCCAAAAAAATCTCTGAGTCATTGTTGGAACTCCTACCACTTCCTGCTAAGGTAAAAAATCATTTGTTGCAGGGCAAAAAAGAATGAGCCTGTCTTCTTTAAGGCAACATCTTTGTGTGTCAGCCTGACAGACTTAGTTGGTGAAAAGTACAGTAACTAAAATGCTCCTTTAAATGAATCAGCTGAAGACAAAAAGATTGTTTTAAAAAAAAAAAAAAATCTGTATTTTAAGTTCAAAACCCTCTGGGGGAAAATGCAAAATCTCCCAGTAAAGAATAACAAGATAATTAATAGTGTTAAATATAAAACAAACAAACAAATAAAGCACCCCCCCCAAAAAAAAAAATCCCCAAATCCATTTTCTTTTCCCTAGTATGGCACAAAATAATGGGGCAATCCCACTATTCACGTTTCTTCTTTGAGTTATTACAAGCTGCCTTAGATTTTAATGACTTGTTTGGAGAGGGAGAGGCAGGGAGGAGGGATCATTACACATCCAACATGCACAGTCTCCCTTTCTGTCACTCACAGGTGAGCGAGTGCTTGGCTGCTTTTCTCCCTTACAATACTTGTTTGGCTTTTTTAACATAAAAATGAGGTTCAGTGATTTCACTTCTAATGAGCCCAAAGTGCCAATTTCTCACAAAGTATTCACGCTCTCTGTGCTCAAAGCCACCAGCAAACCCTTTCATCAACCTCAGTGAAAAGGACTCTTCCCCTCTAACCCTGATTTGAATGTCAAGTAGTACATTTAAATGCAAGCATTTTTGGCAGCTAAAATAATACACAACGTCTGGCCCAGCTGATTGTTTCTCCCAAGTATTTCTCAGAGCAAGGGCAGGATTAGAGGAGAGGGGAAGGGAAGATTCCCCATCGATGTCTGTCAGTTGGTCTAATGAAAGCTGATAGCTGCTCATCGTTTCTTCTGTCCCACGAGATAAAATTCATGAGGCCAAGTGGATTTTCATGGGAAAAAGAAATGTTGTGGTAGGAGGTTTGTATGGTTCTCGACCACAGCATCAATTTGACATGCCTTCCCCAGGCAGCAAGCATTTTATGGCTTTCTACCCAGCCTCCTCTTTGCTGTGTGTGTGGGTTTCACAGATGAGGAAAAGGCAGAGGTAGCTTGGATCATCTTTAGACACATAAATTATGTGCATATACCACCTGATTTCAACAAGGGCAGAAGCTGGGAGGGCCCATGCTCATTTAGACCTGGTCTTCCGTGAGAGGAGGGGTGAGACCGAAGGGGACACGGCTTGTGGGGGACCTGCATTCGGTGCTGTCCCCTGCCATGGCTGGCTTTAGGCACATCCAGCAGCTCTCTTCAGTGGAGTGTGGGCAGGATGACCAAAATTTGAGGTTTTTCCCTCTGCCTGGCCTCTGTGTTGGTGTTACCCCCCACGATTTGCCTTTCTCTGTGGCTTGCTGCTGGCTGTCAGACTTGTGTAGCCTTGCAGGACTTACGGAAGCCTCAAATGACCTTTGTCTCCTTGGCTTTGTCTGCCCATATCCTCGTGCCACAGTACCAGGAGCACTCCCAATTCCAAGCTTTCTCACTCAGTGTTCATACTGTGGGGGTCTGTGTGTTTGGGTGGGTGTTTTTTTAGAGATGCTGCCAGTGCTTGCAGCACTTGACAGAGGGGACCTGTGCAGGGAGACCCCAGTCCTCCCTCCCTTCCATGTGACAGACCTTGAGCTGCCCTCCTTTCCCTCCCCGCAGGCAGGAGATGCTCCCCATTTAAAGGAGTGCCTGCTAGAAACCAGTAACAAACCCAGTCCTGTTTGTACTGTGACTTTAAAGATTATTTTTTTTTCAGTTTCATGTTGGCCAAAGGAAATTCTTTTCTCATTGAAGACAGGAAAATAAGGTCATTGTATTATATCCCTCGGAGCGTATTTTTTGAGATGCCATTTAAGTGGCGATTTTGATTTGGTTTTAGAGTGGATTTTCTTTCAGGATTGGTTTTCCCCTCTGGGACACAGGGGTTTGTCTTCCTGTTTGGGATGGTTGGAAGCCTGGGCAGCAGCTTTTCCTGTATGATGTGCTCTGTATATAAGTGATCTCTCCTGAAATAAACTCACTTCCAGTTACTTAAGGGGAATCTAATAGCTACAGCTTTGCTGCGATCGCTCTGAGTGACAAAGGATTTCTTGGATATGAGCTTGTCAGATGGCTCTGTCGGTACAGGATGTTCAGCATTAAATTAATTTTATGGGATAATTTTCCTGTATTAATTGCTTGCACTTCATACCACAGACTAGTTAAATGCTACTTTCCCAGGGCTCGCTCTGTTCCTTTTAGCAACATCACAAAATATATGTGATTTCTTAAAATACATGTGTGTGAGAATGCTCGTGGGTCTTTAAAGAGCAATATAATCACCTTTGCATTCTCTCTTCTTCCTCCAGGTATCCTTGGTGGGTTTCTTGTTTTTGCTGGGGCTGTACATCTCATCCCTGGCATCCTGCATGGGAGGGCTGTATGGAGCACCCAGGATCCTGCAGTGCATCGCCCAGGAGAACGTGATCCCCACACTCGCCTTCCTGGGACGTGGGGTTAGTCAATCCTGTCTCAGATTGATGTCAAAGCTTCACCTGAAGGAGAAGTCAGGATTTCTCTGCCTCTGTAGGGTGACTTGGGGGGGATGTATGAAAATTGAGGAGGGGAAAGCTTGGGATCTGGTACCGCAGAGTAGGCAGAAAACCCAGGAAATGGTTTATAAAAAAAACCAACCCAAGATCCTGTCTGCTCTAGTCCTTTCCCTGCCTGTCCCCTGGGCTGCAGCACCTCGGCCCGGGTATGTGACTGGTCGTGGTGCAGTAGATTAAGTCTGTGTGCACCGGAGGAGAGGATGCTTCTGGGTAAGATAAGGTGCCTTTTTGGATACTATAAAATAAAAACAAAGAATAGATTTGAAAGGTTAAGTTAGAGGGCTGATAAGCTTTAGATATGCTTTGAAACAAAGCCTGGCTTTGAATATGACAAGAGGCTTTTTCCTTGTCCTGTAAGTAATCCCTGTTCACATGAGTTGTGCTGCCGAGATCAGTCAAAGTACCAGTCACTAAGGACTCTGTAGTCTTGGGCTATACATTCAGAGCAAGCTATTTTTCAGGTCTTTTTCCTCTAAACAGGGAGAAAATATTTCCCTCGCTCTCAATAACCTGCAGCCCCTAACTGTCTGTACCCAGGGCTGGAAAAATCCCATGATGACTCTGCTCCTTCAGAGCAGCTCGTAAACACAGACAAGTATGTTACAGTATTGGTATTTATGAACATTTTAAAACATTTAAATGTTTTATAGGTATAATGGTTTTCTATACTTTGCTTTATTTTTCTCAAAGTAATTTTCTAAAATTAAGGTCGTGATGATAGCAATAATAATAATAAATAGCACTAATTATAGGTGAAGCAGGAACAGTAATGACAGCAAAACCTTCCAGCTCCTGAAGGCAGTTGTCAGGTGATCCCTGCACAGGAACAGGCTGTTCTTTACTTGGCAACCCGTTGCAAATTCTCAGTGATTTAGCAAATTTGACTGCAAAGCTGATTCCTTCTCTTCTCTGATAGTTTTCTGTCTTCCTGTCAAATTTTCTCCTCTGAACTCTGTCCAGGCAGAGCACCACAATGTGAAGGGTCCAAAGAGGTGAGAAATCAAAGGTGGATCACTTCCCCCTATCCTTCTCTCTGCCACCTTGAAGCTTGTCTAGATTTGGCTTATGGGGAGTTAACAAATTTAGTTTGCTAAACAATCAGTACTACATCAGTTCTTCTTTTCCGTGGTTGTAAAAAGTCTTGTAGTCACCACAGCCCCAGCTGATGGGAAGGACACGATTGCTTTCTGCAGAGTTAAACCCCAGCCAGAGGCATCCTGAGATGGTACCATCTGTTGCCCATCTCAGTATGTCTTTCTGATACTGAAGATGCTTTGAGAACTGTGTTCCTTTATCCCTGAGATGCCTTTCCATATCATTATTAAATGTGTAAGATCCAGAAATGGTCCCCTTTTCTAATAATAAAATAGAAATAGTTTCCATTTGAGCTGTGTATTAAAGAAGCACATGCAGTAAGTCAAAACCTAAGATACCTTGTAAGATACCTTTCCTGGGAGGTCTTTACACAGCCTGCACAGGCATCTTGGGTACTGAAATGGTGAAACAGTGCTGGTACAAGGAAGGGCATGCCAGACCTGGGGTGAAAGTCCATCAGCTGAAGGCTGAAGTCTTTCCACCCCCTCATGCTCTTTGCGTTGTCTCTCTTTCTCCTCCTTGCTGCCTTCACCCCATCCCAAAGGAGAAGAGCAGGAGGTGTTTCTCCTGGCTGCCTGCCTTCCCAATGCACACCCAGTGTCGCTGGGGTTGCCTCCCACCCTCCAGCATCCTTGCCTGCCTACCTCTCTGCTGCTGGGCAGACCTGGCTTGGCTGGAAGAAAGGAGGCAAACCGCAAGCGCAGAGGCTCAGCAGAGAGTGGGTTTAGCTCAGCCTCATGTCAGGGCAGGGCCAGAAGCTGCTGATGTGGAGGTGGCACTGCTCTATGAAGGCAGAGCTTTTTCAACTCTGTCTGACAGTCAAAGCCTTTCCGACAGCAGTGTGCAGGAGCCTTTTGGGTAGGCAGCAATGTGGAGTCCTGTAGAGAAATTAGAGATGCACAGTTAACTCTAATTAACACGTTTTATTGCTGGACTTCCCATAAGCCCCACAAATCTCCCTGAAGATTTAATGACATTGTTTTATCATGGAGATGCAGAGTGAGAGTGGATGAATTTTCCAAAGACAAAGCTCAAGTAAGGCTCAGAGGTGAGGTGGGAGTCCAGCAGCTTTTGGCTTCCAACCTGTCTTTCAATTTATTAAACCAGTCAGTCTCTGCTTGCACATGCATGCATGCATTTCATGACTGAGGAGGTGCTTCAGACCACCCAGGTAACCACCCATGACAGCTGGGCAAGTGTGGAATCCTCATAGTGAGGCTCAGGGCTATTAATTTCAATGTAAGTTTGTTTTACTTATGACCTAGAAAGGACCCAACAAGACTCCAGTGGCTGCGATTTGCTTAACAAGTTTCATCACCATGGCTTTCGTCTTCATTGGGCAAGTGAATGTTCTTGCTCCCATCGTCACCATCACCTTCATGTTGACATATATTGCTGTGGACTATTCCTATTTCTCAATCTCCTTGAGCTACAATGTTCAGCATAAGCCTGGCAAGATCCAGATGGAAAACACTAGGTCTGCTCACTCTTCCCAGCCTTTAATTGTCAACAAGCCCTCCAGCCGTGCAGCAGATGGAGTAATTCAGAGCAGGTCAAATGGCACTTTGCTGGAATTCACTAAAGACATGGACCAGCTCTTTAAACCATTTCGTAGTGAGCCAGGTACTTGCAAAAAAGGAGGAGGTGAGAATTCAACCCAAAATGCCAAACAGAAGAAGGCAAAGAAGCCAGCCAAGCAGACATTGCAAGACAGCTTTCTCCTGGATCTCCATCACGATGCTCCCCTGTCTCAGTACGGTTGGGATGAGACCACAGAGCCTGGCAGCAAGAGCTGGCAGGACCTAGCTGAGCAGGTCCATCAGCGTGACCTGGAACCCTGCTCATCACCTGCTGTGGATGCCCAGCGGACAACCAGGCTGCTGGAGCAGGGGGAAGAGCTCTTCTGTGAGGTGCCAGCACTCCTCAGCCAGAGGGGAGAAGGTAAGGGCTGTAGGAGATGAGCAAGGAGATGTCCATAGGGAATGGTTTACAGCCTTGGCCTTCCAGGTGCTTTTCTGAAGCCAGGCATGCAACTAGCTTTGTACAGGGCTGTCGTTCCATGATTCACAGCAATAGTATCATTTATTCCAGGTGAGGGTAGAGTTCATGGCAGTGCATCACAGGAGAAGTTCCAGGGCAATTTCCTATGGAAGACTAATCACAGGAAAGCAGGCAGGACTATATTTAGTGTGGGGTTGTTTACTATATGCTCATTATTCTACACATGCACACGTAACCCTGTACATTAAAAAGGTTTGAAGTGTAACTGCATCCCGGTGCAGAGTCGGAGGGATGGAGCTGTGCGAGTCTGAGACTCAGGCTACCAAATGCAGTGGTCCTCGTGCCTCTGGTGGAGCCTGTAAGTCAGCACCCACAGAGAAGGGGCTGAAGCTGTTTGTTAGCCATGTGTTTGATACCGTGTGTTTGCCTGGAGCTCGTCATCTCAGTGCTGTAGTGTTTTATCAGCATTGGTCAATTAAGCTTTATAAACCTCTCTGAGGAAGAAAAATGTTACTTAAATTCTTTCACAAACAGGGAAACCGAGGCAGGGGGAGGCAGATGTGGGCTTCAGATGGGCTCAGTACCAGGGTTGGCAATTTTTATTTTATTTTTTTCACTTCTTTCCTGTTTTCATTTTAGATGTTTTGATTTAACTCAGCCATACCCAGCTGTGATCTAGAATTTCTGCTTTGGGTTTCTGGAATCTGATAAAGTAGGAGAAAAAAAACCCCCTACATTATGGCTCCTTTCTAATGTCTTTTTTTATTATTTTACTATTTCCTCTGTAGAAACATCTATGAAACAACAACATCCAGAGCTGGGAATTCAGCAAATACCAGAATCCTTCTACTCCAAATTCTGCAATCACTGGGTTTCCTTTGTTGGTGTAAGTAATTTTCTTTTATTTCGAGCCCTGGCTTGTGATTGTAGAAAACCAAAGGGAAATGGCTCTTCTTTCTAGCCTTGTGAGTCACCTGAATTAAGCACTCAAAGTACCATGCATCCATCAGTTCACATTCAGAGAAAGCCAGATGGCATGTTAATTAAAACAACAGCAAAAAAAATTCCAAACAACAAACAAACCCAATAAAAACCCAAACAACCCAGCCTAAAAAGATGCCAGACTTTGAATTGTATCTTAGGACTTTAGAGATGCATTTCTGGCTGGGAAAAAAATCCATGTCCCTCTTTTCACTGTGTGCCAGCCTGCTTTTTTTTGCCCTGGGATGGAGTGAGACATCAATTTCCAAGCTGTGTTGCTTTTATTTGAGCCAGTTTCTTCAAGCTCGGGGTGGGGTTTTCACAGCCTGGCTGTGAAATTCCATCTTTTGAGGGAGGAAAGTGGAGCATTGCTCCAGCACATTACTTTAAAGAATAAATAACTTTTAAGTAGCTTCTGTCTCAAGCCACGGAGGAGTTTTAGACATTTAAATTCATCTTGGGAAGATGGATTAATGGGCAGATGACAGGGAAAGGGTCAGATATGCATAATGAATGAACCATATGGCTTTGCTGCATGGATGAGAATTTCATAGCCCTGTGTAAAATGTAACAAACCCACTTGAACAACACGCTGAACCTTTTTAGTTTAAACCTCAGATGGAGTTTGACACCTACTCTTCAAATTCACTGCTCCTGCTGCCAGCAGCCAGCTCCTGCTGAGGGGTCCCACTGGACTGCAGCTCCAGGGGTGGGATGGATGTGGAGGCTCTTCTAGAGCAGTGACATCTTTAGGAGGTTGTGTGCTGATGCTGTCCCTGGGCTCAGTAACTAACGTGGCTCCCAAATGTGTATCGTCGCAGAGCGGTCAGCGCTCTGCCTTCGGGGGGGGATTTGCTTATGAAGATGACTGACATGGTCATTAAACCAGATTTGGTTTCCTGTCAATAATCAGACTCGGGAGGAGGCTGCAGCAGAGCTGAGAAGGGATCATCAATGCAAGATAAAATCACAGAAGCAAAAATCAGATGCATTTATTCATCCTGGCTCCATTGCCCTCTGCCCTTTCTCTTTGGGCTTCACCAGTCGTGTCAGTCTGGACTCATTTAGCATTTCCTTTGCATGCTGGCCCTTGCTGTTCCTCACCTCACCCATGAGGATGCTACCCCTGCCCTTGTCTATATGCCTCTTGAGCCCAGCCTACCTCTGGAGCTGGTGAGCCTCTGGATACTCGTCTTGGAGTAGCCCAAGCAGAGACCTGAGGTCCACATGGCCTCTAGGACTCAGGGTAGCTCACTGAAAGCTACTTCTGTGCTGCTGAAGATGACACCGTAGCCAAGTGCTGTCCCTCCTTTTAACAGTAAGACCGAATGGGGCTTTCTCTAACACAGGAACCTCAAGAAACCTCAGCCATGCCATACCCAAATCTTTTCAGCTGATGCTAGTTGGAAGTGCTTTGCATGTGGCCACAATCCAAGTGCTATGGGCAGGAGATGATGTGGTCCTGCTGTTCCACCAGCCTCAGCCACCAACACCCAAGAGCATCCATCCACCCACGTGGTTGCAGTTGGCATCATTCCTCCTCTGGGCAAGACCTGGGCTCTGCAACAGGCCTCGTGCAAGGAGATCATCTGTTATGTTCCCATCCCACAATGTTGTTAGGATGGAAATGCCCAAAAGGATAATTCCAAGTAGCTGTGTCCTGACTGAAGAAAGAGCATTTATGGATGTTCTCATAACAGCTTAAAGCCCTAGCACTGCCTCAGTTGTTAATGAGCTTCTGTTAGAGTTGCAATGCCTGCTCATCTTGCCAGGTTGAGGAACAAACTGCTGACCCGGTGTCAGGCTGTGTCTGAAGGTGAGCAAGTCCTCCCTGGGCACTGCCCTCCCAGCTCTCCCACAGGGCCAGACCAGGAGGTCAGTGGAGCCGCTGGGCTTTGCAGAAAAAAGACTGTCAGATGTCATCACCATATTGTCTTACAGACCCTGGGATAACCACAAATCATGTCTTTCCAACAGGCGATCGTGTCCCTCATCATAATGTTTGTCATTCAGTGGATCTACACCCTTGTCAGCCTGGGTGCTGCTGTTGTTCTGTACTTCTACATCGGCCAAGTGAGCCCAGGACTCCCCCTTGGTGGGTTTGCTTTCTTTTCCCCTGTATTATTAAATCTGCTTAAAAATTCATTAAGCTGTACTTTAATTAGGAACTGACACTCGTGTGATTAATATACATGTGACAGAGTGAAGGCTGAGGCTTGTTTCATTGCTAGTTTAAATACATTTTCTGTCTGATTCTTTAATTTCATCTTGGTTTCTATCTGTGCATTGGTCTGACAGCTTGAACATTGTGCTTATTGCTGTATTGTACTTTAAATGACAACACCAGATACTAATGCTAAGAGTTAAGGGGGTGGCAGATTGTAAATACATCGCAGCAACGAGAAAAATCTGCCGTAAATATGTTTTAATAAACTTAATTAATCAATCTAAACCCTCCCTGAGAAAACTGTAAGTAAAATGGGAATTATGACAAGTATCTCATTAAACCTCAGCATTAATAATGCTGGAACAAGAGAGCCTTTTGATTCCAGAACTAAACAGTTTGAATATGTCGGGAACGTAATCTGGGAAAATACTCTTAGGCAGAGGGCACTGGAAAGGTCTGTGCATGTGATCAGCTTAAAACAAATTCAAAATTAAACACTGAAGCACATTCAGAAAGCAGCTCATGAAGAGCCTACAGCTTCTTGGCAGGGCCAAGGGCTGGAGGGGCTTGCGTTGGTTTGTGTCCCTGAAGGGAGGGTGGTACACAGGCAGTGTGTGTGTACTCACCTCCTTATGCGTATGTTCAGGTGTAGGTGCCTGAGTACCTGTGCATGTGGAAGTGAAAGTATTTCTCCAAGCAGAGAAAAGTCAAAAGAACTTGAGTCTCTATGTCTTTTAGGCAGCGCACAGCTGTCTCCTCAGGTTTGTTTGGATGAAAGGTTATTAGACACTGGGTAGGTAAGGACTAGATTTCCAAAAACCAAGGGATGAGAAACAAAATAGTCACTCGGTAACCATCACAGCATCGCTCACTAATGCTTCTCTTTCTACTCTAGCTGACTTCTTATTTGTTTGGATGGCATGGTAGAAAAGGGCTGAGATTGCAGCTAGTTCTTTCTTGCTAATTTGTATCTTTTGAAATATATCCAAGTTTTAATAATTTTCTTTTTACAGCCCCCATATATTAAAGAAAACAGAGTATTTTCAGGGTTTGGGGTTTTCTTTACCTCTGTATATTCAGTTATTATATATCTGTTATCTTCTTTGAAAGTATTTACCAAAAAATAACTTTAAAAAGAATTTTTCAGTCAGTGTGCAGAGGATTTTGGAAGGTGATCTGAGAAATAGCAGAGTGATGGGACCTTTTTGCCTTGGTTTCTTTTGCACATGCATTCCCATGCCTGCAGAACAACAGTGCACGGCAAAGAGAAAGAAATGAACTCTCAAAGTTCAGCCTGATTTTTATTTGGCTGTGAGTGAACATTATTTTGTGGTCACGTGGCATCCAATGATCTGTGAGTTCGTTCTCCAAAGGACTGAACGACCTTTGTGCCTAGAAAGGTTTGGGAGATGTTGGCTTGAGAGTTGCTCTGGATTAAGGACTAGATGAAGACCTTGGGAGAAGAAGTGCTCTGGGATTTCAACACGTCCCTTCTCTTCCTCCACAACAGCCTAAGCCAAATCCAACAGGCGCTGTTTGGTCTCTCTTCTCCCTGTTCCTGCCCACAAACTTCTCCTGCTGCTTTTGCTGCCAGCTCCAGCGCTCCCCTGCCCCTGCAGTGAGCCAGTGCAGGAAACTACCTCTACAGAGAAATCAGAAAAAAATGAATAATGTTGAAGTACTAAACTAAGCCAGATCTCCATGGGGCCAGACAAGAGGGAATGAACAGTGAGACCACAGCCACTCTGGCTGAGGTTGACTGAATGGCCCCTACCATTTCCCCATCCCTGTAATGGGAACGATCCTCACAGTGCAGGGAGGAAAAGGTACTGCAGCAGGTGTCTGTGCTTTGCTCATGGCTTTACTGGGGTTTAACAAGCTGTTGGTCTGGGAAGGGATAGCTCTTGTCTCTCTGAAATTTGGGTTCATTTCCTGGCACTTGTTTAGAAGCTGCAGCAGGCAGGAAGACTGCAGGAACACTCTCACCATCACAAAACCTTCCTGTCCCAAAGGGAAATAAAACAAGCAAATTAGTTTGAGATTTTATGCACAAAATCAATGGTGTAATGCTATTATGAGAGAATTAGCAGCTTACTGACTTCTTGTGCCTTTTCTCTGTAGGAGCAGCAGCGAATTTCAGTTTCTTCGGCTGGATTAAGTTGGTTCTGATCACCTTGTGCAGGTTGGTACCAGTCGCTTGGCAGTGACGAGGTTGTGTTCATTGTTCCCATGACCTACTAATGTTCACAGAGAGGGGTGGCAGCGTGGACTTGCTTATTACCTTAAGCTGCCCCTTCTTGCATAAGCAAAGCTACTTTTAATTGCAAAAATAACTGTTTGCTCCTATCAGCCTGGCATATGGCTGACCACATAAGTGGTTGAGCTGGTTTCCTCTGCCTTGTTTGTGGACATGTCAGCTGGTAACCATATCTCAGTGCCTGAAGCTTTATCTTACACGAAAAGATCTTTGGTCAACCTTGGTGGCTTGGGTAGGACTGGAAAATCTGGTAGCAAATAAGGAACCAGGGGCTCCATCTCTTCCACCCAACATCCATTGAAAGCAAATTACAATGGTAGCGGTGGAACAGGCACACATGGCAGCTGTGCTCGAGTTTCAGAGAGGAAATCTGGAGGGAAGCCACCAATAGCTGCAGGGAAAATACAGTAAACAAGATCTGCAGTGAAGGAACCATTTAGTATTGAGTTTACACGGGACTGCAGTAGTGTTGCCTTGGGGTTTTCCATCCCAGCAGACCATAAGGGTTTTGTTGGTTGGTTATTAGCTGGTTTTGTTAATCTGTTTGATCCTATTAATTACTAATTCCATCACATTTGGGTTTCCCACCGAGGGCAGTGGCTATCTCTGCTGCTGTACTGCACAGTGGGGTTTTGAGGTTCTCGACCTGTTGTGTTTTTGTTGTGGTGGGTGAACACTATAGTGAGGACACGAGTTGCCATGTGTTGTGTGTGCGAATTCGGTGGCTTCTTTAAAATGAATGCAACCCCAGGCATTTAAGCATGCTGGCACTCACCTGTGCCTGTCTTGCCTCTGACCCCAGCCCCTGTAATACGGCCACAGGCCTTTGGTGGCTTGGGAGAGAAGCTGGGGGTGACGGGACCTCCCTTAGGTACCCACAGCAGGTTTGTGGCATGGCCAAGAACAGCTTCTCCCGCATCCCATCCATCCCTCTCTCTACCAGACTAGCAGATGTCTCCAAGTACGGGACCGGGTCCCTGAAGACCCCCCTGTCCTGTGCACCTCTTGCCATGGATAGCTTTGTTCCCACAGCTACTGCTGTCTCTCATGGCAGTTGTGTAAAGCACCACGCTCGCCTGGGCACTGGGGGATGAGAGCCCAGGTTAGACAGACTGCCTCAGGGAGGAGGAGTGAGGTGGGTGCAGAGGGTGTGCACTGTGGTTTCTGCATATCTCATTTGGAGCAGGGGGTTGTTCCCCGCCCTTTTCACAGCATCTGCTGGACTGGTGACATGAGCCCAAGCCAAGGGTGAGGGGGTGAGGAGGGGAACAGGGCCATGCTGAAGCACTGCCAGAATTACTCATGTCACAGTGAGTCAGACCCCACTGCTTCAGATCCTGGACACTTCTCTGCCTGGTTCCACCTCAGTATCTGGGTGCATTTGTGGCAGGTCATTTGAGCTTGATGCAGCAGGATTTTCCTCCTGGTTGTCCCTCGGTGCTTCTCATCCCATTTGTCAGAGCTTCCCCACAGCAGGCTGGTTGAGATACAAGGCTTCAGGGAGAGTTCCCATACATGGAAAGGAGAAACTATCCTTCCCAGAGAGCCAGCCCTGCTTCTTGTAGGTAGAGGTGTGGTTGTCTTGGCGGGGGGGGGTTCTCCCACGGGTTACCAGATGGGCCCCATCCTTAATGCTTCAATCAGTGCCATTGATGAGCAAAGACTCTGCCAAGGAGGGCTGAGGGGAGCTGGCAAGTGCCCAAGGCAGAGCCCGATCCTACTTCTCTCTCCTCAAAGAATGCAGTCTCTGGGTCAGCCAGCCAGCTTGGGCGTCTTACCCGAATGCCAGAGCTCCTGGTATGCTGGCACAAAACATGCTATGCTGGGAGGTCATGCAGGTCGCTTTTTTCTTGCTGCAAGAAATTACATTGAACTGATTTGCATTTTTCCTAAGCTTTGTTTCCTTGAAATCCAGGCAAGATATTTTCTTGAACTAAATACAAGACAGTTGGAAGCAACCAAGGATCCTTGACACCTCTCGGGCTCTTTGGTGCTCAGTGAGGTCTGAGTGGGTGCTGTAAGTTTGTGCTGTGTTGATTTGCAGATGTGCAGTAACATTTTCTTCAAATCAGCTTCTGCAGTAAAGAGATTCTGGGAGTATCTCCTCCTTCATTTAAAGGAGCTACAAAAATGTTTGAAATGTGCTTTAAAACTTAGGAAACTATCAGAAGGACTTTTTTCAATAGAAATGGCTCAAGCCTCTTTTCTGCACGGTGTGGAAAACGTTTGCCACGGCCAGTATTCAAGGAGGAAAATGATTTGTTAAGGAAATGCCTATTTTCCAGTGTTTGCTGGGGAAGGGGAGTATAATTTTATGTGCCTTCTAGGGGAAAAAAAAGTATTTTCAGATTAGCTTTATGCCTCCTGAGGGCACGGAGAAGGATTTAGCCTCTTGACAGAAGCAGTTTGCCTGGTTTTGTTTGCGCAGCCGCTAATGGATGGCAAACGAGGGGTGATGCAGGTGCCTCTCCTTCTCTGTTTGCAGGAGAAGGCCGTCTCCCCAGGAGCAGATCGTGGTGACACCGTCCTTTGCAACAGTTGGCATGGAGACCACGCAGCTAACTGAGGAGAACGCAGACTTTGCCTCGCGGGACCGCTATCACCAGTCCTCCCTTATCAGCAGAGAGGAGTTCGTCAATCAATTCCAGTAAAGGACATAAAAAACCCCACCCCAACCCAAACCCCACCAAGCTGTCACTTCAGAAAGCGTTTAGAAATGCTAATGACTGCCACGGTGCCTTGTGAAATACTTGAATATACACAAAAAGGATGGGAATGGTTATTTTTATAGCGGAGGCTTGTTTGTTTATGCAGACTGCAACATTGCTGGGTTGCAAATCTGAGCCAAAATGGGGTGAAAAATGCAAATGAAAGGGCCAGTCCAGGGAAGTGATGAGTTACTGAGGACAGTATAATCCTTTTAAAGAATTCAATTATAAGCGCTGTTGAGCTCTAAAGACCATCGCTGCTGTAAAAGCTTACAGCACCCCGTTTCAAATGTTCTCTGGGTGACTGGAGATGCTTTGTGCCTGGGAGTGGTGACCTTGGCAGCAGGAGCCAGCGCCCCGCGCTCGGCTGTGCCACGGATGGATGCGACCTTCCAGGTCAATTCACTTCTCCTCTCGGCATGAATTTGCCTGCTCATAATACAGTCATTTTCTACCTCAGCATTTCCATTTCCAAGGTCTTTAAAGAAAGTACTTCAAGGCATTAGACAATAGGCCATAATCAGTGGCAAGTGCAAGAAGATTATGAAATATAGTCACAACTGGAATGGCACATTTGAATGCAGTAATGCAGTGCAATGACCTCCACTGTGAAACTAAAATGATGTCTTAGAAGCTGCCCGTTGTGATTTCCCACACCCTTTCTGATGTGACATGTGGGATCTGAAAACAAAGCTGGGTCCAAATAGAGCATCTCCTGGCTGATGGGACAGACAGTTCAGAAGTGTCTTAACAAACTCCATTTAGTCTCACCTTTGGTAGATTTTCCTTAAAGCCATAGTGAGCTCCCACAAGGAGCCGTTTCTCTTGCAGCCATGATTTGGGATGCAGGAGGTTCAGCAAGGAATGCTGCAGGATTTCCCATGCAGACCTTAGGGCTGTGGGGTGAGGTTGTGTATGGATGCCCTCGTGACACCATCACTTCTGCTCCCCAGGGAAAAACCTCTCCACTGAGCTGAGCACTGTCCTGCCTGCAGGCAGTGGTCCTGGCAGAGACCCAGGGAGGTGAGAGGGAAGACTCTGGGTTGAGGCAAGCTCCAGCAGTACAAAACTGTTATGATGCTAAAAGGAGGGGGAAAATCACTGCCTTTCACTTCCTTTCATCTCTGATCATTTCAGGCTGTAGATTATTTATTTCTCCTTCTGTGCAATAAAATCTTGAGACACCAGGAGCTCCTCTCTGTGCTTGCTGTGGGCATGTGCGATGCCTTTGAGCACCATTGTGCTTGCCAGTGCTTCGCACCCCATGTTACCAGCTGTGGGAGGACCTATCCCATGTCATGGTCTGACTGGCCGCAGCTTTGGCTCTTCCAGTTTTCTTAGAGAGGTAAGTGAAGGAGGCTTTCTACACAGGTGAAGAGAGCAATGCAAGCACCCTGCAGAAAGTGTATTCACTTTTCAAGGTTGTGGGTCTTTTAGTGAGTGGTTTTAACCTTAATTATCCCAATGGAGCCAATGGAAGTTATGTTTGCCAAGCTTGGGAGCCACCTCAAGCCCTTCTGGGGTTTATAACTTCCATTGTCTTTTGCCTTTGGTTTTCAAAGAGTCTGTTGTGGTGATGTGGCACCATGCTGCAGCTTCCTCTGGGTTGCCTGGGACCAGCAGCTCTAAAGAGCCTTCGTGTGCTCATAGCATCCTTGACCTTGGCAACTACTGCTGTTGTGCAGCTCCAAACACTCCCTGATGCTCATCCACCTGGTGCTCTGTTATCCCCCGTTACAGTTTGATACACAACCATAGTGTTGTTACTGTAAAAATCTTTATTTCCTAAAGTCCTGTCACATCAAAATATGACAGGGTACCTTCCCTCCAAGACAGGCAATGCCCAACCCTGTGTTTTTCTGTAGCTTGAACAAAAGAAAACCCCAGAGCATGGCTTGAAGTGATTAACGGGCAGAAATTCTTGTGTTAACTTATTTGTTAGCTCCTAAACAACGTAGTTCCCCTCTTAAAATGAGGCAGCAATCAGCAGATGCAGAGAGGGAGGAGGAGGGAAGGTTCCCTGGCTGTGTACCTTGCCTGGGACCTGCACTGGCTGAAACCAGGTGACTTGGTGGGCAGTGTTTGCCTCTCCAACAATGTGGTCCCTGCTTGTCCCCAAACTGGGATGTGATGGGCCAGAAGGTGCTTCTCCCTTGGAATAGCAGCGCTGGGAAGCTGCCCCACCGCTTCTGGTCTTTGGGCTCCATGTGCTGCTGCTGGAGAAAGCCTTCCACCTCCTCCACTGGCACCCCTGGCACAGCAAGTACCTGCTGCCTGCACCACCCGGTATGTAGGGGCACTTGGTCCTTTTCTCCCCTCCTGTCTGCAAGGGAGGAAAGCATCACAGCTTTCTTGCTGCCTTTGCAAGTTGTAAGTAGAGCAACTTCCCTGCTTAATGATGGAAAAGGGACGTGCTGATCTTTCCTGGAGCATCAGCCATGGTGCAATTAGCAGTAAGAGTGGGCTAGCACTGATAACCCCAGGCTGAGCAACACCGGGGGCTCGATGGGTTCACACCTGTGGGTACACAGGGCTTTGCCCAGCAAGGAAACTGTTCCAGCAAGAAAGAACGAGCAGCTGCATTGTGAAAGATCAGGGTATCGTGTCCAAAATGTCTGCAACTTCTGTAGCACTCTCAAAAAAGGGTAAAATTAGGGGTAGGAGTTTATAAGCTTCACATTTGGCAGTTGAAGGGAAGAGATGTGGGTGAGGACTGCCACTGTGAGTGGGAATGTGATGTTTTCACCCCCAGGAACCAGGCTCTTGCTCCAGATGCTGCAGCTTTCATGAATCTTCAGGTTCCCTGAAGGTGGGTTTGAGACCCAGCTCTGAGCATCGTGTGTCCCTGTATAGCAGCTCTGGCATTATGAAAAGGCTCTCTGACCTTCTAAGCCATGTAAGTTTACTAGCATCTATGAGTATTTTCCTTTCAGTTGAAATTGGATCTTTAAAATTACTATTCTGTAAGAAATTAGAAGGTTTTTCAATGGGTGAGAGTGTGAAAACATTTGATTTTGAGAGAGATGTGGGTGTAAAAGCTCTGCCTTTGTTTTTTTTTGAAGACTTCAGCTGTAAATTGGTGGCTGTAGTTCTGAGGGCTTCCTTTGCTGAGCATACAGGCGCCAAACGCAGTGGGGGATAAATATTTTATTACTTGCCTAGAAGTTCATGCTGCATTTGTGATCCCACAGCACTAAGCAGGTCCAGTAATCAGAATCTTCTGCCTCAAAAATTGTGCAAGTAGTCATGGCTAAGAATGGGCAGGAGAAAGGGGAAGTCTTATTGTGATACTGGTTTTAAGACAGCTCCTCCATTGCAAAAACTTGTCATAATCCCCCAGGATCTGCCTGTGTGTACCATTAGAAGTGGGAAGAACCAAGCTTCTTAAATCCATAGTTTGGCTCAAACCCACTTTTTTTTTTTCCCCCTTGCCTTCTTGGCTGTCTCCTGATCAGCTCTGAGATCACAGAATCATAGAACCACAGGGGTTGGAAGGGACCTCGAGAGATCATCGGGTCCAACCCCCCTGCCAAAGCAGCTCCCCAGCTCATATTGCACAGATAGGCGTCCAGACGAGTCTTGAATATCTCCAGAGAAGGAGACTCCACCACCTCCCTGGGCAGCCTGTCCCAGGGCTCTGTCACCCTCACTGGGTAAAAGTTCTTCCACATGTTGGTGTGGAACTTCCTGAAAAATTCCCTGGATGGTCTTTGCTCTGTATGGTGGCCAAAAGAAATCACAGATCTGCCATTCATAGCAGATAAGTCGTGAGCTCAGTGATGAAGTCGCAAAGGATTGTAGCAAAATATGCAAAGATGCCTCTGTATGGCACCTAATTTAGGCACGAGGGGCTCTCTGTGAGCTGGTTTGCTCTCACCCATGCACCTCTGGTCCAGACAGGTGGAGTACCCAAAACGTTATGATATGCCTACAAGGTTGGAAGAGGTTTGCTGGATCACAGGAGCCGGCCTAGGATGAACGTTTAGGCTAGTGGGAAACTGGGGTTATCTGAATTACTGCCCTTGCCTGGTGAATTTCAGGAAAGGCAATTACTGGCATAGAAGAGAAAAAAACTTCCAGCCAACATGTAAATTTGGGAATTGAGATAGAAGAGGCATATAACAGACTTGCTTGTATTCCCCAGCGGTGTATTGCTGAGATTTGGCACAGCATCACTTAAACCTGAGACAAGGTGAGACCTCGGCAGCAACAGCCTAAAAGCTGTGGAGGAGAGGCTCTAGCAGCACACCACAGACTAGAAAGAAATAGCTTCACAGCCCATACAGCACAAGGGAGGCTCCTGCCCTTCCTGCCTCATGCTCCTCCTGGCTTTTTTCACACAGCTCTCATGCACCTATACCTGGGATTTGCCCCCCTTGTGCGAGAGCGGATGGAAGCACGGGCACACTCCCAGCAACGGGGTGGTGAGGAAGCACACCTGTAACTTTACTGGATCCAAATGTTGCTTGTAAGCTTTGGCAGGGGCTTCTCTCTGGATTTTTACAGGCGCTGCTGTGCAGTTTTTTTGCTCAGCTCTGAAATGGATGGGTTTTTCTCGATGTGCTCCAAAGCAGAGCTGGCTGAAAAGGGTCCTGAAAGAAATAAATCAGGCATTCAGAATTGCTTCTTCCCAGCTAGATTTAAATGGGTGATTTATTCTTGGATTTTTTTTTTCCCAGAAAATATGGGATTTATTTCCAGTGACAGGACTCAAAATGCAACGTCATTTTAATTTGTTGTGCATTTTTCTGTGAGGAATGAGAAGAGACCACAAGACCAGTATCTATCCTGACCTCCAAACGTCAAGTATCTGGAAGAAGCTGCTTCCAGAGGAGGTACACAGCAAGCAGTTCTTGTAAAAATAAATCAATAAAATACCACCCCTCCCAAAATTTCAAGAAAAATGGTCAGGTACTGAGTGCCTTTTGGATGATTGGAATCCATTAATGGATGGCTTACAGCACTGAGAGGAGATGGGGAAGGTAATTAATTGCTCAGTTAGGAACTATCTGTCCACTTCGGAAACTCAGGACTTTTAATAACAAATTCCAGGAGTAGAAAACACTCACTTTGTACCTTAATTCATCATCAGCTTAAAACTTGTCTGAGGTTTATGAGCCTGATCCAAGTTTTGGACAGATCTGGGCTGAGTTTCAGGGGAGCTGCTGGAGTTTCATGACATTGGCTGGGGCTGTGAAAGGCTCCTATAGAACCGGAGAGAAGGGACTGGTCAATGTAATCCTGACAAAGTGCTACAGAGATGCCTCTTCAGTAGAGACTCCTGGGTTGTTTGGGTGATTTCAGACTGAAACAACGCAGAACTGGGCAAATGCGGTCACGTGTCTCCAACCCCTCAGTCTGGAGAGTGGAAATCAAGGTGAAAAAACCAACCCACTGTGCTGTTTCTCCCCCAAAACAAGGTGATGGGTGGGATTCAGTTAATCAGCAGGTGACATCAATCATGTTTTGTATAGTTATGTTTGAGGCTTCCAGTGCAGATGTTTGGATTTTTAAAATTTGTTTGTCCGTTTTTAACTCCTTTGTGTGTTGGAATCATAGTCACACAAGTCATTTGAGTTGGAAATGACCCCTAAGATCATCAAGCCCAACCGTTAACCTGACACTCCCAAGCCCACTGACAAACCATGTCCCTAAGTGCACCTGGCTGTCCTCATTAGGGCATTTCCAAGTATATTTCAGAGCATTATCTTGAACATTATGGCCACTGAACCTGTGTCCCCAAAGTTTCATCCATACTTGGAGGGAAATCTGATGACCTAGACCAAAAATTCAGAGGGGGGTGTGTGGGTGACCCTCTGCCTCTCCCACTGAGCCCTTCCTCTGTGAAGAGATGAACTTCTCATACCAAAGTGCTGTAAGGCTGAGGACCCAAGGGCGGCAGTTTGCCTGTTAATTGCACCGAAGGACACGTCACCAGCCATGTTCTGACTCCATCTTTGGTCAAACCCACCAGCAGTGACTACAGAGAAGAATGTGCTGGTTGCTTTCAGATGGAAGCCTCAAATACATTTGGTACATAATCTGGAGGGACATTAGAGGTCACAGGCTCTTTCAGGAGGATGCAGTGGCATTACTTTACATCAGGGCTTGCCTGGCCCACCTGACTCCTCAGGCACGATTTCATGCATTTAAATCTCCTATTAGTTTTGTGCTCGGGAGGAGGGAGGTGGGCAGCCCTCTGCCTGGAGCTGCCCTGTAACGATTACTAGCAGGATGCAGCAGCAGAGCGTGCAGTCATGCCACAGGGATAAACAACTCCAGGACCATGTGAGGAAAAGCCAAGCACCGGCGGCCTCTGCCCAGCTCTCACGCCCCACACAGTCACCTTCATCCTGCTGCACTGCATCCTCCTCTTGCTGCTGGCACTTCTTCCTCAGCCTTGGAGGAGGGTGTCAAGGGTGGCACATGGGTGGCAGGGGTGGTACACCCCCATGCTACCCTCTGAAGCTCCAATGGATCAACAAATTGCCACTTAAAAAGAAAAAAGGAGGGTTTTTTCCCATGTTTCCCTGCAGCTGTTGGAGCTGGAGCTCAAAACTATCAGTCATAAATTGACTTTCTTGGTGCAGTGATATTCCTTATGAAGCAGTGAAGGTAGGAATAAAATAAAAAGGCAGGAAAACACAGTAGCTGTAAATTTACAGCTACCAGCCCTGGGCAAATGAGGTACTTGTTGTGGGCGGGAGGGATTGCATTTGAGAAGTCTGAAACTGCCTGAGTATCAGTGTTTCCTTTCCAGGTGCTTCTGAATATTCTGCTGCTCATGACTGGAATGATGATGGAGAAAGGAGGGAGATTGTTTTCTGATGGTAAATACTGGTGTAAGTGCACGGGTTGACATGGTGGAGCTTTAGCCAGGCTGGTGAAGGCAGCAGGCTCACCACTGCTGTGTCTGGGAGGCTGCACGGGCACCCCCAGCCCCCCCGGCTGGCCCAGCCCCGGGTTTTCCCAGGATGTGGCCGGTTCAAGGGCAGCATAGGCCCCTCTGGCTGGCATTTCCTGGGGCTGGCAGTGTGTAAGGTCCACGTGGTCACCACTGTCACAGTCATAAATGTCTTGTTGGATTCAGAAACACCACAGTACGGCAGGTTGAATGGAAGATTGGGAGAGGGTGTTGGCTGCTCCCCCCTGCGAGGGGGTTAATGCAGATCTACAGCTTGATGGGTCATGCTACAGCCACACCGCAGGGGCATGAGGAGCCATTCCATATGGATGCTGGTAGTTCTGTTAGCGACGTTTCTTTTGTGTGTGCCTGCTTCTGCCATTGCTCCCAGTGTGCCTGTTGAGTAAAGCAGTAGGAAGAATTTACTGAGACTTTATTGGAAAAGTATTTGATACCGTGCTTCCCACCTGGATTTATGGCCTAGAAGGACTCAGTAAGAGCAGGGAACTGCTAGGTGGCTTAGGCATGGGGGAAGTCTCTTGGGAAGGCGGGGAAAGGGATGAGAGCTCTAAGCTCACTTTTAGGGCCCTCAGGCTTGAGAGTGAGTGGATCTGAGAGCATCTATTTCCTGTCAGGGCTGGGTTTGGCTTTGGTTTGCCCCATGCAGCCCTGATGATGCATCCTTGACCTCGGGAAGGTTTCTGTGCCCCTGCTGCCTCAACTGTAGTTGGGTAGTGAAAGGATGTAGGAAAGTGTCAGGTTTTCTTGTGGGCAAGTCTTTCATTCCAGGGACTAACAAGACTTTCTGAAGAATGATAATTACTACTGATATTACTTATTAACTTAGGAAACGGTAACACGTAGCACTGCATTTCATGTATTAAGATATCCCCAAGCACGTGAGCTGCTGCTCGTGGCATGTTACTTAGTCGTGCATCGGTCTCTCTACCTGAGTGATGAGGAAGCTTTTGCTATTCCATAATGAATGTGTAGTACATTGACACAGGCTGGTATGCATCATGCACCTTGGTGGGAGCTGCCTGTGGGTTCTGGGTCACTCAGATGTCCCCCTGTACCAGGGCTGGGATGTTTACTTGCATTATTAAAGTGTCATTGTGATTTGTTTGGGCTCCATTTCCTAACGTGTAGTACATCCCGAACTGACACTAACTTTACTTCTTCCTTGAGCTTAGGCAAATCTGAAGCAAGAAGATGCCAGAAGTTGTAGGGAATAGAACAGAGAACGGTTTGCTAGCGGGGTGCTCAAAGGGCCCCCTTTTCCAGTGGTTTTATCTACGGTTGTGCAGACATTGAGGAGGAGATTTCCAAGTGTGCTCCATTGCAAAGGCGATGGCAGTGAGCTGGGCTGCGTGGGAAGGCAAGGAAGCACCCACACATGGAGAGGGGAGCCTGGGAGCTGGGCCCGGTCCTGCGCCTGGGTAAAGCCCAGGTAGGTAAAGCGCTGCTGTGGGCTCATTAGTGCCACCTTTTGGGTGGAAAGAGACTTTTGGGAGGGTTTGTGTTCGGCAGCCACTGACATCCTTGCTTCTGCTTTTGGTGGAGGGAGAAACGGGGAGCGGGGGGCTGTGGACTGGCTCTGGGTTATGTCGGAAGCTGTGGATACCAGGATGTGGTGTGTTGTCGCCTGTCACCACCACCCCCCCCCCACCTCCCCCCTTTTGAAATGGCGGATTCTGCTTGGCTTGTGGAAATTAAACCTGACTCTGACATAGCTCCAGAGAAAAAGCAAAGGGCCCGGGAGGAGCTCAGAGGGGAGAGAGGCTGCCCAGGGTGGGTTTGTGTCCCAGGAGAGGGGGAGCTCAGCAGGGATGCTAAACTTGGCGTGTCGGGGTGCCAGCAGCCTTGGGAAAGCCTGACCTGCTGCTCCATGGCATGCTGTCTCGCAGAACCAGGAGCATGAAGTTATGAAAGGGAATTTCAGAACAATAAAGGGAAATCCTTTGCCTGCGGTACAGCCCAGCCTGGGAAATTCACCACCGCGAGAAGCTGCAGCCTCAAACGCTGCTTCTGGCATTTAAAAGCGAGCGGGTGAGCTTTGCAAACCAATAAAAGATTTGAAGTTATTGGGCAAGGACTTGGGCTTGGTGGGAATTAAGTTTGGGGCTACCTAATGCTCAGCTGGAAAGAAACTTTCCAACCTTGCCGAGCAGCTCACGACCCGCCAGGTTTTCATCTGTTTCCGAAGCTGTATTGGTCGCAGCCAGAGATGTGCCACTGGGCTCGATCGATCGATTGATCAATCTCTGGCTTTGTTTCCCCGCAGCTCCAAACCGAGCGCGGGAGCGTAACAGAGCTGACTTTACCCCGCAGTCGTGTGTGGGATGCTGGCAGGGCAAAGCAGGGCAGGGCAGGGCGAGGAGGCGTGCGGATGCCCGTGCTGGGGCTGGGGTGCTTTGGCCTGCTCCCCCTGACCTCCACCTACAGGGAATGAACCTGGACGGTGCTGCCCCGGGTGGCCCAGCGCGGGTGCCGCGGGGCGATGCGCGGGGAGCGGCGGGGCGCTGCCGGGAAGGGGGGGCGAGGGGGGTGAGGGGGTGGCTGCGCCGGGAGCGAACGGGGGGGGAGAGGGGTAGCCGTGTCGGGAGAGGGGGGGGGACTGTTGGGGAGGTGGGGGTAGATGTGCTGGGAGCGAACAGGGGGATAGCCGTGCCGAGGGAGGGGGGTAGCTGTGCCGGGAGCGGGACCGCTGCGCGGGACTTGCGCGCTGTCCGCATGTTTGCGCGGCAGCGGTAGTGCTGCGGCAGCGGTGCAACCTCCTCGGCGGCTGCGGGGGGCGGGCAAGGGGGTTTCCTGCTCGGTCGGGACGGCTGGGAGACGCATCAGGGAAAATAAAGTAAAAGTAGTAGTAGTGGTAGTAATAATAATAATAACAACGAAGATGATGATGTTGCTGCACACAGCCGGGCGGGGGAGCGGGCAGCCCGACGGCTGCGCGGGGCGGGAGGGGGCGGCCGCTCGGGGCCGGGCCGGGCCGGGGGGGGGCCGAGCGGAGCCGTGCCGCGCCGAGCCGAGCCGCGGCTGGGTGATGTCAGGCTCGAGGAGGAGCCTCCGCCGCCTGCCCTTTTACTTTCGGGCGCTGGCACTTGGCCTCAGGCTGCTGCCGCTGCTGGCCCCCCGCCCCCCCCACTTCCCCGCTATGGGCACCCCGCACTTTTAAGGCCGGGGCGGTCGTCCTCTGCGCCGCCCCGGGGTGGGGGGGCACCGTGAATTAATTAAAAATCGCGATTTCCGTGGTTATTCATTGCCCCGCTGCGGGCATGTGAACAACCAACCCCCCCCCAAACTCCCCCTTTCCCCCCCACCCCATCCACCCCCAGCGCCATGCCGGCAGCTTGCACCCTGCTGCTGCTGCTGGGGCTGGTCCCGCCGGCCGGGTCGCTGCCCCTTACTTCCCCACGGCGTCTTCCTCCTCCTCCTCCTCCTCCTCCTTCGTCCCGAAGCCGTCTCGGCCGCCCTTGCTCGTCTCCCGCCGCGGGACACGCCGGCTGCCCGGGTGAGTTCCCCGCTCCACCGCGGGCTTGGGGATGGGGATGGGATATGGTGGCGGTGCGGCAGTGTACAGGGGACCTAAGCGATGTGGGCCCCCCCGCACTCTCTGGCGCACCGCGACTGAGGGTTGCCGAGCATCCCAGCATCACCCTGAGCTGCATCCGCTGCGATGTGCACCCCCACAACCCAAAAAATTTCTCTGCCTTTGTAACCTTGCCCAGCCCATCGTGGTACAGGCAAGCACTTTGGTACAGGCGAGCGCTCGGGTGGGTGAAGGTTTGGGATGGGAATCATGAGTGGGAAACTGTAAAGGCATTGTAACTGCTTATGCCGATTTGAAGGTGAGTGGTGGAAACTTCACAGAGGAAATTGAGGAAGGGTCTGGTGGGTACCAGGGCACAGCCAACATACTTCCACCCACCCAAATGCTTCCTCAGTGGGAAATCGGTGGTTCCCCTAGGTGGTCTTCTGGACCCGAGTCACTATTCTTCTCCAGGCATGCCCTCGTCTCACCTTGGGTGCTGACCCACATCCAGGTGTGGGGACAGATGTCATCATCTTTCTATAAATACCGTCTCTGTCGCCTACAGACTGCCGGGTTAGTCATGTATAAAGTCACATTTTTCCTTGCATGCCACATCTACAGTGTCGCTATCAGGAACAATGACTAGTTTGGTGCTTTACAAATGATGCTGAATTCAGTTTCAACACAGGATAAGCCATATCTTTCCCAGAACACGTGGGATTAATTTCAAGTGTCATCTAGTAAACTGGTTCACTTACTTGCTGAAGAAGACACATAGCTCTAAGGATGACTAATTCTCGATGAGTTTGGAAAGCACTGCAGGTGGTGTAAGGAAATCCAGTGTGTCAAATTAGTTCTGTGTAGGTTTTCAGTAGGGTTTAGGATTGATTGCCTGCCTGAGCTGGACCGTCAAATTCCAGCTGCTGAGGTGGAGGGAGTATCGTGCTTTGGTACTTGGGGTTAAGTTCGCTTTCACAGAGCTATACAATTTCAGGAAATGGGACAAAACTGCATTTATAACATTTTAGTTTTCTTCACAAACCCAAGGTGCCCCTTGGTAAGATGTATCCATGCTAGACCACATGTATAGTTGGGGTTATTGAGTGGAACATATCCTGTGGTGGATTAAAAAGCTGACTGACAGAGTTTGTGTGAGAGCAGCCTGGTGACTGGGATACTGCCCTGAAATGAAGGAGATTTGGGTCTGTTGCCAGCCCAGCCACTTCTTTGTGCCACTCCAAGTGTCAGTTTGCCTTCCAAACCGGGAAGGAGTAACTTTTCCTTACCTGCTACCAGCCTTGTGAAGATAAAATCTGCAACTTGCCAGCAAAGTGCTTGCCTATTATTTGATGAGAGCTGCGCAAATTCCTTGGCGGACAGAAAAAAACCTATTTAATTTCATCTCAACTTTCAATCTGGCATCTTTTCCTGTGACCTTGATGACTCCTGAGAGTCAGCGGAGGAATGTGTTTCCTTTGTTAGGAGTCTGAAAAGCTCAAACTATCTGTCCACGTGCTGGAGAAGCTGTTTGTCTGGCTACCAGCGTCTGGCCGCCCAGCTCAGCTTTGCTCCGTGCAGCCTGTGCTCGGCAGCTACAGGTGCTCGTGAATCATGCCAGCCCCATCCAGAAGGGGTTGGGGGATGCATCGTGAAGGAGTGATAAATAACCCGGCAGTAGCTCGCTCCCTAGCAAACAGCATCATGAATTACACTGGGTCCTGACAGCCGCAATTCACTCACTGTTAGCTACAGCTCTATGCTTGTCAGTCAAGGGAATTGTGTGGTGCTCTGGCAGCGGGCTGATGGGCTTTCCTGAATTGCTCTCAGGTTGAGCTGTAGATGCCTGAGAAATCCCTGTTTGTCTCTCTGTTGCCTGTACCACTCTGAGATGTATTCCACCTTTGAAAATGCCTGCTTGGGGTGGGGAGGGAGGGGAGGGGAGCATTTCTTGTGAACCCATCACCGTGGCACTACGTGTAAATGAAGATTACATCTCCATTTGAAACGAGTCTGAGGTTAGGCAGCAAAAGCCCTTTCTCAGGGAGGGCTTAGCGAGCAGATGGTGCGGCAGCGGGTGTAGAAATGGGGCTTTTGAGTCTCTCACAAAGCATGGGCCAAGGGAGCAGGGCAGGCTCCAGGCTGCCCTGCGGAGCCTTTTGCTGCCTTCCCCAGCCTGCCCGCACCTCGAACCACATCTGCCACCCCTCCCTGCCAACCCCACCGCTTGTGTGGTAAAGAAAGGAGGACAGATGGCTTTCGCTTGTTGTTTAAAGTACAGGCTGAATCAGGGGAGAGGAACACAGAAAAAAAGGAGGTGAAGTAGGAAGGAAGCAAGCTGGTGACAGTAGAATCTCATCATCAACCCCCTCCGTGACTTTCCTCCTGGCAGGTGTTTTGTGAGGCACTGGGTGAGCTGAAGGGCACCGTCTGCCACCAGCCTGGGTCGGGCAGGGATTCAGTTACAAGCTCTCTCCTCCTTACTTCAGGATTCCCATCTGGGAATAATTTCAGTGACACCATGGGGACAGCAGGGGTGGCACCGAGCACCCAACAAAGTCATCATGGCTGGCCTCACTCCCTATTTCTACAAGGTCCCTTTTCTCTCTACTTCTGACCCGCACTAATGCCCTGCTGTGCTGCCCGGCGCAGCACGGAGCTGCCCTGAGAAGCTGATCTGCTTTTCTGCCATCTGTGTCCTTCCTTCTGTCCTTTCTCCCTCTCTCCTGTGCCAGCTGCCACCTTTCTTTGCAGCTTCCCTGGTGGGAGCCCTGGCAGTAAGGTGTGAAATCACCCGAGAAGGAATCGGCTTAGCTTGCGGCAGAGATTGAGGCTGGCTGCTAGGAGAAACTTCCCAACCCTCTGAGGGGCACAACAATCTGCATTTATGGGGTTTTTTAACTCTCTATCTCTGAAAGTTTCTGTGTGCAGAAGCAGCACATTCAGGAGCAAGGGAAGAAGATTGTGGGGATGCCAGTCAGCACAAAAGTATGTCATTGCCTCCAAACTTGCCTCCAGTTTCACAGGATGTATTTTGGGGCTCCTGGGCTCAGAAGCCTGGCTCTCTGTGCAGAGGTGTGAGATGCTGCTCTTTTGCTTGGACAGGGTTTCAGGCGACCACCAGCGGTGCAGGAAGGATGCTTCCTCCTGCTGCAGAGCGGGGACAAGGAAGGATCACCTCCTGTGCCTCCGCATTGCAATCAAAAGACCTGTAGGCTGCAGGGTTTTCTTTTCTTGGGCATCTTTGCTCTTCCTCTCTGTGAGCTGTGAGTGAATTTAGTTGGTGTGCTGAGAAGGTGAAGGCCCTGGAGTTGGATGGATTTAGCTCTGCTCCTTTGGGGTACATAATTAAAAACAAAAAAGAAAAGAGAAGGGGAAAAAAAAGAAGAGGGTTTTGGAAAAAGGGGGGAGATAGGAGATCAGTTTCCCTGCCCGTGCCCCGTCCTGAGACCCTGAAGAGAATGAGGGGCATGCCTTGCCTGCCTGGGTTCAGTCTGTAAAAGCACTTTGTGTGATGCTTAAGCAGTAAATGAATACAGCCTGAGAAATAATTGTGTAACCTGCCTGCCAGGGAGCGCACAGCGATGCATATTGATGTACACCTCCACACACAGTGAGCGCAAGTGCCAAGCTGAGACCAGGGCACAGCAGGTAAGGGGACAGCTGCTGTGGCTGGAGCCTGTTACCGGGCTCTGTGCTCAGTTTCATCTCCCCGTAGCAAAGCCCCAGAGCCAGCCTGTGCAGCAGCAGGCATTCACAGCACACTCTGCTCCAGCAGCCATCGCCACTTTGGAGGGGTAATTTAATTTGCTTTAATTTTCTCTTGTGGCTGGGAAGATGTGTGGTTGCTGCCATGTCTCAGCTGTGGGGGTGATGCCAGCCTCCCATCAGGGGTGCCTTCCTCAGGGAAGATTATTTTCAGTCTCAGAAGCTGCAGACGCTGATGACTTTAGAGGAGCGTGGGGTTTCTGGGCAACTTGCTTCCTTCACCTGCTCTTAGAGATCCCAGCTTTTGGGTTGGCAGTCAGAAACCCTCTGTGATTGAGCTCCCAAGCTGCTCTGTGTGCTGCCACCATCCTCCCCGTCCTGTTCATCTACAGGGGACATGTCACGGCAGTTCAGTGCCATACAGAGCCACAGCTCCATCACCACCACATCTCTAGGAGGTGGCAGAGACTTGCGCTGGCTTAGCAGAGGGGGTGAGGCACAGAGTGGTACTGGGCTAGAAAGGCAGTTGGTCTTGGTGGGGTTGCAGTGGAATGGCCGATGCAGTGGCTGGAGCATCCAAAACGTAAATCCACATCTTCGGACCTGTGTTGTTTCAGGCCACCCTGCAAAAGGGATTTGGGAAGGTGTCTGGGCAGTAGGAGCAGGGGATTGCTCTGCCCCGTGAGGTACCAAACCCAGTGCTTGGTGAAAGCAGAAACCAAACCTGGCCAACTTTAGGTGCATGCTGGCTGTCTGCTTGGGTGCTGCCACGGCCGGCCTGGGCTCCAGAGCCACTCATGGCCACTGCAGGAGCTGCTGCGGGCCTGCTCACTGTTCTTACAGCTGTACAGAGCGAGGCCTTTGGAGCATCACTCTGGCTATGATAGCTTTATCTGCAAAGCATTCGCCCAAGCTAATAAAAAAAGCACACAATAAGGGAGTATTTCAAGGAACAAGTTAATCAGGCCAAGGATACCTGTCAGTGTGGTACCAGCGTTTCAGTGCTGTGGTGTGGACATTGAGGCACCGCTGAGGCCTGCGCTTCCCCATCAATGGAAGCTACATATCGTTACCGAAATGAGGGTAGGTCCAGTGCAGGAGGGCTCAGCTGAGCCTGCTGCCTTTTTGCTGCACAAAGACGCTGTCACTCTGCCTGTCTGTGCTGCTGTGCAGAGTGCTGTGCCCCAACCACTGTCCCTGCCATGAGTGGGGGTGTGCAGGGCAGGGCTGCAACCTCCTACGTACCCCGGGGAAATGATCTGGAGTTGGGTGGGTCATAGATTGCCAGTGTAAACCCTCTGGATTCTGGTTTTGCTTCCCTACATCGTTTCATGGAAGTTTCTCAGGGATGGAAGTAGGTCTGGGTGGGTCGGGGTATCTCTGTGCAGACTAACAGCATCGCTCATGCTTGGGCTGATCCACCCGGACACGCGGAGCTCCTCTGGAAAGAGGCATGGCCAGATCCTAGCACCTGCTATGGTGTCCTTCTGCTGTTGCAGAGGTGCAAAGCAGCTCTCAGGGCAGTTTGACCAGCCAGAGGGTCAGAAGGTGCTCCAAGCAAATTAAAGGTTGGTTGGTTGAAATATTTCCCTGATAACGTCCAATACAAAATCCATAGTCTGTAGCTCATGAGCGAGCTCATCGTGAGGCCTGAATACCCCAACCGCAGGCCCTGTTATTTACATTCAATTGAAGATGTAGGTCATATGCTATGTTTTGGGGTTTTTTTTCTTTCCCAATCAGATGAGCATAAAAGGCACAATCCAATTTTCAGTGGCAGTAGACCTGATTACAAATTCAAATTTTTATTTCTCTGAGCGGTTTTGCCACATTTGCATTGTAATTTGTTGTTTCCATAAATATTAGAGGTTCATTTGCTGGGATATTCATCCAGAGCAGATGCACGAGGGTTATGAGCACAGGCTCAGTGAAAGAATAAAGTCTGTGGTTGCCTATAAGGAGAAAATGGTTTTGGCACATCTGGCCACCCTTCCCTCTCACCCTTTTCTGCTATGTATTTTTAATGCCCAGGTGCTATACCATAACATCCTGCTGCTTCAGCAAGGGTCATGGTTCACTTACAGCTCTTTGATTATGCAGAGAATTCGCATTCATCCTTTCAGGCTGAAATCATTTGCATCTGAGGACAAGGAGAGAACTTTCCCACCCAAAAGGGAAATGATGTTGCATTACTGAGCGACCAGCCCAAGAAATAATATAATCTTAGAAAAATGCAGTTCCCTCGAGTAAAGAAAGCTCTGTAAACTTCAGCTTCTCCAAGCTGTTAGCGTAGCTGTTGCCTGTGTTATAGTAATGCTGCTGTCAAGCCCCGTCTTCTGAAGTGCTCAGGAGGGAACAGGGGAAAAAGGGAATAAGAACCAATTCCTGCTTAAAATGAGGTCCTCCTGTAGGATCTGAATGCTGTGAGATTTATAACACAGGTTTCAGGATCTTGGGTCACATCCCTTCTTTGCTGTTAATTTGTTTTTTCTCTCAGTTGGGTGCTGGATGGGGTGATGGTCACCCCAAGTCCTAAGGAGGTAGGAGAAGAGGGCAGGCAGAGCCAGGGTAAGTGCAGAGATCAGCTGGAGGAAGGTTAAGCAGCTGCGAGGCTTCTACTGATGGAGATGTTGGGATCCAAAGTCCAGTTGTGTAAAACCAAGGAAGAGGGTCAGTTTTGGAGCTGTCAGTGTTTGGGCAGACACATGCAAGGGAAGGACATGACGAAGTCACTATGTGAGCAGTACCTACGGTTTGCCCTCTTCTGCTTGCTGTGGGTTACGTGAGCATGTGCCATGGTCGGTTTATTCAGGGCCCCGTGGGTGCTAAGTGCATACAGGTGCCATGGCTGGGGCATGGGCTGAACCACAGGCACCCTCCTTTGTCAATAGGAGGACAGAACTGTGCACCCTCAGGAGCTTCATCTTTGCAGAAACCAGTACAAAATGTGTGAGATTGAAAAGACTTTGGTGGTTTGGGGTTGTTTGTTTCTTAAAGCGCCTGAGGTGCAAACCCCAACCTATTTCCTATAATCAGGGTGCTTATAGGAAATATCCTACAAGTTGCCACTGCTCCTGTGCTGCTGCCCCAGTGCCTCCCATGCCTTTGGAGGAAGGCATTCCCTGTGTCCTGTCCTCTGTGCAGGCAGGGCTGCCGAGAAGGTTTATAGCTGCTCCGGCATCCGCCGTGCCCTTGACTTTGAATCATTTGATAAATAGTTTTGCAGTTGGTTACTTAAGCATCTCCCAAGCTGCAGTCAGCATCTCGCTGTGGGCGAGGGAGTGCTGCTGCCAAAAGTCAGGATCGGTGTTGAGAGCCTCCTAAGATTTGGCTGTGTTTCCTTAAAACCCCAACTCCTGGAGTTGTCGTTACAGGAGAATCACTTAGAGGGTGAGGGAAAGAGCTTCTGGCCGTTGAGGTGGTAGATACCCCCCCGAAAATTTGAGATACAGATCCAGGAGACACACAGGGAGTCCAGGCTGGCTGTATCAAAAAACATCTCTAGTTCAAAGCTGATCTCCAGAGGCTTTTTAGTCCAGGCAGAGGGGTCTTTTCAGACGCTCCTGCTTGGCAGGGCTCTGCCTGTGTGTGTGTCTGCAGGAGAAGCTCAAATGAACCTCAACTGCCCTGATTGTCCTGCTCTGCTGGAGAAAGAGAGGGTGTGCAAAGAGGTGTGGGGCAATCCAGCAAGAAAACCGTGTGGTTTTCTGTCCAGCTCTGAATACCTTGTGTGAGCACCTTGACCTTGGCAGGCTTGCTATCCGCTGGGAGAAGCAAGCTCCATCTGCCTTCTCATTCTTTGCACGGCTGTGAAGTGAGGAGGGCATTCAGAACTGCCTTCAGAGCATCCTGACTGTTGTCTGGCCAATTTAAGCTGTTTGAGAGTGACCATGGCTCACAATGCCTCCAGATGCTGCCGGTCCTTCCCTTGGCCTTTCCATGTGAGCAGCTGGCTCTGGGCTCCCAAGTCAGCGCTTGCAAAAGTCCTCTGGAAATACCATGACCTTTGCAGTTCCTTCTCCAAGGCAAACATGGAGATGTTCAAGGGACCTTTTGCACAGTGGTTAGATGGCAAGAAGGATATTGCAGCTGAAGTTTGGGAGAGAATAACCTATTCTTTTTAACCCTGAGCTAATTCCGTTGGGAAAAGACTGAGGAGGAAGCTCAAACCGTCTGACAGATGAAGGGTTAACTGGGCAGGGTTAATAGTTGTCTCAGGGGTGCAGCCCTGGCCGGATCTCCCAGCAGACATCATGTTGCACACACTTGTTCTGGGCATTTTTCTCAGTGTTTTTCAGCATGGTGTGATGGCAGAGGTTTTAAAGGCTGTTACAGAAATCAGTATGACCTCTTGCCTCAATAACAAGGTGGACATCATTATAATTTCTGCTACCAGAACCACCCTCAAATTCCCTCAGGGATCTCCACACCACAGAAGAAACTCCGTGTGGGAGTTCTGGGCTGATGGACAGGCTCCTTTGGGTTGCCAGTAGCAAAGGAGGGCTCTTTCTTTCCCTGAAGAGCTTGCTGAAAGGCACTTCTGCATCTGGAGTGACAAGAGGAATTTGGATCTATAGAGCACAATTATCCATGTCACCACTTGTTAGGATGCTGGCGTTAACACCCTTCCTCTGGTGGAAAATCTCTTAAGCCCTGAGGACTGGTGTGAAACGTCACGCTCTGCTGAACTTCACCGGAGCAGGGATGAGTCACACTAAGTTGAAGATATGGCTTCAGTTTATTCCTTGGAAAGATACCTTCTGTAGCAGTCTAGCAGCAGGGTGCTGCAGCCCACCCAGGGTGGCACGACCTGTTTTGGGGAGTGGAGTATGCTTAAGTTGAGGGGTGGACATTGGAGCTTGGATATTTAAGGGGGTTTTGGTTTGGTTTTGGTTTTTTGTCCACTCTGTAAAAGCAAAAGGCAGGTCTGGAAGAGTTCTCAAGCTATCTCCCAGGGGATCTCAAGCCATCTTCCCTTGCAGGATCACCCCAGAAGGTGTTTGTCTAAGACATTTTTTTAACAGTTACACCAGAGGAAGGTTCCATGGCTTCTCTGAATAGCTGTCCCACTACCCCCCCTGCCATTATGGGTAAGAAAACACTTTCTTATCAGGGAAACTGTAGCAGCTGGTGGTTAAACCTGCAAAGAAAGATACCCCATACAAGTGGTGGCCAGTTTTGACCCTGCATAACTTGTAAGATCTTATGAACTGACAAGTGTGGGTAATTTAGCAGTCTGGGGAGGTAACACAAAAGGTAACCCTGTGTTTGGAGCTGATTTCTTCCCCAGTGATGGGAATGAATTTCCAGGAGTGGAAGCATCAGCAAAGCGACTGCGCATGACTTGCTTTCCTTGTCAATTGGAGCAAGGGACCCTGATTGTGGAGCATAATACTGGTCTTGTAATTCAGCCTTTATCTTTGTGCCGGAGCTGGGCATAATTGTATCTGTGTCTGGAGGGACAAGGAGAAGGGTTTCAGTAGCTGGTGCTCACAAAGGCATCTTTAGAAAGCTTCTTACCCCTGGTACGAGCTTGGAAAAGCTCAAAGGAAAATACCCCTGAGTAGCTTTAGGCATTTGAACAGTCATCATTGTTTGATTCAGATTTGATTACAGGACTAACATCTAAATGTTAATTCTTTTTAGGACATTATCAGCTCTTTCAGCAGATGCAGAATGGGGTTGCAGTATTAGACTGGCAGCCACCCCTGCAGATAAAAGCCCTTTGAAAGGATGTTTCTTAGGAGGGAAACTTGACCAGAGAGTGCAGAATAATTGTGAAGATGATCTTTTCTGAGGGACATGGAGCAACTACAATGCGTGAAGAAATCCAAATGAGGACCAGGAGTCTTCTGACCTGGGGAATGGGAGTGCCAGCAATTCTGTGGCCTCTGAGAATGGTCTGTACCATGCAGAGATCCTCATAATCCTGTCCTGCAAACTGCTGGTATGCCTGAAGGTCCTACAGTGCTGGGTAAGCCATGTCACATGCTGGGGAAGACTGAAGATGACAATCACCTGATGGCAAGAGCATGCCAAGGTGTGAGACAGCTCCGTGCTGGGCAGCATGGGGTTTGGGTTCTGGCCTCTTGATCCTCTGCGCTGCCTGGGTCAGTACCCAGTGCCCTGATGCACCATGGTTGGCTGTGACCTGACCTTGACTCCCTCTGAGTCCTCAGTGACAGCTCAGAGTGACAGCCCAATCCTGCCCATCTCCATCACCCATCTCCACCGCTGGCCGCAGGGCTGCCCGCTGCAGAGCACAGACCCACGCACAGCCAGGTGAAAGCCTCTTGTTTTCAGCCTCCCCAAATTGTGCAGACAGGCACTGACAGTGGTAAATCCCTTCCCCTCTGGTTCTCAGAAAGGAAACATGTGACGCAGAGGCAGTGGGGGACAGCAGGAGGGAGGGAGGGAGGGATGCCTGCTCCAGCCACCCCAGGGCACACTGCTCCTCTGAGGCAGTGGGGACCAGCCAGGAGGGCCAGCAGGGCAGGACCTGGCTCATCCCCTGGAAGAAGGAGGTCCGGCGCCATCCTGAGCGCTGCCACCGCCACTTCCGGCGGCAGATCGGTGCGGTGTCATCTAGGAAATGCGATTTAGATCATCATCCTTTTGCAGCAGATGGGGGAAGGGCGGTGGGGGCCCTTATCTCTTCTGGGGATTAATTTATCATTGAGCTGCTTTATTTTTTTGCCTGTTTTCTTTTTTTCTCTCGCCCATCCCAAGGCTCGCTGAGCCTTGCTGGAAGAGCAGGATCCACAAGAGCATCCATGGTTCCCACTGCCCCAACACCATGCTCTGCATCCCACCTTCAGCTCAGAGGTGAGAGCTGGGTGTAAGGCTTGGGCTGTCACCAGTTTTACCCTGGGATGGAGCTGGCTTTTCATAGTCTGCAGGGTGAGAAGAATCCAGTGGGCCTTGTATCTGTGTGCACCAAACTTCATCCACACCTTGGTGGCCTTGTGATCCTTCTGCATCCAAGAGGGCCCTTCATCCCTCTTGTCCCCAATGCATCCTTGAGAAGTTGCTTAGTCCCCAGGTTGGTCATCATCCTCAGTGTGGCCACTGGCCAGCAAAGCTCTTCGGTGTGTACTTAGTGTTAAGCACAGAGAATAGTTCTCCAGGGAGATGGTCTTAAGTGCATTGCTGGAGAGAGGCTTTGATCAAGACACCTGGACCAAAGCCCACCCTGCAGCAGTGAGCAGCATCGCTTGGACTTTAGGGAGCTGTGGCAGCCCCTGGCAGCTCCTGGCAGAGGATCTCGGCATGGCAGCACCCCTTTTCCTATTCCCTTCTCCATTTTCCCAGTATTTATTGTCCCTATGGGAAGAAGCTCCTGGGCTCACACCACTTTGGAGCACAAACCTGTGGTTTTATTTCAGAGTCTGACATGAAAAATATCACCTTGTTTTCTCCTGGGTCTGCAAAGGGCAGGAGTCCTCAGTTCCATGGGGCAGATGGTTCCCGCTGTGTGTATGCTTCACACCTCAGGGCTTTTCTTTTTGATGTGCGTTGGGGTCTTGTGTGCAAAAATACCTGTTCTTCAGCCCATAGTTCTCCTGGTTTTCAATGCAATCCCAAATAATCACAAATACCAATGGTTTGAGGTGATTTCCCCCCCCCCCCCCCCCCGCAAAATCCCTGTAAGTCAACCACAAGTCACTGAGCTTCTATTGGGAGTAAATAAGCTACATGGAATGACTCTGGTTATACATGAGGTCAGATAGAATGAGCTAATCCTCCCTTCTGGCCTCGAAATGAAACTTTTCAGAAAGCAAAACTTCATCCTGTGGCTTCTAAGCCACTGGCACCTTTTCTCACAGAGGAGCCCGAGCCCCAGCGCTGCACCACACCCCTCACCTTGTGAGGCTGCTCATCCCCTTGTCACCAAATTATAGCCCTTCTTGGAGGCGTTTTCCTTATACTCCTGGCTCAAATGAATGTGGGCAGCTGTGGGGGAGTGTGATGGTGTGAGAAAGTCATACTGTACGTTGTGGTGTGTTGGTTAATGTGCAAAGGGTAATTCATCTCTCCATGGCAGCAGTTGAGTAGCTTCCCTGGAAATATTGCCCCAAGTGAGGTTCTTACCAATTGCAAACCTCACAGGCAAATGCCAGATTTCTGGGATTATCCATGTGAGAGCTCGGGAGGAAGGTCTGTGTTTGAAATCGTCACGTGCTTGCGAAAGTCAGCAGCAGCATCGTCCCGCTCCCTCCAGCCCTGTTTCTTTCCACTTAACCAGCACTGTACACACTGCCATAGCTTTTTTCCTCCCCCCCTCCCTTTCTTTTTTGCAGCCAGGATGTTTTTTCTTGCCTTTTTATTGTTCCAGTGACCTAGCAACTCCACTTTGGTGGAGGCCTGCCAGGAGACTTCCTCCCCGAGCCGTCTGACAGTCTCCAGCTCACTGCCCTCGGATGGGAGCACAAGTTAAAGTGACACCGGGCTGCATCCCTGCACGGCTTTAGCTCTGTCCTTGCAAGTGCCAAGTGCCAGTGAGGGTCCTGCTGCTTTCCTGCCAAGCAAAGCTTCCAGGGGGCTTAAAAAACCCTGGAAAGAGGAAGGAGAACTGCTGTGTGGGTGATATTTTCTCTAACGTTTCTGTGGGAGGTTACAGAGAAGCCTGGAGGGTTTTAAGACTGAATTAGGTGGTGCTGGAATTTAGCATTTGAGATGTGCAGCGCAGGCAGGGTGGTTGGAGGCATTTGAGCATTACAGGGCAGTGGGAGAGGGGAGGAAGAGGAGGTGCAGGTGCTCAGAGAGCTGTGCTGTTTAGGAGATATTTTTTTACTTATTTTTGTGAATATTTAATGAAAACAGTGAGAAAGAAATCCCTTTGGTAAGTGCTTCTGGGACTCATCAGCTGGTGCTGGGGCAGAGCTGCCTTTGTACCCCCTGGGGCTGTGGGGACTCCTCCTGCATTGATAGCAGGGGATGCTTCTGAGACAGAAAATACCTGATCTGGCACGCAAGCCAATACAGCTAGTGGGGACATTCTGCTCAGGGAGGGCATCAGGGACACAGTGGGCCCTGTGTGGCTTCACTGGGACTGAAGGCTTGGTCCCCCTCTTCAGTAGACGGATAGATGGATGGATAGATGGACTGGGGTTTCACTGGAGCCTCAGCATGGCTGTGGTTATTTTTAGGAAAATGAGCAGCTTATCCCTGTTGGAAGTGGTCTCGTGTATGGACATGTTTCCCAAAAACTTGACAGTCAAAAAATACTCTTTTCATTTTATTTATTCAGTTGCCAAAACCTATTTAAACCCAAAAGCTCATGAAAAGAGGTTTAAGGTGCTGCTCTGAGTCCTGGGCTGGTGATTCCCAGGCAGCATGTGTCCATGTGGTCACAGGGATCTGTGGATTGGACCCAAACTGTCCAAGAAAGATGAGGAAGGGTTTCAGGGTTTCATAGGCTTGAGCTGGTGATCTGGGCACCTGTTATCTCCCCAGGGAAATGTTTAGGATATGGAAATTGAGAGGCTGGAAACCACTGGATAGCAGGACATACCCTGTCCCTGCACGTGCAGGTTTTACCCCTGGTTGCAGATGGGCCATATGCATGCATCCCGTGCTTTTGGAAGCGGTGACAGGATTGGACTGCTTGTTTCTCTGCTTTAGGTTACTGCTCTTAAGAGCAATAATTGGATTTTTTTTTCTTCTCCTTTTCTTATGGCATCTCTGAGCATCAGGGATCGTGAGAAAAAGGGGAGGAAGCAAAAATGGCCTTTAGCATCCTCCGTGGTTTCACAGGTCCTGGAGGGGAGGTGGTGTGTAAACACAGGGTGTTTTTGTCTCATAAAGCAGCACTGCAAGCAAAATGCCATGGCCTTGCTTAGGAGGGGCCGAGGATGGTGCTAATGTCCCCAGCCCATTAGCACCCATCAGTGGTGGTGGTGTTCACCACGTGGACCGTGGCACTCAGAGCTTGTAGGGTCTGTTACTGGCATTAAGTTCCCAATCACCTTTTTTGAGATGACACATTCAGTGTCAGGGTAAATCCTTCATATTATGGTTAAAATGATTTTAAGTCCTGCAGATTTCTGTCCTGCTTTGCCTGGGACCTGTGGGGAGAGGACAAGGAGCACAAGGACCACAGCAAGGCACTGCCAGGGGATGTATCTATAGGGAACCTCACCAAAATCAAACCCTGCAGCAAAGCTGGAGGTACTGGCAGAGCTTTCCCACACCTCTTCCCTTCCCTTTCCACCCTCCCCAGCCACCTTTCTTTACCCAGCCTGAATAATTCCTTTTATTAATATCGAATTAGCAAAAAAAGGTTTGACCACATTGTGGTTAAGAGCCTCTCGCATTCTTCCCGTGCTTAGCACACACGAGGGACCTTCCCAAGCAATATTATCAGTGTGTTTATGCTCAACTGACCCGTCTCAAGTATGAAATCTTTTTTTTTCGGAGTTCCATTTCAGCATCTCCCCTCCCACCTCTCCCCCCCGCCACCTCCCTCCCCGCCTCGAACTGCTTCTTTCAGGGCAAGAACAAGGAAGGAAACTGAAAATCCCAGAGAGCCCTGGACAGTCCAGATTTAGGGCTGTAGCTTTTGTTCACACAAACTCACTTGGCTTCTAACCGGCCTCCACCCATGATCCCGACATCCGCAGCAGCCGTTCAAAACACAGCACAGAGCCCGGCCCCGGTAGGGACCGGCAGCCACCCGTGCCACCCGCTGCGGGGCCGACAGCCTCGGCTTTGCTTCTCACTTCTCCTCCCTCACAGCCTGCCTTTCCTCTTCCTAACCTATTCCTCCAGCCTGCGAGGAGTTTCCCAAGTGGAGATGAGGTTCTTTTCCCTCTGTGAGCCTTGGATGATGTTAAGATTATGCAACCTTAACAGATGTGGGCTTTATAATTCTAGCTGCCTGTCCTTGGGAGGAGCCTGCTTTAGTTTCACGCACGCTCAGCTCAGCATGGGATGCTCCTGGGGTGGCCGTAGCCCTGGCAAAACAGCCGCTGTATGGGTGGCCGCACTGGGAAGGTCCCCAGGGAATTGCCACCCTCCAGAGGAGGGACTGCTCTGGGGTGAAGAAGGGCTGCTCTGGGCAGCTAAGCAACTGCTCTTGGCTTTCCTTGTGTGCAAACACCAACTAAATTTGCAATTCCCGGCCAATGGAGTATTTTTCCACCCTTTAAGGGGAAAAATCCCTCCTGCAGGAAAGTGGCAAGGCTGGGATAGCTTGTGGTGTGCATTGGCTGGCTGCGATGCTCCTGCCAAATGCTGTCTGCGGGAAACCTGCTCCCCTGGTGCTAGCAGGATACACCCCTCCTCCCTCCCTGCCCTAAAATGCCCGTGAGTGATTACAACCGCTGCTAAAAACGTGCAGTGTTTAGCGCTTTGGTGTGGTGCTGTCCCATGGTTGAGCTTCGAGCATCACCATGAGGTTGCCCCAGCAGCAGCCACCTCTCAGCCAGGGCAATGAATACAGAAAATTACTGGCTCAAAGGGGATTTTTCAGGAGTCTCACAAGGTAGACATCCAGCTGGGCTGCCAGGGGCAAACCTAAAGCCTTGAGAAATCAGCTGGAACTTGATCTGTTTGTCCTGGCTGTGTTATAACTCGGCTCCCAGCAAGCCACGGACTTGTTATGCTTGCAAAGAAAAAAGTTAACTCCGAGCCTCGACCTGTCTGGTGAGCATCACTGCTAGTTTTAACTGGGAGGGAAAACACTGGTCTGGTGGGTGGCAGGAGGGGTTTGAGCTGGAAGTCAAATATTTCTCTCGACGGCTGCAGTCGCGTGGAGTTAAACCATGGAAAGGGGCTGGCAGCTTAGGATGTGACAAAATCGTTAGTGACAAATAGGTACCTGAGCTAAAGGGCTGCTCTGCTTTAAGCCTTTGATGCATCAGGAGAGGCTTGTGTGTATTTTTTGGGAGGAAGTTTGCATCTGGCCCATCCACTCCTGCAGTGGGTCATCTTTGAAGGCTAATTCCTGCAGGCAAGTCAGAGAGGAGACTGCAGTTGTCTTGTGCTTCTGGCAGGCTCGATGGCTCTGGGATGAGCTGAGACTTCAGGTCTTTTTTGTTGAGCAGCCGGATTTTTTTTAGGTTTCCTTACTGGATTTTCCAGCACGGCTCATGCTCTTCACCCACCAAACTGGGGACCTGAGCCTGTGTTGGCACAAAGTTTTCCTCCCCCCTCCGAGCCCTGGCATAACTTGCAGGGCAGAGTTAAAAACCCCAGATGACTCTAAAAAGCCTGTGTAAATAATACCTCCGTATTCAGCCCGACCACTCCCTGCCTGCCCTCAAAGCCAGGTTTGCTGGCGCCCGTGATAAGGGGAAGGGTTTCACCTCATTTTATTCCCAGCAGCTTAACAGAGCCAAAAGAGGATAGAGAAAAATTCAGGGTGAATTTGCAGGGCAAACAGCCACCAGACAAGCAAACAGCAGTGTTTTACTTTTGAACCAGTTGCATGCAACCAAGGGTTGTAGCTGAAGGTACTGCCTGCTGGCATTTCCAGGGTTATTTTTAAGAAGTGGCAATTAAATGCTTGCTGCAGTGCCCTGCTATATATTTTAGTGTGCCTGGCCAGAGCGCTTGCTGACAAATGACCTGACAACCTGGGAAAGCAGATTTCCCTCTGTCTGTACTCACCTCCCCCTGAGGGTTTCTTTAAGCATCCGCTGCTTTGCCTCTTCTCTGGGGCATGCTGTGTGGGTTGCATGGCTTGCACAGCTGAAAGGTTTCAGTGAGGGGGGAGCAGAGAGAAATTTGGTGCACCGCCCTCCAGCACACCCAGATTTTTCAGCGGCGGGGTTGCTATAAATGGGCATGCGGGCTACAATTACAGGCTGGGTACTGGTTTGTGAATGAGCATAGGCAAGTGTCCCTCGTGGCTTCGCATCCCCTCATCCAAATGGTGACTAGAAGCAGCAGATTATGTGGGACAGGAGGTGGCTGTGGTCGGCAGCAGCGGCTCGCTGTGCTCGGAGAGGTGGGCATTGCAGCCATGGCTCAGGCTGGAGTAAAGGCACACAGAGGGCTCTGCTCCACTGCAGCTTTTGTCTCCCTGGGTCTCAGGGTGGTTAGAGTCCCAGGTTGAAATGCAGATTGCTGTTACCTACATCTTTCTTGTTGCCTGACTGGTACTATGGGCTGGAGCTCTGGACATGTTTGCTCCCTGAAAACGGACCTGCAGATGCATAAACTACTTCTCCATCTCCTTTCTCATGTTTTGGTAGACATTGATGTCAGATATGCCAAAATGTCCATCACCCTGGGATGCTTCAACACTGGGTGGGCAGTGTAATCCACACCATACATTGATCTCTTCTGTCCCAGTGCTGGTGGTGGCTGGATGGGTTATGCCAACCCTTGTACAGTTCTCAGCCAGCTTCACGCCAGCTCTCTGGAGTTGGTGGGATTTGAGGTCAGGTGTCCAGTAAGCACCATCTGAGTGGAGAGAGACAAAGAGCTTTGGGGCCCTTCACGCTCCCATCATACCCTTGGGATGGGAAGCATGGGGCCTCTGGAGACTGACACACGCCTCCCATGAGCTCCACACTACACGAATCTGCATCAGTCATTTGTTTAAGACTTTCTTTTTGCTCCTTTTAAAGGTTTATTACTCCTGACACAAAAGAAGCATGGGTTGCTGAATCGAATCAGTCTTGCACACAAAGGTGGTTTCAACATTTGGCCTTGTGGACCAATCAAATTTCTAGTGGTGTGAACCCAAAAATAAATTGCACGTCTGTGTTTTGATTATGCAAAATTTTCTCAACTGTAAATGAGATCAGAGCTTGGCCTCGATGTTACTGCAACGAGCCGAGCCTGCACGCCCAGCGCTGATGGGATTTTAATTTCTTCTTGGTTTTTCCTTCCAGTCACTGAAAGCAGACATCAGGAGGGAAGAAATTCAGACACTGAGATGAGGACTTCTGGTGCTCTCGTGGACAGCGTGGAGCTGGTAACAATGCTGGCTGGGATTGTGGACCGGGCGTCGCTGCCTGCCAGGCATGGTGCGGTGTCAGTGGCGAGTGGGGTCAGGGGACACGTTGGTCCCTCCGGTGGCGGGGGGGAAGTCACCTCACCGGGAGCAGAACCACCAGACAGCCCGTCTGCCAGGACAGCGACTCACCTGCCCACCTGTCGCCATCCTTCTGGTGAGTTTTATCAACGTGAGAGTCCCCTGTTTGCTGTATGCACTGGCCAGACTTGATCTGTGGGCTGGGTTAGGAAGTATTCCTGCCCCACTGCTAGAAATTCAGATTTTTGGAGGAAAGTCTCAGGAGCTGCTGCTATCATTACGCACCACCAAGGTGGCCCATCCACAGAGCTCGAAGGCTGCAAAGTGGAGACCCCTGGCATCCCCACACCTCTTCCCAGGAGGAGCTGAGCCCCATTACAAACCCAACCTGTTTTTTAAGTGCCTGAGTTAAAAATATCTGGCCAGCTACGTCATGATTTGTAGCTGGAAACTATGCAAGTGAGCACTTACTGTTGGGCTTGTTCACAATCCTCACCACATTTGGTGGGACTGTGGTCACAAATAAACCAACGTGCTTTTTATGCATGCATTCAGTAAGCCTGTTTCCCACACCAGCAGGGCAAGACTGTACTGATAGCCCTGTCCTCACCTCTGTTTTTTTCTTACTATCCCCAGTAGCCATAAGTGACTTGCTGAGATACAAGTGTAGAGGTTTTCTTTATTAAGTCCTCTTTTTTTTCCCCACTGCTTAGGGACTAGAGTGTGGTGCTGGCATGTCCAGGCTGCCCAGCTGCTGCCTGTCCTGACCTAAGCTCCTTACTGCCTTCTGCATATGTGATGCTTTAACCCCACCCCCCCACACCCCCATCTTGCATTTCTTTTGCCATGCACAAATAAGACAAATTTTGAAATACCAATGGGTTTTGGTGACAGAAACCTTGTGCTCCCAGCAGTCCCTCTTGCAGTGTGCTCTGTGTTAAATGGAGGAACCATGGGGATGCAGCTGTGACCCTACTTATTGCATCTGGTTGGGCTGGGTCTCACTGTGAGTGATGCTGCTGCCACCCCAGATGAGACACATGACCTTGTTCAGGGGGAAGATGACACTGTCTGCATTCCTTTCCAGCCACTGGAAGCCATCACCATGGTGTGGGTAGCCGGGAGAGACGCAAGAGGGCTCTGGCTTCTCCCAGCACTTCTGCAGCTGCCGAGAGGATGCCACCAGTTACGGCAGCTGCCAGCACCGATTTGGCCGAGAGGACACGGGGTGGGAGCCATGGGGCCTGGGACATGGCAGGGGTTGACAACGAGATGAGGACAATGCTGCTGCCATCATCCACAGAGATGCGTCACCTGGGTGAGCCATGCCAGTTCAGGCTGGGAACAAGGTGGATGCTGTTCCCCAGAGAAGCTGGGCGTTGGCTAAGTCGGACTCCCCTGCTCTGCTAGAGCTTTGCATGCTGGATCTGGCCCTTGGTCCTTGCCACGTGCCCACAGCAGCTCTCTGGCTTGCTGTAGGTGGAGTACAGGGATGGGAACTGCAAGCTGAGGGTATGGAGTGCGACAGTGGAGGATGCTGGGTGGGTAGCTCAGCCGTCTCTGTGGTCTCATTTGCTTTCCCCTATTGCCTTGCAGGCACCAACAGCCCTTCTCGACCTGCAAGGGGCTTGGTGGGCAATGAGCTGCCTGGCAGCCCTCCAGTGGGCACTGCAGCCACTTCACCCAGCCCCTTGGGGAGCAGTGGGGGGACGCTGAAGACCCTTCCCAGCACCCCCCTCCCTGGCTCTCTGGGACAGCCACAGTCCTCCTCCCAAGCTTCCAGTACCCAGGCTGGTGCAGACCATGTCATGCTACACTCCAGGGCTGTCACGAGGGACTCCACAAGCCCTTCACTCACAGTATTGCCTGCCACGGACAGTGCCTTTGGAGGTGAGCTTTGCTGGCCCACAGATTTGTTTTATAGCTTTAAAAAGCCTTTATATAGCTTTTGATTTCTTGAAACAGAGAAAATGCTGTGTTTTGTGTGTGCTCTGTTTGTTATTATTTGGATGGTTAGCTGAAATTCCCTGGCAAAAGCAGGAAAAAGCAATGGAAAAAATAATTTAGTCCAAAAACCCCCAACACTTTCCACTTAAAAGAAGACAAGAAAAGTAGTCTTTGGACCTTGCCACAGTGTTTTCTGCAGGGTGGGCATCTGCAGCTGCAAAGTATCTCGGCTGGTTCAGTGCCAGCTGCAGAGCAATGGGGAGATCCCATCCCTGTCCGAGCTGTGTGTCCCACCTGTGTGGGGCAGGAGGTTGGACCTGTGCTCACAGCCACGCTGGGTGGGTTTACTCTCGGCTAGGCAGGGTGAGATGCCTGTGCTCTGACAATCTGCTCAGGATGACAAAGCTGAGATCCCCAGACTCTGCAGCTTCCCCTTGCTGGTTCTGCAAGCAGCTCATTTCTGGAGCTCTCAAAAATGGAGATTTTGCCCCACTCCACTTAAACTTATCGAAAACCTGCGTGTTGCTGAGTCCTTATTTTGTGCCTGGGCCTTGCCAGAAACAAACAGATCTCCAGGGTTCTCATGCTGACATGTCCCTTCCCTCTGTCACAGACGCTGGAAGCAGCACCAGGGCTGCAAAAACCCTGAGGTCTGGTATCCAAAGAGCAGCATCCAGCTCCTCGTCTCAGCCCCTGGCCTCAGCACCCTTCTCAGTGGCCACGCAACAGGGACGTCTCCCCAGGCCTTCCACAGAGCGCCAGCTCCCCTCTTCTCGCCTGCCTTTGGAAAGCACAGCCACAGGTGAGCTCAGTTAGTCTATGATTTGTTGTTTTACCCTATTTTGTGCTTCCATAAGCATTTTTCCCTGTGTCCCATTAAACCATGGCATATGTAGTGAGCTGTAGCCTCATGTGGGAACGTGACCATGCTCAGGTTTCCCCACTTTACTGTTTGATGCTGTGTTCAACCTACAAAAAAACCCGTAACTGAGAGAGCCTGGGCCAATTTCCACCAGTCTTATAGCAAAGGGGGGATTTAAAAGTGAGTCCCCGCTGTCCTTGTCCCATGGGGTTTCCTGCTGGCCAAGCCACTCCAGCTCTCATGAAGCTTTGCTGTCCTGGCAGCAGGCCCCAGGTTTTGTGCAAGGTCTTCCTGTGGCGAGGGGATTCAAGCCTTTCCAAAAGAGCACTTTGTCCAGATTGAAAACTTCCTATGCTTAATATCCATATGTGCCTGTAAGGCATCTGGGAAGAAAAGGGATCCATCTGTTTATAATTTCATAAGTATAAATCCAGGTTTTATTATTGTGCTGTAGCCATTGGAAGCAGTTACCAGCCATCCAGTGTCTCTGCCATGGAGAGGAGAGTTTCGGATTTCCCCACCACCAGCACCTTCGTTTCCACAACAGCCACCAAAGGTGGAGGGAGGACGTTGAGGTCTCTGCCAGCCAGCACCAGGCTGGCCCACGCAACAGAGATTTCCAGTGTTGGTATGGAAGTCACCAGCTCTTCAGACCAGACCCGGTCCCCTGGGATGTCTGTGGGAGTCCGGGCTAATGGTAGAAATGCCACAGACCCGTTGCTCACGGGGGGCTTGACATGGACTTCAGAAAGCACTTCCACAAGTGAGTTTTGATAGCTAGCTGTGTAACTCAGAACATTATTTAAAGAACTCTTTATAAACAAAATACATCCTTTTTATTTTAAAGAAAGGAGGAATAATATTGTATTTGGCACGTTCTGTACGTTTAAAAACATTTTACAGAAATGAAAGTATGGATAAATATTATTCTTGTGGGAAGAGGAGGATAGATTTTCCTTGAAAACTTTCAGTTGAATTTTGCAAGCAATAACTTCAGGAGTTCCTGTAGTGAGACCACTTTTTTCCCCCCTCTGTCTTAATGATATCCCAGTATTAAATATTTCCGTATTGAATATTCACACATGCATTGTCTGTATCTACTGATAGTGGGATGAAACCTACCCAGCTGTTTTCACTTACGTGTATGAAGTTTTATAGTTCTCTTCTCCTATTTTATAGCCTTTAGCAACAATTACAAACCCAAGAGCATCCCAGCTGCAGAAGAGGCGACGCTGCGCTCGGATGCCCGTGGTGCTGACAAGTCCAGTGTGGCAGTGGAGACACTGGGGTCCTCCCCAAACAGCCACACAGCTGGGGTGACAAGGGCCTCCTCCACCAGCACCAATCCCAACAGCTCCTTGGGGTCCCTGGGAGCTGGGACACATCATCCTAATGGCTCATGGGAAGCCAGCAGCCTCCCAGCGCATCCCGGGGAGCCTTTGCTCACAAGCTCCCTCTCTGCTTCTGAAAGCACTTTCAGAGGTAAATTTGTTAGTGTGAAAGTTGGCTGCTTCAGGGTGGGGTGGGATTTCACATCCCCACACTGTTTTTCTTTAGATAGGCCATCAGTCACTATTGGATACGTGGGTATTTTTCTTGCTGGCTGCATTGGGCTGGCAGCAGGGCTGGGGGGAAGGGTGGGAGTGGATCTATTGATGTCCTCATTGCTAATGAAACTCCTGTGCTGGGAAAAGCAGACATGGTTTAGAAATATGTACATGCACTTTTTCCCTGACAGAGACACTTCGGCTGAGGATTTGCAGCCGTTGCCCAGCGTAGTGTCTGCTGTGCAGGCTGGTCTGTAAGAGAGGTGGTATTTTGGTGGCCCCACAGCAAGTGCTGACTTGTCCCATCACAGAATGTTAGGAGTTGGAAGGGACCTCAAAAGATCATCTAGTCCAACCCAGAGCAGGACCACCTGGACTAAATGACACAGGAATGCATCCAGGCGGGTTTTGAATTTCTCCAGAGAAGGAGACTCCACAATCTCTCTGGGCAGCCTGTCCCAGTGCTCCATCACCCTCGCAATGAAAAAGTTCCTCCTTACATTCCCATGGAACTTCCTGGGCTCCAACTTGCACCCATTGCCCCTTGTCCTATTGTTGCCATCACTGAGAAGAGCCTGGCTCTGTCCTCCTGACTCTCTCCCTTTACATGTTTATAAACATTAATGAGGTCACCCCTCAGTCTCATCTTCTCCAAGCTAAAGAGGCCGAGCTCCCTCAGCCTTTCCTCATAAGGAAGGTGTTCCACTCCATCATCTTGGTAGTCCTGCACTGGGCTCTTTTGAGGAGTTCTATGTCCTTCGACATAGACAACAACTGTTAAAGTTGAGTTTTGAAGTCCCATGCCCTTGGAGTGGTCCCAAGTGAGCTCTGCCCCATCATTCACAATGAAGCCCATGGCTCTGTGAGTCGCAGCGCAGCTCCTGCTCCCTGTAGCTGGTGAAATATCGACATCCCCAGCGCAGTGGTTTGGGAGAGCCCAAGGGCAGCACACCTGCTAGACATGGGGTACATCAGGCTGGGTTGGAAGCCAGGCTGGGGCACCAGGATGTTTCTGAGCATCTTATGGGTGAGGCTGTGTCCAGCCCTGCATGGCTTGGACTGCCCGGTGCTGTGGGGCTCAGCCCCATGGCCATGCCATCAGCTTGGCACTGAGACAGCAACTTGGCTCTCTGGACTGTCACCGGGAAACCTAAATCAGACCTGGTTTAGCACATCCTCTAGACCTGGTTTGAAATGAGAGCTGTGTACCGATATAAACAGGCTTGAAGGCAGCTTAAATGCATGAATTGGGTATTGTGCACAGCCAGCAGTTATAAAACCTGGTGTGGAGAATTTCATGGCTTTTTGTAAGCCTCATGTGGGATTCGCCTCTTTGCAGAAGAGCACCTTCTCCAGTTTGAGGACTTGATCTATTCAGTTTCTCAACAAGCAGTATAGCAGCACGCGCTGTACAAACCATCCCTCAAGTGTATAGCTCTGTATGCATAAATGAAACTTGGTTTTATTGCTTCTTAGGTGCCAGAAGCAGCCACCGACCAGTTAGCAGCTCAGCAGCAGAGAAAATCCCCCTTGCTTCCTCCCCAGCCAGTGCCTTCGTTTCAGCCACAGCCAGCAGCAGCGGCGGGAGACCCCCGAGGTCTGCCACAGGCAGCAGCCGATGGGTGGCAGAAGTCCCCACGTTCAGCAGTGGCACATACAGGTCCTTGGGCACAATCCAATCCTCATCCACGTCTTCCATGAGAGAGACCTACAGAGTTAGTGAGTCCAGCAAAATCATGGATCTCACCAAGCAGGTGGCAGAGCCTTCGCTAACACGTTCTCACTCTCCTTCAGAAGGTCCTTCCACAGGTGAGCTCCAGTTAGAAGTGAAATGCCATTTTTCTTGCAAGTAGAAGGAGGACTGTTGGTGTGTCTCACACTTGCCTGGCTCCTTTCTGTCATGCAGACTATATTGTTTGGAAGGATGCAGTGTGGTTTGGTGTCTGAAGTATTCCAGCCCTTGCTTGATCAGAAAATGTGGTTTGAGTTTTTTATGGAAAGGGCACATGTGTGCAAAGTTTCCTTACACCAAGGAAAATAGTTAACTTCCACATCAAAGTTCTGTTTTTACTATCACCAGTTGCTATCTCCATTTTAGAGGCAAGAGAACTAAGCAAGTGAGGTCCTCTGTGGTCCCAGGGATCTGACTTCAGTTCCTCACCTCTGTCTTACCCATGTTGCTCCCCAGAAATTCCTCAACAATTTTAAGGCAACTTTGATTCTGGTCTCTGGCATCCTTCACACTGCTGTTTGGTCCTGCAGTGCTGAAGGGGTCTGGTCTCCCTGATCCCTTTTCTTCAGACTCCTTCTCTAAGACCTTGGCACTGCTCAGCATGTGCCTTGTCTGAACAGATTTCCAGGCATTTCTGTGTTGGTACAGTGTTTGTTCTAGCAGCATGGAGTGCACTCAGGCACATAATGGTGAAATCAAGTGCACAGTGTTAGTAATGCAACAGTTTTTATATAACAGCCCTCTTCTCAGCATCAAACCATGTTTTTTAAATGACAGATTTCTGTAGGAAAGATTCATGTCTTTTGAAATGTCTTATTTTCTCTGGATTGCCATCTTCTCGTGTTGCCTTTACTGTGCATGCACATACTGCCTCTGGGTGTTGCTGGAAGAAAGCTCTGCTGCTTATTTATAGTTCCACGTGTGTAGAAGTGTAAACTGTTTCTTTATCACATCTCAGCTACTGGAAGCAGCCAAGTGTCATTCAGCGTCCTGACAACAGAGAGAAGAACAGATTTCCCCACCACCAGCACCTCCGTTTCTACGACAGCCACCAAGGGTGGAGGGAGGACATTAAGGTCTCTGTCAGCCAGCCCCAGGCTGACCCAAACATCAGAGATTTCCACCACTGGTACTGCAACCATCAGCACTCCAGACCGTACCCAGTCCTCTTTGGGAGCCCTAGCTGGTGGTGGCAGAGGTGGCACAGCACTGTCCATGGATCAGTGGCTCACAGGCTCACCATCTGCTTTGGAAAGAGCTTCCCCAGGTGAGCTATGACCATGCCCTGGGGTTTCTTTCAGTAGACCACAACCATCCACTCTGTATGGAGTGAGGGCATGCTAGAAGATGCTGGAGAATGGTATCAGGCATTATGGAGGAAAGTTTCATCCATTAGCTGTTTTTTTGCATGAGTCACCAGAAGAACCCAGCCTTACTGCAAGGGCAGTCTGGCCCTGAGATTTGGTGTGTTCTCTGAGACAGCACAATTTCAAGACCCCCCTGTTGGCTGTGTTTACACAAGCAGGATGCAACACCAGCCATTCCTGACTCCTGCCCTGGGATGCAATCGCAGCATTTACTGACCCTGTACAGCCCTGCTGCGCGTTGTTTAGAGGATCAGGGAGTTAGGTGCTGCTGTAACCCCACTTTGCTCCCTGTGGGTGCTGTGGTGGCAGGGTGGATACAGTGCCTGTGGTGGACTGTGACACTGGGAGCAGCACTGGGTTGTGTCTTCACAGTTTTCTCCGAGTTTAGATCTGTGCCATCAGCCTAAGGGTGGTGATGGAAGAGTGTGCACCCGCCTGTTTATAGCTTAGTGTGCATAAATCCATCCTGCTTTGTCCTTTGTCAGCAGAAGGGACCTCGACTAGAGGAGGACACCTGCCTGATGCTCCTCTCACCAGGACACCTAGCTCAGTGACAGCCACCAGCGGTGAGGAGAGGACCACAGTGCCTGTGTCGGACACCCATGCAGCATCCATTGCAGTAGGGAGCTCCGCTCCTGCTTCACCCCACACCAGGTTCTTGGACGTGGCCATTCTGCCCTCCTCATCAGCAACAGAGCCTGGGAGGCAGAGAGATGTTTCCCAGAGCAGTGCTGGGCTTGGTGAGCTTGCAACAAAGCTGCCTGCATTTCCTCCTGGCTTTTCAGTGCCTTCACCTTCACCAAGTGCTTCAGGTGGGTCTTGTGGTTTTCCAGTTTCCCATGGAGGGCATCTGTTCTCCTCAACCCCATCCTGAGCTCCCATCTTCCTTTTTCTAGCTTTAAACTAGATTTTCCTTTGTAGCAAGCCTGGTGTATAGCAAAGGGAGGCTGAGCCCTGCATGATTGGCGAGTTTTTCACCTCACAGCACCCTCTGCTTTAGGGCAGCCCTTCTTGTGTCAGGAACTAGGTGGCCAGGCAGGTCTTCTGGGTTACATGTAAAGGGGATCCTGGAGCCTTGACCTCAGCCCTCCAACCAGGGGAACCTGGCAAGGGATCCGTAGATCTTTTGCCCTTCTTTATGTCCCAGTTTTCATCTGGTTTACCCTTGGGTCTGCTTCCAGGGCCCCACTAGAGCTGGTTTGAAACTCACTAATCCCTGAAAGGGAGTTCTCTGCAGGAAGTTCAAGATCAGATCCTCCCACCCTGCCACCATTCTCCTTCAGAAACACCATGCACTCCCAATCTGTTTCACTTTTCCAGTCTAAAGGGGAAAAGTACAGATCACCTGGGAACCCACTTAGCTAATAAGTGATGTTGGTCACCAAGTGCCACTTTAACTTTGGGGACTGAAGTATTAAGATTTTAGTCCCTGTAGAGGCCTCAAAGCTATTTTTAATATACAAAATATTTTTTTATATATGTATGTACGTATGTATATCTTGGCTTTGCAATTACAGAGAGAGGGAGAAGAGTTTCTGGTGCTCCTACTGAGACCATGTACATCTCAACCACACTCCCCAGCCACAAGGAAGGGTCATCTCAGGCTACAGCTAACCACAGCACGTGGAGCACAGCAATGGAAAGTCACACATCTCACCTGGACACAGCTGAGGAGTCCCGCACCGGCCCCCTCCTGTCCTCCACAGCATGGCCTGGAGCAGGACACGTCTCAACTGGCCGAGCAGGGTACTCAGAGCCCAAGGTCACCATTTCACTCAGGGTCTCCACTGACTTCTCAGCCACTGGTGAACCTTCCAGTGAGTTTTTCTGAACTCTGGGATTGTATTTGAATTAGGAAAAACCCCACTGCCCCTCCCTTCCTTTCTTCTGTGGGGTTGATGTGACCATCAACACATCAGAGTCCTTGCAGTGTTGTGAGCAGGATTTTTAAGCAGTGGTGATTCTGCTCGTTGTATATCTGCAGCTCTTGATGCTTAACAAAAAAGTCTCAAAATGAGATGTGTCACTTCTTGCTGTAGAATTACACCTAGACACATCTACTACCTCCCTGGGTTGGGGTGATTATTATAAATAACATAGACATGCCATTATGACTCTAATAGTACTGACTGTCCCTCTGTATTTAGATGGTCTTGTTTATTTGGAGTAGGCTTTGTGTGTTAAATCCACATTTAAGGTGATATGTGGGATCTACTTAATCTGTATCCAATGTGTGCTGATCTGTGCAAATCCATTAATCTGCATTTCCAAAAAGAGTTATTGAAGAACTCACAAGTGCTCTCTGCACGAGCTGACAAAATCAGATGCCTGCTTTTTGATCTTATTCCAGCCATGGGCAGCAGCCATCACTCCCTAAGTAGCTCAAGTGCCAAGAAGAGGATGTCCAGCCCCATCACTGATCCTGCCTACAGTTCATCTACATCTGCTGACAGTGGAGAAAGGATGCTGCGCTCGGTGACGGATGGCACGCTGGCTGGTGGCATGGGGAGCCCCGCTGCCTATGCTGAAACTGCCAGCTCTCCAGCGCCGGCTCGGCCGGGACTGGTGGAGCAGAGTGGGACAGCCAATGCCTCTGCCAGCAGCGAAGGCTTTGCAGGCTTTGCGACAGAGACGCTCTTCCCACGTTCTTCCAAGACACCCACTTACTCTTCTTTCCAAAATGATCTCACAAGTAAGTTAGTGTCTCCCAGTGTGCATTCTGGGGGTGGGCAGGGAGGAGTTCTCATTGTCCTGCGTTTATCTGTGTTGTATACAAAGTTCTCATCCAGTAGTTGAACCTGCAGGTTCAGTCACAATGGTTTGGGTTGTGAGGGACTTTAAAGCCCATCTAGTTCCAACCCCCTGACATGGGCAGGGACACCATCCACTAGCCCAGGCTGCCCAAAGCCCCATCAACCTGTCCTTGAACATTGCCAGGGAGAGGGCAGCCACAGCTTCTCTGGGCAGCCGGTGCCAGGGCCTCACCACCCTCCTAGGTAAGAATTTATTCCTAATATCTAACCTAAATCTCACCTCTTTTAGTTTAACCCATTACCCCTTGTCCTATCACTACGTGCCCTTGCAAATAGGCCCTCTTCAGCTTTCTTGTCAGCCCTTTTTGGTACTGGACAGCTGCGAGCTCTCCCAGGAATCCTCTCCTCTCCAGGCTGAACAATCACAACTCTTTCAGCCTGTCTTCACAGGAGAGGTGCTCCAGCTCTCTGAACATCTTTGTGGCCTCCTCTGGACTTGCTCCAACAACTCCATGTCTTTCTTGTACTGGGGACCCCAGAGCTGGATGTAGCACTTCAGTTGGGGTCTCACCAGAGCAGAGGAGCAGAATCCCCTTCCTTGTCCTGCTGGTCATGGTTCTTCTGATGCAGCCCAGGATATGGTTGGCCTTCTGAGCTGCAAGCAACACATTGCTGTGTCATGTTGAGCTGCTTATCAGCCAATGCCTTCATGTCCTTCTCAGGGCTGTTTGCAATGCATTCTCTGTCCAGCCTGTGGTTGTACTTGGGATGGCATCAAGCTGTACGCAGGACTGTGCACTTGGCTGTGTTCAACTTCATGTGGTTCACCCAGGCCCACCTCTCAAGCCTGTCAAGGTTCCTCTGGATGATTTCCATCCAAGGCCTCAAAGCCAGATCCCACCTAGCTGAGGAATTATTCTAGCAGCAAAGCCATGATCCCAAGCAGGGAAATTCTCTTGGTTTGATGGCCACATTATCTTTTTGCATCCCCACTGGTTTCTTTTGGGTGATGCTTTCCGAAGTGTTTCATGATGACCTAAGTCAATTGTAGAATTAAACCAAGTTTTTGATACCTTATTTCTTTAGAGATTGTTGAACTTAGCTGTAGAACCTGAAATTCATGTTATAAAATTGACTGCACCTTTTATGCTAAGTAATCTGAATTTTTTTGAAGACTGATGTGTCACTCATTTAGGATTTCCTGACTGCAAAGTTTTCAATCAATGAGTTCATGATAAGCTACCAATTAACATAATGTAATAATTTCATCCTGCAGAGGCATGAAGTTTGCTGTGTTTAAAACCAAATTAGCTGAAGAAGATGGATATTCTTCAGTTAGGAATGGAGGATAAGAGGAAGAGGATGACACTTTTATAAATTATAAGTGATAAAGGGACCAGATGGGCTTTCCTGCTTAGCTTGCCACAAAATAGCACAGAATAAGTGCTCGATCACATTAGAAGGGCAATACTGGAAGAACAGTGTTTTAGAAACCTACACGTTTCACAGGAGTCTTGTGTCTGTCTGAGCTCACCATTTTAGAATCAGATAAGGAATGCAGAAGACTCCTAATTTGATACTCATACTTAGATGGTGCTCTAAATTTATGGAACAGCATGTGCCAGTTCACAGACAAGAGCATTTTATGTATTTAGCAAGTGATTTTACTATGACATCAGAATACTTTTGCATTACTCTTTCTAATGCTTTTTTCCTTTTACTCCAGGCTTTTCAAGTAGCCATCAGCCAGTCAGTAGCATTGATGCTGAGAAAAGGACCTCAGTTTCTCATACAGATGGCACATACATTTCAACTACGTATACCAGAGGAGGAGAAAGGACTCTCCTCTCTATCTCAAATAGCAGCACCTCAGCTGACTCCTCAGAAAGTTCCACCTTTTTTTCTGAAATTTCCAACCCTTCTGATTCATCAAAATCTTCTGTGACACAGGACAGGAGGAGCAACATATCAAGTGCTGGTGGTTTTGTTGAACCATCTACAGAGCCGTTGCTGATACACCCTTCCAAGCTGTTGACTTCTGCTTCTGCAGGCAGTGTACAAAATACAACTCCCTTCAACACTGACTCTGAATTGTTGACCACTGGTAGATCACCTCTATCATCAGCATTTCCAGCCTCTTCCTCACTACCATCACTGCATCACCTGTTGTCTTCAACACCACCACCAGCTTACCTGTTTACATCAACAGAATCATCTGAGCCACTCTCATCTTCTGTGATGGCATCTTCACCACCTCTGCAGGCTTTGTCGTCCTCCTTGCCGACTTCCTCATTGCTTTCCTCATCTTATTCATTAGCATCTTTATTGCCTCTGTTTTCATCACCATCATCCATTTCACAGTCCAATGATAGTGATCAAGCCAGCACCTCTGTAGCTACGACTGTGCCCAGGCGGGTGCCCTCCACAGCCGCCGTGGCTGGGAGCTCGCCCAAAGAGACCAACAAGCTCAATGTCACACACCAGCCCCAAACCAGCATTACCTTCACCTCCACCGAGTCTCCTCTCCCTACGGGGCCCATGGAACAGCTTGGTGGACGCGTTGTGTCTGTGTCTGTTCCTGCCACAGTAACAGAGACCACCTCACCAAGAGCAACCACCACCCAGGAGGAGAGCTTTGGGAAGGCAACAGTGCTTCTCACCACAGCCAGTGATGCCCCACAGACTGGACCAACAGATGTACCTCTTAGTCCCTCACCAAGTGCAACAAAACACAGTGTGGTCATCCCTGCAGTGGCCCTGACCACAGTGAATCCTCTTGTGCTGACAACACCGGCCAGTCGCTGGCCAACCCCAGGTGATGCTACCACCATGAAAACCCACCGAACCCCAACACCTGCTGCCACTAAGCATGTATATACCACGGGTGAGAGCACAGAAGCTGTAGATCCCACCACTGCAAGGCCTGTTAAAGTCACAGAGAAAAACATTCCTGTTACAAGTCCTTCTGAGGCTGCTCCAACCAGCAAGACCACTGTGAGCATTGCAACTACCTTGGCTACTACCAAACCAACCACTGTTCCTCTGTCAAGTAGCACATCTGGGCTGAGGATGTCATCTCTGCCAGCAGGTAACATGTCTAATGGCACTAGTGGTGGGGCTAGGGATGAGTGGGCCAGGAGCGCATGGGTCTCACTTTAAGGGTATTCGAAGGGTTATGTATGATAAATCTGTTGTCAGTAGGGTGTGAGGATAAGAATTCAGTCTCCATGTTGGTATTTTTAAGCTAAGGGTTTAGCTGAACTACTGGGAAAGGGTGTGCATTAGGTGAACATTTCTGATAGAAACTTTAAGCTGAAATTTGAGCATTTTAAGAAAATAAAGCTGACTGACCTTCCAGGTAAGCATTTCATATTTGCTGATCAGCAGACAATATCAATCCATATCAATCAATGTCTATCTTATTTAGAGATAGAAAAGGCAGTTGGCCACTACTTGATACTTGTGTTGGAACTTCTTCTGTTACTATGACCTATCATCATTTTCTCCCCACCTCACTAGATAATCTCCTACTCAAGAGCCCGTTGCTTCTCCTGGGAGGCTATGTACCATACTCTTACTGAGTATGTTACAATCATTTATTACTGCTGCCGGGTTCTTTACATCTTCTCAAGCAAATGCACTGACAGAGGTTTTATATAAATGGGATCAATTTTGTGTTTCAAGTTCAGGAGCCTGACCCTCATGCCACTGTAGGATATAGTGTGCTTTAATTGCACTTATCTCAGTGAAATACTGGCAATAGCCTATATTCCATCCAATAATTATGTATTTAAAGGTTATTTCTCAGGCTGATTGGTTTTAATTACAGCTATGGTTTCATGCAAAAAAAAAAATCACTGTAGGGGAACGGATTTTTTTCTAGTTGAAAGATTAAGAGAACATCCTTTTTGACAACTGATTCCCACTTTTGCCAAGTTACTCTTTGCTTTAAATAGCAAGTTTTGCCATTTACCAGAATCAAAGCTCCCTTGTGCTGCCTTGGACTTGGTGCTTTGGATGCGGGCATTCAGTGCTGCAAGAAAAGCAGCTGCCCTGCTCTCCGCTGTACAAGGCACGACCTGGAGGATGGCAAAGTGAAAGTCAACCTTTTAAAACACACCCACTCATTTCTGGCTGTTTAGGTCAGAGACATCAAGTCTTCTCCTGCTGATGCTCAGGTAGCTGTGTTAGAGTAGTTGAGACATGGAGGTTGCATCAAACTATGTGTTGTGCATGACACAGAGGACAGCTTGGGACCGCCTGGTCTGCAGAGCCTGTGATGCTCTGGGCTATCACAGTGCTGTCAGAAATGAGCACACGGGTTTGGCTCTTGTGCTTTGTGCTTTAACCACAAAGCCCATCCTTCCTGCCTCTGCTGCTCAGCAGCAGCCGCAATATAGGCACGAGTGGCATGTAAGCTGCTTTGTGGTGTCTTGTCACCAACAAGGCCACAGTCCTGCCTATGCTCTGCACACATGTGATGTGCCTCTGTGCTCGTGTTAGTCAGGTGAACAGCAAGAGGACCATTCTTGACGAGAACACAGGACTTTTTTCAAGGGGAAGTATTGGATATCTTCTCCAAAATATGCAGTTTGAGTTGGTTAATCTGTCAAGCATCTGAGACTACAGTCATTAATCCCCTGATACTCCGTATTTCCCAGGCTTGGATGAAAAGGGCAGGACTTTGGTGCTCCTGTGTTTGGTGCTCTGGCTGTTGAGGTCCCTTCTTCAGTCTCTCCATCCCTAAATGTACAGTTGTTTGTCTTTGGAAAGCACCCTGAGATCTGCAGATGAGCAGCGCTGTAGACAAGCTGGGTGTTCATATTAACATGGATCGACCCTGGATCCCAAGGGCTTTCAAATCAATAGTCAAGTGGAAGCAGTTTGTATTTATTCTTTCAGTTCCAACAGAATAATTAAGAACAGGATAAACAGTAAGTGCAAATGATGCAATGAAGCATTTGATAATGCTCAGGGGGTCACAGAAGAGGAGCCAGTTGATCTTTTTTAGCCCAAGAGTTGATGATTTTTGTGTTTCTGTAACTGTAGCCTGGGATTTCTTTCTGCTTTTGTAGATGTGGATAAATGTCTTTCCAACCCTTGCCCTGCGCTGGCCACCTGCAACAACACCCGTGGCTCCTATATCTGCCAGTGTCCTCTTGGATATGAGCTGGAAAAAGGAAAGTGCAATTTAGGTAAGAAAATGAAGGTGAAAAGCTGGGGGAGAATAAAATGGAAATAATTATCTATAATCTTCTAAAATAAATTAACCTGGGCTCAGGCTAGTTCAGGAGCTTAGTGTTCCTCCCAGCCACCACTTTTAACAAGAGGCTTTTATACAAGTGCAGCATCACAACAGCCTGTTGTGCTGGGGTGCCCCGGGGAGCAGGTGCAGTGATAGCTAAGGGTTTCCTAAAACCGCAGCAAGTGGTGGGCTCAGGCTTGTTAGTAAGGGCAGACGGGGCCCTTCTGTTCCTAAGGTGGTTGTATAAACAAGTGTTCAGCAGTTTATCGTAGCTCCCAGCCCTGCAAACCTTGGTTTGGGCAAAGCGAGTGTCACTTGGCTTCAGCGGGATCAGCCGTGTGCAGAAAATTAAGCAGCCGTGAAAGTCTTGGGAAGATGAAGGTCCTGTTTCATACCTTTAGCATTTCTCATGCAGCACAGTTATTAGTTGGAACTCAGCTTCTGACCCCCTCCTTTCTATTACATGACTCTCAATCCCAAGGATTTACAATGTCCCATTGTAAAGGGGAATTTGTTTTGCTAGAGTTTCTTCTGACCCTTAATAAGCGAGGATTAGAGGCATGGAAATTTCACTAAGGAAACATGAGTGAGGTGTCCCTGAAGGGTGTTTTGAAACATTTCTTGGAGTTGGAATGTGTCAGCTTCTAATTTAGAGAGTCATTTTGATTATGCCTTGAACAGGCAGATTATATAAATACTGTGAAGGTGATTCTCATCTTATTTTTACTCAGAGCTGTTGCATGAGAGCTGTCTGAGATAAAATTTGTGGTGAAGATAGGCTCTGTGGATGGGAAAAAATGGGAAAGATTTGAAGGCTTTGTAATGTTATACGCAACCCTATTTGTTTTTCTGGTGGAACATAAGACTGGAGCTCTGAGTTCTCATTTGCACCAAGTATCTCATGACACTTAATACAAGATTTAGGGATATTATCTCTCTTGAGTCTGGACAACTTGGATTATTGCATTCTGCTGCCATAAATCAAATATGAATCTAAGCATGGAAAAATGCATCTTTTTGGACCTCGTTTCAAATGTCTTTACTCATTCTGTCCAACAATTTGAAAAATGAGAATCTCCTTTCTACAGTGCTTTATTTTGACTTGCTGATTTGCTTTCCTTCCATTGCAGGGAGAAGTAAGAGATTTGGCACATTTACTCCAAATTATTATAAATATCTTTGGTACCTGGAACTGTCTTGTTACTAAATTTACCCATCTTTCTTTGTGTTCAGGGCTGCTTTTAAATTAGTCTGTGTTTCTATAGGAGAAGCATGAACACTGCAGTGAAATGCTGGCTGTTCAGCAGCACTGAGCTCTGGAATTTGACTGGGGCTGTGGGAACATCACAGTAACCCTTGGGGAAAATCCCAAGGCCAGGACTTTGCTTTTCTGGGGCAGTGACTCTCCAAATCAAGTTTTCTGTCTGCTGCCTGAAGGGGTTTTCCATGCAGACAGACTCTCACGAAAGGCAGATGAAATGCTACACATGGCACAGAAATGTATGTTCCAACTAACTTGTCTTATTCTCCTTTTTAGTAAGAATATTTATTGGGCAGGTGCCCCCAAAACGTAATATTAGCCATGGGAAGTATGCAGAGCTCCACTGCATTGAGAGTGATATCCTGGAGATGGTGAGTGTCATTGCTGGGACTTTGGTGATGCTGATGGGACAGATCCCCTTTGCTCCTCTTACAGTTGTCATGGGAAGCCACAAGACTCTGTAGGGGGGATTTACCCTTTTTAATCATTGAACCATCCTGGTCTGGTCTAAGTAGGGCTGGTGAGGTGTATGCTTTTAAATCCCAGCATGCTTCTTTCCCCTGCCCTGCTCAGGCTGTCAAGACAGCAGCAGAGATCTGACTTTAATGGGGCTTAAAACAGCACGTCTGCCCAGAAAATCCTGAAGCCTTGTTTGTGAGGTGATGTGGCTGGGTTAACGCTTCTGTAGCCTCTGTCCTTTCTTAGTGTCTTCTGGCTGCATTGCCTTTTCCAGACCTCAGAAGTACATTAGTGCTTGTCCAAGGTCAAACACTAAAACAGTAACTGTGGGCTTCCTCGTTCATCACTAAATCTCACAGGTGCTGGGGTGGGTTGGACTGCAGCTGGTGCCACCTTGCTTTTAGCCAAACCCCATGGGATGAAGCACAGCAGCACTACCCACCATTCTTCCTCTTAGTGCAGGTTCCCAGCCATGCTATCACAACCAGGTAGCCCTTGGTCAGGAGGGAGCAAGTGCTGGGTGAGCTGGTGGCTTCCCCATATGCTGTGCCATCAGTTGATCCTGAAAGACTCCTGGGCTAGGGGTAGGTACATCTCTGTGGAGTAGGTGATTTGGAGATGCAGCCGCATGAGGGGGGTCACCATGATGCTGCCTGCATGGCTTGTGCTGGGAGGTGAACTGAAAAATACCCATATGGATCCAAGGGAAGGGAGGCTCCTTGGAAAGTGTGCAGTCTCCAGGGGTGTGCATGGAACTCGGCCTCATGCAGGGCTCTCTACCTGCTGGCTTCTGGCTCATCTCAGCCTTTGCAGTCACACAGTGTAGCCCTAGACAGATGCTCATGTCAGAACTCCCAGGTCTTCATTCCTGTTCAAGGCTGCACAATGGTGACTTTGGCCTTTGCTGGCAGCAGGATGGTGCACCTTCTTACCAAGCAGATGAACTGCTGGAATGCTCAGAGCCCCCTTGGACTCAGTAGGAAGCTCTGGTGAATGCAGGGCATGTCAGTGACCTAGGAGGGCCATCCCATGCTGTGTCCCACAGGGCTGCCTCTCTCCATCATCCCCCAGGGCACTAAAAGCTGCTCTCTCCTTCCTTGCAGCTTGATGCATCGCTGTCAGGCTTGCCGGGGTACCACCACTCCACAGTTAAGGCAACCAGGTAAGGCTAAGGCTACCAGGGGAAGAGTAAGAAACTCGAGTGTTTGGGATATTCAACTTGAGATCCATGGTTTCCAGTTTGAGTGGGTGCTGGGCTTGATGCAATCCAGCCCAGTGGTAGTGCAGAGCATGGGGAATGTTTGACCACTTTGCCCAGCTGTCCTGGTACCCTCCTCCTGGCCTGAGCGGCATGGGGACAGGCTTGTGAACTGCCCAGAAGGGGTTCATGTCTGGTTTCAAAATAAGCAACCAGCAACACTTTCACCCCAAGTTTAGGTCTCTGTGTGTAAGCTTGTCCTGTTGTTAAGGTCTGTTACAATGCACAGCTGTTGGAGTGTGCATGCAATACCATGTGTGTGATAAGCATCTCTTGCTTGTGTTATTAGTGTCCTATGTATAAGGTGCTAACGATGACATCAGACTGACCCGTGGTACTCAGGGCTGTTTTGTTTTGTTTTCTGTTAGGGATGCAAATTTTGTGCATGTTTCAGTGCAATCCACGTTCTCTCTAGCATCCAACGTGACTTTGTACGATGTTGTCAGCAGCGTGAAAAGCTACATTCGAGATTGCAAATCCCCCCCAGAAGCCTGCCAGCTCCTCTCCAGCCTGAAACCGCTCCACAGAGGTAAACAGCATCTGGAGGGACTGTGATGGGAGGGATGAGGGCTGTTTTATTTGGCTTCTTTTATAACAGGGGGGAGAAAGATTTTAACATTTGAAAAAAAGATTCAGAGGGTTGGGTTTTTTATCTTGTTTAAATGGCAGTCATCTTAAGAGCCCTGCGGTACAAAAAGGATGCAGATATTGAGCCTTATCTCTGCCACATGTGTGAGAAATCTGCCTCTCTGTGAAAACATCGTGCAGCACAGGATTAGAGGCATTGTAGGGCAGGCTTTCATCTCCGGGATGTGACACCAAGCCCCGGCCAGATCAAAAAACCATAGAGCCTTAATTCCACCCACGTGGCCAGAGCTGGGGAAATGGGATGAAAGCCAGGAGAACCCCCCCCCCCCACCCCGTGAAGTCAATTAGAGCTGCTGGAGGCCACGTGAGGAGCTGCGCTCTCCTGCCCACCCAGTTTCAGTGTTACAGGATGTAAAAATGGTTCTCAATTAAGAGCTTTCAATTTCTCTTCCCCAAAGGGGAATGTGGGTGCGGCACAGAGACCTGGAGAAGCACATCAGTGTTGTGTAGCACCTCCTCCAGCTGGATCCCTTTAGTGGTGGTGGCCCTGTGCCCTGCACCTCCTGATCCTCTCTTTCTGAGGGAGAGAGAGCAGAAATTTAGCAGTGAGAAGAATGGGCAGGATGCAGGGAGTGAGCACCCTTGAAAGATGGGCTCCTGCAAGGACACTTCTGCACATGGACCTCTGTGACTTCGGGGTTCAAGGCTTTGAGGTTTGGCTTTGAGGATCAAGGGCTAAGCCTGGGTGTAGTGAGAAACCCCTCGGATCATTTTGGCACAATAAACAGAGAGATGAGCAATTTAGCATGTGCTTTTATTTTATGTGCCATGGGTTGAATGAAATTGTTTTGGTAGACTTACTCAGGTTGTATCTAGCTGTTACATCTGATATGACGCCTCTTGTAAAGTCTACTTCTATCTTAAAATAAGCAGAATGAGAAACAACTTATATTCTCATGTAAGTACTTAAAAGAAAAGATGTTGGGTCAAAAAAAAGACAAGATGGATCTAGCAGGGAGAGGTTTGTAAAAGGTGAGTGCCAAACGAGTGACCCATTTTCCATAAGATCCTGTTTCTTGTGAACAGTTTTTCCTTTGCTCACCCCGTTTGGTCTGACCTCCTAGCAAAAAAGGTGAATGCAGTGACACAGTTTCCATCATTGTCCCACAGTTTTGCTGAATGCTCCTTGTAACAGATCTCACTGTCTGAAGTGAGCCACTGCTTCAAAGTCATGTCAGTGAACGGACGGATTCTTTGTCTGAAAAAGGGAAAAATCCAGTGCTTAATACTGAAGTGGAAAAAACCCCTTGTTTTGGGCCGAGCAAAATGTTTTGCTTGATATAAACTTAAAAATTGGTCTGTTGAGCTGTCTCAAGGGGTGAATGTGTTTCAGCTTGAGCCAAAGCAAATTGTTCCTTTTTCACTTCCCCTTCTGCCTTCGGGCTGAAGCATTTATTATTCCCCTCCTTTTGCCTGTGCAAACAAGAGCAGATACACAAGAAATGGTGACATAGGGTAACATTGACTGTCTCATAATGGACCAAGCATTATTTTATAAAAAAAAGAGGTGAAAGCAGCTGATGTTGGCCAACTCTTCCCCACAGTTGGCAGCTTGTGCAAGCAGAAGGACCCCGAATGTGACAAGGAAACTTCCGAATGCACCGACTTCGATGGGGTCGCGCTCTGCCAGTGCAAAAGTGGCTACTTCAAATACAACAAGATGGACCACTCCTGCAGAGGTATGGCTCTTTATGGGGTGTATTTTTGCCTGAATTTTGCTTCACCTTTTTGTTCCAGTGGAAATGAGTGTGTGCATCACTCTGCATACAAGGAGCTCAGTATTATGAATAAATATTAACAGCTCAAGTTTCTTTTATTTAGTTAGGGGACTCCTCAGCAGACACTGAAGAAACAGTCTCTCTAGGAATAATATTATCTCTTTCTGGAGCATGCTGTGAGTCACAGCGATCGAGAAGAGGGAGAAAGGGGCCCGACTGCTTTGGGCTCCAGTTCAGTGGCACGGAGCAGGGATGACGTGCGGCTCTGCCTGTTTTGATTTTGTCTGAACTCTCAGCGAACTTTAGGAGAGGTGCTTTAAACTCACAAGCTTATATTAATACACCATCAATATTTTTAAAATACATATCTGAAAACGATTATTAATTTCTTTTCAGCTGGGTTCCTAATAGAAATTTTAAGCTTAAGGGTTATATTCTTTTTTTAGCTATTCCTCACATCATGAAATGTGGTTTCACTGCATTTTAAACAAGGTCTCTATCAAAAGATAAAGTCAAAATGACTTTCTGAAGGATCAGGGTGTCCATTCCCTAGTGCTAGGGGTTGATGTAGGGCTTCTTAAGAAATGGAGTCTTCTGATGACATATCAAGAAGAATTGCACGTGGTTATATATTGTTCCTGGCAGGGTCTGCTGGGTTGCTGTTGAAATAGGAGGAGATGCTTTTTTAATTCCAAAGCTGATCAGAGAGTCAGAAAAATGTGTCTGGAAATAACTCATGTGCTGTGGGCTCTGGAATGGACATCTTGAAGATGGGCATCTCTTGGTTCCAGGTCATGGTCCTGCCTCTCCTCTGCTCTGCGGCTCCAGGCAAAACCTTTCTGTTTTGTGGTTCCCTTCCTCTTGTATGCTGGGAGAAGGATTTTTATTAGGAAATACTGACTGCCTCCACCTACATTTGAGACACAGACTGGTTCATGCAGTGAGCAGGGAGCTGAGCTGAAACCTGGGAGGCTTTTGCCCAATTCCTGCTCCACCCCTGACAGTGGGGACCCAGGACAAGTTACTCCATTCTTTCTTCTCCATGTCCTTTGCCAAGCAGTGTTGTGAAGATAAGTATCTGAAAGGCTGAGAGACACTTGAGTGTGATGACATCTAAGAAATCTAACATCTTATACATGTGGTTACTCCCTAAGTACGGGTCTTGTTTGCTGTGCAAAATATAAGCCCCCTACTTGCACACAGTGAGGCCTTGATTCCCCCTCAGCTTGCTGTTCTCAGTAGGAAACATCTTACTGACCAGTTTGAGAGTGTCTGAGGGACAGGGTTGGTGTGGGATTTAGGCTGCAGCAAAGTGGCATGAGGGTAGCAGCAATGGCACGGTGCTCTGCTCCAGCAAGATACCCCTTTTTAGCATCACTCTGTTCTTGCGCAGGGTGGTTGGGATTTTTAAAGGTCTATTCAAAAGCCAAGCTATGGCCCCCACTTGATATTTAGGACCATTCTCTCTGATAAATATAGCATACAATATGCCAGCCTCTTTGAAAATCTCTGCCCTTTCAGTGGCCAAACAGGAACCAAGGTCTCCTGAGCATCCAGCCCTCATTGTGGGTCATGAAAATGCAGCGCGGTGACTCCAATTATAGTATTTGCAAAGAGGGAAACGGCTATTGTGCTGCCCTGTCCGGTCTCCCCGTGGGAAGATGGGTGTGGCTGGGAGAGCTACCGGGGCATCAGCCGCCCCGACCCCCAGAGATTGTTTTGTCCTGCCTTACGATGTCTGTCCCCCGGGGCATGCTCAAAAAAGCACCTCCTGGACCAAGGAAAGGTTGGGTTTCTGAGCCACAGGAGTTTCAGCGTTAGCCATTGTCCTGCTCGGTGTGCAGTTTCACAGAATCACAGAATCATAGGGGTTGGAAGGGACCTCGAGAGATCATCGGGTCCAACTCCCCTGCCAAAGCAGCTCCCTAGCACAGATAGGCGTCCAGACGAGTCTTGAATATCTCCAGAGAAGGAGACTCCACCACCTCCCTGGGCAGCCTGTCCCAGGGCTCTGTCACCCTCACTGTGTAAAAGTTCTTCCCCATGTTGGTGCGGAACTTCCTGTGCTCCAGTTTACAGCCATTGCCCCTTGTCCTGTCCCCGCAGACCACTGAAAAGGGGCTGGCCAATTCCCCCTGCATCCCATAAAGTTTGGTTGTCTCTTGGTTGTTGCTGGTTTTCAATCTTCTCAGTATCCTCAAGGCTCTTTTAGAAGCAGGGCGACAAACCCAATGTGCCAATTTTTCCAGGGCATGCTATTTTCAGTGGTGCAGTGTTTCCTGAGCTAAGCAAGGAGCAGTAAACCACATTTTCAAAGAGACCCCTGAGTCTCTTTCTGGAAGGCAAAGGTGAAGTAATCCCAAGTATAAAAGTACAACTCGATAACTTTGCTTGGCCCCTGACACTTAAGCCTTTCCTCTGTTCTCTGCTCGTGTTTGGAAACTTGCTGAGTGAGTGTGACAGCGCGAGTTCTCCTGGGATCGTGTTCAAAGGAGCAGGAAAGATACCACAGGAGAAAGAAAACTGGCAGGAAAAGACTGGGTGAGAAGAGAAAAAGACATAAGCACTGAGTGTTTAAGTTGAGAGAGGTGAATGTTCAGGATCTTGCTTTTCCTCCTTACTGCCCTATAGCTCCCGGCCTGAGCGCTGTGTGCCTGTGGTGGGGTCCCAGGGCTGCTCCTGCCCAAGGCACAGCTCCAGCTTGGAGACCACTCAAGGTGTGCATGCCCTACACACATGACTTGGTAGGACTGAAGGGGTGAGAGCAGGCTGGGTTCCAGCATCTGCTGGCAGGCTCCTCCAGGCCTTCCCAATGTTGGGAGTACCCAGGGCTGCTGTGCTTGTTAGAGAAGACAACTCCAGTGAGCTGTAGAGGTGATGCCTCCTCCTGTTCACTGCAGATTTCATTATTGCCTGATCTTGGGGCTCGCTTTGGTAGAACATTTGTTCCATAGCATTTTCTGTCTGCTTTTGTTAGCAAGTGAAAGAGGCAACTCAGCCAGCCCCATTTTGTTAATGGCTCAGTGTTATGAATGATCCAGGCAAGGATCCCTTGGGAGTTATCACTCTTGTTCTTGGCTCTTGGTTGACTGAGGTTCTTGCCTCTTTCCCAGTTACCTCTGATCTCTTCCTTGACTTCAAAGAAACATCAAAGATCCTTGCCCTCCCTGTCCCCAGCTCTAGGGGAATAAATGGAGTGAAAGAAGTAGTGGAGGAGTGTGGGGTTATACAGAGCAGAGAAAGGGGTGGAAGACCAACTATCATGAACATCAGCCTCCCCGTCACTGTTGGTGACAGTTGCTATGGCAAGTCTGTACCTAGAGCTGAAATATTCATGATGTGAGAGCATCACCCAGCTGCATCCATGCACCCCGCAGGGAAAACAATGCGCTTAGGGACATGAGATGCTTAGTAAGTGGTATATAAGCAAAAGATTTCACTATGACCACAAGCAAGGCCAGGCATCCAAGAGCAGAGTGCCAGACACACTGCAGGTTGCGTCTCTGGAAAGCAGAGACTTGGGCAGAGCTGCAAAGAGAGACTGGCAAGTAAAGAAGAGGTTCCCAGCTCTGGTTTGTAAGGCTGATATGGTCCCTGGATGAATTTAGGGGGCACAGGCAGGCAGAAGAGGGAAAGTTTTGCTGTCCTTGGGCTTGTGACATCTGTTTCTGGGAACCAGAAATCAAAAGGGCCAAAGAGAACCTGAGAATATTCAGAGAAAAACTGCAATAATCAGGGGGACTCAAAGATCACGGTGCATTTGGCTTTATTAAAGGCAAAGGAGTGATTTGATGGTGAGGAGGAGAAATATGATCATCTAACCTTTCTCAGCTTAGCAAGAAAACATCCAAAGGCTGGAATTTGACACTGGGATAATTCAGACCAGAAAGAAGGTGAATGTTTTTAATGGCTGGAGAAATTAACTTCATGAGCATCTGACCCAGGGTTGTGGTTGGTTGTCTGTCACTGAAAATAATAAAATCAATCTTGGATGGTTCTCTAAAATGTAGTTTCAGTTCAACTATTTCGTTTGAAACTGGAATTAAATTTAGGGAATTTCTGTGACCTGTACTATGAGGGGAAGGTCACAGTGACATTGCTCCCTTCTGGCATCAATATCACTTGTGCTGGAAGAGCCATAAACTTCTGAACCCTCCCAGAATACCAGTGCTCTCTTAGTTTACTATGATATTGCCAGCCCATCCTAATGGACATTACACATTTGTCCTTCTTCCTTCCTCCTCTTCTGTGCTAAGTATTTCTGAAAATACAGTTACTGGCTGTGCCAGAGGGGAAAAAAGCATCTGCTGTACTGGGAGCAGCAGAGGAGTGAGGGCTTTGCTGTGGCTTAGCTGGGACCTCTGCTGGAAGCTCTCTCTTCTTCCCAGAGATCCCCTCGCTGGGGTTAGAGAGCACCCGAACTTTCAGCTCTGAGTGATCCTTATAGTTAGAGACCAAGGCAGAAGAGGGAAGAGGGCTTGAGAGCTGCTGCCTCGCCAGTTTTAAGCATATAGTATCTGAGGGGAAAAACCCCCCAATAAATCCATGAGCGTTTACGTTTCCACTTAAGCTGGTTTTGTTCCTGACTGTTGCTGAGAAAAGCTGTGATTTTATCAGTAATCTGTGGTTCATCATTGTATATCCAACGTAAATGTATGGCTCACGCCTTTGCTGTTCATCAGAAGGGAAGTGTAGTGTTTCCAGATAATCCCAGGGATGAGATAACCACCCAGAACTGCAGAAATGGGTTTATTTTGAAGTGAGGATTCCAGTTTTTTCACCAACATTTTGTACAGAGCAGTTTTCTGGGTTATTTTGACTTAGTACCTTCAATTACCATTCTATAGTAAAATATAATAGGTTAAAATTTGATTTAGCTTCAAATCTGCAAGAAAAGGAAAAAAAGCTGACGTGGGGCAAAAGATAACATGCCTCTTTTGGGTTACCCCAGTTGTTTTTGCGTAACTAACGTTTAAAAGTTATTAATAATGAGCATCAATGCTAGAGGAGCCCAGTTCAAACGAGGTCTGAGGCACTTGCAGATTTGTTTGTGGGCAGCAGTACGAGTGTGCAGTGAGTTTCCATTTGGGTAAAAAGAGATTCTGCTGGGAATTACGTTACCAGCTGCCCACCCTGTGACAGGCTCCTGGCTACCTCTGCTAGGAAGCCTCCCTATGGTCCCATCAAACCAGGAGGTGAGTTTAAACGCACTGTGTTTTGCCTAAAACAGAGGAGATGCTGCCTCACATCAGAGTGCATCCTGTTCCTGCAGCGCAGGCAGGACCGGAGGTTGGGTGGGGTGAGGCTTTGTTGGGAAGCGGCGATGGAAAGTCCCTCCTCCCCTGCACCACTGCGCGGTGCTCACGGACCTTCTCTCTTCTCCCTTTGTAGCCTGTGAAGATGGTTATAAACTGGAAAATGAGACCTGTGTGAGGTATGGTGACTATTCTGCCCTCCTCCTACCCCACCATCCTTCTTAACAGTGCTTTGCTGACCTGTCGGCACAACTAAGGCTCTGAAACTCCCTGTTGTTTTCTGTCACCAGCTGCCCGTTCGGCTTAGGGGGATTCAACTGTGGAAACCGTGAGTACTGAGCTTTGTGTCTTTTAATATCCACAGCGTCAGAAATGGGAAATTGGAGACGAAGGATTGATTATAAAATGCAGTAGGCACAAAGTACTCTTTTTGGTCGTTTTTGTTTCTTCGTTTTCTGTTGAAAATTATTTTGTGAGCACCTTTGACAAAGTTGACTTAGTGTTAACTCCTAAGAGAATATCTCCTTTCTCTGGATACTCTGTCATGATAGCTTATATAGTGGGACCTCTTGAAGCAAGATATTCGGAAGTGAATCCATGAAATATCTTTTGAATTATTCTGATCTATCAGTGAGGAGAATCCACCTCCTAAGGAAACAAGAGCTTGCTTCCTTCAGCAGGAGATCCCCAACTCCATCCATTTCACTTAAAAATTCAAGGCAATGTTGCTTACAGAGGGAAGGGAGATGGGCAGTAAACAGTTAATCTCTTTGCATGAGGACTTCAATATGTTCACATTAGTATTTACAATCCCATGGCTGTTTCTAAGAGAGTCTCTGTCTCTTCCATCTGTAGCCTATCAGCTTATCACTGTGGTGATCGCGGCTGCAGGAGGAGGACTTCTGCTTATCATGGGCATAGCATTGATTGTCACCTGCTGCCGGTAGGTACCACCGCTGGCCCTGGCTCGTGTGGCAGCCTCTCAGTGGGTTATAACACACTTCGTGCTCCACACGTGAACTCTGAAGGACTAAAACACAGGATAGGTATTTTAATCAGAGGTGCTGAAGTGTTGGATTGTGCTTTTATTTGAGGCATTTTTTTTTCCCCAGCAACTGGGCTAAAAAGTGCAACTCAGTTGTCTCTTAAGGATGAGACTGGCAATCGTATCCTCTAAGGATGGAGAGGTAAAGGAGTCCTGCCCACTCAGAGCTGTAAGGCAGACAGGGAGCCGTCTCCAGAAATGCAAGATAAGTAGAAAGGAGAAATTTAGGCAACAGAAGGAGTTACTGGCCATTGCTCAGGTGGTGTTTGAGTGTATTTAAGGCTGTTTTTATTTTATTTTATGGACAAGTCTGATGAGGAGCAGCTGAGGGAGCTGGGGTTATGTAACCTGGAGAGGAGGAGGCTGAGGAGAGACCTTATCACTGTCTACAACTACCTGAAAGGAAGGTGTAGCCAAGTGGGGGTCGGTCTCTTCTCCCAAGTAACAGACTCATGTAGGGGCACTGGTGTCATTCGGACTGGCAGCTTGTAGGCTTTCCATCTTAGGAATGAACACAGTGCTTAGAAGAGCTGTAGTTAAACACTTGGAGACTTGCATAGCATGGGGCCTCCCAGACATTTTTCTTTCTTCCTGCATTTTCATTTTTTGACACAGATGAACATTGACATTTTTAAGAGAAGATGGGCATAAGTTGGAACAGGAGAGGTTCAAACTGAGTGCAGGGAAAAGCTCTCTCACCGAGAGGGCAGTAAGTCAGTGGAACAGATTACTCAGACACGTTATACAATTTTCATCTCTGGAGATTTCAAATCCTATCAGGTAATGGCCTGACTAGCACGATCTGACCTCCTACCTGATTTTTCCTAGGAGCAAAGATACGAGGTAATCTTTGTACCTAATTGGGGTTCATAACATGAAATAAATCTCCTGAGATCATGCCAGAAATGCATACTAGATAGCAGGATAAGTTGTATGCTTTCTCTTTTCTTTTTTCTTTTATAAACAGGAAGAATAAAAATGACATAAGTAAACTCATTTTCAAGAGTGGAGATTTCCAGATGTCACCGTATGCTGAATATCCAAAGAACCCCCGGGCACAGGAGTGGGGCAGAGAGACCATCGAGATGCAAGAGAATGGAAGCACCAAGAACCTGCTGCAGATGACAGATGTGTATTATTCGGTATCTATCCATGGCTTAACTATTAACCCTTTGTGCCAGCAGACATGTTCCTTTTATTTTTTTGAAGGACAGGTCACTTTCTGGCAAAATAAGAGAGGAAATAAATGGCTTCCTTAGACAGCAAGGCCTTGGTAGTCCTTTAGTCCTTAGCTATTACACGTGGTGAATATCACAGAGAGATGTCATTAGGGAGAGTGGAATATTTTAGTAGATGCCTAAAAAACCCAATTCTAGTGTACAGAAGGAGAGTTAAACATTTTTGACAAGCTGTTAGGGATTCCTGTGAGTAGTTTTCTCCCTTCCATCCTTGCTGGATGATGCTGGAAGGTTGAGGCCTCTGTCTGGGGAACTTCACCCCAAGATGAGAAGATGCTGGTTACTGAGGATCCCTCTTTTCTTCAACTATAACTACTCTGCAGAGTACAGGCCCCTTCCTGCAGCAGGATGGGTGCATAAGGAACATCCCTCCAGCTCTGGAGGAACAAGAGGTTCCTCTTTGAGAGGAGGAGGTTGAGGGGAGGAGACCATATCACCGCCTACAACTACCTGAAGGGAGGTTGTGGAGAGGTGGGCGATGGTCGCTTCAGCCAGGTGACAGGTGATAGGACAAGGGGGAATGGCATGAAGCTGTGCCAGGGCAGGGTTAGATTGGATGTTAGAAAAAAAATTTTTCCACTGGAATAGTTGTCAGGGCCTGGAACAGGCTGCCCAGGGAGGGGGTTGAGTCACCTTCCCTGGATGTGTTTAAAAAAAGGGTAGATCAGGTACTTAAGGATATGGTTTAGCATAGGACGGGTACGATTGGACTTGATGATCTTAAAGGTCTTTTCCAACCTTGTGATTCTGTGAATGAAGTGGTGTGTAGGGCAGAGAAAGAAAATAGCACAAGATCTGCTGTCATGATTGGTACAGTCTGCTAATGTCTGTGTACAGAGCTGTGATATTGGTGTATCATCTGTCACTAATCTACAGCAATATACTGGGTGAATTTAATGTGTGTGAGGATTACTCATGTGAGTGAAAGGTGTAGGATTTTCGGAAAGTCACACATTCTGGACTCCTCCTTTCCAGAGCAGAGGGCAGTGAGCAATACCTTTTTCCTGACTTGTATTTTAAGTTTTCCAGTAAGTGTGTTTACTGGGTTGCACAGCATAAAAGGAAATAATCCTCCTTCCTTCTTCCAGTAAGAATGACAGATTTGGAAATGCAAATGCATTTACTAAACATTTTTAAGACTTTTATTATGCTGGCAACTAGAAAGGTGAACTTTTTAGCAAGGAGTAAGTGATGAGGGCTTTGTATGGATCTGCTCCAGGTGGTTTGAAGTTATTTACTAGGTAAAATGATTGTGCAGTCTTGGTCTTAGACATTGAAGTTTCTCAGCCAAGTGTTTGCAGGAGATTTACTTCAGTAAAAGAAGGGAAGAGAAGGGAAGGTTAGATCACTTTGTATCTGACATATAATACAAATGCCTGTGTTGGGAGAGTAGGTCCCTTAAAAGTGAGGAAGAATTTCTTCACTATGAGGGTGGGGAGACACTGGAACATGTTGCTCAGAGAGGTGGTGGAGGCCCCATCCCTGGAGACATTCAAGGTCAGGCTTGATGAAGCTCTGAGCAGTCTGATGGAGTTAAAGGTGTCCCTGCTTCCTTTGGGGAGGGGGGTTGGGGGGAGTGGACTAGATGACCTTTAGAGGTCCCTTCCAACCTAGCACATTCTATGATTTTATGATTCTGTGGTTAATGGGAGAGGAGTGCTCTGCAAAGCAGGAGAGTAACTGATTTTCTAGAAGCATTTTCTTTAAGGATGGCTCTGGGACAATAACCTTCTCGTGAGAGTTGTTTCAATGCTGAGCTCATCAACACAGTTCTCTTGGATTAAAAATTAACTGTTTGCTTAGACTGCACTTGGTGGTGTCAGGTAAACTTCAAGTCTGCTAATTGGCAAGCTGTTGAAACTAGATTGCATCAGAATAATCCCTTCAGGCGATGCATAGCTCCCACAGTAAAAATTATTCTAGGTTATGGGGATCATTAGTGATCCTGTTATTCCTTCTAGCTACTGAAATAACTGCTGGGAAAGGTAGTAAGGCTGTGCCTGAAGAAAGATTTGAGTGTGAGAATAAGACTGTTTCTATTTAATTTCTTTGCTAATACAGCCAACTGGACTGAGAAATCCTGAACTGGAAAGAAATGGACTTTATCCTCCTTACACTGGTTTACCTGGATCTCGACATTCATGCATCTACCCCGGACAATACAATCCATCCTTCATTAGTGACGAAACCAGAAGAAGAGACTATTTTTAGCGGGGAGTGGAGAGGGAGTGGAAGATTGACACAGATTTGTGGCCCTTGATCCCCAGGTACAATCTGTCTCCTGGGCAATTCAGTGCACATCAGTCTTACTCTTCCCATTTGACAGGAAGGACTTTGAACTCCGTGCCCAGCATTGCTTCCCTGACGAACAGTTACACTTGCTGAGCAACAGAGAGGAGGAGGAGGCAATGGCACAACGTGCACATCACTAAAAGACCCAGGGGGAAGCTCACATGTACTCCAGATTTGTTCTGTGCTGCTTCATCACTCTTTACGCTACATGGCAAGCATGGATCAGCACAGGCAGATGAACTGTGCCCAGCACTCTGCATTGAATACCACTGGGGAGTGTTTTGTTTACAGATCTTGTTCACTGTTGGCTGTGCTTGTCTTCTTAGCCAATCTTCATGTAAAGATTCACTGTGAAACTGCTTTTCATAGGCCAAGTTTGTCCACTCCCTTTCCCATCGCTGCATTGCTTTCTGCTTTGTACGCAGCAGGAAAGCGCGCCGGTCCTCTGGCTCTCACCTCCTTACTGGTAGAAGTCCTCCAGATGGCTGGGTCCTCGCTGCAGCCTGGTGCCTGGCAGTGCTGGCTGAACTCATGGGTAGATTGTCTCCAAGGAGTATGGGAAAGTTAGTTATACCACTGCAATTGTAACTGAAAAAAACCCCAAACCAGTTGATCCTATGGGCTGCTTTGAAATCTTCCTCTGTACAGGGAAGAATCTGAGTATGTCATTGTTTTGTCAGCCAGCGTTGTTCAGAAGTGATGCCTCTGCATGTCATCACAGTGTTTCCTTGTAGGATCTTTTGGGGCTCTGTTTACCTGCAGGGATTTAAGCGCCTGTAGAAACAGCAATATAAGGTTAGGTAGTTGCTCACAGGGAAGAAAAACATGAGGTGGGAATTCAGCATGCTCCTTACAAGGAATGTGGGAAGGAGGACTAGTGCTGTAGCCCTGGTTGGGTGGGTGGAATGTGAATTCTGGGCACTGCAGGTGGGACATAGTTTTCAAGCCTTCACAAACCACCTTGACTTCAGTAGGAGCTGTGGAGGCTTTCTGTACGTTGGAAGATAAGGCTCACTGCAGTCTGTTGCATTTAAAGGAGATAAAAGCATGACACTTTCAGTCCTAGCCAACAAAGGTCCTTTATGCTGAAATGTTTTGCTTTCTTCCATCCCAGTTTCGAGTGATTCAGACTAGGCAGGTTTCCTCTCCTAGATATGTTAATTCATATTAATGACCTTGGCAAAAGCTGAAGAATTTAAGTGATTACATTTCTTACCAAAGATCAGAGTTAAAACTCATCAACTGTATTCTGACATGACATGGGTGTTGAAAGAGATGTTATTAATGAATTTTCTTTACTGCTTATCTTTACTGCAGTGTTAACCTGAGTCATCCAAACCCTGCCCAGATAGAGGGTCCAGATATGGATCCTTTCCCTGCATGTGTCTGCTTTTAATTCAAGGTGGCTGATTGTAGGAGAAAAACAAATAGCACAATTCCTTAGCCATTAACACAACACCTCTGTAAGGGCATACATAAGCTAGTTTCACTGAGGGGCATATACCCTCTGCTATTCCCTTCTCCCCCACAGTGCACTAAGGAACATGGGAACATGTGCCCCCAAAGTGCCTAACCACAAGTGAGAACAAGAGTTCAGATGCTGGTATGTTTTGTGGTTGCTTACTGGAGGCAGATCTGGGGTGATGAGGAGCCCTGGGGTGATGAGGAGCCCTCCATCAGGGAGCAGCTTGTAGTCCATGTGTCCCGTAGATGCTGTGAGTCCCCACATCCTTTCCCAGTGCTTTAAAGGCTGTTATATTCCCTGTCAAAAGTGAGCAACAGCTACCCAGAGGAAGAGCAGCTAGGTGAAGGCAGTCATCAGCTGGGTGGGCTGAGGCTTCTGGTCCATGCTCACATTGACTTCTGCTTTCTCCAGACTGCAAGGAGTGCAACCAGAAGTGTGCTTGAGAGCACATAGTTTGGTGCAAAGGCAGTTTCTTTTCATCCCTCACCCCTCATCTACTATGTAAAACCAGCAGCATGGGCTTGCAGAAGAGCAGAACTTTCTGGATGCCCTTAGGTGATCTTACAATGATGATGCATACAACTTCATGTCTGCCTGATCGGTAACCAACCTTGCAGGTGGTGGTACACAGCTTCTCTCAGCTGTAGGGAGGAAATGAATGGATGCTTGTGGAAGTACAGCAGCCTAAGGAGCTATACTTAAGGAAAACTTTAGGTACAGTGTCCAAAACAGTGCAACAGGTAAAGCACAGGAACTCTCTGTTCCCTGCCATGCTGATCAGTGTTTCCAGTCCATGAATAATGTTCTCCCTTTCGTTAACAGCCAATATCTTAATTACACGGGATCTACTAAATGATGTGAACTAAGGGCATGACTCTGTTGTGATGTGGGACCCATCAAGAGGACTGTTTCTGTGCAGGGGATTTGCCTCTGGTTTTGAGAGTGCCTAGGACAGAAAGGACTGCCTTTGCCCGTGGTATGGAGGGGGATTTTGTCTGTCTTATAAAAGAAAAGGGGAAGCCGAGATTCATGCTAAATCTAAATCCAAAGGATATAGATGAGCACTTGTCTCTGCCCCTATTTCATAAAGCAGCTTAGCAAAAAGGAAGTATCCCAGCAATGCTGATAGGATTTAACCATGTGCCAGCTTTTTGTCAGATAGGGAAGAGTTTAGGCATATGCTTATAGGCAAATGTTTAATTACTTGGTTAGTTCAAAGAGTGGGAAATGTTCCTGTGTGCCAAGTACAAAGAAGGAAATAACCACTCACAATTGCAGATCAATCCTTTTGTATAAAGAATAGCACAGAGTATAGAAACACAACTCCTGGTCTGTATCTCACAGCACATTGCAAGTTGCGAGGGATTTGGGAGGACATGAAATCGGACTGGTCCTAGTTGAGTCCACAGAAAAGTTTGCAAGTCATTAGTTTTCATTTCTTAATGATCTTTAAATTCTTCTTAATGCTGTATCTGGAGCAAAAGGGTCTCGGTAAAGCCAGCAGGATTTTCTGAGTGAGGGTGGCAAAACTTGGCCTTTACCAAAAGCTTGACCTTCCTTTTAGGCATCATGGACCCAATGCATAGTCCACAGGAGGAGGAAAAGGGTATTTCCCAACCTGCAGCACCTCTGGGAGCCGTAGTAGGCCCTGCTTAGCAGGACGGGATTTAGGCAGGTGTCAGTACCGGGGTGAGTGCAGGTGTTTTCCCACACTGTCATCCAGGAAGTGTTCGCAGAGCAGCCCTGGGGTGATTCAGCCTCTGGGTCTCCACCAGCCCAGCTGCTCCCCATGCTGCAATGCTTCCGTCTTCACCTTAGCCCCACTGGTGCCTAGCTGCACCAGGGCAGAAGGGGTGGGTGCAGTGCATTGTGTTTTGACACAGTTTTCAAGAGTTATTTTGCTGCAGTTACTGACTGCCACATCCCAACAGCAATGGGCTTGCCTGGCCACGGCAGGGATATGTCCTGCTTCAGTGCAGGGTGCTTCTGTTGAAGCTGCCACCAGGATCCTCTGTCTGCTTCTCTCTCTGCTTCTGTCTCTGCCATAAACTAAACACCCTCTGGCAGCGGAGTGCTGCTTCTCACTCAAGCCTCTCAATGTGAAAGGGGTACTCACATGCCCTCAAACTCACTTTGAAATGCAGATGCCTCTCTGTTCAGTATCTAACTCCCCCCTAGGATGTCTAAATAAATGCATCTTATTTCTCGGACTGTTTAGATTACTTTTAGCTACCCCAAATTTTAGGCAAGCTGGATGTTTTTGTTAAGGGGAATTGCTCTCTACTGTCCAAGAGGATAAGAAAGAAGTGGTATGTTTCTTGTGAGGAGGATGGAAGTGGTTCAGCCAGGTGTGGGGAAAGGAAGAAAATCAACATCAACACTGCAATGAAATCTGGTTTTGCCCCTGGCTTCAGTGGTAAGCTAGGGGAGTGATCAGCAAGGGCCTGTGGGCAGTTGTATGTGTGTATTTTTGGTTAACTTGGGAAAAAATGTTATTTCTCTTGCTCAACAGGAAAAGATTTGGGAGGCGCACATTTACTGATATGATGCTCTGCCTGTTGTGCCGACAAAAGCCCTTTGCCCACAGAAATATCCCCAGCAGCCAGCCTAGGAGAGGCAGCCCCTGTGAACAGAGCAGCAAAACGTAGATTTGAGGGATCATCCAAAAGGGAGGCTCATATGTGTAGCCTTCCTGTGCCCCTGCCACGCACCGCTGCCTGCCCTGGCCAGCCCTCCCACCTGCACTGGAAAAATTGGGGCCTGGTGAAACCTCACAGCACTGAATTGAGCTACATGAGGTAAAAGCAAAACAGGCATTTTGATGCCCTTTTTCTCTCCACATTTAAAGCATCGGGTCACACAGCAGCCATGAATCTCATGTCGGTTGTGGCACTTCCCACAAGTCCCGCTGCCATGGCCGTGTACTGAGTCACCCCTTGTGACCAATGGCCTAAAAAAGTGTTTGCCTCCACACTGAGCAGCAGTAAAAAGCTTTACAAAATAGCAATAAACTGCAGTTAGAGAGAGGTGGTTTATGCTGTAAAGGTTGTTTGCTGGGACATGATTGGGCAGCAGAGTGGGTTTGGACATCCCTCAGTCACGCCAAGTGCTTCCTCAGGGCTTGTCTCTGAAGCTGGTCAATGGCTGTGTCCGTTCCAAACCCAGTTGGGTTTCTCATTCACTCGTAGTGCTGTTTAATCTTCAGCTTTCTTCCTTAAATTAACAAGAACGGATGCATTTTACTTAAATGCGCTTCCTATGCTGGCTAATGTTTTTTCCTCTCTACACACAAAGGGCCTAATCCAGCATCCATTCCAGTGACCAGGGTAACTCTCCTGTGGACTGGTACCGAGTATTCCTTATGCCTGAATTATTCCGCCACAGGGTCACCTATGTGCTGAGTGAGGTGGGGCTGTTCAGCCTGGAGAAAAGAAGACTGAGGGGGGACCTAATTAATGTTTATAAATATCTTAAATATGGGATGCAGGGGGAATTGGCCAGCCCCTTTTCAGTGTCTGTGGGGACAGGACAAGGGGCAATGGCTGCAAATTGGAGCACAGGAAGTTCCGCACCAACATGTGGAAGAACTTTTCCCCGGTGAGGGTGACAGAGCCCTGGGACAGGCTGCCCAGGGAGGTGGTGGAGTCTCCTTCTCTGGAGATACTCAAGACTCGTCTGGACGCCTATCTGTGCAATATGAGCTAGGGAGCTGCTTTGGCAGGGGGGTTGGACCCGATGATCTCTCGAGGTCCCTTCCAACCCCTACGATTCTGTGATTCTGTGCTGTACATGCTTTCCCATGGCTTTGTGTTCTGCCTATTTCTGTGATGCTGTTACTGCCTTTCCATGTTGTGTTTCTTTTTTAAAAGTATACTTATTAGCAGGACCTGTATTACATGAGATGGAGCAAAACAGGTTCAAGGTCTGAAACACCCTCCTGAGAAGAAAATGAAAGTGAAATTATTTTACTCATAATCCTTGGTTATTATCCAACCTGTTTCTTATTGTGTAAGATCCGGGGACAAAGACGTGCTTTCTGCAGCCACAGATAAGAGCTACTCATCAGTTCACTCTTACTTGTCCCTTCAGAGCCAAAGTTTTGACAGGGGTATGTATGCACTGTGTGTTTGTGAGATTTTTTTCCAGAGCTTTGAAATGTGTTTTTCTTTGTTCCCTTGAACTGCTGAAATTGAAAAGCAGGACAGAAATCCATGAGTTTAATACTCTTGTTGAGGAAAGAGCTAGAAGAGAGTGCCTGATATTCCTCAAAAGAAGTATGCAAATGCTACATTCCCTGGCCTTTATTCTGGTAAAATGCTAGAAGGGGTGAGTGTCTTGCTTGGGTTAATGACTGCAGCAGCTGGCCTCCAAATTTGCAAAATCCTGGAGGGAAAAGTCCTGTGGAATACAGTAAAAACAGATCAGTTCACCTGACATAAAAATTTTCCAATAAAATCTCCTAGGCTGGGTTTACTTTAAACAAACAAACAAACAAAAACACAATGGAATAAATATTTAATAGTTTGTTGGGGTTTTATTTTAAAGGAAATTCTGTTAAATTCAGTCATTTTGTTTAAGCCCTGTTAAATTCTACAGAACTTTCTCTGTGCAGAAGGTCAAACTTGGTGTGTAAAATCATAAGGGTTTGTTTGAACAGCTCTCAGAATTGCAGTAGTAAAGCTCAGCCCATGTGAGTTCTACTCCAAAAGGTGAATTTCCAGCATTTGTTTGCGCTTCTTTTATCAACCTGAATGCAAACCTGCTTTTTGTTCTTGACATCACCCTGCTTCCTTCTCTGTATCTCAATGTTTGCTTCCAAGTCGCTGGGGTTCTGAGTACATCTTCCAAACCAGTATTATTTAAAGTTGTATCATATTTTCAGCCTCCACTAATTATACAGTACTGTAGTAGCAAAATATAATTTTTAAGGATTGGATTATTTTTATACCTGCATCCAATAATATTTAATCTGGCGTTCTAGTCAGTATTATAAAAGGATACAATAAAACTACAAATAATACCATGTCTCAGCTTTTTAATTGTCTTTTTAATGGTCTCTAGCTTTCCCTGCAGGGAGATGGGTATGCAATTTTACATTGTTTTAATAATAATTAGAAATCTAATCTATAAAATAAGAAATTTCATTGTACTTTTGGTGGTGTGTGGTGATTGAAGACCTAAAATGAAAGCAAAGAGAAAATGGGTATGTTCTGTTAGTTGTGCTAAACTAGCATCTGCTCAGCTGAAGCACAAAATTCTGTTGGGATGTTTCTTTCTGCTAAGCAGGAAACTCTCAGCTGTGAAGAACATACAGCTGAGTGTCTCTCAGAGGAAGAAGGAGGTTACCTTGAATCCTGATGAACACAGTGTCCAGCCCAGGCTGCTGGGAAGAGGCCTCGTGTGGAGTATCTGCAGTAATGGCAGGTATGTTCATCTGGGACCATCTTTTCCTTTGTTGCTCCAGAGGAGGACACACATTGTGACAGCAATTGGATGGGAGTAAGGTGGGATTCATCTACTCTACCAAATTTACATGGCCAGTTTGAAGTCACCATCTGGCTCCTCTAGTAGCCATGAAAACAGACAGGTGTTCACAGAGGGTAACTCACCCCACGGTAAGATATCCCTCACTCTTGAGAATAGTGTCACAAGACCCCATGCTCTAGATGAAGTGAGTGCCACTGACAGAAACAGTAAGTCTGGAACATACTTCTCACTATATCCCCAAACTTTAGTCTACTTTCTACAGTGATGCAGTACAGAATTGTGTTATATGCCTGCTCCTTGTCTCATAAGACTCCAGTGGGAAAGCATTCTCATCCCAAATCCAAAACACAGCACTATTAACCACTACTTGAAAGAAAACTAATGCTGCCCCAGCCAAAACTAGGACAATCTCCTTAATTTACACTTTTTTGAGGGTTTTTTTTTTAAACTTTTAGCTAATTACAACATCTTTTTCTACCTGTGTATGTAATATACAGCAGATGAACCAACTTTACATGAGATAGAAAAATATGTAGGAATCTAGTAAGGAACAGGATTGAACAACATAGAGGAAGAAAGTATCCAGATGTCATGCACACACAGCTATGGAAGACATTTGCTCCCATGTTAATATATATCTTCTGTCAGCATGATTGCCTCTTGATTACATGTCAGTAACAGTTAAACAATGAGGCTGCACAGGGCTACGCACCTTCTAATAGGTAAACAAGACCTTTTACCTTTGATACTTCTTTTTCCTGACATAAACAAAGATCAAGCTGAGAACGACTACTCTGCTTGTTACTAAATATAGAACATTTTCTATTCCATGGGAATTCTCTGGTCTTGGTTGCTGTAACTGAGCTTTGATGCACAACAGTTTTATATTACAGTTTCTGGAAAGTTATTTAGTTATTTCTGCAAAGACAGTTTTCTCTGTAATTCCTTCCAGGAATCACAACTGCTGTGACTGTGCTCTGCGAGTCTGTCTAGGCTAACAGTCAACTATCTATTGTCCAAATATTTGCTTAATAACTTCATTAATAATTGCATCTGAGCTCCTGATGTTTCACTAACATCAGTTCTTCTGTTCTGGTAATTCTCTGTGTCTGTTCTCCTAAACCATCAAGTCTCTATTACTAATTCCCCCACAAATTGGCAAGAAATGGGGCACATAAAGCCTGTCATGCCTATTCTCTCTGGGGAGAGCCTGCTGTGATCACTGGTATGTCACAAAATGGTCAGGGGAAGGCAAGCAGAGATTAAAAGATCAGGTATGTGAAGGTGTATGTCTGTTCAGCACGTCATTTCCTGGAAGAACTGGTGCCTGTTGCATTGTAAATGATTCACACTTCCCAAAGGAGGAACATGGTAAGAATGCAAGGGAACTCTAAAAATGAAGGTAATACACCAGCTCCTGATGTACAAACTCCTGTGTAAAACTCTTCTGGAGTTGGTAATACACCAGCTCCAGAAGAGTTTTAAAGTACAGGACTACACACTCAACCTGTAGATACCAGTGTAGCCAACAAAGCTTCCCCATTTACATCTGCTGAAGACCTGACCCTCATTTTCAGGAGTCCTCTGGAAAGTTCTCTTGGTCCTACACACTCGCTGCACAGCCAACAGGGAGATGTTAAGACCTGGATTAGTCTAGTTGCATCTTGAGGCAGCATTGGAAAATTGGGATGTTTCATGATGACTGAAGAGTTTAGATCTGGGAGACGGACATCATCAGAGGAGACTGCTTGCATACAGATCTGCCAAACACTCTCCACAGCCAGGTCTGACCCCTCTGCACACAGATTTCAGCTGAAGCACATACTGTGGCTCCCCAGATGGCCAGTGTCCGGGGTTGTTGGTTCTCCTTGGGGGCTCACAGCACACTGTGCTTAGGACTAAGATGCTTTATTCTAACAAGACTTCAGGGTTAGTTTTTGGGTGCCCCTGAGGTGAAGCTAGGAGGGCTTGGGTGGAGTTCGGGTGCTGCCCAAGCAGGGAGGCACAGTGCTCTGGTGCCAAACACTTCCCTGGCATTTCCTTTCCTATTTTTGTCAACTCCATGACACAGGTGGGCTTTAAGGAGGGACCTGGAGGAACTGAATGGCATGGGAGGGAGCAGCAGCAGGAGCTGGATCCAGCATGGCCTGGAGGGGTGGCCAGAGGGAGAGAGGTGCTGTGGGGGCCCTGAGCATGTCCCCAGCTGCTCAGGGTCTGCTCTGACCCTGACCACATTCACAGGCCTGGGGGCAATGTGATGGGCCCTGGCAGCTCCTGCTGTCCCATCGTGCTTGGCCCCTCAGCTCCCTGACAGCGACTGCGGGCTGCCTGGAGCCCAGGGCCCCCCCACCAGCACTGTCTCCTGAGGAACTCCCCCAGCCTGTCCTGATCCCCCACGGAGCTGCTGCCTGCCCTGGGCAGGCCCACCACCCTAGGGAAGACTGGGGGCAGCCCCCAAGTCTGGGCTGTGGACCTGTCACTGAACCCCAAGCGAGGGGGCACACATAGAGCCCAATTTTGTCCTCCCTTCAGAGCATGTGATTTTCCCCCACCCTACATAACCACCCTGGTGACCATGCAGGGTGTCCACAATGGGGCTCCCTAAGAATCACAGAATCATAGAATCACTTAGATTTGAAGAGACCTTTAAGATCATCGAGGCCAACCACAGTCTAACCCTGCCTAGTCCACCTCTGGAAGCTGTGGGCCAGTCCCAGGCTGCCATGGAGCCGGGGCAGGCGCTGCCAGAGGGTCACTGTGGAGACTGGGTGAGGGAAGCAGACTACACTGGAGGGTCTTGGGTTTGGAGGGACAAAAGAAGATGCAGATAAAACACCCCACGTGCCTTGAGCAGGTCTGTGTGGCAGAGAGCAAAGGGATGAGTCTTCTCATTTCCCCGTGCCAGCAGAGAGGCATCCAACCGTTTCTGCTGTCTATAAGCTGCCAATGTTTCCTGGTTCAGTGCAAGTTGAAAGTTTAGAACAACCCAAAGCTCAGGAATGACTTGAATAATACTCCTGGTCTCCCCCACCCTCCTATGTACCAGGAGAGCCACCCTCTGAACACACGAGACTGCATGTCATCAACAGCAGATCAAACAAAAGAGGCTGAAGGTAGGGGAGAGGCATTTAACACACAGAGCTGTTACTTCTCATCTGAAAATGTGTTCATAACTGGCAGTGCTACCACATGGCAATGGACTTAGCCAGCTCTACAGCTATTAAAGGTGGCTTTATGGGGGTTACACCAATGAGTTGCTCATCCTTCTTGTCCATCTCTGATAATGACAGGATACCCTGTGTTTACTTCACAGAAAGACTTTACTGGCAGTTGTGGCAGGATTTGGGGTCATCCAGACCTTCAAAGTGAGAGAAATGACACCTTTGTGTGAAAAAGAGGAACTGGAAACCACTGTGAGCCATCCAATTTCTAATGGTCTCCAGCATGAATTTTACTGGAGCACAAATCAGAACAAACACATCCTTCAGCCAGAGAACTCAGGCAGGCAAGGCAGCTGGGACTAAGAGGGCTTAGGAAAACCAGATCCTGCCCATAGAGACCTTTTTCCCATCTTTGTCTCTATCTAGCAATTTTCAGGGGTTTCCTGAAATGCACTGTCAAAAAGTCTCTGTCTCCCACCTATACTTCCTGCATCATAGCTGTGTTATTTGCTTCATGGCCTTCTGGGCTATTTCTCACTCCTAAATCTGCTGCAAGCTCCCTACTCCAGGCTGACCATCCCTGCTATCAAGTGTCTCCCTGGCACAAGCACACTTTCTCTCAAGAAAGAAAGGCTGTTGCCCAGAGTCAAACACTTGCTGGCTGTCCTACCTGCTGCCCTGTCTCTTGCAACACCACCTTAGCGAGCCCATAGTGTACATAGGATGGCAGCAAACAAAACACCCAGAAATACGGCCAGAAAGGCCAAGGTCATGCCTGTTTCTTTGATGTCAAAGATGCAGGTGTTGTCTTGTTGCTTTTTACCTTCTTGAGTAGTTAAGTGCTTTGCTATAATATTTTGGTTACAAGGAAAGAACAATTGGGATCTGGGGCATAGAGTTTGTACTGCTAATTTATTGCAAAGGAAGTGAGCACATGGATCCCAGGTACTCTGGTCCAAGTGCATCATTAGTATGCTTTGGGATATCTTCTTCCACTTTAAGAACAGATTATACAGCGCCTTCTATTTAATTTGCACTGAAGGTATCTGTACAGAGAGCTGGCAGGGGATGGCTGATGTGCCGTCAGTTCCCACATCAGCTTATTTAGCAGTTACTTCCTTGTGTCAACAGGTCTCTAACATTTGTACCTTAAAGGAAGAATACCGCAGGTCCAGAAATCTCCTCCCAGCCTGAGGAGGAAGGAAAACACAGCTTGGATCTATTATTTGCCACTTGCCACCCTGACGTCAGCTTGGGGCTGAGCATTCTACCTGTGGCTGGGACCTTAAATGAGCTGACGCCAGAAGAGAAAAGCATTTTCTCTTCGGTTTAGCAGCAAGGATCAGCAGCAACAGAGGCGGCAATGAGACACCGCGTATTCCTCGCCGTGTTGCTCAGCCTGGTGTTGAGCCTTTCGAAAGGTAAGAAACACTATCTTCTGCTTTGGGATTTATCAGGGCAGCTATTCTATGGCAGTGAATGGATTGCTTAGTACTTTCAGCAGCTGCCGAGAGGCTGGAAGTCAGTGGCAATATACAATTCAGCACGTCTGGATTTTGATTAATTAATGACAAAGAAATGTCACTGCAAGCCAAGAGTTTTCCTTCTTCGCAGAACAATGCAAAAGCACTGGTGCTTGTGATTAACCTAATTTAGCCTATTCCAAGAGCAGTTTTCAAGACCTGCATGCTGAATCCAGGTAATTCAAGCTCTATTACAGTCATAACAAAAGGTGCGACTGTTCCACCCCAGTACCCAGGGAAAGGAGTGCTGCCACTGGCCTTCCTGCTGGAGTCTCCTTAAACAATCAGTCTGGAAAGCAGCGCTGTCTGAGCTGGCTCACAGAGCATTAGTTCCCTCCCGTTGAAATTAATTACTGGAAACTGGGCGGTGGAGGGTTGTGCTCTATTCAAACAGAAGGGCAGGTAACATTCCTTAAGCCACTTACTTTATTTTGGCATTGTGAAACGCTTGGTACTTGTGGGCCAAGTGGGCTTCAAGTACATGGAGAGTTTTGTGGTGACTTGAAGTTGTGAAAGAACAGGAACTCCCAGCTAATGTGGAGATAAAGGTATAGAGAGATGAGCCAAATTAAGACCTTTGCTGATGCTGTTAAGCTTGCAACTGGTGAAAGGTTGGTTGTGGATCTCAGTTGACTTCTGTGAGTGAACATACATAATTCCAACAACATCTGCAACTGGCTACAGACCAAATTTTAGCTCTAAGTTAGAAACATAGAAGTTGTGGTTGGACTTGATGATCTTAAAGGTCTTTTCCAACCTTGTTATTCTGTGATTCTGTGAAGTCTTCAAGATTGTCAGTTGTGTGATTTCCTGTTTGGAGGCTTGTGGGTAACAGCAAGATGTGAAACATCTTGTCCCAAGAGCTACTGAAAGTAATGTGAGTCTTTCATTTACTTGAACAGACTTTATGTCAGAACAGGCCTGCCCAGAACATCCTTCATTCTAAGCAAACACTGTAAAACCTTTGCAGGATGTGTCCATCTCAATAGTACTGGCAAATACCCTGTCCCGCTCAGTAGCCAGATGTCTGTTATCCCATAACCTCCGTTGTAACATCTATTTCTTTATCTCCACAGTAAATGTCTAAGTCTATTAACACATCCTAACTCCTTACATAAGAGGCTGGGTCTAGGCAGGCAGAGCCATAAAATAGCCACCTTTGCCCAGGTTACCTTTGACACACCCATCAAAAAGGGCTCGTGCTCTACTGTGTGATTCTGCCTGGGTCCAAAGGGTACTCCTTGTAGACCCACAGCTCTACAAGCCTAACAGTTGTTGCAGACTAAGGACTAGTGCTGTATGAGGTTACTGCCCCAACATCCATTATGAGAAGGCAGTCTAAACGATGCTCCAAAACCATGGCCTGTGGCCAGCAGAAATTCATATTATCATGTTTATGGGAAAGATGTAAATGTCTTTACATCCTACCCTGTAGGAGTAGTGGCCAGTTGAGGCACAAGACTTGGCAGAGAAGTGGCTCAATGGCTCATGTTTCCTCTACAACTAAGGGAGACTAATAGGTCACTTCAAGCATTGTCTTTTTGATGTGCCTTTTCTACGCCAGCTTTATTGATCAGAAGGAAAAAAGTTTATAAAATTTACCTCTTTTTTGTGTTGTAAAAGCCCTACAAAGCTCTTGAAAAGAGGGATCTGTATTTCAAATGTCTGTTGAGATTTGCAGTATTGTTTTTAATTTTACCAGTCATAAGAGTGTGTTAGAGCCAAGGATTTTAGCCACAAATACAATAGGCTTCCAGCTGCATCATGTTAACGACTTAGATTAAATTAGGATTGCAGCAGCATTAATTCAGAGTAAATAAGCTTATTACAAATTTATATTTCAACTAATTCAGATTAAACTTAAATCATATGATGCAAACTGAGTATCACACATTTGTCAGTATCAAACATTTATCAGCAAGGCTGTTTTATTATTTGTTCTAGAAAAAAAAAAAACACCAAAAACATTCCTTATATCAAAAGTTAACACAGTTAACAGGCTTTAAACATTAAATAAATATAATAAAAATAAATAGATAAAATGCTTCAAACACAATAGCAGGTAATGGTGAAAACAAAATGACAGGAAAGTTTTTTTAAAACTGTTGTTTAGTATGAGCCAGGTTTCTCTTTATTCAGAAAAAAACCTATAAAAAGGAAGGAATTTTGGGGTTTTTAAAAGTTTTATATATATATGTATATCATAACTTCATAGCAGTGTAGTTCTGGAAAGAGGGTCTTGAAACCACTAAAGATAATTTAGCAGAATATGCAGTCTTTGAATAAAAATGCTCTGCTTTCAAAGTCCACTTGAATTTGCTTCAGCACAGGAGGTGTTAGCAAACATAGTCATTCTTCCACCACTGCTGTGAAAGAGTCCATGCAGAATTTGGGATGGTGCTTCTCCTGACACCATGTAGCATGGCTGCAGAATATCTATACATACACATTTTGAAGTGTTTATATTTTTTTGCGGATTTAGCGGAGATTTAGAGGAGAATCTGAAGAGTCACTGGGAACATGGAAACTTTGGAGTACAGTACCATATAAATCAAATAAAAACCAATGCAACTACAGAAGATGCACAATCGCAAAAGCACTGCTTCTTTAAGGAATGAGAAAAGCAAGTTGACGTGGGAAGACAAAGCAGCAGCAGCAGCACTGACAGTAGGTCAGACTAGGGGTCTACAAGTTCTCAGACTAATATTTAGGATCCTCATGACCCTGCTGTGGCAGCAAGAAGTGGATGTGCAGTACTAAATTAGGAAGGTTGAGGTACCTTTTCATGTGTGAAGACATGCGTGTGCCAGCAACACAGCATGTCATAACTGTATAGAATAGAGAGGTAGGAAAGAATCAAAAACCTATTGGTGGGATGGAATCGAAAAGCAGGATGTGGGAGAAGGAATATGAGAGAAAATGTGAAGCAAATGAAGCATTGGAAACAGGGGAGGCCAAAGGCAGGACAAGGCTACCCATGGCTGGGGCTCCTCAGCCCCACACAGGTCCTGAGCCTACCTGCTCAGAGACTGTCCTGCACACACAGAGCTCCCCAAAATTTTTCCTCCCCTCATCACTAAACAGTGCTGCCATCTCTCTTCTTTTAGTTTCTTCACAAACAAGAAATGCAACAACTACCACCCCACCTGAACCGGCAACCCCAACATCGAATGGTAAGTAGCAAAAAGCCCTTGGCAGCCCCTTGTGAGGACAGGTTGGAGTAACTCCATCCCAGGGAACACTACAGCCACTGCAGACAGGCAGGGCTGGATTGCCTTATGGAGGATTCCTAGAACTCCTCTCCTGGTGGAGACAGAGGTCCCCAGGTCGAGGCTGTGAATCCTCTCTCTTCCCTCTGTCCCTTCTGGCCTTGTCTGCCAGGGGAAAGTGTTGGGGAAGAATTGAAGAAGCTGCTTTTTCTGTCTGGTGCCTTTGGCTCCTGCACTAAGCAGTGCTGCCATCTCTCTTCTTTTAGCTTCTTCAGAAACAAGTAATGCAACAACTACCACTCCAACTGAACCAGCAACCCCAACATCGAATGGTAAGGAGCAAAAAGCCCTTGGCAGCCCCTTGTGAGGACAGCTTGGAGTAACTACTACCCCCCCAGACAGTGATAGGTTTACCTTCATGGTTTTCCTCAGGCTCCCCTCTTGGTGAAGATATAGGTCCCTCTGCCAAGGCTGTGCATCCTCTCTCTTATTCCCTCTTACCTGCTGGCCTTGTCTGCCAGGGGAGAGTGTTGGGGAAGATTTCAAGGGCCAGAGCTTTCCTGTTTGGTGCCTTTGCCTTCTGCCCCAGTCCTGGGTGCAAGAGGATGCCTGCAGATGAGCTGCCCAGGGCAGTCCCGTGACTGTGCCCTGGAGAGAGTTGTTCCTGTGGATGCTTGGATCAGGCTCATGGAGGGAGCCAGTGCACACACCAGCATGGGGCTGAGTGCCTATCATCATGGCCAGGGACCATGGAGGGATCCCTGTCAGGACTCCTCCATGCCTTGCCAAGGCCCCTGATCCAGCTGGTGCTTGTGAGCACCATGCCAGTGGGTGAGAGCACCAGCTGGCATCCCCCTGAGGAGGGGAAGCCTGTCTATCCCATCAGCTCTTCCTCCATTGTGGCCTTGCACAAGCATGTGCTTCCTGACAGCTCCCCACTTTCCCATTCCATCCGGCCCATCATCTGCCCCAGAGATTCCCTGGAATGACTGTGGGGAGAGGGCCATTCTGGTAGGGCTTAGTGTCTGCTGGCTGTAGTCAGTCTGATGGCACCCTTCAGCCGTCTCTGGCAGCTGATCCTGGCTGTGTGGTGCTGCCTTGGGCAGGCTGAGGGACCTTTCCTGCAAGGAGACAGGTGTGTGCTGTGGCTCAGTGGGCTGTGACCTGAGAGTGGGGCATGTGCTGATATCCCGGCATTTCTGGAGAAGAAGGGAGCTTTGACACATCAGATTACACCAGACCCACCAGCACAGCTGGGTTTCCTCAGCCCCACACAGGTCCTGAGCCTACCTGCTCAGAGGCTGTCCTGCACACTCAGAGCTCCCCAAGACTTTTCCTCCCCTCATCACTAAGCAGTGCTGCCATCTCTCTTCTTTTAGCTTCTTCAGAAACAAGTAATGCAACAACTACCACCCCACCTGAACCGGCAACACCAACATCGAATGGTAAGGAGCAAAAAGCCCTTGGCAGCCCCTTGTGAGGACAGGTTGGTGTAACTCCATCCCAGGGAACTCTACAGCCGCTGCAGACAGGCAGGGCTGGATTGCTTTATGGAGGATTCCTAGAACTCCTCTCCTGGTGGAGACAGAGGTCCCCAGGTTGAGGCTGTGAATCCTCTCTCTTCCCTCTGTCCCTTCTGGCCTTGTCTGCCAGGGGAAAGTGTTGGTGAAGAATTGAAGAGGCTGCTCTTTTCTGTCTGGTGCCTTTGGCTCCTGCACTAAGCAGTGCTGCCATCTCTCTTCTTTTAGCTTCATCAGAAACAAGTAATGCAACAACTACCACCCCACCTGAACCAGCAACCCCAACATCGAATGGTAAGGAGCAAAAAGCCCTTGGCAGCCCCTTGTGAGGACAGCTTGGAGTAACTACTACCCCCCCAGACAGTGATAGGTTTACCTTCATGGTTTTCCTCAGGCTCCCCTCTTGGTGAAGATATAGGTCCCTCTGCCAAGGCTGTGCATCCTCTCTCTTATTCCCTCTTACCTGCTGGCCTTGTCTGCCAGGGGAGAGTGTTGGGGAAGATTTCAAGGGCCAGAGCTTTCCTGTTTGGTGCCTTTGCCTTCTGCCCCAGTCCTGGGTGCAAGAGGATGCCTGCAGATGAGCTGCCCAGGGCAGTCCCGTGACTGTGCCCTGGAGAGAGTTGTTCCTGTGGATGCTTGGATCAGGCTCATGGAGGGAGCCAGTGCACACACCAGCATGGGGCTGAGTGCCTATCATCATGGCCAGGGACCATGGAGGGATCCCTGTCAGGACTCCTCCATGCCCTGCCAAGGCCCCTGTCTGGCTGGTGCTTGTGAGCACCATGCCAGTGGGTGAGAGCACCAGCTGGCATCCCCCTGAGGAGGGGAAGCCTGTCTATCCCATCAGCTCTTCCTCCATTGTGGCCTTGCACAAGCGTGTGCTTCCTGACAGCTCCCCACTTTCCCATCACACCTGCCTACCACCTGGAAAGCCTGTCTGCCCCAGAGTTTCCCTGGAATGACTGTGGGGAGAGGGCCATTCTGGTAGGGCTCAGTGTCTGCTGGCTGTAGTCAGTCTGATGGCACCCTTCAGCTGTCTCTGGCAGCTGATCCTGGCTGTGTGGTGCTGCCTTGGGCAGGCTGAGGGACCTTTCCTGCAAGGAGACAGGTGTGTGCTGTGGCTCAGTGGGCTGTGACCTGAGAGTGGGGCATGTGCTGATATCCCGGCATTTCTGGAGAAGAAGGGAGCATTGACACATCAGATTACACCAGACTCACAGCCAGGGACTGATAAAAGGCAGAACACCACTGCCCAATCTTTCTTGTGGAATGAGGACTGTGGCTCCTCAGCCCCACACAGGTCCTGAGCCTACCTGCTCAGAGGCTGTCCTGCACACTCAGAGCTCCCCAAGACTTTTCCTCCCCTCATCACTAAGCAGTGCTGCCATCTCTCTTCTTTTAGCTTCTTCAGAAACAAGTAATGCAACAACTACCACCCCACCTGAACCGGCAACACCAACAGCTAATGGTAAGGAGCAAAAAGCCCTTGGCAGCCCCTTGTGAGGACAGGTTGGTGTAACTCCATCCCAGGGAACTCTACAGCCACTGCAGACAGGCAGGGCTGGATTGCCTTATGGAGGATTCCTAGAACTCCTCTCCTGGTGGAGACAGAGGTCCCCAGGTCGAGGCTGTGAATCCTCTCTCTTCCCTCTGTCCCTTCTGGCCTTGTCTGCCAGGGGAAAGTGTTGGTGAAGAATTGAAGAGGCTGCTCTTTTCTGTCTGGTGCCTTTGGCTCCTGCACTAAGCAGTGCTGCCATCTCTCTTCTTTTAGCTTCTTCAGAAACAAGTAATGCAACAACTACCACCCCACCTGAACCGGCAACCCCAACATCGAATGGTAAGGAGCAAAAAGCCCTTGGCAGCCCCTTGTGAGGACAGGTTGGTGTAACTCCATCCCAGGGAGCTCCACAGATCACAAACTGGGTTTGGTTTTCCTTCCTGATTTTCCCCGAGTTCCTCTTGTTGGATTCGCAGAGCCCCAGGCCAAGGCTGCATCTCCTCTCCTGCTTTCCTTCTGTCCTCTCCCCCTTCGTGCCTTTGCCTCCTTGAGCAGATATCAAGACTCACATCTGTTTCACACATCCTTATCATACATGATGAGTAGCTGCTTCACAGTTTTCCTGAGATAGTGGCACCAGGCCGGTCATCATGGGTTGCACATACAGGGTCTGATGGGTGTCCTCAGCCAGCTAAGGCAGATGGTGGTGGCCATGTAGTGCTGCGAGGAGACGTGCTTCTGCTGGTGGCTGCACAGACTGTGGCCAGGGAGTGGCGCATGTTCTGAAACCCTGGGATTTGAGGAGAAGACGGGAACACTTACACATCAGACTACACAAGCATCACATCCAGGGAGAGCCCAAAGGCAGGACAATGCTGCCCATGCCTGGGCCTCCTCAGCCCCACACAGGTCCTGAGCCTACCTGCTCAGAGCCTGTCCTGCACACGCAGAGCTCCCCAAGACTTTTCCTCCCCTCATCATTAAGCACTGCTGCCATCTCTCTTCTTTTAGCTTCTTCAGAAACAAGTAATGCAACAACTACCACCCCACCTGAACCGGCAACACCAACATCGAATGGTAAGGAGCAAAAAGCCCTTGGCAGCCCCTTGTGAGGACAGGTTGGTGTAACTCCATCCCGGGGAACTCTACAGCCACTGCAGACAGGCAGGGCTGGATTGCCTTATGGAGGATTCCTAGAACTCCTCTCCTGGTGGAGACAGAGGTCCCCAGGTTGAGGCTGTGAATCCTCTCTCTTCCCTCTTACCTGCTGGCCTTGTCTGCCAGGGGAAAGTGTTGGGGAAGAATTGAAGGGCCAGAGCTTTCCTGTTTGGTGCCTTTGCCTTCTGCCCCAGTCCTGGGTGCAAGAGGATGCCTGCAGATGATGCGCCCAGGGCAGTCCTGTGCCTGTGCCCTGGAGGTAGTTGTTCCTGTGGATGCTTGGATCAGGCTCATGGAGGGAGCCAGTGCACACACCAGCATGGGGCTGAGTGCCTATCATCATGGCCAGGGACCATGGAGGGATCCCTGTCAGGACTCCTCCATGCCCTGCCAAGGTCCTTGTCCAGGCTTGTGCTTGTGAGCACCATGCCAGTGGGTGAGAGCACCAGCTGGCATCCCCCTGAGGAGGGGAAGCCTGTCTATCCCATCAGCTCTTCCTCCATTGTGGCCTTGCACAAGCGTGTGCTTCCTGACAGCTCCCCACTTTCCCATCACACCTGCCTACCACCTGGAAAGCCTGTCTGCCCCAGAGTTTCCCTGGAATGACTGTGGGGAGAAGGCCATTCTGGTAGGGCTTAGTGTCTGCTGGCTGTAGTCAGTCTGATGGCACCCTTCAGCTGTCTCTGGTAGCTGATCCTGGCTGTGTGGTGCTGCCTTGGGCAGGCTGAGGGACCTTTCCTGCAAGGAGACAGGTGTGTACTGTGGCTCAGTGGGCTGTGACCTGAGAGTGGAGCATGTGCTGAAATCCAGGCATTTCTGGAGAAGAAGGGAGCATTGACACATCAGATTACACCAGACTCACAGGCATGGCTGGGGCTCCTCAGCCCCACACAGGTCCTGAGCCTACCTGCTCAGAGGCTGTCCTGCATACACAGAGCTCCCCAAGACTTTTCCTCCCCTCATCACTAAGCAGTGCTGCCATCTCTCTTCTTTTAGCTTCTTCAGAAACAAGTAATGCAACAACTACCACCCCACCTGAACCGGCAACACCAACAGCTAATGGTAAGGAGCAAAAAGCCCTTGGCAGCCCCTTGTGAGGACAGGTTGGTGTAACTCCATCCCAGGGAACTCTACAGCCGCTGCAGACAGGCAGGGCTGGATTGCCTTATGGAGGATTCCTAGAACTCCTCTCCTGGTGGAGACAGAGGTCCCCAGGTTGAGGCTGTGAATCCTCTCTCTTCCCTCTGTCCCTTCTGGCCTTGTCTGCCAGGGGAAAGTGTTGGTGAAGAATTGAAGAGGCTGCTCTTTTCTGTCTGGTGCCTTTGGCTCCTGCACTAAGCAGTGCTGCCATCTCTTTTCTTTTAGCTTCTTCAGAAACAAGTAATGCAACAACTACCACCCCACCTGAACCGGCAACCCCAACATCGAATGGTAAGGAGCAAAAAGCCCTTGGCAGCCCCTTGTGAGGACAGGCTGGAGAATCTATAGCCCCTCCAGACAGTGATAGGTTTTTCCTTCCCAGTATTCCTCGAGCTCCTCTCCTGGTGAAGGTATAGGTCCCAATGCCAAGGCTGTGAATCCTCTCTCTTATTCCCTCTTACCTGCTGGCCTTGTCTGCCAGGGGAAAGTGTTGGGGAAGAATTGAAGGGCCAGAGCTTTCCTGTTTGGTGCCTTTGCCTTCTGCCCCAGTCCTGGGTGCAAGAGGATGCCTGCAGATGAGTTGCCCAGGGCAGTCCTGTGCCTGTGCCCTGGAGGTAGTTGTTCCTGGGGCTGCTTGGATCAGGGTCATGTAGGGAGCCAGTGCACACACCAGCATGGGGCTGAGTGCCTGGCGCTGTGGCCATGGACATTGGAGCGATCCCTATCTGGACTCCTCCATGCCCTGCCAAGGTCCCTGTCCCAGTGGTGGTTGTGAGCACCATGCCAGTGAGTGAAAGCTGGGCTTCATCATAGGTAACTGTTACTTGGGAAGACAAGCTCTGTCACTCCAACTATTCCACTTTCCTTCTTCCCGCAAATTTATATGCTGAGCATGACATCATATGGTATGAAATAACCCTGTGGCTAGTTGGAGTCAGCTGTCCTCTCTGTGTCCCCTCCCAAATTCTTGTGCACTCCCAGCTACTTGCTGGTGAGGCAGGTGGGAAGCAGAGGAGGCCCTGACTCTGTGTAAGCACTGCTCAGCAGTACCAAAAACATACCTTTGTTATCAACACTGTTTTCTGTACAAATAGAAAACACAGCCCCATACTAGCTTCCACAAGGAAAATTAACTATCCCAGCCAAATCCAGCACACGGATAACAAGTTTCATCCTTACTCTGTGCCCTCACTCTGATATCCTACTGGATTGTGTAGGGAAAACAGGCACTATACAGCTATTAAGCAATAAATACATAGCCTTACACTCTTTAACTGCACCTATACTTTATAAAACATACCTTGTAGTTTCCTTTAGTGTATATATATGAACTATTTAATATATGAACTACTTTATATATAGAACAAGCCGTTGCAATTTCCTACACATCCTGTTGTGAATATCTTTCATTTTTGTAGCAGGGGACTTCTGCCAAAAAGACCCTTGTGGAAACGGTTTGGCCACATGTGTTTCTCTAAATAGCAATTTCACCTGTGTGTGTCAATATGGATTCTACTATGACAGCCAGAATTGTCACAGAGGTGAGTTGCAGAAGGGCAATCTACACTTTGAGTTACTTTACTGATAACTGCTCAGGTGATTTTGTTCTTCCCATAAACCTTGTTCTTGTGTTATAACTGAAAACATAATCAGTCTGGGAAAGTGCCTGCTGAATAATGCCTTGCTTTGCAGACAGCCACTGCTGCAATGGCCTAGATTGTTATCTCACAAAACAGTAACTGCCAGCCAGGTTAACGTGTTAGGAAAAGAAGGTGAGTGTTCTGTCAGGGAGATTTAAATGAGTGAAAAGCAGGGAAAAAATGCAAGTGCAAACCAAACATGAGTATTAATGGGCAGGATTTTAAAAGGCTGAAACCCATGAAGACCTCTGAACAGCTGGCTTGATTTTTCGTATTGCTAAACACTCCTCACAGTCCTGTTGAAATGCATCTTGGAGATGCTGCTGAAGGCCAAGTGAATGAGGTTTCTTATTCCCAGCAGGCAGGATTCTCTAAAATTATTTGTGAGCCTAAAGAAGCAGATAGACACTGAATCACTTTCACAGATACGATGAACCACTTTAGCTGTTGAGTGGCAGCAAATTTGGGGTCTTTAATATAGGTATTCTTTTCCTAAATGCTGTAACACCTCAGACAGAGTCTTTTGTTAGCATCAGGCCAGACTTGCACTTTCATGTTATTCAGTTTCATAGTCTGGCCAGTTTGGTTGTGCCCAGGATCCCACATTCTTCCCAGTTAGCCAGAGTATGTCTCCCATTGTGGCTGAATTGATTGAGCAAGCTTTTGCCCCCTACCAATTCCTCCAGTATATGAAAAAATAGCATTGATTGATTTCTGTATTGTATTTCCCCATCTCTGAAGGCTGTGGAACTCTAAGGTGAAAACTGACTTAATTGAATGTTAATTAACTTTCTCTGTTCTCATTCCAGGGAAAATATTCCCAGGGGTCATCACACTGAAGTATACTCTCAGTGATAGTGTGCTCACTCTAAATTCCGTGGAGTATGAAGTGCTGCTCCAAAATGTGACAGAGTTTGTGAGTGATGATGTTTGGTTTTTTGCTGTATATTTAATGCTATCCTGAATCTCACCCAGACAGAGGGGCTACACACTGTCTTTTATGTGGAGCCCAAGGTAGTTTCACTTGAGAAATCTACTTTCAAAGAATGTTTCACACTAGTTTAGACCCATTCATACTTGAATTTTGCCCTCAGGTGAGTACATGTACGGCTCTTGCTGAAGTGATGTACCTGAAATATGTAATATCTGCATTTTTAGTGCCACTTCTACCCTGGGAAGTTCTCACAGAAATCACTCTGTATCTTTTACCATTCCCTCTCTAGAAACCATGGGGCTGAGCAAAGTTTTCCAGCCTGTCTAGTTTCAGATCTCCACTGTTTGCTGAGGGCTCAGTGGTATGACTAAAAATGAACAATTTTCCTTTTAAATGTTTTCTTTTAAGAAAACTATTGTTTCCACACAGGACAAACTTTTCAGAGCAACTGTCCAGCTGTGTCTAAATACCTAAATAATAAGTCTGTTACATAAGCATACCAGTATTAGTATTTTAATGCTATTAGTGAAATGAAAATGGTGCCTCCTGCTTGTTGGATGCCGCTGCCTCCACAGTTGTTCCCTGCCTCACACTGGATGAGGGAGACTCCATATAAGCCCCAGTGCTGTGCTTCTCCCCACAAGATCAACCCCCGACAATCCCACTTCGATGCATCTGAGGGACAGAAGCCATCTGAAAGGATGCCTCCTTCTCCCTCTTCCCTCTATGGAGCATGTGGGTTGGGTACCTCAGAGATGCCCTTCTAAGGGATGAGTCTGCAAGGCGGTGTCTGTAGCTTTCCAGGCAGGCAACTCTAATGCACTGCCTGACATTCATTACACTCATGTCTCTCCATCCCTCCACTGCCTGCCTATATTCCTGGTTTCACAGCACCACCCCACCGTTCCTCTCCTGCAGTACCTTGCATGGTGCCTGTGACAGATCAGCTTGCTTTGTTTGCCTGCAGTAGCATATTATGGGTTAAAACTTTACAGGTGAAGCCTCAGCGATTTCAGTCTATGTTTAAGCTTGCCTTTAACTCCAATTCATTTATCTTTTACAGTTTAAGGATGCCTTCCAGAATCTGCCAGGCTATAAACAGACTGTCATTGTGGAAATCCAGTAAGTTTGCTGGTTTGGTTTTTGCACGGTGCACGACTCCCACATTCCTCCTTTTAATCTGTTTCCCATAGAGTACTCTGCTCAAGAAAGGATATGGGATTAGTTCAGTTCAGTATTCCTCCTGTTTATATCAGGGAATTCTTTTTGTATTTTTGAAGTTTCTGGGATGCTGGCCCCATGGATTTCTGATATGTCTGTGAAATGAGCTGGCTGAGACAGCTCCACAGTGGATGTCCCACTTCGAGCACGGTGTAAGACACAGCACTGTGCTATATCTAGCCATCCCTGGGATATCTGACATGTCTCTGAAATAGTAACAGTTAACTTTGAGGTTTCTATGACCAGGTCCAACTTGGTTAGCCCAGTAAAAAATATCAGTTGTGTGCCAAGAGCATGCAAGGGATTGATGCTGTTAGCATGAAATCCAACAGCCTCTGCTTACCAGCTACCTATTTACATCTGGATCTACTGGAAAGATGGCCATTAATGGTTTCCTAAACAAGAATTGAACTAATTTTGTGGTGTCTTAGCAACCACCAACACTGGGATGAAAGAAGCTGGGGGAGAGAGGAAAGTTTGGCAGGAATCTTCTCTTGTCTTTGCATCTGGCTTGCTATCCATATGGATTATGGATACTTCAAAATCACACTGTCTGTACTTTTCAGACTTGCAAAAGAATTCAGAAATGCTCCTTCAATGGGTGTAACAGTCACAAACCTGTTCGAGGAGAATTCAGATGTAAACAATGATACGGTTACTTCTGCAATAGAAACTGCAGCACAACAATCTTCATCCTTTATTTCTCAGTACACAGGTATGTAATTCCTTACTCTGGAAGTTAATAATCAGTAGAAATAGAGGTTCCTACCTTCAAAGCTGGTTAGAACATTTGTGTGTCAGCAAAGCCCATCAGACCATAAGCCTTGTTGATTTTAAGGAGCTGAATATTCAATCTTAGGTAATTTTGAAGTCTCAACCATTTAGTGTTGGGCTTTTTTGTCTTATTAAGACTTTTTACTTCCTGTGTAAAGAACAGAGGGGAAAATATTTACTCCCAAGTAAACAATGGCTTGTTGATTTTAACCTACTGAATGTTAAGTGGCTGGAAAAATCAGGACAAAATATATACAGGCATATATTGTGCTTCTGAGAAAAAGCCAGAATTTTACTGCCAGAATTGGATGAAACTCTCTTTAGACCTCTCCCATAACTGACCATGGTAATTGAAATAAGGCCTCACTGATTAGCTCCTGAGCTAAGTGTTTTATTAGCTAACCAAGTAAATTCTTGCATTACTAAAAACGTACTATTTAGAGAACGACTTTCTAAATAAAACACAGAGATATATTTTAAAGATGCTCCTATTTTGAAATCAGTTTTCACAAAAGGCATAACTAATAATTCAAGGAGTCCATTTCATGGCTTATAACCTGAGCTCGTGCTCTGAAGGTGACTGTATCCACCTCAGCCATGATATTTCCTGTGTGCTAGTCCTAAACGTGATGGGGAAGTAGAAAAAAACCTGAGGGCTCACAAAGCACCAGCACAATCCCATCCCTCCACTGCATGCCACCCACTGAGCTTCTTAAATCTTTGCCACCACTGGGACATGGATCTAAAGATCAACATGCTGGGCAAAAAGTATATTAATATTGTTCATGAAATGAGCTGCATGCTCCTAAACATTTATATTTCTGTAGAACTGTATGACTTTAGAGTTCACCTGTAGAAAAAACTAAGGGAATAGTGCTGGGGGGTTTCTATATTTTTTTTAAGATGAGTCAGAAAGTCAGTGTTCAGAGTATGGACTCATGGGTAGAAACTCTCTCTTCATGGACAGGAAGGTTTGGAGGCAGTTGTAGGATGCTGAGAGAAACAGAAGGTCAGAAGCTGGGACGGAAACAGGACCTTAAGTTGTAAAGAGCAATGGAAAAGAAAGGGCTGGTCCAAACACCTGCAGTATCAATGTCTCCCCCAAAAGACTGACAAGATTTTTTTTATAATTGCTAAATAATAGGGTTATGATTTGAAGAGCACTGCTTTCTATGAAATCATACCTTTAGTACTGTTTGCTTCCTGTTTCTCTTTTAAAGCTACAACCTATTGTGCTGCTTTTAAGTGTGATGACCTCACCACAGTCTGTGAAGAAAGTGAGTTTCCAAAATGCAAATGCAAAGAAAATTTCACAATGACAGAATGGGATGATCATTCTTGTTCAGGTAAGAACCTTGCTGCTTTATCTGTCCCTGAATGGCTGACCTGGTTATTCCCTGTCTCAGTCCCTTTTGGAAAAGGGCACTCCACAGATGTCTTGACCTCTCAAAATCAGGGAATGTGTATTAATGTGTATTAAGAAAGCCACAGAAACACATTCTCACATTTCACTTTAAACACACCCCTAATTCTACTCCAGCAGAACAAACCACTAAAACCTGAGAAAATTATCACTGAAACCAGTGGGTGGGCAACTCTTTAAATGCATTGTTAAGCTCCTGGTAAGAATTGAAACCTAAACAGGTAAAGGATGGAACAAACTGAATCCTATATTTACAGTCCTCTCTGCTAGGACATATTGTGGGAATAAATTCTGCATGCAACCTGGAGGCAGCTGGCAGAACTGGAAGTCTCATGATGCACTCCAATGATCTGTTAAAGCTTTGGCCCTCGTTGGTAGTTCTAGGATTGTATTACCTGTGTTTAGATGGGGGTTTGTGGGAAAAATGATTTATGTGACTTTTAGGAATTGTTAGTTGTTGGAGGTTTCTTTGCTTGTTGGTTTTGAATCTTTCAGTGAGCACTCTGTTCATATTTTAGCTATCCTCTACAGCCCTGAGAAGTACCTCATATACTTCTTATGAAAACTAGAATTTTCACACTACAGAAAAAAGTCTAAGCTGTAAGATTTTAAGAAAAACAACAAATACTGCAAACACTCATGATAAAATAATGAAATCTGGCTACAATAAAGGCCAGTGAGATCTGATCCAGTGTAGACCTTTGTGTCCCCTGATGTGTCTAAATTTGATCCAGTTTTAGATCCGTGGCAATACAAATCATCTGCTGTGAGATCAAACTGCTGGTCATTGCTTGCCTACATGAGATGCAGCCTAGCCAGATTCCCATTCTGATGAAGCTGGATGGTTTTTAAAAAAAGACCATTTACTTTTAACTTTGTACTTTTGTATTTCAGGTTGTGTTCTACATAGATATAGCCCTAAAAAAGCCATTCTGGTGCTTTGAACCACAACAAAGTTGTGTGTGTTTACAGCGCAATAAAAAAAAGAGGGGGCAGCACTTTCTCCAATGTTGATTTTTAGGGGGCTATCTACAATTCACTCTGTGGTTTTGCCCTCTGAAAATACAGGTTGCAGTGAAGACTGCTCTGCAGAAGAAAAAAAATACTGTGTAAAAGAAGAAGGGATTCCAACATGCAAATGCATTGTCAACTTTCAAGAAAAGAATGGAAAATGTGTAGCGTGAGTACTCAGCTGTTTCTTGAGTTCCTGTGTTCCAGGCAGGGCTAAGGGAGAAGAGTATCTAACATGAGGTCACCCCCAATCTAGAAGAACAGCCTGTAGCTATGCCTAATGTGGTTTAGCAGGTAGACAAATTCCCACGGTGTCACAAGTTACGGCATTTTAACTGCTTGGCATTAGCTGTCAGTGTGCACTCATAGCACCTCAGAGGAAAGCCAAGGAGATCCAAGATCATATGTGAGTCAGTGAAGAGGATAAACTACTTCCCACTTATTTTGTGGGTTGCCCACATAAACATAAACTATTCCCTCAGAGTAATCCAGTGATGGGAACTGGTATGACTTGCCTCAAATCCCTGGAAAGTTTCCACTGATATCAGTGGGGACTCTGTTTCCTGATAACTTTCAGGCCTGTTATTTCATCTTGATTTTCCCTCTGTGGGTATTTCTGTCAGCTCAGGATCAGAACAGAGCAGTGTTGTTTGCTGGTGAAGCTGAGTGGGTGATTAGTTGTGCTCTGCTCCCATGGATAAGCAGAGGAACCTTTCTCCCCCATATGCACTAATTCAGCTTTTTTTTGTAGATATTGTTGCTTCACACTGAACATTCCTTACAGGTTTTTAAATACATTTTAATATATTTTAAATATAAGAGACTACTATGTGAGGAAGATAAAGAGCTGCCAGTCATTACAGAGCTTGTATTGAGGCTTTGGTAAAGACAGAGGGTAGCAATTCCAAGTGGCTCAGAGGTGTCAGACTTAGTTCTTTGGAGAAATTAGACTCTTTTAACATTTTTCAGGCTAGGAACCTGAAACTTTGAGTGCTCAACTCACTAATCACTCTGAAAACCTCAGATTTTTTTTTACTCTGACAATGGAAGTTAAGTGCTCAATATTAAGATCACATTAAAGAGGAGACTTGTAATGAACACACCTTGCACGGAAATTACTGATCTAAACTGAAAATAGACCTGTTTCGTGGTCATCAGCTTAATGACATTATCTTTCTTTTCTTCCTTTCCTTCCTCTTTTTCCTTTATTCTCTCTTGTAGTTGTCCAGTGGGATACTCTGGGGAGAACTGCAATAACAGTAAGTACAAATATTTCTGATTTTTAATTATAGTATGGAAAAAATACCAGGTAATGTTTGATCTGCCTGAGAGAACAAAAATAACAAGTAGTAGCCTTTAGGATCAATTCAACCATTCTGAATTGAGAGCAGGAAAATGTTAGAAAAAAACCAAGTGAAATTCCACTGAAGAGAAACATTCCTCTTGGAACTCACATTCAGAGAGATGGAAGCATTTCCTCTAATGACCCTTGCATTAAGTCTAGTAGATTTTAACTAAACACAGGTTATTTGGCAGAATAAATCCTCTAAAGATGAACAATGCTGAACTCAGTACCACTAATGGATTAGTTTCTCCTGTAATTAATCACTCCTTCTATTAAACCATCAGTGGGTTGTTCTCATTTGAAACGTTTCTGCTTTAATATCCAACCACTGGTTCTTGTTTGTGCTTTACCTTGCAAGCACTGTGTAGAGTCTGTTATTCTGTACTGGCAAGGAGATGATCTCCCCTACTGTGTTATCCTGAAACTGTAATCACAGAATCATTTACACTGGAAATGACCTTTAAGATCCTCAGGTTCAACTGTTAACCTCACACTGCCAAGTCCACCACTGAACCTTGTCTATAAGCACCACATCTACATGTCTTTTAAATACCTCCAGGGATGGTGACTCAACCACTTCCCTGGGCAGCCTGTTCCAATGCTTGATAACCTTTTGATAGAATCATAGAATCACAGACTGGTCTGGGTTGGAAGCGACCCCAAGGATCATAAAGCTCCAACCCCCCCTGCCACAGGCAGGGCCACCAACCTCCAGGCTTGGATCTACACTAGGTTGCCCAGACCCCCATCCAACCTGGCCTTGAACACTTCCAGGGACGGGGCATCCACTACCTCTCTGGGCAGCCTGTTCCAGCACCTCACCACTCTTTCTGTAAAAAACTTCTCCCTCATATCTAATCTAAACCTTCCTTCCTTTAGTTTTAATCCATTCCCCCTTGTCCTGCCATTGTCTACCATTTAAAAAAGTTGAATCCCCTCTTGTGATACTTTTTATCACATGGAACATATTTTTATAGATAAAGCTTTGGTAATTTTAAGGCCTTTTTCAGTAAAGCAAATGAAAATGCTAAACTGGGACAAAATCAACACCCTGTCAATTTAAACACTAGTTTGGGACCTGCTAATAATGAACTCTCTTAATAGCCTCTTGGTAGGCACTTGGTAGGTACTGATGTAAAACCTTTGCTGACCAATAACCAGGGATAGTTTCTACATGGCATAAGGCATGGAGAACTGCATGCCCTTACTGGCATAAGGTTCTTGAGAAATCCTGTTGTCCCAACATATGCTCCTATGATTAAACATGCTGGGTTGTTTTCCTGGCAGTTGGTGGCTTCATGTTGTGCATCTCCAGTACAGGCATTCAGTGTATTAAATGGTAAAATCACACATCCAGACTGGGTTTGTCAAGTAGGTACCACCAATAAGCTTGGGTAGCTCAAGAGACTGTCTCACCCTTCACACCCTTACCTTGAAACTATGCCCTACAGGACACAAGAACACAATTCCTTTTATTTCTTTTTTTTTCTTCTTTTTTCTTTTCCTTACAATGGCTATGCAGGGCTAAGAGTAGGTTTTAGTAATAATTCTGTTCACAGTTGAAGGAAGATATACAGAATCCACCTCTTCTTCCCTTAGTCATGCTGGCTCTGTAGTAGTATCAGGGAAAATTAATTTTCCTTGCATTTATTCAGCTATGGGGTATTTATGTAGTGCTCATAGTGCCACAAAACAGATACGACATGTCAGTGTGTCTCATGTGCCTAGGGCATGGGTAGACCCTATTTGACACATAACTACATATTTTAGCAGCAATACTAGTTTAAGCAACACCTACACCCTCCCAAGTTGTTCCTGCCTCTCAGCTATAACTATGTATGAGGTGCATGGGATTAGGAACCTGAGCTGGGATCAAAATAGTCATCCAGAAGAGATGGTCTTCAGTGCAGATCAATTCCTTAATTTACACCTTTCTGTGTCCACAGAGATTTTTACTGAAACAGCCTCTTTCATTTCTCTCCCTCCCTTCCTCCCTCCCAGGGACAGGACTTGGTTTTCAGTTATTTACCATGATTTTCAATTATTTACCATGAGTTTTCAATTGATGTTCCTTGTTTGCTGTGGGTTTGTTTTTCCAGATAGGGAACTCATCCTTATAATAGTGGGCACGGTGTTTGGAGCCATTATCCTGGGTTTGGTGACAGCAATCTCTATCATTTCAATAAGGTAAGAGGATTGCTTTGTTACAATTCCATGCACTGCTGCATGCTCATAGAGTACTAAACCGAAATTTAAAGAGGCACAGGGCTGCAAACATGCTTGCATGTCTAGTTGGGCAAACAAGTTCATTAAAGTCATGTAACCATTAGAATTTGATTTTGCCTGTGTGCTCTTCACAGAATTATTTATTCTTTTGCTGTGAATTTGACCAGGAAAGCTTCAGCCAAGTCTTCAAAATACACACCTGACCTGTTAGTCCTAATCCTGCCCTAGCCAGTACTGATAAGGCATCTGGATGAGACTGAGGAAGGATGCTGATATCAGAAGACAGTGTGTCCCAAACTCAGACCCTCTGTACTTTCCCCTGCTAGTGCTTCAGAGCCTGTCATGCCCCTTTCAGTTCAATACAGGTGGCATTTCCAGCCAAGCATCTCTTTAAAGCTGGCGTACTGGCAAATTCCCAATTGCAGCTGCACCTCCTCCATTCTCTCCACACAATAAGTATAGAAACAGCTGAGCAGCAGCTCTGCCTTTGCTGTCAGTGCTGCCCAGGTAAAGGTGCCTAGAAGACCACCCATAGCAGGCAGAGCTTGCCAGTGGGTGCACCTGCTGCTGCCAAATGTGTGTGTGATGTGTGGACTTGTGACCACAGGCAGTTCAAATGCATTGTTTGAGTGCACAGGGTGGGCTGCAGGCACGAGGGCAGCTCTTCTTAACTGACCCTAATGAATGCCTCATTTCTGCCTCTGAACAGTCAGTTTGAGTTAGTGGTGATCAAAGAAACTCCTTCCATCTAGGAACTAGTTGAAAGATGCCAAAGTCCCCCTCTGCCTCTCCTGGAAGCTTAGTTCCATCTATGATCTTAAGGGTCTCTTCCAACCCAGGTGATTCTATGGTAAGAGGTGCCAAATTTCATGCTCTGCCATTGATAACAAGGGTTTTGCAATCAATAGGGTAGAAAAATCTGTCCCATAATTCAGAGCAGGACTGAGCATTCAAAATGAGGTGGGAGTGGACAACTCAGTAAGTTGGACTCCCTCAATAAGTGAGGAACACTAAATGGTCTTTTAAAACCTCCTTTGTTCTTTCATTTCCTCTGAAGATCCAAACACAAACAAGATCCAGAGAAGAAGAGCCTGATAAGGTCAGGATATGCCAACCCAAATACCACTGAGGAAAGACAGTCCACGATGTTCCCCAGAGTCCAGACCACTTCTGGCCATACAAACCCAGGATATCAGCCAAACAACCCATATGAAGCACGTTCCTCAAATAGAGGTCCTTTTCCAGCAAGGGATTATGACGATTTGGTAAGTGTTTCACACAGGCATATCAGAACTGAGTTCCTGAACTGTGGCACTGTGGGCTACAGACATTGTTAAAGCCTAACTCCACTCTGCCCATCCTCCCTTGGTCTAGAAGGCCAAAGGTGTAAAGAGGCAACCAAACAATTGTAGCTGCACTTAAAACATTCCCTTCTTAGAAAGATCAGCACTCATGGAGACTGTTGTAAAGCCTCAGTCATTATCCTTGAGTCCCTGGAGGGGTATGTGAAAAGCAAGGGTCAAAGCAAGGGTTTGGGTCCTCAGTGGTGTCCTGTGCCATAGGACATTTGACAACGCATGCTTCAGCAGAGGCAGGCACCCAAGCACCATGGGCTGTGATAAAGGTAGCACAGCTTTTGCAGTGATACAGCCCAGAGGAGCCTGTCCAGCAGCTGTGTCAGTAGCTGGGAGGTATGTCTGGAAGAACTGCTGGGTTTATCCTGGAACTCTGCAAGGGAGCTGTGAAGGAAGCGGGGGCTTGAGAAGTGCTGCACTGTGATATGATTGATTCCTGGGTTCTGCATGCAACAAAGGGAAGCACATTGTTCATTCAAATCTTGTTTAAATGACATTTTAGGCTCTCCCCTGTCATACAGGACATTACCTCTGCTCAGTGAAGGAAACCTGGTTAACTGTACATTTATGTGTTTTGCAGAACTGAGGCCTAAACCATGATAGAAGCAACACAGAAACCTGATGTTTAAAAAAACCCAAACAACCCCACTTTTAAAAAGCTGCCAAATAAGAGAAGAAAAGCCCATCTATTTAGTTAGTTAATGGATCAGATTCACATGCATTTTAGCATTTCTAACTTTTCAAGGGTGTTGACTTTTTGGTGATGGAAATCTGCCTGTTTGGTTTTCCTTGAGGGCTGGTGTGTCACAAAGAGAGGGCTATCATGTGCAGTGTGGTACATGAGGAACTATTCTGAGGAAGCTTTCTGACCCAGAGCCACTCTTGATTTCTTTCCTTCTCTTCTCTTTTCTTTTATTTTCTTGTCCAAATTCTCTGTAGTATGAAACATCACGGGAGCCTGAGGGCTTTAGAATGCAGAGAAGATACTAAGTGACCAGAAGGATGGGTGACCACCACAGCAAGGGTTCAGACCAAAGAGTTTCAGAGCCTCTCACCAATGCAGTTACTTCAGCAGAAGCACCAGCAAAGTCCATAACCCCAGATTCTCCAAAGATTCTTTAAAGGAAGACCCCTGCTTGAAAGAGATCATGGACAACTCTCCGAAATAATGGAAAAATGAAACAGAGGGTAGGGAGAAGAAAAGGACTTTTAAATGAAATAACGGGCTCCAATAAACCATAGGCTTCTTTCAGGAGGCCATACTTTGTCAAGAGAATGAGATACCATGATTTTAATGCTGCTGACCTTCTGGAAGATGATCCAGGCAATGTGTACGCTGAGAAATGTCAGCACCCAGAGCTTTGCCTGTATTTGTGCTCAGTCCACTTTGGCTACAGGCAGCCTTCATGGCTTGGGGAAGACCAAAACTTCAGGAGAACCTAACCTGTTTCTCTCTACTGTATCAGGTATGGGTTTTCCTCTTCCTCAACCCCCCAGTATTTCCTCTCTGAAAGCATTCACTTCAGATCTCTACTGACATGCGTTGTGTGAGACAATGGTACTTGTCTGACCTTTTATGCAGCCTTCCTTCCCAATACAATGACAAGAAACAGTATCTTAAACATTATTGTTCTCCATCTTGCAGAACTACATTGATACTACATTCTCAGCTCCTGTGGAAACTGTTAGCATTTTTGCTTCTCTTGCACTCTCTATGTTTTGATTGAATTACCTTGTTTGTTTGTGGGGTTTGTTTTTTTCATTTCATATGTGCACTCAATAAATCTGTCTGTAAAAGAATCTACACTTTACCATACTTTACTGACTTGCATTATCTATTGACTAAACATTAACATTTCCTTAAATAAATAATATATATATGCACTCAAATATGTACATATATTTATAGGGTGAGTTCATTTAAAGCATCATTTAAGTCTATGTTCTATTTTGTGTTTGGTTTGTATATATGCAGGTTTACTTTTCCTATTAAACATTTTTGTTTCTCAGTACTAAGACTTTCTTTGTTGCTGTCCAGTGGTGTAAGCAGGTCGGGGTTTTTTACAACTGTGGAGACTATTTTATGTTGAAACCTGTGCAGAGTTTAGATGCAGGTCTGCACAGACTGACTGCATCTGCACCCAGCTTTCGGTCAGAGGTTCCAATCAGAAATCTTACTAAATCTTCTCTAGCAAAAGAAGACAGACCTTGTTTGGAGCAGTAGTTCAGAAGGAGCCTGGTGAGAAAAGGTGCATTTTTTCCTCTCTGTTGTTTTCCTGGGTTTTCACTGTTTCTTTCTCCCATGTGCCCCTGTCCCTTTGCTGCTGCCAGTGGCAGGTGCCTCTAGGAGCCCAGATTCTGGTGGCCTTAGCCAGCTCCAGTGTTTGTGTGCATCTCCACATGGATGAGGCAACCTTTACTCCACACAACCAGGGCTAGCTGGATTTAGCTATTTGTGGTATCTTATCCAAAGCACGGTGGAGACTTGGTCTTATTTTCTTGACTTTTCCTCTGAGAGCACTCATGCATGAGGAGCAAAGCAAGGCATGGTGGCTACCATTAGCACAAGAGGTGGAGAGGCCTTGTCCTTCCTCCAGCTAGAAAAGCCCTACAAGGGGGACCAGCTCCCTTCCCCAACACTTCCATTAATATACGGCCCCTCATGCCTGCTGCCCCTTTCTTTCTTTTTGAGCCCTGTATGTCCTTACTATTCCCTGGGTAAAGATGATGCTCTCCACTTCTAATCCCTCTGCCAAGTCCTTTCCTTTCCCCCTTTTTCCTGATTTTTCAGCAGCAAGAAGAGGTTCAGCTTCCAGCAGAACACTCCAGTGAGTTTGCATGGATTGAGGCACTGAAGAACAGGTGGGATACAGGCAGAAGAAATGACAAAAGGTCATGAAGCTCAGTGTAGACTTTTACTTTGTTCAGCCAGTTGCTTTTTCTTGGATACCCCCTCCTCCACTTCTCTGTAAGGCAGGCTGAAAGTTGGGATTACGTGGAGCCTAATAAAAAGATCTTTCTATGTCAAGATCATGCCCAGGCATGATGGTCCTTCACTGAGGTAAATTGCCCTGTTCCATCAGCTTAGTGCAGAGGATCCTTAAGACACATATAACAGAGGCACAGGGAAAGGCTTTTAAGTGTTATCTCTTATTCTTTCACAAAGCGATAGGGGTTGGAGATGCAGCTGGAAGCTGAATGATAAACAGAACTATAATGCAGTAAAACTTTATTGAGGGTGTGATATCTAGACGTGGTCTGTAATTGATAATAACAGCAGCAAAAATAGTCGGGTGTTTGCGTCACCTGACTGCAGAGGAATTTTCATCGCTCTGGTTCAAAGCTGATCCCTGCAACTGCACCCAGTTCTCATTCAGCCTGTGCTGGGGAGGGGCTATCAGATACCACTGTCAGGCTATTGCTCTTTAGCATTTCAAAGGCTGCTCCAGCTATTTTATCTGGGTCAGAATTCTGTACTGAAAGGGCAAACTCGGAGGTGTTTCACTTTTATTTGGCTATTAGCAATGTGTGATTCAGTTGGGAAGCATGGAAAAACAACTCTTTGTGGTGTTTTATGGCACTGCTGCCAATTGGTTCGTGTGTTGCTTCAGCTGCCCATCCTTCAAAAGCCAGCTGGGCATGGGAAAGGGAGCCGACCCTCACCCATCAGTGGGAGAGTGGACATGCCTTCAGACAAAGTGAGAGGCTTCAGAAAACTGCCAGAACTCCTTTCACATCCTGGGATCTCCCGTCCATCTGCCTGGAGATACAGGGAGTCCTGCTAGCACGTAACCCACAGAGGATGTGGGAAGACTTGAGTTGTCCTGATCATAAATTACACCAGAGACATCGCTTGGGGCATCTGCACAGGGTGTGCTAAAACTGCTAAATGAGTTAGGGACAGAGGTTTGCACAGTTATAGCACATACTTGTGTGGGGTGTTGGGATCACTTACGTCACACACTGCTCTTGTTCACCTGCCCACACCTGAGCAAGTTGAAGCGATGTGGGGAGGTAGGGGAGGAGTATGGTGTGGTGGGTGGCTGTGGGGTAAGAGACTGGGTCTGGGCAGCTGCCTTAGAGGAGTAACAGTCAGATAGTAATGTGATGGGACAGAGGAGTAAGGATGGGCCTCACCAGGCCTGAGGGATCTTGTGCTGTTAGTGCTGCTTATGCCTGAAACCAGTCTCGAAAATGAGATGTGAAACCCTGCATCCAAACACTCCCCAGCAAAGCCCAGCATCTGAAGCTGCATGAGAAAAGTGGTACTTTCAGCCCTGAAAGCAGGAAGCATTTTGTGTTTTTCTGGTTACCTGCTGTTGAAAACCACTCCTTGTTTCCTTTATGAGACTGTTTTTACATAGATTCTGCATGTGATGTGCCAGGCTGGATGCATACATAGGTAAGAGTGAGGAATGAAGGTAAAGCACTTCCTCTGTCTTTGATGGCTTGTTGTTTTCAAAGTGAACAGTAGCACTCCTTTCAAGAGGAGGAACAGGGGTAAGGGAAAAGGAGTCTCTTCTCTAGATTGAAGTGCTCCCTTCCTTGCTAGGAATGGCCTCCCCAACAGCAACCCCCGTTACAGAGAGCTGTTAGGGAAACACAGGTGAGGGCTGAAGTGATTCAGGCAGGTGGGCTTGGTGAACATCACAGTCCCTACCTGGGTTTGGGAAGACCACCACGGCTTCATCCCAGCCTTAGGAAGGTTACTTTGGAGGTACCACCAGGGACAGATGATCCTGCTTGACATTTGGGGCTCAGTAGCCCATAGCCACCAACCACAGCAAGGCAAGTGAGGCAAGCCTAGCACTGCCTCATTCATCTTCTGCTCCTGCGAAAGGAGGACTGTTGTCTGTCAAGTTTGGCAACTGCAAAGTCATCAATTGCCATTTTTTCCCAGTTTCCCACCCTTCACCCTTTTCTTTTTTTAGCCCAGTAATGCTTCCTGTTTCAAATCCTTGTGCCTCGTGTTTGCTGATGGAGCAGCTTTGCTTATTAAGTGTTCCTAGGAGGATCGAACTGACTTCTCCCAGGTTTGACACATGAGGTGAAGATACTGATTTTTTGCAGCAAGTAGTCCAAAAAAAAAATCCCCAAACCCAACCCTAAAAGCCAAAGTGGTCTAAGAATGGGGAAATCCATAAAGCATGTCAAGTCACAATTAAACAAGGGAAAAAAATAGGGCTAAAAATAAGAATCTATAAATTGCCTTGCAAAGGATGCTCTAACTGCTGATAAAAGGCTCTTTAAATATATCAAAGCCACAAGGGCAGCTAAGAAATCTGTGAGAACGCTGATGACAAGGGTAACAAAGAGGCAGATGGGGATGATGAAGATGCAGCAGAGAAGCTCAGTGATTTCTTTGTGGCTGTTTTTACAGCTGAAGCTGATGGGGAGCTCCCATCTGTCGCACTCTGGCATGGGTCAGCCAGAGGAGCCGGGCAATTGGAAGTAAAAAGTAAAGTAACACCAAGTAAAGGAGGTAGCAGGAGTAAAGGAAAGTAGGTGGAATAACTAGGTAACGGGAGGAATAAGGTCAAATAGATATAGTGGTGGTTAATAAGTGACCAGGAGCAGGTGACGCTGATCCAGGGCACCCAAAGGAGTGGAAGCAGTGCAGCCCAGTGGTACCCAGCTCTGTTCCTAGGCACAGCCAGCCCACTGCACCCCACAGACTCACTGGGGTGCACTGAGCCATCACTGATGAATCTCCGAAGACACTGACTTGGGTTGACCGCCAAACACCCACCAGAATTTGGGGGTACGCAGAGCTAAAGGAGGCCAGTGTAAAGCAGACAGAAACAAAAATACTTTTGGGTGCAGATGGTGAACTTGCTGCCACAGAGGGTTGCAGATGCTGTGCCTGCTGGTTCAAAGAGATTAGGCAAATTCAGGGATGCAAATATATGACAGAGATGTACCCTCTAACAGCATGATGAGAAAGTTGGGGGTGTTGGAGGAAGGGGCTGTAAAAGGTGCCAGGCCCCCAAGATATTCCCTTCTGTTGCAGGTCCCAGAGCAGAGCCTGGGGCTGGACTGACAGAAGGCAGAAGTTTCTCACCTTCTGAACTTCTGTTTTATTCAACAGCAGCATAGGCTGAAAGCGATGCCCGTGGTGCATGTACACAGTGTGTCTTGAATCCCCTAATGATCCCCAGCATTTCATTCTCTGAAGAAGTGGGGTAAGGTGCTGTAAAAACAGCCTCATAAAGGAAACAAGGGAAAGCTTCTGCCAGCAGATACCAGAAAATGCAAAGTGCCTCCCACCCTCAAGACTGAAAGGTGCTTTCACATGCAAACTCCAAAGGGCAGCCTCTGGAGAGCAAAGTCTGTTCCTCTCCTCTCTGTAAAAAGCAAATCAAGACCAACAGTTCCCACCCTCCCTCTCGTGGTGGGAGCAGAACAGCTTGTGAAGGAGCTGTGATTTGACTGCGTCTCCCACTGTCTCCAAACCCAGGGCAGTGATCCCCACCACACCCACCCAGGTGGGCGGCATCAAGAGGAGCGGAGAGAAAATATCTGCCCATCTGCTGTCCTAAACACAGCAGAGGTTTGCTCAGGGGAGCTGAGAGACCTGCAGAGCCAGATAAGGTGGAAAAGGGAAAATATAATCATAGATTGTGTAAGGCTGGAAGGGATGTTTAAAGGTCATCTAGTCCAACCCCCCCTGCAGTAAGCAGGGACATCTTCACTAGATAAAGTTGCTCAGAGCCCCATCAAGCCTGACCTTGAATATCTCCAGGGATGGGGCCTCCACTACCTCTCTGGGCAACTTGTTCCAGTGATCCACCATCCTCATATTGAATATTTTTTTCCTATTATCCAAACTAAATCTCCCTTTTTGAGTTTAAAACAATTACCCCTCGTAATGGTTCTTCCCCAGCTTTCTTATAGACACCTTTCAGATATTGCAAGGCCACTATAAGGTCCCCCTGAAGACTTCTACAAGCTGAACTACCCCAACTCTCTCAGCTTGTCTTTACTGGTGAGGTGCTCCAGCCCTTTGATCATTTTTGTGCCCCTATAGGACACTGAGAGGAATAAGAGATTTTGCCCAACACTCCAGAGAGGGCTGTGGAGGGTCTCACATTGCCTTTGGTGGGCATCTATGGCAGCCAAGCATTTCCTTTGCTTTTGCTCTGGTGTAAATCACTAAAACCTCTGTTAGGACCCTGGGGGATGTTTGTCCCTGCTGTTTTCACAGCTTGGTCATTGCTTTCACAGTCAGTTTTCCAAAATGCCATTAACAGCTTCCCAGGGTAGTGTCCATCATGCCTGGGTGGGGTGAGACAGTTCCCTCGCTGGTGCCATTGCTGCCTGCCTGTGCCCACCGACCTGACCCTGGGTAAACATTAGGGAACCTCTGCCTCTCCTTTAGCTGAGGATATCTGGATGGAGCTGGGGAAAAAAAGTCTGCTGCAGAAATGAGACTTTGGAAAAAAGGCTTTCTCTGAAGGGTTTTTAAAATCTGTAGGGATTTTTTTAATGGGGTAAATCAGCCAAAAATTAAAAAGAAAATAATGTTTTGTTATCCAGGACAGTCAAAGAATTCAAGAGGTTGTTTTAATGCCAAGGCACCTAATTCCCTCTCAAGTAGAGGAATGCTTAAACTGGTGGGAATTAGGGGTCAAGTCCAGGCAGGTATTTCAGCACCTAACTTGTAGCGACATTAATGGGAATAAGAGTCCCTGGGGCAGCATTGTGGACTTGGGCCTGTATATCATTCCTACAAATGAAACAGGGCTTATGTTGCACATGTGTAACAGCACGTTATTTTTCTTTTCAAAGCAAGGTTTTTCCTTGTAGACTTTCCATCATTTCCCAACTGTTCTGTCCTTCTAAGGCCGGCGTGACCAGACTCTGCCACAAGCTCATGCTGGGCAGAAACCACTTGCCAGAAAAAGTAAGCAAAAACCCAGAGTCCAGTGATTTATTTCAGATAGTGATTAAATAGCCAAGTGTCCAGTGAGGTTTGAAAAAGCTGCGTGGGGGCACAGGGAGGCACAAACTGCACAGATTCAGGGTGAGTTTCTTGGAAAGCCATTAGTAACTCCTGAGCGCTTCGCTTGCCCAGGCACTTGGGGCCTGGGCTTTTACTCCATTCAGCAGGAATTTAGCCAGAGATTTGAGTGGAGCTACTCCAAGCTGGCTCTACCTGCTTAAATCATACAAAACGATGCTACCCCCGCGTGCACCCATAGGAAGGGAATCTCTTTGGGCCGGCCGGCCCACTGGGGTTTTATCAGAAACCCTTGGCTAGTTGCACCCAGGAAATGCTCCCGGCTTTTATGGCTCTCCATGAGTCCTGATCAACACGGGCCCCGTTTATTTGAGGCAAGATGTGCGGGAAGAGAGGAGATTTTTTAATACACCACGGTGGGCGCTACATACCGACCTTCAGGCTAGAGAAAGCCTCCTCCAGCTCCCTCCGTCGCCTGGCAGGGTCCCTGGCCACGAGATGGAGCTGGCTCTTCGCAGTTGCAGGACCAGCCACAGGAAAGGCAAAAAAATCCCTTTTAATGAGCCTGTTTTAGCTGGTGTTAACCATTAACGGAGGCAGGTTTCCAGTGAACTGCTGCGTTTTGACCCTCTCCTCTGTTGCAGCCTTGTGTGTCCCCATGCCTGGCCGTTTGCTGGCACGGTACTTAACTCCAGGGATCGGGGCGTATTTCTCGGGGTGGCCTATGGCTGGAGATGGACATCACCCATTTCAGATCAGCATGCGAGTGAGTCTCTCCCAAAAACAGCCTCTCAGGCAGCCAGGTGCCCCTCACCCAGCTCTGGGAGCTTTATGAACTCCAAAACTTGCCAGTTGTGGTCTGGCTCCATCCCCACTGTCGGGAGAACTCCTTATGCACCTTAGGGGCATGAGGGAACCCAGCAGCTCCAGGCATGGACTCACACAGAGGTTTATTCTGAACCCTGCCTTTATTCATGCAGGAGAGGGTCAGAGCTTGGCAAGAAGATTTTAGGTGCTGTTCTCTGGTTCCCAGCATTACCCCAGTGCTTCCCTTCAGGAGGTAAGAAGTGGTAGCACTGCTCTTAGATAGCTGAGAGCAGAGGTTGGTCCTTAGATAGTGAAAGATGTTTTTATATCTATTTTTGCAGCAGGCAGCAGCAATACGAGCTGCACCTTCACCCGGAGGATAGCACATACTGGTTCAGATAGGATGAAATTCATGACTGACACTTTCTGGCATGCGATTGTTGCTTATTACTGACATGCATTTTGTGTGACTTGGAATTTGTTTGTAGCTTCCATGGAAAAAAAGCAGGAAACAAACTTTTTCCGTGGCTGTGAAAGGCCTGGCAGCAGGACTGGTGGGCTGGCTTGGGCGAGGAAGCAGCGTGGGGACAACAAAGCTACCCAGTGCCCATGATGAGTGTCCCTGGGCTCCCACTTCCCACCAGAGTGCAGCCACGAGGACCCAACAAACAGCACGGTGAGGAACTGGAAAGGGAGGGAAAGCATTTTCCTAACATTAGAACTGTTTGTAACACAATGGAGGTCCCCAAGGTTTTAATGAGTTTGCTTGTTATTTTCTATCTTTGATTCAACACCCCGGCTTGACCCCAGCTTCCCCAAAACTCCTTTTTATTAAAACCCTAAATCTGCCCAGCTTGATTATCACCAAAGTTCCTGTTTTGCCCTTCTTTTGTTGCATGAAGGACTGCAGGGACCAACAGACTGAGGGATGATCAGGACCTGCTGCACACTGGCGGTGCCCGAGGCCACGTTGCATCTGAGTTCCCCTTCCAGCCGTCACCGGCTTCATTGGGACTTCTTCACCTGTCTTAGATGACCTTCTGGCACATGATAAAGCTGTGCTTGAGATCCTACGGCTTCTGAACTCACCACAGATACAGCAAGGAATAAGTTATATGCAATAATGAGGTTAAAGCTGTATCGAGTCAAAAGATGACTCTTCCAGCTGAGGCTGCTAGTAAGTATCAACCCTAAACTTATGCCACAGAGTCTAGAAACAGGGGAAAGTCACAGATGTCCTGGGATTTTACTGTAGGATCAAGGCAATAGTTTGTGAAACATCAAGGCAGAGGTGGAGTGTCACCCTGAAACAGGCTGTGGGCATGGGCTGGGGCTCTGGGACATGCATTTTGCTTGGGGCTCTGGGACACACATGTTGCTTGGACTGGGGCAGAAAGAGGAGTCATCATTGAAACTTTAGAACTTCATCCGTACCATGGCAGACATCTAGACATGACTCAGATGCTTTTATCCACCCTTCCTGGCACGAGGAAGACATGAAAAAGAAATCATATCTTTAAAATACCAAAAGTATCTCTGATTAAGCACTTTATCTGTTTTGACTGATAATAAAAGAGCCAAAGAACTAACTTAAATTGCATCGCTTGCAAATGCATGCCTAGGTCAGAGACACTGGGTTTATGCCCTGCTTTGGCCATAGCTTTAAAACACAAGTGATAAGAAAGCAAGCACAAAGATCAGGTCTTTCCAGCCCAGAGGTTTTCCTCTCTCTGTTTCAGCAGAACTACGCAATGATACTCAAAACCCAGGTTCAAGGGCATCTGTGGCACCTAAATCCTTGAAGGAACCTGAGGAATCTCAGTCCCATGGACTAAGTGAATCTCAAGAATGGTGCTTCATAAACAGGAGACATGATGTTCAAGAGAGAACAGATATGGGCAGCAGGGACTGCTGTTCCTGGAGATCAAGAGTAACTTTCTTTGCAATCCACATGTGATAGAGCACTTCTTTGGGGTCCCATCCCAAAATCATGGTGCTGCCCCAAACTCATCTTCAGTTGGTTGGTCTGATCTCTTTGTCCTTGATAATCTTGTTCTTCCAGGAGAAAGAAGGGCCTGTCTGGTTTCATACATGGAGGCAATCTTCTTTTTGGGGACCTACTGTCACCCTGTCCCTGACTCCAGGAAAGCAGCCAGCACACATCAGTCCAGCACCCTCATCACAGGTAAGCAGACAGATTAATACAAATGCCTTATCTGGGGACCTCATTTCAGGCCACATGTTGCCTCTGCTGCTGCTTCATTGCCTGGTCTGTAGCCAGCCTCAGGAACGCAAAGATGCCTGCTCGCTCTGGAGCTGAGCTGCCCACCCTGAGGTGGGTGCATTCCCCATGTTCAACCATGTTCAACCACTGCAAAGTCCCCTTTTGAGGTTACAGCTGCTCGCTTGGTCTTTACTGCAATTACATCCCTTTTCGTTGCTGCATCTGGGGCAAAGAGCGCAGTGCTGGCTTCGGAGAAGGGTATTAATATCATTCTTGTTAGGGAAGCTGTGGCCCTTCCTCCCCTGCAGTTCTGTGGGGTCTTTCCCTGCACAGCCCTGGGCCCACAGCATGCTCTGTGGGTCGTCGGTGGCCTACTGGGATGAGAGATGTGACCTGGGCATCTGCAGCACTTTCACAAAGGTTTGTCTTGTAGAATATGATGATAATGGTACAGAACTGGTAGCTGAAGGTGAGCCTTGACAACAGCCCATGGCTTAAAAAATGTGTAGCAGCAGCTCCTGACCTTCTCCCTTCTCTCAGGAGTTTCTCACGGGGGCTGCACAGCCCAGTCAGCCTGGGCATGATGAGCAGCAGGGGCTTGTGGCAATGCCACAGGGCCCATGGGAAGCGAGGGCAGGCACTCGACCTTGGCTGAGCCCAGCTAAATATAACTGGTGAGCTCCTATGCCTCGCCTGGCTCCAGTCCTGCGGCAACCGATTCCTTCTGAACGTCACCCCTCTCTTCCTCAAAATCCTCTTCTCTGCTACTTGAGATGCCACAGTCGAGTCTCACAAGGCAGTTTTCTTTCCCAATGTGAAATTTCCTTCTTCTATGACCCTGCTTTTCCTTTCTCCCTCTTGTTCATCCACCGCCTGCCCCTGCACATCTGCTCCTTCCCCCAGGGTGGCATGGCAGGACACAGGGACATGGGACTAGAGATGAGGGACAAGGATTGAGGGCATCCTTGCTTCTCCAACCAAGGCAATTAAAGCTCTCTCACACAAGTGTATCTGTGTACGTTTGCATGTGTGGTTGTGTCTCAGGGTGCTTGGCCACGGCCAGAAAACCTGAGAAGGGACTTTCAGGTTTACATGAAGCTTTTCTGGGCGCTAAGGCTCATATCAGGAATTTTACCTCGTTCAAAGGTAGGATCTGCATGTAATTTTCTTTCTCTTCCCAGAACTTCCAAGCACACACCACAGCAGAATAACCTGCTTGGAGTCCCCACACACCACAGCTTCCATTCCCAGCTCAGTCAAGATGTGGCTGCTACTAATTGTGTTATAAATAAAGGGCAATGGCATGTGCCTTATTGTGATTTTGGGATGAGAGGGATCACAGATGCTGCCCCTCGTCCATGCACAGCCGACAGCTCGAGGGCAGACCTTGGCCCTCAGCCTGGCCCTTGCACCACATTCCTACCACAGCAGAGGGTTTGGTGAGGGGCTTAGGGATGCTTCTGCACTGGTTATCAGCTGGGATGCTCCTAGGGATGCAACAGGAGTCAGTACATTGAGCAGTACTGGAACAGTTAAAATGTTAAGGGTATTTCCTAAGACAACAAACAATGACTTTAAACCCAAACTTGGTGCCTCCCAGGGGTGCAGAGAGGCTGATGAAACCAGCGAGGTCTCTGAAAGCAGCGTTGGGAATTGGTGCAGATAAGGGGAAATGTTGGCAGGTGACACTACAGACAGTCACTTCTTTCTGAGAATAGCAGTGCCACAGGCTGGATTCAAGGTGTGTGTTTTAAGCAGACCTAATGGTGAGATTTGGTAGACGTAAGTGGCACAAAGATCTGCAGGCCACGGGCAAATAGCTGTTCCTACAGATTGCCTTTAGAACTGGTAAGCAGCTCTACAGTTGATTTATGATTTCTTTGTAAACCAGAGGAAAACAAAAAGCTCCCCAGGAACCCAAACACAACCATAAATCTGCTGTTTCCTTTAGACCTGAAGCGTTGATGTCCCATCGTGCCAGGGACAGGCAGTGGGTGCGTGGGCAATGCCAAAAGGCCAGCAGGCAGTGCAGTGCTGCCCGGGTGCCCTTGGCTAGGGAGCCCTTGGACAGATGGATGCAGTTTGGTTGCACAGAGAAGATCCCTGAAGCAGGAAAACGCCACGTGAGAGTGGCCACTGACTCGTGGGGAACATCCGTGCCCCTGCTGCGAGCCCGGAGAGGAGGGCACATATTGTTTGTGTGCCTGTGGGTACATACATACGTGTGCCTGCACGTGTGTCCGTGCACACTGCGCACATCTGCCTGCGTGTTACGTGTCCGGCTGCGCCTCTGCGTGTGCATCTCCCTGTCTGTGTAAGTGTGCACGTACCCGTGTGTGTGTTTACATGTGTACGTAAGCACATGTGGGCGGGTGTGTGCATGTGCCTGCATGGGTTGTGCATGGGTGTACACGCGTGTGCACGGCTGCCCGCGTGTGTCCATCCATGTCCCTGTGCACACGCATCCAAACGCGCCCGCGTGTCCCCGCTCCGCGCCCGCGGGGGATGGACGGGGTTACGCCTCCCTGCGCGGCGGGGCGGGGAGGTGGCAGCGCACCCCGGGGAGCGGGACAGGCACACAGACAGACACACGGCCGCGCAGGCAGGCGCACGCGTACGCGTGCCGTCCCGCCGCGAAGCGCGGAGCGGAGCGCGGCTCCCACCGCCCCTCGGGGCCGCTCCGCGGCGCCGCCCCCGCCTCCTCCTCCGCCGCCGCGGCTGCACAAAAGGCGGCGGGGAGGGCCCGCGGCCGGCAAGGGCTGCCCGGCCGCCCTGGCCGCCCGCACCATGCCCCGCCGAGGGGGGCTGCCGGCCCCCGTCGCCGCCCGCCGGCCCCCCCCGCTCCTCCTCCTCCGCCTCCTCGTCCTGGCCGCCCCGCTGCAGCCCGGCAGAGGTAAGGGCCGCTCCGCTCCCCGCCGCCCCGGGCCCTGCAAACACCGCCCCGGAAGGCGGCTTGTCCCCCAGACCCGCTTCGGTGAACTTTTGTTACGGTTTACTTTTTCTCCTTCTCTTTCTCCCCCCCTTTCCGGCTGCCCCAGCCCCCTGCCCGTCTCCCCGCCTGAGCTCAGCGCTGCGTGTGCGCCCGCTCCAGCCCCGGTGCTGGCGGGACGCGGGTCGCCTTCCCCCTGCCCGTGGGGCGGCCGGTGCCGGGGCTCCCAGCGCTTCCCGCTCCGGCGCCGAGCCGCGCTGGGGTCCGCGCTCTGGGCCGCCCCCCTCGCCTGCCCTGGTGCCCCGGCTGCGGGGCCGTGGCGATCCCAGTAGCGCTGTTGGGTAGGGAGCGCGTCGCTGGGCTTTGCGGTGCGCGGTTTTACACCTCGGCGCTGGGAAGCGTGGAACTGCTGTATATCCACACGCCTCTCTTTGCTGGGACCGGCTATCGCCGCTTGTATTCAGGGGAAATCGCTTCCCCGGGCGCTTGCCGGCGCGGTGTGTGTTAATGGGTTGGATGGAGAACAGCAACATAAAGCACAAGTGTTTGCTCTGCCCGTGACCCGTCGCCACGCGCTCACCTTACATCACTGCCCCACGTAGGCGTTGTGCCCTGGGAGCGGTCCTTGTCCCCGGCAGGGATGCTCTCCTGGCTCCCCGACGCCCTTGGAGGTCGAGGTGCAGTTAGTGACTCTGCTGTAGGGGTCCTGGAAAAGGGCTTTCCCCCCTCTGAGGGCTCGGACACGCTTTTCATATAAAGGGAGCCCCCAAAATGCCTGAGTCCATTACTCTGGTACTTGGTCCTAAACGTTTTAATGAGTTGTCTTAACAAGAGGCTCAGCTTAGAGAGTGGTGTGGCACACAACTGCGAAACCACTGAAGTGGTTTTCCTAGCTCTGTGTATTTATTTGGTAGGTCTGATCCTTGAAATCGATGTTTAAATGGTGCAGCAGGCTGTCTCAGGGGTGAGGCTGTTACTGTGCTTATTGCAAGCAGAAATGAAGTGATCTTTTTTCACCCCTTAGCTGGATAAAGTGCATCACTTTTTTTTTTTCCCCTCTTTTTTTTTTCCCCCCCAAGCAAGCCAGTACACTCATCTCAGGTTGAGGAGCTGCCCAAACTAGGATTTCTTGTAGAACAGGTTTAAAATGAGGTCTGATTGCCTGGAGCATCTTTATGAGTAAATTTGTCGAGTACCTTTCATGAGAGTTTCCTATCTTGCTTTGCATCAGTATGTTGATGAATTAAAATCTTGGCTGTCTAGTGGGATGCACTGCTGTCCTCTGCTTTTTTGGACTCTTCTGCACTTCAGTCCAAGGGAAGGATGTTGTTTGGAGATGCTCTTCGTGCCCACTGGACATTGCTGTGCAAAATGAAATAAGGTGCAGGGCTTAGGAGTCAGCGTGACAGACCCTCTATGGGCTGTGGAACTCAGTGGTCCAAGGGGGGTGGATTATTTTCCTCCAGAGTAATCCCATCTAAATCCTGGATGGAATTTTCCCCATTGTAAGAAGTTTAGTTGCAGTTTAAGAGCGGTTTCATATCAGAATCAAGGACCAGACTGGGTTTTTTTTTCCAGTCTTATCTGGTGACTTGCCCCAGCTTCTGGAAGGAAGTGGACTAGCATGAGCATCTTCAGGTCTGTCCTTTGCCCGATTCAGGAAGGGCTGTGCTGAATCAAGCACAGCAACAAATTGCACCTGGAAAATCCTGCGTGTTTTTACTCCAATGCAAAAAGCTCAGGTTTCAGTCCAAGATCAGAAGGCTTCACAAAGCTGTTTTCACAACAATGCTGGAAATGGTTTGGGTTTGCTCCAAAGTGGAAAGAAAAGCATACTTGAAAACTTCAAAAGCTGCTACCAGGAGGAAAGTCATCCCATGGCTGGCCACAGGAGCATGGACTGCTTTGGCTGTGGCACCGAGTGGAAGGAGGAGACCTTGGTTTTCAGTTGGCTATTACTATTACTAAGTAAACTCTCAAAAATTCAGCAGTTAGGAGTGGAGGTAAATGTTACCCTATCTCCATGCAGACGGGCGAGTGAAGCCGTGGGAGAGCTGGGCCTGGGGAGCCAGGATACAAAGGCAAGCATTTGCTTTATAAAGCCCATTGGTTTTGCTGTGTTGCCCAGGACATTGCTACTGGAGCCACAGCTCTTGAGGATAAGCTCTCAGTTGTGTTGCTTGGAAATGCAAGTGTTAACCTCTCTGTAAATCATAACTCAACAAGTTACATTTTACTCTATATTACATATTTATGTTCTGAGGTCTTGCAGCATCCAGGAGCTGGAATATAACTTCTAGATGTGAACAAGGAATGAAACGCCTGACTATGTGGTAACAGCCAGTAAAAAAAACCCCTCACCCTAAGAAGGCTCTTGTTCAGTATGAATGAGCCCAAGCAGCCTGTCTGAATGAGGGCCATAGAGGAAGGCCAGGGCTTCGTGCTCCCGGGTTAGAGTTAACCACCTTGCGGGCAGCAGAGACCCATCAGGGCAGGGCTCTGACGTGGTCGTGCCTCTGCGACGGCGGAGAATTACTTCCAGAACCTACTTATCCTCTTTTTCCTTGTAGCCTAGGGCATGCTGAGCTTTCCTCCAGCTGTCCGGCGTGATTCACGGCTTCCTGCTCTGTATGGGAGTGACCCAGGCAGCCATAGCTTCTCATTTTGGGGTGAAATATTCACATGGGGTACAGAAAAACCCTGCCCCTGTACTCGGCACTGGTGAGGCTGCACCTTGAGTACTGTGTCCAGTTCTGGGCTCCTCACTATAAGAAGGACATTGAGGTCCTTGAATGAGCCCAGAGAAGGGCAGCCAGACTGGTAAAGGGGCTGGAGGGCAAATCCTGTGAGGAGCGGCTGAGGGAGCTGGGGCTGTTTAGCCTGGAGACTACCACTGCCTGAAGGGAGGTTGTGGAGAGGTGGGCAGCGGTCTCTTCAGCCAGGTGATAGGACAAGGGGGAATGGCATGAAGCTGTGCCAGGGCAGGTTTAGATTGGATGTTAGAAAAAAATTTTTCCACTGAAAGAGTTGTGAGGGCCTGGAACAGGCTGCCCAGGGAGGGGGTTGAGTCACCTTCCCTGGATGTGTTCAAAAAAAGGGTAGATGAGGTATTTAGGGATATGGTTTAGCTTAGGATGGGAATGGTTGGACTTGATGACCTTAAAGGTCTTTTCCAACCTTGTGATTCTGTGAAATCCTATATTTCAGAGCTCTTGGGGCGTAAAGTTCTTGTGATGAGAGAAAACTCCATGTGGCTCTCCAGCAGCCATCGGCAAGGCTGTGCAATCTGCAGTTATACCCAGCAGTGGCACAGTGCAACGGCATCTGCAGACGCAACTGGCTGAAAATAGAGGCTCGACAATGCTTTTATTGATGTTTTTGGATGGAAAAAATAGCAAACTCGGAGTTTGGGCCTGAGGCATTTCGTTTGGAGTGTGCAGCCTCTGCGCTGAATCCTCGGTTGAAGATTTGTTTAATCAGTTATTGACAGTAGAGGTTAATAGCTGCGCCGGGGGGAGCTGGGGCATCGGTGGTATTGAAGGGCACATTCATAGCCACAGGCATGCTTAAACAACCTGCTGCATTCAAAGCCAATACCATTGATGTTTGCTCCAGCTTAACTTGTGTGGTTCCACTTTATTTTTAAAGCCCAGATCGTAGATTTTGCAAGCAAAACTCCCTCAGTACCCCTTCTGCTGCTGCAGACCAGCAATCCAGGAGCAAAGAGCATCACTGCTACTCTGGTTGCTGTTGGCTCGGTGGGCACTGAGCTGCTGCAGGGAGATCCCTCAGCAGCTGCGTGGGGTCTTCTGCCCTGGTCAGCCTTGGACGTGCCCCAGTACAAACACACTGCCTGGCTTAACCTGGATATCCTGTGGAAATGACTCCCATAATTAATTTACTGTGGCATGAGTCAACTGTGGAAGTCACCTGCGTGGAACAAGGAGATTTAGTATCTTCCAAGGCTGCTTTAAGCTGAAAATCTTGGGGAGGGTCCCCATATATTCACCTGGAAAAATACAGATGTGCCCAGTGTGACTTTTAAAGTTGGAATTACAGGGGGTTTTGGACAGCCACCCCTGTGTTTCAGGCAGGTCAAACAGCTATTGCTTTCTGTCCACAGTGATGGAAATATTTCGTTAGGAAGATGAACAGATGAATGCTTCAATTAACCAGAAACCACTGAGTAAGAGGGAAGAAAAATCACCAGAGTCCTATTTTTGTGGTTCTCAGTCCCCCAATCAAGTTGCTGTCCTTTTCATTTTTCTTGGGGAAGGAGAAGGAAACAAGAGCTCCTTATGGGTTTGTTCCTTCTCCAGCCTTTCAAGGTCCTGGGAGACTTTGTTCTTGACACTTGTTGAACTTAATGTTTAACATTAAGAATATCTCAGGAAAGCCCTAAGCGCTGTTTTGGAGTGAAGTAAGCATTCTGCTCATCCTGCTCTCTCTCATTCTCTCTTGCTGCAGGTCTCAATCTGTGCACGAGCGGCAGTGCCACGTCCTGCGAAGAGTGTCTCCTCATCCATCCCAAGTGTGCCTGGTGCTCCAAGGAGGTAGGTGGGCAGATCTCGTTTCTCACACGCTTTTTGTAGCACAGACAGGAGCTGTTCCACCCCCTCGCTTGTTGTGATGCTGTCCTGTGCCAGAAGGGGCGGGTGAGCGTGAGGGCAGCTTGGGTTCCCATGTCAAGTGTATTTTGGGTGTATGTGACTCTCCAGCTCTTTGACACTGTAGGAAATAAGTCTCTGACCCTGCTGGCCTCTACACACCCTCAACAGAGCAGTACTGTTCCTTCTGTCCCTTCAATTACCTTCTTGTTTTCAGTGGGTGCTGGGTCCCTACATGGGCTCAGTGGTGCAGGGAGCCTTGCTTCAAAGTGCTCTCCCTAAAAAGCCCCAGGCCCACAGCTGGTGTCCTGCTACGTGTCCCTTGCTGCGTGGCCTGGCACAGCACGGGCTCTTTGTGACAAAGATGATTCTCCTTTCTGAATCTATTGTGTCATTTTGGGAGCTGACCCGTGCTTCTGGCATCTGCACCATGCCCTGGCGATGAGTTACACTGCTTAACTGTGCGCTTCGGGGTGAAAATGCTCCTCACCCATGAGTTACGTCGGCCTCTGGTTTGTGAGCAGTTGCAAATATCTTTCCCCACTCCCTACGGACTGCTTACGAGTTTAGATAGGTATCTATATAGATCTTATGGAATGACACCTTGTCATGTAGACTTGTGACTTCTAGAGGTCAAGCAGTGTGAAAGACCTGTTAACGTCTGATGCATAGATGGCTGCATCTGCTCTCAGTGTTTGAGAGAAGTAAGGATGCATACAGATGCAAGGAAAGACCTGGCTGCTGTGCCAGGAACCAGCTTTGGGCTGTGAGAAGCCTCAGAGCAGGGTATGGTCTTGAACCTCTCGATGGGCATGACCAGGAGCGATGCTCTGCTGTTCACTGCCAATCCTTTTTCCTCCAGTGTGGCCATTCTGGTCCTATTTTGGGAGAGGCAAGCTGTGGGTTGAGCACAGGCTTCACCTTGCAGCTGTAGCTGGTGCTGCTGAGCTGAGGATGCAGGTGCTGCCTGCATGTTCCTCTGCTCCTCCTGTTCCTCCTCCTACCAGGGCAGAGGATGGGGTGAGGGAGACTGAGCCCTGTGGTTCTGTGTCTCTGGAAGCACCCAGCCTCTGGCTGCCCAAGTCTGTTTTACTGGTTTTTGCTTGTAGGCACAGCCGTAGCTCTCCAAGGAAAACGTCCTAACACCATGCTGCCTGGCAGTGTAATAGCTTTCACGGGGCCCTTTTCCAGTAAGGCAAATGTTGTGCAGAAGGGAAAGGGTAAAGCAATAGATCCCACTTCTGAGACATCTTGTAAACAGCTGGAAGAGCTCCTTTTCAGCCAGCTAATCTGCAGTGGTGAGGTTGGATCCAGGAATGCTGGCTATTAAGCTGTGGGTACCAAATAGCTGCTGCCTTTTTTCTTTTTTTTTTTTTTCTTTTTTAGATCCTTGGCCTCAAAATACAACTTCTTGCGAAATGCTGCCAGTGGAAATGTTTATCCCGTGGTCACTGTGACCACTAATTGTATGGCAGCCCATGGGACTGGCAGCCTGGCTCTTATCTTGCAAACAGGAGAGTTAAAATAAATAAATAATTAAATAAAAATTTTTAAATGGAATGGAGGGGCCAAGAATGAAGATGGGTGTTTACAGGGAAGTGCTGTAATACTTCCTGACCTTTAGCTTTTAGCTATTTAAAAATACACCTCGAGGTGTTCTGTGCCAAGAGCTACATGTTGAAAAGCTGCTGTCCCCATTACATGCTGCATGCTAAAACTTGGGGAGTTCTTATTCTCATTCTATATTATTATTTCTTTTTAGAATTTACTGCTTGAAACTCTAATTATTTCTCTTTAACTGAGATCATCAGGTGAGGTAATGAGATTGCAAAAGATAGATAGAGGTTTCTACCTTCAGAAATTTTACAATAATATTCTAAACTCCTAATATCTGGCTTCTTTGCATATCATTTCACCACCTTATTTCCCTCCCCACTGCCACAGTCTAGTTAGGAACACTTACTAAATTGCTTTCCTTCTCTATTTCCATTAGCTGTCATTCACTTTGCATGCCTGGGAGCATATATGGAAGTGTAGAGATGTCTTATAGGTATAGTACATATACCTTCCTGTGTATGTATACCTTCTTATATATAATATTCCTCCCTTTGGGGAATAACATCACTTGGTGGTGCCATTGTACCTGTTCTTTGTCCCCCTGGGTGCCTGGCAGTGCAGATGCTGAGCGGGACACCCCAGCTGTGGGAGAGGAACTCTACGAGCATGACAGCCATGCTGTTTCCCAGAGATGATGTCCTGCAGCATTGCATCTTCCTCCATCACCCTCTGCAGAGGAGCAGGAAGTCTGGAGCACTCATGGACTGCAGAGAGGGGTTAGGAGTGCGTGAAAGCAATTCTGTGGATACAAGGAGCCCTGTCCCCATGGCTTTCTAAGTGGCATAAGGTTCCTTGTATTTACATTGCCTTGAACTGTGAGGGTAAGAGCATGCATAGGGATAGACACAGCAAAGTAGTCTACATGCTTTATATCTGTAACTACCACCTCCTAACCTATTAGTACAGGGTGCATCACCTCCCCTCAGCTTGAATCCCCCTCTATTTGCTTCTGCTCGTGTTCAGCATCTCTGCTCCCATCAGAAGGGGTGATGATGGATGAGTTGATGATAGCAGCTTCTGGTATCCAGCAGCCCTGGAGCCCCCAGGGGCTGCTGAGCTAACCAGAAGGCTTTGGGCTGTTGGAAATTTGGAAGCAGACATGGATTCTGTTGGCTTGCAGAGGAGTACCTTGAAAGGCAGGACATAGAGGGTGATCTGTTTAAATGGTGCTTAAAAGGGAAGGTGTATGCATGTGGCCTTAACCATTGCCTGAGCGTGCCTAGAAACAGGGCTGTCTGGGGGAAATATGTAACTCTTGGGTGACAGAGATTGCTGCAGCCTTTCCATCCACAATGGAGTCTGAGATGATTCCTCAACTTCTGTGAGCTCCAGAAGAAGCTGGCAAAAGGCTGGCTGGAAACTGCATGCTGGCCTGGGGGTAGTTGTGATCCCCTGAGGCAGTCTGGATTTCATGGGTGGGAGAGGAGGATGCTTGTTCATTTTTCTGCAATGGCATCAGGTTGCCCAGGCTTAGTGTGACTGGTTGTGCTTACTGAGGAGAGCAGGGAGCTCTGGAAGTGGCTTCAGCATCATCCTCTGAGCTGCCAGGAGGGGCCTGATAGACAGTGAGTGATTTCAACCTGGAGTGATTTCAGGGGGGATGCTCTCCAAAAGAGCCTTCAGGAGTACTGGTGTGGGTAGGTGGGGGGAAATTACGTCCCTATGTTGCTGTAACCTTTTGTTTGCTGCTTTGGGGAGCAGCATTTGAATGTACAGAGCCTCCACTTTGTTAGGTGTGTGCACACAGTGTGTTCATCCATGCATTTACCTGTGTGGATGCATCTGTATGTGTACGTGCCAAATAGAGATGCACATCAATTACATTAATTAAACTGAAATTTCTTTTTGGGTTAATTGAACTGAAATTTCCCCAGTGGCACCCTCTGTTTCTCACACCATTGCTTGTACCTCATCCTCTCCCATCTCAGGAATGCGTGCCTGGAGAATGTGGAAGGCAAATCAAGGATGTTCCTTGAGGGAACACGTCAATATTTTTCTTAAATGTAGAAAGCAGTCACATTTCAGTCTGAATTAATGTAGGACTGGGCTGATTAAAGCAAAAAATGGTAGGGACACGTCCTGTCAGGAGCGAGGTTTAGTCAGCTTGATACAGTCAATGCGATTTCCATGTTTATGGCATGAACCAAGCGGTTTGCCTTAAAACTGTCAAGCTGATGAGCATGTAATTGTCACGCTGTTGTCTCCATTCACTTCTGGCTGTTTGCTTCCCTTGGCTTTTGTGAGCTTGTTAGTGCAGAGGCCGGACCACAAAGCGCCCACCGTGCTGCGAGCAGCCGGCGTTACTAACCAGGCCTAGGTGGGATCTCCCCAGCCCGCTGTGAAGTGAAGCTCAGGGCCATTTTGCTTGCTGCGGGGTACCTGCTGAGTTTCTCACTGAAGCAGGCATGCAGGCAGATGGTCGGCAGGTATTTTGGGCACACCAAGGTGCTTAACTAACTGTGAGGTGCCCTCTGCTCAGGGGAAACTGGGATTGGAACTGGCGTGTCTGAGACAGCATGGGGCTGCCTTTCAGCTTGGTGGATCAGGAATTATTTGGACCTGCATGACATCCTTCAGCCCTCAGATCTTCTCATCCTTTTTTGGCCTTTTGTTTAACCTCTGGAGCCTCAGTTTACTCTGTTGTGAAAAACTGCGCTGAGTTGGATGGTGGCCACAGGTTTGGCTTTGGGTGTTGACCTGTGGGTGCATGTGAGGGGTGTTTGCAGGGTGCTGCAGCCACAGCGGGGGTTTTCTTGAGGTCATGGTTCCTCCCCTGCTTGGTGCCACCCTGCCTGGGTTAGAAACGGAAGCAGAAGTAGGGGTCAGCCCTGCAGCCTCTGAGTGCTGAGCTGCATCCCCTTCCTCGAGGTGTTTACACTCCTGAGGGGGGTATCTTCTACCACCCTGGGTAATGCAGCATTTCACTGAAAAAGAGTTTACAATCTGAGTTGTACCTTGTCCTGCAGCAAGCCCTCAGGGTCTATTCTAGAAGAGGAGAAAGATGTTGAAGGGAAAATAGCTGGGTCGGATGAGGGGGAGCTGTGCAGGGGTGCTGCTGACCTGGGTGCTCTGTGCAGCTCCCATCAGGAGCTGTGCAGGGGCTTTCCCCCAGACTCCTGCCTTTCCTTTGGAGAAATTTTGGAGAACACACTGCAGCAGTAGCTGTTTCTCACTGTAATGCAAATGGACAGGCTTGCCCATCCATGGGTACCCTGCCCCAAAAAAGCTCCCATGGGTCCCACACGGATGTGCTCTCCTCGCCCCGCGTGTTGTCGCTGTCTCATCCTCAGCGTGAGGCTGCTGCTTTCCTGTACTCCCCGTGCTGGGATGATGAACAGCAATATAAACAGTACCATACCCAGAGATGTCTCGTGGTGCTGTGAGCTTGACTGCTAAAGAGCAGCAGCTGGGGGAGGAAGCCACCATCTTCCCCCCGGGGCTGCCCACCCCTCCTGCCTCTTGTTGTGCTGCCCCAGGCAGAAAATTAGGCCCTAATTCGAAGCCCTTTGAAGTCAAGTCTTTCCATTCACGTCAAGAGGCTTTGGAGCAGACCCGGGGGAGGATTGCAAATGCTCCTATATACAGTCCAATGTGGATGCTTCCCTCCAGTATTAATTCCTGCTAAAGGTTCCCAGCTGCACTCCTGGTGCTGTTTATGTTGCTTTTTGCACAACCAGAGTGTCCTTTCTAATAGGTGGCCAGCAGAAATGAGCTGGCACAGATGCTCACCTGGACCCATGGTCCAAGCACCAGGAGAGCATCTCCCCACAGGTGCCCTGCTGCTGGTTGGACAAGCCTGGGAGAGCATCTGGACCCTGCTGACTTTTCGCTGACTTTGTCAAACCACATACAAGATACTTTTCTCCCTAAATGTGCTGCTCTGAAAGGCTGGGTGTTGTTTTCAGTTTTGTGAGGGATTCTGATTTTCATTTTGTCATGCTGGAGATCATTTAAATAGTCTCAGTTCTCCTCTCTGGAAGTTCATCTGTTTACACGACATGTTCCAAGAAATTTGTGTTCGCATCCATCCAACGTCTCCTTGGCTGCACCCTGCCACTGGATGCTGGAATGCAAATCTCACATTGTTCAAATAGCGTTGGGACCTCGTAGTGAGAAAATGCAGCAGAGAGCCTCTGTCTGTGTCCTTGGGCTGAGGCTGACCTCAGGGGACCCCTAGAGCACCCCAAGGGTGTGAAGGTGAGATCTGTTAGACGACCTCTCCCTCCGTGATGTCTCCCCTGTCCTCTGCCATGCTGGAACATAAGCAAAAAGTGGGATTTATTCAGCCCCATTCCCATTTTTGGCTGAAGGAGAGGCTGGTGTGACTACAAGCATCTTCTCTGCATTATTTCATGTCATTTTAGTTGATGAGCCCCGGAGCAGCAGATAGTTGTCTCTATTGTTATGGTGCAGAAATAAGTAGGAATCAGCTGTTGAAAAGTCAGTAAGTTTTGGGCATGAAGCTTGTTCCCTTTGGCCCTTTTTTTGGGGGGAGGGAGGGAATTAAAAAAAAAAAGTAATTCTAACAAATGGGCTCTTTGCAAAAGGCTGCATTGTGTGGCTGGCTGTGCCCGCCCACCACCCCACACAAGGCTGCATTGTGCACCACGCATGGGGTTCACAGTGAGGGCTGGACCTCTGGGGACGGGCGCTGGGAGACTCCCTGCCCTGGCAGCCCAGCCCTGGGAGTGAGCTGCAGCCTGCCCCTCGCTGCCTGTGGCAGGCACCGGCTGCCCCTTGACCACCTCTCCTGTAGTCTCTTGCAGCTCCCTTATTCTCCAGCACAGCCACCCAGGGCAGCCTGCCCACGTCAAAGCCTCTCTGGCTGTGCTCTGCTTTGGGGACTGCTTGCCATGGTCCCCTTGGTTTTGGCCATGTGACAGTGCAGTGCTCAAACCCACAGTGCAGAGGTGTGAGGGAGGGGAAACATGTGACATCTCACCCCAGGAAGAGGGTGCAGGTGCCTAGAGCCACCCAGCCTCAGCCTCCAGCTTCACATCTTGACTGGGCTCTCTGGGCTGGTGGGTTTGTTCTACTTCCCACAATGCCACCGCCTTGTCATCTTCTCTGTTTTGCAGAGCTCCTTCAAGGCAATGCATGTGCCAAAACCAACAGCTTCCTACCTTTCCCCCTCACAAAGATGGGAATTGGCTGTCCAGGCAGCAAACCAAGCACCTTGCTGTGATTTCACAGGGCAGGAGCAAGTGCTGCTGCTGGGGCAAGCACCCAGGCTTTGCCTTCTGCTCTGTGGTCTGAAAGCAAATTCAGTTTCCAAAACCTCATGGGCTTTCTTTTTTGGTCGATTCCTTTGACAGGCTCGAGGCTTGGTGCAGGCTGCTTTTGCGTACAGCCACCAGAAATGACACCAGCTTCTCCTTGTCATCTCCTATTTGCTACAGATATCAGCATGGCAAAACAAAGCCCCTGCTGTGGCATTGATGTCTCTCCCTCCCCTTCCCTTTTGTCCATTCCTCACCCCCCAGGAGTTTGGCAGCACAAAGTCCATCACATCAAGGTGTGACTTCCTGCAGAACCTGATTGCAAATGGTTGTGCAGGAGCCATTGAAAACCCTGGCAGCAGCATCAGCGTGGTGAAGAACGTCCCTCTGAGCAGCAAGGGCTCTGGCCAGACCCACCTGGACGTCACACAGATCACTCCTCAGAAGGTTGCCTTGAATCTTCGTCCTGGTGAGTTCCCAGAAGCTCTGATCCTTATTCTGGGGGGTGTGTGCATGGCTGGGACATGCTGAGAGTGTGTTATAGCTCCTGACCTTCTAGCCCACTAAAGCAGGTGGCTGCTGGCTCCTGTGAACTTCACTGGTGCATTGTGAACAGGTTTGGAGCTGAGGTGTGTGCCTTCCATGAGAGGATACCGCTGTTATCAAAGCCCTCCCACAATTGTTATCAATACTGGTCTTAACCCTCACGTGTGTTTGAAGGGAACTGGCTCAGCCTAAAGATGTGATTGCTGGGTGGAAGGAGTTAAAACAACTTTGGATCTTCCACCAAGCTGACAGTGCTTGACTCTAAACTGAGACAGCTCCCTCTATAAATTGGAAACAAAAACGCCTATCTGTTTTCTGTCGGTATGCAAAAGAGCCGTGGGATCAAGGCTGACGATGAAGATTTGAACTTGTGACTCAGGCCTTGGACTGTGGCCAGATCCCTGTTTCATTCCCCTGAGCCATCACTTTTCTTCAATCTATTCCTTTTAATTAAAAATTAGAAAGGAATGGCTGGACTGAGCCATGTGAGCACGCTTGTTATCAGAAGTTTTTGGATGGTGGGGGGAGGCTTTAATGTGGGCTCAGAATCTTTGCAAAAATTTGGCAGCTGATATTTCTGAGGGGGGGGAGGAAATAAAAAGCTCTTTATATTTGCTTCTTAGCTTTGCTATAAAAAGCTTGATTCATTATAAGCAATTGGTGTGGGTTTCTGAGGCTTGCAGTTTTGTGACAGCGCTCATGAGCGTACAGAGAAATGAAATATGATGTTTTGCCCAAGAAAAACAGGAGGTTGAGTTGGTGCTCATGCTACCAGTGCTCTTCCAGAGCCTACCAGTTTATGCAGGATTTTTTTTTTTATTGATGCCACTCTTAATTAACTATTCCTCAGTGGTAGGACTCTAGTTGTCAGTCAGACCCTTAAACACAAAGAAATCTTGCCTCAAAGCCTTTAAAGCAGGTACCTGAGGGTAGTTACCCCGGGTGTATGGTTAGATGCACAGCTTCTACAACTTCATGTTGCTGATGAAACAGGTTTACTCCCCTGAAAAAAAAAAGGGAGTTGTTATTCCTTCTGGCTTGTGAGGCAACTCCTGGCAGAAAGGGCTGGCTCAGCTTCCACATCTTGCCTCCTTCAGACCTTTCACTGGTGCTCAGCAAATTCCCCTTGCCAAGTCCCTGGCAGTTTTGCCCAGCTGGATGCACTGGTCCCCCCGCTCTGGTCTGCAGCAGGGTGGGGCTGGGGGTGTCCATCTTCCCCAGGGGGGCTGTGCTGTCAGATGCTTTGGACTGCACAGGGCTGGCATGCTGTTCCTCCCAGTCCTTGCAGAGGACCACACTCGTTGCCACCTTGAGTTGTCTGTGGACAGCAGAGAAGCCCTCTGAGTCTGAGCTGAGCTGCAGGAATCACCGTGGCGCCCTGGCAGCAATTCCTGTATGAGACAAGGCAATCCCCTCCCTCTGTGCCTGTTGCAGAGCATCGAGTCCTTGGGGTGGGAGGGACATACCTAGATGTTTGCAGTAGTATCTCCCTTTTTTGCTCCCCCCTTGATATGGGGCAGCATTCCATCTTAGGGCTGATGGCTTCCTAAACCCTTGTCCTAGCATCCCCAGTTTAAATTATCCATTAAGCCTTGAGCTTGAGAATGAGTTTCACCCTGTGAACCCAAGACAAAGAGGAGACAATGTTGATTTAATTTTGGGCATGCAGAGTGTACTATTTCAAAGATGAATTCACACAGTGGTCTGTGGCAATGGTGATCTTTTATTCTTAGGCTGCTAAGCAGAAGGGAAGGGATTGTCAATTGTTTGCTGTTCCCACCCAGGCAGTTTGATCTAATCATCCTGTGGCAGAAGTCGCATCCCCAAAGCTCTGTGCTCACAGCTGATTTCCAAAGGCCTTGAAGGGATTTTCTTGTGAGATCCTTTTCAGATCAAGCACTTAGTTTTTATGGTGTTGCTTTTTCACCTGGGGTCCAGCTAGAAAGCAGTGTGGAAAATTTGAAGAGTGTAAAAAGGAATTAAAAAAACTAATAGATGCAAGTTGCATTGCTTGTCAAGCTGTGAGCCTCACCAAGCAGTATGAAGAGCTTTTATTGGGTAAGAGACTGTCGAATTTGTGTTCCTGAATTGGCCAAAAGCAGTTCTTCCAGTTCCTGCACTGCCTTTGCGTGACAGTATCCAAGAAACATTCCTGAATTCAGTTTTGAGTTTAATGCTTTTCAGTAAAAGCCCCAAAGAGGGGATGGTGGTGACGGTATGTGGGGAAGGAGGGGGCTGGATTATCCCTAGAAGTGTGAGAGTAATACTGTCCACAGAGGATAATAAATTCTTTTGCACTTACATCTGCATGCATTAGTGATATTTTCTCTGAGATAATTGATTTATGCAGCTAGGAATGAAAGAAGAACCAGGCCCAGGGTCCTGTTATTTTTGGTGCTTCTCGGGGACTAATAAATCTGTAATTATGAAGAGAAGGAGGTTTGATCAGAGCATCCCAAATACCCTTCCTGGCCTGGGAATTCCCATCTTAGAACCTGCTCAGGAAGAGCAGTGTTTTGGAAATGGGAAATGCAGAAGGACACATCCATTTTTTTCTGAAAGGGTTGGGTATTCCAATGGGAATAATATGTAGGGATGAAAAAAATAGGCATAGGAATGAATTTTCCTGAAGCTAAACACATTTTTTTGCAGCAATGAATTAAAGTCAGGCTTGCAGTGATGGTTTGTTACCCTGCAATCAGTGGAACCAGGTTTTGCTGTGTATAAATGATGCTCTCCCCACAAGACGTGTGCCAGGTGCAGCACCAGGCCCACCTGATTTGGCAGGGTGTTTGGCCCTGCCTGTGACTCAGTGTAGCAGGACCCCCAGTGCCACACAGGGCTGCAAGCCCCTGGTGCCATGTCTTGCCAGCATGGCAGTTTTGGGATGCTGCTGTGTGTTGTTGGGCTGGAAGTAAGTGAGAGCAGCTGTGCTGCTGCACACCATGAGGAGAACAATAACATGGTTAGGGAAATGTTTACACAATGCTAAAAAATATGTGTTTCCTCTCTGGGGAAGAAGAGGGGAAGCCATGAGAGTTTTGCAGAACCTACCAATGCCCAAAGTTCAACCTCAGCCATGAAGAGCTGGGTGAGGTGGGCAGGAAGGGGAGTTTGGTCTTGGGAGGGTCTGAGCCCCCACTGAGCTGGGTGAGGGGCTGAGGTGGCAGCTGGGAGTGTGGGATCTCCAAACCACCCTGGGGTTTGTGGGTGCTGGAGCCTGGGGTGTCCATTTAGACCCCTCTCTCAGCAAAGTGTAAGGCAAACATTTGCCACCCTCTCTCTGGTTCCACTGAGGTCCTTCAGGTGTGATGCTGAGTTCTCTTTGAAGCCACTTCACCTTTCTGAGGCACAGGCAGTGCCGGTGGTGGCCACCCCTCCCAGGCCCCCCTTCTGGAGGGCACCTCTGAGGAAAGCAGTTTGGCAGAAGGGAAGGTTGGGGGAAAGGCTGTCCTCTGCTCTTCATATTCACACAGCCTGTGACTTGGCCCTGTCAGCTCCTTCCCTTCTGTTCTTCACTTCAGGAAGCTTCATGTCTGTGTTGGTGCTTCCCCAGGTGACCCTAATGACCTTCTTTTTCCAGTTCACTTCCCTTTTTGCCCTGCTTTCTCCAGAATGATGATGGCATGGTCCCTTTTTGGGAGATATGTCCTTTTAAAAGGTGTTTCTTCTGTGTCTTCAACTTGACTTCCCTGCACAGCTCAGAGGATGTCTTTCATTCATCTCCCACTGGTAGTTTTCTCCTGACCCTCTTCCTTCTCCTGCTCCACCTCATCTTCTGCACAGGACTTCTTGGACTGCTCCTGGTTTGCTTTGAGGACTGAAAAGAGGGCTGCTTTTCCCAGCATCAGGACATACCCAAGCAACCATGTGCAGGGTCTTTCAGTAGTCCATGAAACATCAATTTCTGGTTCATTGTGCTTGCTTTTCTTTCCAGTTTCCAGGAGAACACCCCTGGACTGCACACGGTCCAGGGCAGCAGCATTTTTCATGTATCTCCCACCCTCCCAGATGTTCTCTTAGCTGAGGTGGAAAGACCCTTTCCCATCTCTCCAAAACAAGAGACACACAGTCTACAGCTGTGTCTTTTTTCTTACCAGCCAGTACACTGCCTAGCTTAAAAGGACCCAAAATCATTCCCTGCTTTCCTGCTAATCTTCTAAGGGATGGATGGGGGAAAGCTTATCCCCCTCACCCTCTTCTTTGGAAGTGATCCATCTGCTCTGCAGGGGGGGGTGCTCTGGATTTGATGTGTGCTAGGAGTTTCCTTTTCACCTCTCCCAACTCTTGTGTGTGTGCAGGTGACCAGACCTCCTTCCGAGTCCAGGTTCGGCAAGTGGAGGACTATCCTGTGGACCTCTACTACCTGATGGACCTCTCCCTGTCCATGAACGATGACCTAGATAACATTCGCAATCTGGGGACCAAGCTGGCTGAAGAGATGCGGAAGCTCACGAGCAATTTCCGCTTGGGGTTTGGCTCTTTCGTGGACAAAAACATTTCTCCTTTCTCCTACACGGCCCCAAGATACCAGAACAATCCCTGCATTGGGTAAGTGACCCTGAAGGGACAAGTCCTGTGTTTGCACAGAGCCTGGCTGCAGTCTTTTCTTCCCATTCTTGCTTTAGATTATGAACCACACTTAATCTGCAGCTTTTGGGAATGCTGATTAGCTGGGGGTGTCACTGTGATGCTCCAGAGCGATTTGAGATAGGACAGCTTCCAGTTTTGCAGAGGTTGTTGGGAGATGTTTGCATCCAGAGATGGGAAACTGCTGTATCAGGACCCTGAAGCTGTATTTTTAAGTACCTGAACAGAATGCAGGTGTAGCAGCCTTTTTTACAGACTTTAAGAAGAAGGAGCAAAAGCCAGAAGCTCCTGATTTCTGATCCTAGTTCTGAGCCAGTTTGGCCTTGAGTAAATCAGTTAAGCTCTTTGTCTCCCTTTTTGCAGGAGACCAAGGCAACGTAACTCCTTCCCAACAGCAGTGCTTGGGGGGAAGTGAGGTTTGTGATGGCCAGTGGGAGTGATTCATGGTTTCTTGTAAAGTGTTTGGAGATGTCGGGCGGGTTTTTTAATCTTTATTGCTGTGGAAGGAAAGCACACCGGCGGTTGTGAAAGCACAAAGGATGTCACTTGCTTTGCGGTGGCATCAGAGCCTTCCTGCCTTCCTCTTTCTTTACTTTTTCTTTTTTTCCCCCCTTCTTGTTTACTGGAGGCTTTTTATTTGCCTTTAACAGCTGGAGCCCGGGTCAAATCCAGTGAATTGGGGATTATGCCAGAGTAAAATTGGGTGTAGTGGATGGAGGGTGCCCAGGTTCCCATCTCAGATGGATTTGGATGGGTACAGCAAGTGCCCTCCTGGGAGAATGTCATGGCTGACACCTTTGTGCTCCCTATCTTCACCTCATCCATTGATGGGGTGCTTTCTAGTCACGGAAGGCAGTAAGGGCAGTGTTTTTATTTGAGCCATTTGTGGATACTTACATTTTAAGATCACCACATGAATGTGTGCCAAGCTCTGAGCATGCATCATTTAAGTTTTCCATAAGAGAGACAGATTAAAGAAAATTTATGTCAGCTATGAGTTTCTAGGCAGACTTTGGCATTGACCAAGCATTTGGATCTCATTGCACATCGACCAGACAAAATTATATGAAGCGTAGCCAAAAGTGACCACACTGACTGAGCTGGGGAGGTGGCTATCTGCCACCACAGCACTGTACACCACACTCTTCATAGCTCTTTCCCTGAGAAATTTGTAATGGCCTCAGGAGGATGTACTTTGTCATCTTTGTTGTCCTCAGTCTCCATCACTAGCTCACGGTACTGGCAGGCTGGGGACAGGGTTTCATTCCAGCCAGGGAAATCTCACAACTTTGTTTGGCTGGTGTGTGATTTAATTGAGGTGACATGGCTTTTGACAAGTGCTGAAGGGTGATATGAGAAGGAGAGGGTACAGTGTACAACTCTGCAGCAAGACATGCCTTATACTGCAGATGCCCTTTCATCAAGATCATCCAGAGCTGTCACCTTGGCTTTTCCCACTGGGATCAGGCTATCCCCATGTCTTTTTTGCTTTTACCCAGCTGGTTGCTTTTCTCTTTATGGTTTACACTAAGCCAACCTGGTCTTGGGAAACTATTTAGGAAGGACTGCCCAAGGCAGCTCATCTGGTGGGTGCTAACTTCCAGTTGCCATCTGTCTCATCATCATCCAAACCAGGGGTGCTGGCTCCCCGTTGTTCTCTGACAGTGTTGCCTTCCCCTGCCTACTCTGTGAGTGGGCTCTCGCTGCTGCAGGGTGGCTTGTTGATGTGTCAGGGAGGTGGGCTGTCAGGTGTGGTTTTGTTTGCAGCTATTTCTAGTGCCAAAGCAGGCTTTGTCAGTGGCCTGCTCCCATCTTAAAACAAAGCTGTAAGTAAACATGTGGTGCTGTGGGTATGTTCTGCTGCTGGTCCTGGCTTTCTCTTCCTCTTCCTCTTCATGGCAGTGGCCATCCTTCAGGTCTGGGTGGGGTGGGGCCCTGTTCCCATGTGGGATCTGGCTGGGATCCTGCCTCCTCCCTCCCAGCCTGGCTTGCTGCTCGCCCTGCTCCTAGCTCAGCGTACTTACTGGCTGGGACCTTCCTGGGGGGTGTCATTCAGAAGAGATAATATGAAGGAAACAATCACTAGATTTAAAAAGATAAGGCAGAGGGTTTTACTGAGCACCAAATTGCCCATCTGTCTGCGATAAGACTTGGGGAGGTTGCAGCCAGAGATAACTGACCCATACTGCTGTGTGCCTTTGCGTAGTCACGCAGATACTCATTGTCCTGCCTCTGCCTGCAGCTTCTGCCAGCAAACCTGGAGTGCAAAACGAAAAAAAAAGGATTAAATCATGCATAATGTTCTATTCAAAATGATAGATAGCCTTGGGATAGTAGGGAGTAGGCAGGGGATGAGACCCTCGGAGGTGAGACCCTACAGTGTGCCACTTCTCTCTTTCTAGACCAGGACTTTGACACATGAAGTGACCAGATGTATTAATGGGTTAAGGGCTGCTTGCTGAGACCCTGCAGTGCAGAGGGTTCAGACTTGACACGCTCACACCTTGGCCCTAGGTGTGTGCAGGATGCAAGTCTGAACATGGGGCTGATCACAAGGGATGGCTCTGATGGCTGGCAGGGCCCAGGGCAGTGGGACCTGCCCTGTGGCTTGGTGTGTGCATGGCTGTGCTGGTGGAAATCCCTGCTCTGGGGTCCCTTGTGAGGGATTTCAAGTTCCCAGCAGTGGTAAATGTTAAGTATTCTTTTGTGTAAAAAGCCTCTTATAAGGTACCCATAGTGGGTCATGTGTCAGCAGAAGACTTTAATTGTTCTCTTTGTTTTATCTTTGCAGATAAGAGTGAATTTGTGCCAGCCCAGCTCCTTTTTAAACACCTTTTCTCCTTAACCCTTCTTGTCCCTCTTCCCTGCACACACTGATTTCCCACGCTGCAGGAGCTGCTCTGCTGAGCGCTTCCAGTGCCTACGCCGTGAGCACCAAGAGCTCCCTCCTCTTTCATAAGGAAGAAAGTTTTCCTGGTATCCTGCCAAAGCATTTCTCTGCCTTAGGGTGCCACTCCTACCTTTCTGCTCCAGGGGGGCTCTGGAAAGTGAAGATTGAGTTTGCTCACCAGCTTAGAGGGAGAGTGGGAGGGTGCTTGTCTGGTGTTAGTTATTAATTCACCTTGTGGTATGCAGTTGCCAGGTGCCCAGTGACATGTCAGGGATGAAGGGTGGCACAAACTGACCAGAAAACTGGATGACAGAGTGAAAATAAATATTGAAAAATAGTGGGAAAGTAGCTGTTGGCAGTGACGCTCTTGTGTGGTGCCCTTTGATACCCTGCGGAGGGTAGCTCTGGGCCTCCTGCCAAAACATGTCCTCTGTGTCACTGCCTGTTGCATCCTGTACTGCAGGATTCCAGTGTGAAAACCACTTTATGGGTGCTGAAACTCCAGAGCCACATGGCCTGGTGCTTGGTGTCTCCACTTGGACCTTATGTGGAGGGAGAAGTTTGGTCCCAGTGAGATCTCTGGAATCTTCAGCTGCTCAAAGCCCCAGGGAAGGAACCAAAACCATGGACTCTACAGTAGGCTTTTTGTGGCTAAATAGCCAGAAATCAAAGTGTCCAAAACATGAATCGTGGTGGGAGTTTTTCATCCCTCTGAACTAACATTTGGAGACCAGCCTGGTAGAGCTGGGATCTTCTGCAGCTCTTGGCTGCTATTGTAGTTCCTACCAGCTGACCACTCCTTTGTTCCTCCTGCAGTTACAAGCTGTTCCCCAGCTGTGTCCCATCCTTTGGCTTCCGCCACCTTTTGTCCCTGACTGATAAAGTCGACCGTTTCAACGAAGAAGTTCAGAAACAGAAGGTTTCCCGCAACAGAGATGCTCCAGAGGGTGGCTTTGATGCAATTTTGCAGGCTGCTGTGTGCAAGGTGAGTTGCTCTGACTTCTGGGCTTTTAAGGCAAAAGAGGAGGTTTCTTCTGCTTTGTTCTTGGACCAGGGTGAAGAGTTCTTGGAAGTAGCTATTAAGTTTTTCTTGCAGAAGCCATGAAAGATGCCTTGAAAAGTAGATGCTTTTGTTTTCATATGCTTTTGTCTGTGAACAGGCAAAGAAAACAAGTTAATGTCTCTTCTACTTTAAAAAGGGTAAAAATGGAGCTTCTGCAAATGCAGATTTGGGGCTGAGATGATTTCATCACATGATTGCACCTGTAGGAGCTTATCCCTGAGCATGCAACATTGTGCATTAGCTTAACGCTAAGTGTGTGCCGAACACACCTTGCAGTGGTTGGCCCATGCTGGGGGTTGGAGCTGGTTCCTGCGGCTCACACCTGCCCCCCTTGTGTGTGGGGCTGGATGATTCCACCTCCCGGTGCTGATAGCTTGTTCTCCCTCTTTGTCAGCAAAACTGGAGCAGGAATTAAAGCTGGATTTCATTAGCTTGGTGTGGTGATAGCTATGTCTGTAGGGGGTTGGAAGATGTTTGTTTGAAGGTCTTTCTGGAACCAGTGGGTGGGTAGCCCTGTATCCCTTTGTGTATGAGGAATGCATGTGCCTGCTCCCCTCTGCCATGTGGCTGAGCTACTGTCCTGGTTTCAGCTATGATGGAGTTAATTATTCTTAGCAGTGGATGGAATGCCATGTTTGGGTGTTAGGATGAGAACAGTGCTGATAGCACCCTGATGTTTCTGGTTGTTGCCGGGCAATCAAGGACCTTTCTCAGTTCTTCATACTTCCTTACTAGTGAGAAAGGAGGGGACGCAGCCAGGACAGGTGACCCGAATTGGCCAAAGAGGATATTCCATGCCAGTTACGTCATGCTCAGTATAAAGGGGGACTTGGGGGGAAGAGGAGGAGACAACGCCAGGACGGGCAGTTTCTGGGTTCGGGGACGGCTCTAAGCTGTGCGGCCTGGGTTCTGTGGTTTGGTGAGAAATTGCATTGTGTATCACCAGTTTCATCTATTTTGTGCTTTAAACTTCTGTTATTGTTATATCTAGTTTTCTGTTATTGTTTAGTAAACTATCCTTATCCCAACCTGCGTGGTTCTGGTTTCTAGGTTGTGGTTTCTTTTCCTCTTTTCTTCCTTCCCTTTTCCCCCTCCCCCAACTTTCCCTCCCCCTCCCTTTTAAAAGTACAAGCGACTGTGTGGGGTGCGGCCCTCGGCCGGGGCAAAACCACGACAGCTACCCTGCTTGCCAGGGATGGCTCCACTTGCTCTTTTCCCCTTTTGACATGTGGTTTGGTTTTCATTCACTCCAGCCTTGAGTAGTTGTTTCAGTTTGGTGTGTTTTCTTCTGCATCTGGGTTTTGGGAGCCGGGAGATGAGTATTGTCTGCAAGAGGGATGGGACACAGGCCTGTGGGAATCTAGATCTTCCCTTGCCTGGGTTGGCTTCATGTACGCTTCATGCTCTCAGCAGGACTAAACCTGCCCAGTTGGATTGGATGCCACCTAACAGTCATCTTCCATCTCCCAGCCTGGCACAGACACTGTTACTGGCACGGTGCTCATCTGGGCATAAAGTGCTTCTCAGTTTTGGAGACATGATTCTCATGGTTAGAGCAGAGACGTCTCAGGATGGTGACTCATTTGTGCCACCCACCGTATAGTGTTTTGCAATCCCTTCCACCACATTGTTCCAAAATGGGACAGCATTTCCCTACAGCACAGAGATCCTGGGGTGTGAATCACCAGGGCTCGCTGTGGAGGTGTTGCTGGAAGGCAGGAGACCTGCAAGGTATTTCCTGCATGGTTGTGACAGTCTCAAATGCTTGGTAAGGTCCAAAATCTTTGGCTGAGGCTCTTGAGTGCAAAGCCTTGTCACTTCTCAATACAGAAGATAAATGTTGATGCTGATGTCATCTACATTCAGGACTGAGCATCCTCTAGGAAGGATGAGCAGAGGTGAGTGTGTGCACGTCTGATGTTCTTGGCGTGATGTGGCAGGTCAGGACAGAGCAATTTCTGCAGCCATGGTGGTTAATTAGTTATCTGAGCTTGGGGGTGGGAAAGAAAGTCCGTGGACTGGTGTGTGAGTCAGGAGAACTGGCTGTGACATGACTCATGCTAATCACTAGCATGAGTGGCAGAGACTCCATCCGCCCAAAGTTAGAATAGCCAAGGTTTTGGGCCAGCTGATTGACCCCCTAAAGCCCATAGCCAACATGGGACCCAAGTGATTTATTTCCCTCTCATCAGCCGAGTGATAGCCCAGATCAGTCAGCAGCCATGGTTGTGGTGGGGCTCACCACGGTCAAAGTGGGTGAAGGTGGTTGATGTCTGGGCTGGAAGGGAAGTGCTGCTTCCTGACGAGGATGCTCTTTGCTGCAGTGAATGCTGCTTTGTGTCTAGTGGTGATCAATGAAGTGTCATGGGGACTAAGCCCTACACAGACAGTAGTTTCTAGTAACTCAGGATCTGTCTTTCCACCAGTGCAGGGAAAGCAGCATACAGATATCTTGGTGCCTTCTGGGGTGGGTTTCCTTACCTCTACTGTGGGGCCCCATTGCATCTCTCTGGCATGCTCCTGTTTTTTCCAGCTTTCACTCTTTCTATCATATTAACCCCACCAAATTTAGGGCAGTTTTGACCATAGACAGTCCCCTGCCTTCTGGATGATGCAGCTTGTTGACTGTGAAGTGCTTAGTGCTCGGCAGCAGAATTTGTGGCATCAAGGGAGACGTCCCAGGGATAGCCAGTCATGGCATGGCAGACCCTCACTGTTTCCAAGCCACAGTGCCAGACTGTGGTCTTCTCCTCCCCTTCAAGCTTTGAGATGTCGGACACAATACCTACTCTGTTGACTAGGTATTTTTAGACTGTAACTCATATCAAGCATTTCTTCTGCATGAGCTGTCTAAGGGCTCTGTAACGCTCAAGTCATGTTTTTGGCCTGGTTTTCAACCCAAGGAGTGGGGAAAGTTTGTACAGCTAAAGCAGACTAATGAGCAGGCCCGGGGTTTGGCTCCTTTCTGAAAGATGAAGATACGGTAAATGTTATTCTGGAGGCAATGAAAGAGCCAGAGACAATAAGCCTTTATCCTGATCCTAAAATGGTAAGCCAGGAATATTAATCAACCTTCTGTAATTACATTTTCCATTTGCAGTATTTTGGTTTGCTGCCATTCTTTAAATGCAAGCACTATATAGCTTGGTGGTATGTATAAGTGTTTCAGATCTTATATAAGAAGATGCAGCAAGGAGATAACGCTGGATTGGAAAATGAAGTGTCTTTTGAAGTAATTTTGATTGGTGCTTGTTGGATACTGGTACAGGAAGGCTAAGACATCTGTGAGACACTGAGATGCCTTTCAGAGCTATTCAAGTGAAGGAGGTTTTGGCTTTTAATCTTTAGAGCATACTTGTCTTGCACCTGTATCTGTTGCTTTCTTCCAAAAGGTCTACACAAGAGAAACTGGTGGGGGTTTAGACATGCTGATGAGTCCAGGGAGATCTCCTGGCAGCTTGCATCTTGGCAATTGAATCCTTCTTGCTCAGCACTCAAAGCACAAATTTAGGTATGCAGGCGTGGAAATACTGATGCCAGGTTTTGCATCAGTAGGATTTGGAGGGCTGGGCTGTGCTGAGACAGTGGTGGCAGTTGTGCCAGTTGCTGTTGGCTGTAAGGAGTAAGAAGCTGGTCTTTCAAGGTATGGGAAACAACTGCAGCTGGTTGTAGGAGTAGGGGCAGGTTCCATGGCGTGCCCAGCCCTGTGGAGACATGTCTTCCCACTTCACTCTGCTTTGGGTCAGGTCCCACCCCTGCTTTCAAAATCCTTTCTATCCCATGGGGATCAAAAACCAGATGAGGGGGCAGATGTCTGTGCAGGTTTTTTGTTCAACGATCCTGGTCCAGTAAAAATAAAAGAAAGTCTCTTTGGTTATTTGTTTTAAATGGAGCAGAGTGCTGCTCTGGGTTTCATGGTGGAAACTGCATGCTAGGAGCTGTATTTTCCAGCGCCTGGAAGCCGCTGGCAGAGGTACTATGAGATGCAGTGGCTCCTCAGTGTCTCCGGCTCTTTCGGTGTGGCATCGGCTGTGGCTCAGCCACCCTGTCAGAGACACCCTGGTCCGGTGCTCCAAGGCATCAAATGTCTGTTTATTGATACTGACGCTGTGGGTGCTTGTTGTTTTTTGGAAGCAAGTTCCTGAACTGAGCAGCCAAAGCAGTTCTGATGTTGTTTATGTGGGAAAGTCTATGTTGGAGCCATGGAGAGTTTGTCTGTAAAGGGGTGCTTAGCCTGTGATTTAAAGGCAGGCTTGGCAGGCAGGTGAACAGAAAGCAGCATCCCTGAAGTGGCTGCATCACTGCTGCTTGAATGCAGCTCATTTTCCAAGGAAGTGAAATTCAAATTAAGCCTTTTAATCTCTTGGGAAGTTTCTTGGCCTCAGTTGTTTAAAAAGAAAAGAAATCAGCTTTGGATATCCAGAGGAAAGGGAACTGGATGGGCTTCCGTCTGGTGGCTGAGTAGACCAACAACTGCTTCTTGTGTTAGAGCTGTAAGCACTTCTGGGTTGAGTTCTTAAGAAATTGACATTTTGGCATGAAGATTTTGCCTTTGCAGTGGGATCACTTCAGTGGAATGACTTTTGCTTCCCAGAGCAAAAAAGTCTTCATTGCCTACTGAGCTGGCCTGTAACATGCTGGTACATGGCAAAGGGCGGGTGGTGCCTAACGTTTCTTCCCCTGGCATTATTTGCATTGTGAAGGTGTAGTAAAAATACCTTCTGCAATAGGGATGGAAGAGAAATCTGCTCTGGAATAGTGTCTGTGAAGCACCAGTTACATGTACTGGGCAGATCAGCAAGCTTTGGGCGATGACTCACGTTTGCAAGTGCAAATTGGGCTGACAGCTGTGACTGTGCATCCTTCTTCCAGCTCTTGCCCTGCCCATGCAGTGCTTTCCCTCAGACATCTGCAGCTGGGCTCTGGCAGGTCACAGGCTGACATCTTAACCATCAGCCATGGCAGGTGTCAGATTGTGCTAGAGAAGCAGAGCAGTGTGCTCTGGAGGAGCTGGGTATGTTAACAGAGCAGTGTGCTCTGGAGGAGTTCAGAATCACAGAATCACAAGGTTGGAAAAGACCTTTGAAGATCATCAAGTCCAACCATTCTCAAACTAAACCATATCCCTAAGTACCTCATCCACCCTTTTTTTGAACACATCCAGGGAAGGTGACTCAACCCCCTCCCTGGGCAGCCTGTTCCAGGCCCTGACAACTCTTTCAGTAAAAAATGTTTTTCTAACATCCAATCTAACCCTGCCCTGGCACAGCTTCATGCCATTCCCCCTTGTCCTATCACCTGTCACCTGGCTGAAGAGACCATCACCTGTCTGGCTATGTATGTTCATCCCCACTCTGTTCCCATCAGTAAGCTTTTCCCAACTTTTCTCCTCATCCCTTCCCGAGGGGTTTGTGCTGCGTTGCTCTGAGCTGGGGGGCTGGCAGGAGTGGGATGCTGGGGGTGTGTGTGCAGGGAAGGTGTGAGGCTGCTGCTTTGCCGCCAGACGGGCAGGGTGGCCAGCCTTAGGGGAAGCTCTGGGACATGGGGCTTTCTGGCTCTGGTCTCTGCCACAGCAGGATCTCCTGCTGAGGTTGGCAGGCAGGACTTCAGCCCGTCTGGCTTGGCAGGAGCTGGCAGTGGGAGCAGCCAGCCAGCCCAGGGGAGTGTGCTGCAGTGCTACAGTTTCCAAAAATTTCCTTTGGGCTTCTTTGTTTTCCTCTGCTTCCACTGTGGCAAACAGCTTCAGTGTGCTGTTGTAGGCACAGATCTGCTTCTTGGGATGGTGCAAAGCCAGAAACCTAGGGAAGCTCTGTGGGAGGGAAATGTTTATCAACTGAATGCTGTCCCTGTAGTTGAAACAAAAAAACCTACCCCTGCTTCTCTCCCCATGCAAAGATGGTGAGAACGTTTGGTCCTTGGCTGTTCATGGACATGAGTGCACCAAAGCCAGCACCCTTGGGCAGGGACCTCACTGGGGCACAGCTCAGAAGCAGCCTTTACAAGTGGGCAGTAGGGGAACTGCTGAGCGAGGATATTGCAGCTCTCGCTGTTGCCTTGGCCGCTCCGCAGAGCTGAGGAAACAAGGTCAGATTAAATGTGTGTGGAGGAATTTGGCAGGTCTCCTTTGGCTATAAAAGCAGCTGAAATTCTTATTCTTGGATCTGGGTAGAGAAGGTCTGGTGGACAGTCCACATACCTCCTCGTGCCTTTTTAAGTAAGTGTGTTGGAAGGAGATGCTGGGAAATGCCAGATGGGCCCCTGACATTTTGTTTTTTTACCAGGGATGGGTGGACAGCAGTACAGCACTCTTCTAGGTAGTGCTAGGGGCTGCTGCTGGATATGGGGCGGTGCTGAGACCACATGCAGGGTGAGGGATGAAGTGTGGGCTTGGCTGGGGCAGACTGTCTCTCTCACAGGGTTTCTTTTTTCCCAGGAGAAGATCGGCTGGCGTAAGGAGGCGTCTCACCTTCTGGTCTTCACAACAGATGATGTACCCCACATAGCCCTGGATGGGAAGCTGGGGGGGCTGGTGCAGCCCCACGATGGCCAGTGCCACCTGAATGAAGCCAACGAGTACAGTGCATCCAGCCAGCTGGTGAGGGGGGACACGGGGAACCTCAAAGACCTCAGGGTGTTGGTGGACCTTTCTGGAGTTCAGTCACCACTGACTCCAGCAGCTTTTGGCAAACAGCCCCTGACCAGCATGGTTCACCCAGTCCTGCAGTTTGAAAGTAAAATTTGCTGCTCCCCTTTGGCACCCCCTGGCAGTGAATGCATCTGTGATGCTCAAATATGGGTCAGGAGCTTAGTGAGTCCCTTCAGGCTTCTTTGCAAGGGAGAAAAAAGTGACTTCGTGTACTGAAGTGCCTCAGATCTGCCTGCAAAGTGTAGAGGACAGATAAAACAAGTCATCCCTTTTCTGAAACGTCCAGTGGACTGTCAGCTTCTCCTAGGGGAGGCTGAGTCTAACTTGATGTGGCTGCACTAGCAAGTGCAACAGGGTCCTCCTCTTACTCCTAGCCTTTGAGCACAATGCTAACATAGGTCTTAGCAGTAAATAGGAAAACTGACCCTTTTTTTTTTTTAATATAAACTCAGTGGAGACTTCAGGGGTGGAGGAGCACTTGCCTGTCCCCTCATGATCACATCCTTCTGCAGAAGGGTGCTTTCTTTGGCAGATCACCAGTGCTGCTTACGATTTTTGTTCCTGCATGGATGTCACCTTGTAACAGGAGGTGTTTCTGGATGGAAGCTAGGATCCTTGGAGAAACTCCCTTTCCACCCACCTGTGCCATCCTAGCAAGCATACATGTACTGGAGTACAGCTCCTGTACCAACGCGGAGTCATGCTGGGGGGCTGATGGGGGGATGTTGCCTTGGGATTTCCATGGCTGAGTCTTGGGGGCTCTCAGTCAGCCCTCCAGTCTGCAAGTAAATGAAGTGGGTTTTTTCTGAGGATAGTACTTCAGAAGCAGCCAGGGCTGTTAAACTCAAGCTGGTCTTTTGAAACTGAGCACTGGTTCATTAGTTTGTTGCTTGTGGGTAGCTAGAGCAGCACCTTCCTGCTATCCTCTCTGCCTAAGAAGTCTGCAAAAATTAAACAGCTTATTGTAGTTGCTTTATGGTTCCAGTATACAGAAAGAGCAGGTGCCAGATGCTTCTGCTTTGGGAGAAAAATCATATGTTTCACTTCTGTAGTTATAGATCTCCCTGCCTTGCATCCCTGGAGACAGCAGCCAGCTTGTTACACGTGTGTCTCTTGATGGGAAAGCAGAAAGAGGAAAGAAAGGAATAAATCCAGTGTCTCAGGTGTTGCTATATCTGAGGGTCTTGTCAGTCATTTAAACTAGTGAAGGGTGTAGCAGAAATATTTAAGGGATGACAGAGTTTCTACTCTTTGAGCTGGGATTGTGCTGCTACATAAGGGACTTCATCCTGAAGTGAAGCTTGCCGTGTTTCTGGAATGAATTTTGCTGCTGGGAGGAGAAGAGCAATGAAATTAGTCTTTGTTTCTGTGTTATCCACCAGTCTCCTTGTGCCCCTAGGATTATCCTTCCCTGGCGCTTCTTGGGGAAAAACTCGCTGAAAACAACATCCACCTTATTTTCGCTGTCACAAAAAGTCATTATGTCCTGTACAAGGTAAGCACTGCCGAGCTACCTTGGGTTTTTTAATTTTTAATTGCCTTGTGGAAGCATCTTCTGGCTGGCACCGTGGAGCAGAGGCAGCCCCAAGTGCACATGCGTGCAAGCAGTGAGCGTGCGTGCACGTGGCCGCAGGCAGATGCAGGCGAGGCTCAGCCCAGCCCATCCTGCCATCCCTCCCCACTCAATCCTGTCAGCCGAGGGCACTAAAGCTTCTTAAAGCAAACAGATATATGTTAGTGAGCATGTGAACACCTAAAATAGCCTCCAGCTTAATCCTGATGTTCGGACGGCTGCCAGCCGTGCAGCGTGTGAGAGAGCAGAGACCTGTTGGTCCCATTCTGCAGTGACTTAATCCCATGACCTAATCGCACGCAGTGCTTCTGCCCAGCTGTGTTTTTCCATCACAGAGTCCAGGGCCCTGATGTGCTGCATACAATTCAAACTCCCTCGAAAGTAAAAGGTGGCCAGAGCCATGAGGGCTGCCCTGCATCTGGAGCTGCCCCACGGAGTTTCTCTCCTTGGTGGATTCGGGGAGGTGTTTCAGACAGGGATGCTTCTGGAAACCTCTGCTCTGACTCTTAAAGCTTGAGTAAAAACAACAAGCAGCCACGTTGCTATGGTCAAGATGCTGCTGCTGCTGCCTGTGAGATCGGGAGGGCTGAGCTCATTCTCCACCCCCTCTCCAGGGAATGCTCATGGGCTGTGAGGCCAGACAGGCGGATGCACCTCCCTCCCTGGGGTGCCCGCTCTTCTGAGTGCACAGCAGCTGGGTGTTGCCCCCTCCGGCATCAGACCTGGGTCTGTTAGTCCCCATCCCTTGGCCACAAGCTTTGTCTAGTGTTCAACATGCCATGTTGGCAACGCTTTGCTTCTCTGAATGCTCCATGTTAACGGGAGCCAAGCCGTACAGTGAACACCATCAGAAGAGAGGGCAGGGTGTGTGGCTGCCATCCCTGGCACAGGGATGGGTCCCTTCTCACCCTCTGCTTTTCTGTCAGCATCTCTGTGTTGTCTTTCATTTGCCTGTCTTTTTTTTCCCCCCAAGAACTTCACCTCTTTGATTCCTGGGACAACAGTGGAGATTTTGCACAAAGACTCCAAGAATATCATCGAGCTGATTGTCAAGGCCTACAATGTAAGTGCATTTCAATAGTATGTCTGCTGTTGTGCTCAGTGCCAGGAGTTCTGCCAGCTCACCTTTCCATGGTGTGCTCCACCTGCCTCAGCTGCCTCCCTGCCCGGAGGGAGAGAGATCCTCTGTGCACCACGGATGCTGGAGGATCTCCCCTGGGAGCGAAACAAGGTGTGTGAGGTGAAGGAGCACAGAAATTCCCATGGGAGCCTGAGGTATGGCAGAGATTTTACCCTGTGTCTCATGTGCAGAATTAACCTTGTAATGTAGTTCTGATCTAAACTAGTTCTCTGAGTGCCCCACCAGTAGATAAAATACCTTATTTCTTTGCTATTTAATGTTCAGAGGCCTCCCAGGGGCATGAGTGGGCTCTGGCTGAGTCCGCATCCTTTCATTCATCTCCACCCAGTGTGAGTTTCTCCTTGGCAACCCATGAGCATCATCATGTCTCTCGGGTCCCAAAGGAGCCCTGCCTATGTGGCTTTGCCATTGTCCCACCTCCAAGGGGGACAGCAAAGGACCTGCAATTGTATCAGTGCCCTGATGCCCATCTCCATGGAGATCAGGGAAGCAGATCAATTAGAAGCAGCTAAATTGCCCTTTCATTGGGTAGTTAGTTGTCAACATTTCTGTAGAATTCTTCCTGAATTCTCATGGGTCAGCTCTTCACACTCCTGGAAGGATAGTGATGTTTAGGTGCTGGGAATGGAGATTTGACCCCACAATGTGTCAGCCTTCAGGTAAGGTTCTTCGTGTGACCACAACTCTCAGTGGCTGCAAGCCCTTCTGCTTGGTACTGTGCTCATTAGGGCAAGTGAGTAAGGACTATTTTTGGAGGAGTTTACACATCCGAATATGTAGGATTGTGCTGTGCTTTGCACAACCTGCAACGTTCACTTTTCTTTCCCTCACAGCTCCCTGCAGTTAAAGCAGCATTGGGTTATGCTTTTGGGCAGGGTGCTTCCCAAAGCTCCACTCTGAGGAAAGGCAGTAAGCGGCTAATGCTGCTAACTAGCCTCTGGAGATAGTGCAGAACAAAAGCCTGGTTGTCCCAGTTTGTCTCCTTGAAGAAGGAGAGTCTTGTGGCTGGGGAGAAAGAAATGAATGTTTACTCTATGTTGACTTTGCATGGGGTCTCAATGTCATGGCATGGCAATGTCCTTCTGCCTCATCTTCCCAGCTGTAACCTGCATCCGTGCCTGTGTTTCACCACCCCTTGAGCCTCTGCAGGCAGATGTAAGCTGAAGAAAACCACTGGGGTCTGATGCCCCCACCCTGCTCCTTCCCTGTCTTGCCTTGTGAGCTTTCCAGTGCAGCTGGCTGGAAACCACCAGGACACTGAGAACAAGGTGCCCCACCATGGAAGGAGCAGCGCAGGGTGAACTGCTGCTCACACCAGGGCTGGTTTCTTACCTGTTCAGCTAGGTGGTGGGCAGGGGCTGGGATCCCCAGATGTGCTGCTGGGAGCTGGCAGCTCTTGCCTGTGCCACTGCCAACCTGGGGCCATGGGAAACCTGGTGCCTGCCCAGTCTGTGTCTGTAGCTTTGTTTTTTCCTGAAGTGGAGGAAGTTCTTACTCGGGGAGAAGACTAAAATTCCTGTTTCCCAAGTGGGGAGTGAACTTTTTAATGCTTTTTATTCCTCACAGAAAGGAAACCCTGAGCCTGGAGAAACCCTTCATCTGCAGCAGAGACCAGCTTCTGCAGGGTGGCAGCAGCTGCTGCCCTAGGCCTGGGCTCAGCCTCTCACCTTCAGCATTTGGCCATCTCTGGTCCTTTGCCTGCTTCCCTCTGCTGATGCATACATCAGACTTGCTCGGGACTTACATTGTTCCCAAGATCCATCTTCCCCATCTCTTCAGCTTCTGTTTCCCTTTTTCTTCTGCCTCACGTGCTGTCACCTCTCCCTCATCCAGAGGGGTGTGAAACAAACAGAAAAGGAACAAATTTTTTTATTTTTCCTTTCTCCTTAGTAAGAAACCCTCCCCCCTGCACCCCTCCCTCCCTGCTTTCCCCCCCACAGATCTCTATAGGCCTGGGAGACGCAGAGACTCCTGGGGCGCTGTGCTGGGGGCCGTGTGGCCCTGGGGGGTTCTGCCTGGACACACTGGCTGGATTTGGACTGAAGAGGGTAAATGAGGTGCTGGTTTCCTAAACCCAATACAGGCAGGTCTCAGATGTGTTTCTCATTGCACCACCGATGGCAGGCAGAGGGTAGCCTTCACATCGGCCATCCCTGGAGTTCCTGCCAGTTCAGGATCTACTTGGTTTTGCACTGAAACATCCATTCTCTGAATTTCCCCTGGACTATAGCAGACTGGTTTTTTTTTCAGGCAGAGACTTTTCTCCATCTCAGGATCAGGTCCTTCCTCTAGGTCTCTACAACATCCTCTGTTTGTCCCTGAAGGTACAGCAGGTTTGGGGGCCACAAAAGAGCATAGCAGCAAAATCCCACAGTGGCCCTTAGTGATGCCTGTGGTGCTGTGAGAAGCTATTGCTGTGTAACTCTGAGAAGTGGCTAATGATGACAGCATTACAATTAAGCTGATAGCATTACTACATAGGGCTAACAAGAAATCTTTGTGTCTGTGTAAGAATACAGCGAGGGCCCACACAAGCTCATAGAGGTCTGGTCTGGTGTCCCGTCTTCCACTGTGCTCCACATGAAATGCCCTGGGCAAGAAGACAGGAGACTACATCAGTGAGACAGCTAATTTCTGTGGGATAATTTGGGGCAGAACAGTATGCTCAGCTCTACCAGCACGTGTGGCATTCATCCCTCAGGGAATGCATGTTCCGTGTTGTCCAAATTGCCACCCCATGAACGGCTCCTCTGCTACAGCAGAGAGATGGGAAATCATTCATATTTTTCCCCCCGCCCCTTGAGGGCTGTTTAGATTCACCCAGCCAAAACTCATTTCTTTCCTGCCTGTTTCCAGAAGTCTTAGCTCTTTGCTGGCATGGGAACCCTGGCTTTGTTATCACATGGACTCGCAAAAGGTCGGAATTGGCATTTTTCTTTAATCTGGCCACTTTGTTTGGTGATGGCTGGGGACAAGGTGGGGAGAGATGGAGCTGCAGGCTGGCTTTGGAAAGGGAATGTATTTGTACTGAAAGCTCCATTTTGAAACCTTTTGCCTTTTTGGACACCGCTCATAAAATTAACTAAATAAAATCTGTTCCAGCCATTGGAAGAATGTAATGAAACAACACAACCTCGTTCCAAATTAATACTTAAAAACTTCATTTTGTTTTGACTTAGAAAGGCTGTGTGTGCAGCAGCGTGGGGAGATGAGAAAGGGGGTAGGAACATACCAAAACCTCATTTTTTGCTTTGAACTTTCACAAAGAAAGAGATCTTCCATTTATTTATTTTCCCCATGGTTGTGTTTCCAGCTGGTGCATCTGGAAGACCAGTTTTTGTTTGTCATTTTCTCCTAAGAGGGGAGATACATTTTTCTGATCAGTTGGGTGAAATCAAGATGGAGTTAGTGTGGTTTTAACCTTCTTTGTCTGTACTACAGGCATCATGGGACAGCTGCCAGTGGAGAATCAGGCTCTGCAGTTCACTGAGGGCTTGGTTTATGCGGAGGAGATGTGTGCACAAGGCTCTGACCTTCAGCTCAGAGATGCTCCTTTTGTGGTCGAGAATGTTTTCTTTTTTCTCTTGTGTATCCATATCTTTTCAATGCTGGCTGCAGGGGCTGTCACAGCTGTCCCAGAGGGCATAAGCCACCCTCAGGGGTTGTAGGCAGCTCCCTGTGAGTCTGGCTGCATTCACTGGATGTCTCCTGAGCTGGTCAAGTCAAACCCAAATGTCAATGTGTATGATTTTTTTTGTTTTCCATACAGGTGTAGAGATGTCCCAGCTGCCCTCTGAGAGTGTCAGGAGGAGAGATTAATGCAGAAGAAATCCACCTGACTTAAGGAACCTGATGTTTTGCTTTCCCATTGTGTTTCTAGAGTATTCGGTCCAAGGTGGAGCTCACAGTCTGGGACAGCCCTGAGGACATTGGCTTGACCTTCACTGCCACATGCCAGGATGGGTTGTCCTATCCTGGGCTCAGGAAGTGTGGGGATCTCAAAATAGGAGATACGGTGAGTCTGCCTTTCAGTCCATCCCCTGGGGAAGCTGTTTCATGCCCTGTGCAGCTGCTTACCTCTCTCCATGAGTGGCCCTGGGACATGAACTTTACTCTTCTTCCTCTGCTCTCTTCTCTTCATCCCATGCCATGTTAATGTAGAAACCCATGGAGAGCAGCTCTGCTAGAAGTGCCACTGAGTGGTATAGAGCCAGCTCAAGGTCAGCTATGGGGAAAGATGGAATACAGATGTCATGTCTACAGCACCATGAGTCAAAAAGTCTTGACCAGGCAGCAATAGTCGAGAATGAACTTTCTTTTCCCCACAGTCCTAGATGTTTGTATCAGGCTCTTGCTCATGAAGTTTTTATTGTTGTGGTCTGCTGGTCTTTTCCTTGTCTGATAAATAGTCAAGGTTTTCTTGTTACTGTTTGAGAATCCTCGCTGGTACTATAAGCATCCTGGCTGGTGTCAGTAAAGGTGTGGCCAGTGGGACCAGGGCAGTGATTGTCCCCTGAACTCAGCACTGGTGAGGCTGCACCTCAAGTGCTGTGTTCAGCTTTGGTTCCCTCACTGCAAGAAAGACATTGAGGTGCTGGAGCGTGTCCAGAGAAGGGCAACAAGCTGGTGAAGGGTCTGGAGCACAAGTTTGATGAGGAGCAGCTGAGGGACCTGGAGAGGAGGAGGCTGAGGGGAGACTTTATCACTCTCTACAACTACCTGAAAGGAGGGTGTAGCCAGGTGGGAGTTGGTCTCTTCTCCCAAGGGACAAGTGACAGGACAAGAGGAAGTAGCCTCAAGTGGTGCCAGGGGAGGTTTATTCACGAAAAGGGTTGTCAGGCACTGTAAAGAGAAGTGGTTGAGTCACCATCCCTGGAGGTATTTAAAAGACATGTAGATGTGGTGCTGAGGGACAGGGTTCAGTGGTGGACTTGGCAGTGTTAGGTTAATGGTGGATCTTGGTGATCTTAAAGATTTTCTCCAACCTGAACAATTCTGTGATTTTTATGGTTCTAATCTAAACCTGTCTTTCCCAGAGGGTTGTGGTTAACTTTGGAGATAGTGCAAAAACAAAGGACAGGGTGCTCAGAAAGACCAGAGCCCTCCTCTGTTCAGCTCCTCAGGTTATTGATGGCAGCACAGACTAAAAATACAACGTGCCTCAATGTTAACAGTACACATGGCATAATCCATCCCATGCTTTTTTATAAAAACCCCAAAGAAGCCAAGCTTTATGTGTTCAGTTTAATACTGGTGCAGATAAATGAGCTGCCAGGCTGGGGCAGGAGGGCTCAGGCCAGCGAGGAACCCCCTCCCCTTCTCCAGGCTTTTGCTGCCTGCGAGGGCACTGGAGAGGGTTCATTAGCAGCCTGATTGCCTTATTTGAGGAGAGTGGCTCTGCAAACATACCAGAGCTCTCAGTGCATATAAAAATAGTTTGAAAGAGTCAACAGTAGCTGGATTTTTACCCCACCAAATAAGGAGCATGTGAAGTGTTAAAAATGGATGTGGCCTCTGCTTTTTTAGCTGACTTTATTGGGTCTCTGCTGGGTGGGTAAAAGCAGTGCCTGGAGCATTGCCACGCTGGGCACGTGCCCTCCTTGTTCCCACAGCACAGCCCAAGCGCCTGAGGTAGCAGAGTTAATCTGGTGGTTGATCCTGGGCTCCCAGCTTTGGCACGAGCAGGGGGGTTGCAGCTTGTGCAGTGAAGGGTTTTGGCAGAGGGTATGTGCATGCCTTTATCCACAGAGGCTGATGGTGTGAGTGGGAACAACTGGCTCTCCTGATCCTGATGAATTAGGGGTATCTTCTGCCCGGGCATTGGTACCTCTCCCATTTTTGGTGCACTGGAGTGTTGAGGTGCCTGCACAGGCAGGTATACTGCAGGATCACAGGGGCCCTATCCCTCTGTGCTCTCTTGCTCAGCTGCTCTCAGCCCCATTACTTCTGTATGGATCAAGATCTGACTCCTGCTAAGAGGAGTTTTTACCTTCTTTCCCAAAGAAGGTCATTCTGGCACTGGATCCTAATCTTCTGGGGTTTAGTCCTGGGACGTGGGTGTCAGTGGGTGAAAGGGAGCAGGATTGCCCTGATCCCCTTAGCTTGCTTTCTGATCTCCTTCTCTGTAATTTGAGCTTGTTGCCTAATTGCTTCAGGTCTTGGGAATGGGAGGAGGTCAAGGGGGGATTCACGGGGTGCAGTGGCTGCTGTGCTACTGTCTGTACATTGCCCCTGAGCACGTGGGGCGATGCAGGCAGTGAGAGCTCGAGGTGACCCCACATGTCTCGAGAGAAAATTCATTCCTTCCTGAATGCCTAGGAGAGGGGCTCATTTCCCTGGAATAAGGTTAATCCTCTTTGCTAACCAGAAGTTCTGGGCAGCCTAAGACACCCACCAAGCAGCAGGATTAAATCGGGGCCAAGTGTGCAGTCATTGGATGCTCCTGTGACACTGTTTGGTTTGTATCAAGAGAAAGTGAGTAGAGGAGTGACGCATGAGCATTTAACAATGCATAACCCTTCTTAATAGAAGCATCTGTCAAAAATGGCCTGTTAGCTTGGGGCTGTGTGACTGTTGCACATCTCCATCTGTAGGTCAGGATTCTCATAAAGCCTTCTCAGCCTGTGATCCTGTAGGCATCTTGGGCCTTTGTGTGGCATCGGTTAGATCCTCGCTAGTGCTGGGTTTCAACAAAGTTTCTTCTTGTTCATGGTATGAAAACTGGGCTGTTTGCTGGAGTTTCACCCTGTTTGTTTGCTGGGGATAGGCTGGCTCCTTTCTGCTTCACAGAATCCACAGTCCCTGATGGGGAACATTACTGCTGAAGGCTGACAGTGAAGAGTTTTAAAATGTTAAGTATGCCAAAGCCCTCCTGGGACTGGCAGATGTTGGCATGCTGAGCTGCAGATACCCTCACTAGACACACAGTTGTTCTGGGGTCTTTTTGCATGCCTGGGAGAGAAGCTCAATGTGCTGAGTGTCACTCTGCTCCAGGGAGTCCCTCTGTGGCTTTTTCTTGGGACATTTGCCTTCCCCTCCTTCCCAGAACACCCTGGACAGCTGTTTTGGGGCTGTACATGTTAATTTACACCTCGTCTGGCCCCCCCCAGGTTTCCTTTGAGGTGGCTGTGGAGGCACGGAGCTGCCCAGCTGAGGACACCTCCCACGCCTTCACCATCAAGCCCGCCGGCTTCCGGGACACGCTGGAGGTGATGGTGACCTACAACTGCCTCTGCGGCTGCACCAGCCGCGCCGCGCCAGCCAGCGGCAAGTGCAGCGGCAACGGGACCTACACCTGCGGGCTGTGCGAGTGCGATGCCGGCTACCTGGGGGCCAGGTGCGAGTGTGAGGAGGGTGCCAGCGCCGACATGCACCACGCCATGTGCCGGGAGGCCGAGGGCAAACCCCTCTGCAGCGGGAGAGGGGAGTGCAGCTGCAACCAGTGCCTCTGCCACGAGAGCGAGTTCGGCAACATCTACGGGCCCTTCTGCGAGTGCGACGACTTCTCCTGCGCCAGGTACAAGGGAATCCTCTGCTCAGGTAGGTGCCTCTCGTCCCTCACACCTTCTGCTTCCTGGGGATGGGGAAACGACCCTGAAATGGGGAAGGCTGCTGGGGTGGTGTATGCAGCACGTGCGAGGGGCTTAGCCTGCCCCTCCAGCTGAAATCTGCCCTGTTTCTGGAGGGGTCTATGCTCCCTTTCTTTTCCTTATGGAAAAATGGAGGCAGAGGTTTAAGTGCATCCGTGCTAAAGAGCTCCCATGGAGATCAGCAGAGTCTTGGCTTTGTTGGTGTTGTTTTACTGCAACCATGCACATCTCTTGCACACTGAAGCTATCCCCAGGAAGGATTAAACCAGCACAGGCTTGACTCCCCTGAAGCTTTTTGGTGTCATCTTAGGTTGGATTTTTTTCTACATCTTTCCACATACAGGCAGAAACAATCTTTTTTTTTAAAGATGAAGCATTTGTTGTTATCCACTGCTGCAGTGCAGGTGAAAGGAAAGGTTGTGTTTTGGTCTGCTACTTATTAGAGAAAATCCATGCTGAAGATTCACAGGATCAGATTCACACAGAATTGTAGGGGTTGGAAGGCACCTCCAGAGATCATTGGGTCCAACCCCCCTGCCAAAGCAGGGTCTCTAGGACAGGTCGCACAGGTCGGCATCCAGACAGGTCTTGAATATCTCCAGAGAAGGAGACTCCACCCCCTCCCTGGGCAGCCTGTCCCAGGGCTCTGTCACCCTCACTGTGTAAAAGTTCTTCCGCATGTTGGTGTGGAACTTCCTGTGCTCCAGTTTACAGCCATTGCCCCTTGTCCTGTCTCCACAGACCACTGAAAAGGGGCTGGCCATTTCCCCCTGCATCCCATACTTAAGATATTTATAAATATTGATCAGATCCTCCCCGTCAGTCGTCTTTTCTCCAGGCTGAACAGCCCCAGCTCACTCAGCCTTTCCTCACAGGGGAGATGCTCCAGGCCCTTAATCATCTCCATAGCCTCCTCTGGACTCTCTCCAGGAGATCCCTGTCTTTTTTGTACCAGGGAGCCCAGCACTGGACACAGTACTCCCTAAAGATATTTTACATACAGATTTTTCTGTCTGCTATGGAAAAAAAAAATCATTTGCTGGGAAAGACCCAGCCTGTCAGCTCTGCTTAGGCAAAGCTAGAGGGGCAGTTTAGCTGTGTTTGCTAAAATGGCTTTAATTCCTTGTCAGCCCAAGGTCACGTAAATTACCTTGCGTGTAATTGCCTGGATTAGCCATTGGACATAATTCTCTCAGTTGGAGCTGGACAAAGGATTATTCTTTACAATGTGCCTGCTTTGAAGCTAGTAAGATATTTCCTTAGCTGAAAACCTCAGATAAAATTTCCAAAACAAGTGTAAGCTTAGGAAAATACCCATTTTCCATGTTTTCTCTGGAGAAGTGGTGGTTTTCTCCCTGCTGTTTATCTTGCCCTGCATGTTTCTGAGCTGGGCAGTAAGTGATGGGGCAGCTTTTGGTTGCAAGTTTCTGGCTGTTTGAGATGACTGTGTTGTTATTTGGGTAGAGGATGTTCATGCTCATTCTCCTGTAGCCTGGCTAGGGATATTTTGACACTGCTGAAGATGGGGCAGGTGATACCCTGGTTTTTAGCATGGCCCTGTGGCTCTTCACCGCAGAGCAGTGAGAAAGGCCGGTGCCACCTCCTGTAGTGACTGTTGGACTGGGAGGGCTGGAGATATCCCTGCTGATGCAGGAGTAGGGAGTGGTAAGCATGCAGGGAAAAGGTGTATTTTAAGGTAGACAGGGGATAAAAATAAATTCAGCTGTGGAAGCACTTAAAAGCAGTGCTGTGTGGGTGTTCTCTATTTGACCACGTTGCTTTGGTAACAGCATCCCACCCAAAAAGACTGTATTTATTAGCAAGCTGGGCAGGGGTGCTATAAAGAGAGGTTGGTAGTTACTGGTGTAGTGGCTGGTACTGCAAGAGAAGGATATGTCTTCATTCAAATTTCCATTTCATCAGGAGAGCCAGAGCCAAAGCTTGGCCACTCCACAGGAAAACAAGCTGTGTGTCTTCTGCTGCACCTGCTTTCTTCTGTCCCTGTGGAGGGATTCTGGTGCTGTGAAAAGCGGCATAGCTCATCTGGGATTTGCTAGAGGGTTTTTTTTAAGTACTTTTAATGTCCTCCTTATAGCAATGGAAGAAAAAAAGGAGTATGCTGAGGCCAGATGGCCTCCTCTTTGCTCCAGGGGTGGGCTGGGGCGTGGGCTGGTTCTCCCTATGCCATTGCTCTTGTTTTGTTGGCTGCTTTTTTTTATTTTCTTTGAATTCCAGCAGTTACAATGCTAAATCTGAGCTATAGCAAGTACCATGCTGATGACATATTTGGAGGGGTTTTGTTAGCCTAAGAGGCTTGGGGCTTTTCCAGCCCACCAGAAACACCTGAGCTTGCACAGCTGGGCTGTCCCTGAAGTTGCCCCTAACAAACAGCCCTCTGCTGCACAGGCATCTCTGGTGGCTTCCAGCAGATGTGTGTTCTCCCCTCCCTACGTATGGGGCCTTCTTGAAAAAGACCACGTGTTTAGCTCAGCACTGAATGTCTCAGTCAACCAGCACATGTAGACTTGACAGTTGGGGAAGTTTGGGTCATGCCTTGGGTGCAGGATGTCCCCCAAGGCAGTTGCGTTGGGTCTAGTTGCTGCCTTGTTTTTGCAAGGGGGAGAAATTAGACCTTCCCTCTGTCTTTTCTGGGCACGTCTGTCCCTGAAAGGTCCTGGCACCCCAGTGCCCATCACTCTCACAGGTTGAATCCCACCATGAGGTGTGACCAACAGGTTTTATCAAATGCAGAAACCAAAAAAGCTGCATGTAGGGAGCTGCTGTTTTGTCACAGATTATTGTCCATCTCTGTTCATGCTTGGGAGTTGCTTGGCTTGGACCTGTGAGGGATATCATCACTGTTATGAATGAATCTTCTGGTAGTGTGGTAGGCACTTAGCGCTTCTCAGTGCATTTCTGATGGCTGTATTTTGAACAGTGTTTTTGTCCCAATGGAACCCAACCTCAGTTTTAGCCCGTGGGCTGTGGTGTCCCCTGTTAAATGCATTTACATCTGCCCTGGCTGTTGAACAAGACAGTACCATGAACCTCTGAGTGCCCATGCCAGGCAGAGTAGATGGGAGTACAGCTACTCCAACCCAGCATTTGGGGAAGCACAAATTGGAAAACAGAGTTTTTCAAGCAGAGAAGTAAAAATCTACACCTGCAGACTGGCACATATGTGTCCTTGCATTTTGCATGCCTTGATCCATGGGCAGCACAAGCTCATCACCAACCAGTCTGGGCACTTCTTCCTTTTATGGTCCAGACTGAAGCTGTCCCCATTGAGTCACTGCTGTAACACAGGGCTGGGCAGCAGATTGCACTCAGGCATCCCAGTGAAAGCCATAGAGTGACCTTTGAGCTCCTTGTCTCATGACACCTTTGGTCAGCAAAAGCATTTTCATTCCCAGGTCCATTTGTAAATATTGTCGCCTCATTCTGTCAGGGTTTGAGAGGAGAGGTGACTGCAGACAGCGCTGCATATGGCTCCTGTCCTTTTTTGTAGCCCTCCTGAAATGGAGGAGCAGAGTTTGGGTGGGGGATAATCTAAGGAGAAGCAAGAATTTGGTTCTTGTTAGTTGGAGGTTTAATGTGCTTGCAGCATCCATGAGATGGGCAGGAAAAGGCGTCATTTATAACATGTCATAAATGTTCCTTCAAGTTGCATCCAACTCTTAGTCAGTGCTGCTTAGTCACTAAGAAGTGGCATTTGTTCTGCTGCTTCCTGAGTCCAGTTAACAGCTCCAGAGAAGCTGTTTCAAACCATTAACCCAGCTGCTGGAAGGGATGCTGGGGATGGCTCACAGAAGTGCTTAGTGCTCCAAACGAGATGCAACTGCGTTATCCACACCATTGTGCTCTGACAAAGCAAGCAGTTACTTCCCAAAGTTGCTTTGCTCCCAGTTTTTCTTTGGATAGAGAAGTTGCCTTCTTGCATTGATGCCTTCAGGACACTGCTCTGGCCTCTACTCTGAAATGTGGGTGGCTGCAGGAGAGGGGAAGAGAGCCCTCCTGCCTGCAGACAGGCTGGGGAAGGGGCAGCTGGCTGCACGGCCCAGTGGCTTTTGAACTCCCTGGCTGCCTGCCAGGCAGTTTGACAAAGGAGGAAACATCTCGGCACTAATTGCATTCCTGAAGGCCCCGTGAAAATAGGTGGGAAGAGAGAGGAGAGGCCCCAGTTGAGGGCATCACACAGTTTGCCACTAATGAAGAGCGACGGGCTTGCCAGAGGCCAAGCTTCCTTAGCTTCAGTGCTGCAGACCTGTTTTGGGAGGGGGGAGATGCCACATTGTGCGACATCATCTTTACTTTGGTGTCTCTAGAGAAGTTTCCCCTTAACCATCACTACTGTTACCCAGCTCCCTGTGTGGGTGTCAGTTGTGCCACTCTTCAGCCCAGGACTGTGGTTGTGTTGAGACTGCACAGGAAGATCACACCACTAAGTGCTATCGAAGCATAAGGAGGAAGCCCTTGCCATGCTATGTGCTGTTTCTCCCCAGAAACACAAGGGATCTTGTCTCAAACCTCTGTGCTGCCTGACCAGCACCCTGACTGCTGGTGTTGGTTCAGCTTTGTGGCTTTTGTGGTTTTCCTTCCTCATTTTTTTAGCATTAGACAATAAATCAGATATATAAAGGCTTTGCAATTGGGTATCAAGCCCTGCAACTTCTCTCTAGCTCTCAGGCAGCTGAGAGCATCTTACCTGGGTAGAGATGGCTAAAGAATGTGGCTGGCTGAAGTACCATAAGACAGCAATGCCCCTGAGGCTCCTATGAGGAGCGGCTGAGGGAGCTGGGGCTGTTTAGCTTAGAGAAGAGGAGGCTGAGAGGAGACCTTATCACCGCCTACAACTACCTGAAGGGAGGTTATAGAGAGATAGGTGATGGTCTCTTCAGCCAGGTGACAGGTGATAGGACAAGGGGGAATGGCATGAAGCTGTGCCAGGGCAGGGTTAGATTGGATGTTAGGAAAAAATTTTTTACTGAAAGAGTTGTCAGGGCCTGGAACAGGCTGCCCAGGGAGGGGGTTGAGTCACCTTCCCTGGATGTGTTCAAAAAAAGGGTAGGTGAAGTACTTGGGGATATGGTTTAGTTTAGGATGTGAATGGTTGGACTTGATCTTAAAGGTCTTTTCCAACCTTGTGATTCTGTGAGTGCAGGACCTGGGAGTTTGGCCTTGCTTGCCAGTCCAGTGCTTCCTCTGACACAAAAAAAGCTTGGGTCAGCAGTAAAGCATCAGGAGTCAAATCTGCAAATACATGAAGTGCTGGAATCGCTTCTGAAGTGGGATTTAGGAAGTGACAGCTTGTTGAAGAGCCACGGCTCGTTCTGCATAGAATAGCCAGGCTGACGTGTGATGGGACTCCAGCTGCCTTGCAGAAGCCACTTCAAAAACTGCTGAGGACATAGAAGCCCTCAGCGTTTATTTCTGAATTCTTCCCTTTCTTGGCTTTATGAAAAGGGGAAGCACTGTGGGCTTCTAGCCTGTGCTGAGGCCTGATGAGGTCAGGCTTTTTTGTTTCTTTTAACATAGCCCCCAATTAGCAATCTCACTCCTGCTTCTGCAATTTGTTTTTGGCATTCCCTGGGCTGAGCACTGTTAACAGTGTTCAGCAGATTGCAGGAGGTCTTGGTGGGACGATGGTGGTCTCTGGCTGTGCAGTAGAGCCCCATGCTTTGGGAGCAGCGCTCAGGTTTGGCACTCCTGGTGTCTCCACCCTGGGCTTTCTGGTGGGCTCTGTTACAATACAAATCACTGGTCCCCATGGATGTGTCTTGTGGAAATAGACTTTTTCCCCACACTTACTTAGTAGCTATTACTCCCCTGCCCCATCATATTGGCTGGATGGAGGATGCTGGTGGGCATCTGAAGGCTCAGTTGTGAGAATAAAGGCGATTCAGCTTTAACAAGCGTTTCTTGTCTTAATTCCCTTCATTCCTAGAGCCTAAGACTAAAATCTTCAAAGCTGCTGTTAAGAAATAAGTGGGTACTACTGGATTAACCTCTAAAGTGCAGATGAGGGGGTTACTGTGGTTTGGGGAGGAAGAGGTGCTTGCCTGTGCCCACTGCCTGTGGCGGTGCCAAGGTGGGGTGGCATTAAGCAAATGTAACCCCTGCCAGGAGGGAAGAGTGTGACCTGTGGCAGAAGGAGGTTAGGGAACAGAGCCTGAACCACTTCTGCAAAGCTTTCTTTTAAGTCATGTCACGTCTTGTTATCTTTAGGGTTTTGATTTGGTGGTTTTGGGTGGTTTTTTTTTTTTTTTAGTTTGTGTAAAAAGGTGGAACCTGAGCACTACCCTTCAGACCTTGCTTTACTAGGCAGAAGCAAAAGGACTGTGTAAGACATGGAAGATAAAAATACTCCTTTGGTTGCCAGTAAGTGCTTGTGCAGCCATGAGCCATGCATTTGTGGAGGATGTGTGGTTCTGCCTCAGTGGCGGCTGCCCTCCAGGTCAATCCTGCTCTGCTCCCTGGGCTGGAGGAGGAGGGGGGAGTACATGTCTACCAGCGTTTTTGAGGCTTATTTTGGTGACAGAAGATGCAGTGTCAGTTCAGGTCAGTGCAACCTCACAGTGCCAGTTGCTTTGTTAGTGGTCCCAGTTATTAGCAGCAGCTGGGGGACTTATGGGGGACAGGCAGTGGCTGCGTGTGCTGTTGGGGCTGTGGGGCGTGGGAGGGTGGGTTGGGGAGAGATGGACTTAGTAAAGGGTTCTGAGCCAAAACCCTTTTACATTAGAGTGGCTTATAGGAGTGTGAGAGTCTCTCTTCCCCACCAAAGAGCTGTGAGGGTATGTGACAGGGAGCTGCAGAGCGAATGAGTTTGGGCTAGAAAGCAGAGGTGTGAATGTGTGGTCAGGCTGCATGGGATGGCCATTGCTCCTCAGCAGCCAGCAACCTGGTTTCAAGTGTCTTGAGTTCTTCTGTCTACAGAGCTGCTGCATAGCCCAGAGGGACCTGACGGCCAGAATGAGTGGTGAGGAGATGGGACTGTGTAGCATCTCTTTTTCAGATGTGATCAAGAGTCACTCAGGCTGCACATTTATCCTAGAGCTTCCCAAAAGCTGCTTTCCTTGCTGTGTTCCCCTTTGTCCTTGGCTCTCATCACCATCAGAAGCTGCTCAGCAGAAGCCCTTGTCCTGAAATGCCTGCAAACCTGGAAAGAAACGTAAAACAACAAAAAAAAACCCCCTCCTGAATAGGAGGAAAAAATAAACCTCTGATGGTGATGAACTGAGGGCAGAGCACCCATGCCTGGGTGGGAATGTCCTGACCATCTTACTTCCCCCTTCACCTGTGAAAGGTTTTGGCTTCCACAAGAATTTATATAGACTGTGAACATTTAGTAAGAAACTAATCAAATGGGGGACCTCTGCTGTCCTCTTCCCTTTTCAGGGTTAAACTGCAGAGCTGTGCATGTTCCCCTTACCCTCACCTTGTGAATTAGTGTAGAGAAGTGTAAGGTTTAGGTCACCTCTGTTTACTCCCATCCTGTGGGTCAGCCTAAAGGTGGAGATCATCAAAGGCAGGCAGGACTGAGGCCTGTGACAGGGATTAGCTGGATCACCTTCATCCTGCCCAGATCGATGCCATTCTCACCCTGCCTACAAGATCCCTGCGGATGCTGTTGGCTGTGTGTCTAATGTCCTTTGTCTGCATGACAATACCAGAGCCCCGAATCAGGAAAAGCTTTTATTTTTCCCTTTCTTTTTTCCTGAAGGATGTTTGTATAAACCAGGTCTTTCCTGATATCAGTTGCTGATATTCCTGCCAGGCCTCCTGCAGAGCGTGGGGGCTGCTGTGCCATTGCAACCTTTTGGGGAGGCAGGGCATGATTGCTGAAGTGGTGATTTGGAAGATGTTTCCGCAGGCCCGGAAGGAACTGTGGAGGAACCTGCTGCTGCCATTGCATGTGGGGTGTTGGGTTTCTACATCTCACTCAGGTGATGGGAATTGATGGCCAAGCCTAGGGGTCATCCCAGGCTGCTTCCCAAAAGGCTGGGCCTGTCTGCCTTACAGGGGCAGTGAGCTCTGAGAGCAGCACTCCAAACCTCTCAGCCTTTAATGGGGAACGTCACTGAGAAACTCTCTGCTCTTTACACAGCGTGAAGAGGAGGAGAAACCACAGGGATGTGTATGGGATGTGCTTACCTGCTGTGCTGTGGGCAGCCTGTGGTGTCCCATGCTTGCATCCAGCCTTGCACTGGGGTGGCACATTCTGCAATGGGAAGCAGGGACACCCAAACTTGGGCTCTCATATAATCTGTAAGGGCAGAGAAGATGGAGATGTGTAAGCAGCTGGCTGGTGTTAACATCCCTCTTTAGTGGTGTGTGACTTTTCTTTACAAGCATGTGGTTCCTGAGCATCAACCACTATTATTTTGGAGGGCTGTGGCAAGGTGAGGAAATAGTGTGTTGGTGTGTTCCTGGTGATTGTTGATACCTGTCATCACATGTTACTGGATTTGTTATTTGTAACAGAGAAGCCAGGAAGGGCTTTTATTTAAAGACACCCTCTCTACTGATACAGGCTTTCTGGGTCACATTGATGGGCTTTGGCTCAGGCACAAGCTCCCTCCTCTTGACAGCCCTACACTGAGGGAGATGGGCAACCCATAAACCACTGCCTTGGTAGGGACCTGTCCTTAAAGCTGTCTTGCTGTCATGTGTGCAGCCCACCTCTCACTCCTGACAGCTCCTTCGCTCTTTGTGAAGAAGTGGCTTTGAGATCTCTCTGCCTCAAGGTACCAAAGCCAGTGGCGTGCCACACGTGTTTCTGGGTGTGTTCATCTCCAGGAGCCATGACTCGTAGCCCCAGTGCAGAGGGGGGCTGAGAGCTGAGTGAGAAGTGTTTGCATCTCATGATCTCATTGTCATGAAGTTTCTATTTCCCTGGCACGCAAACCCTCACTGGTGTTTTGGAGGAGCATGGGGGTGACTCAGTGTATGTGTTTCCTCACATCTCCAGTCCTTGATTGGCTCCTGAAACCTCCCTGCTACTTCCCCCCAGAGTATCATTTCCACCCTTCCCCAAGCTATTTTGCTTCCCCTCTGAATTTACTTTTTCCCCTTTAACCTGGTTTCTGTTCTCTTTCCAATTTTATCCTGAGGCATGCGCTCCACTCCTCTGAGCCTGTGTGCCTCCCCATCCTGCTCCACATGCATTCAAAAGGCTTCCGATCCCCAGAGGTTCTGATGGCTGCTGGGCTGGGGCAAGTGGCTCAGGGTGCCCCTCACCTCTCACCTGTGACCTGCAAAAGCATGACCAGAGCTTGTGGCTGCAGCGTGCACAATGCCCAGGTCCCCGGTGCAGCTGCTGCTCTCCAGGTCAGGAACAGCTGCATTTCATGCAGGTAGATGGGGCTTGGCTAAGATGCTCTGGGCTCGATGTATATACTCCTCTGGGTTTCTTTCATGATAAATAAATGCAGTATTGGATATTACACCACCAGGCATTACTGGTACATCATTGCCTGTTAAATATGGCTGATTATTTGGGAGTTGGACTCGATGATCCTTGAGGGGCCTTTTCAACTTTAGATATTTTATGATCTTTGCATGGATTTCTCACAGGAACACAAATGGTATCTCCATTCGTGCTTCCCTCTCAGTGCTGTGTTAATTATTTGTTTTCCTTTGTGTTTCTGGCAGCAGGTATGCCCTGCCGTGGGTAATTGAGTTGGACTTTCTTTCCCCAGCAGATCAAATACTGTTTTGCCAGAGTTTCCCTTCCTGACACAAAAGGGCAAGGCTGCCTTTTCTTACCCCTCCTTTCCCCCCTGCCCAGGTCCTCATTGCTGTCAAAGTCTCACAGCTCTCCCCGAATCTGGCAGCAGCTCCTTGGAGGACCAACCCTCACAGAGTGCTGCTGTTCCTGCCTCTTTTCACTGGGGTTTCTCCTTGTCCTTGAGCAGGACCTTTTGCGAGCATTAATGCATGCTAATGAGGCATTAAATGCCAGGGTGTAGAATTAAAGAATAAAGAAGTGATGTCTTGGACCTCTTTCCTGGAGCCAGAGCAGAGCTCTGTCTATGGGTCTCCGCTCTTAAAGCGGCACAGCGTGTGGGTCACAACCAGAGGTGTCATCTGATAGCTCATGCGCATCCCCAAAGCCCCCTATCCTGCTGCAGACACCCCCTCCCACAGCCAGAAACCTCCTGTTCTGGAGAGTACAAAGCTCCAGAAGGAAAACAAAATGAACTTTGAAAACACAGTGCATTGCCTACTTGCTCTCCAAAGAGAGAAGAGGGTCTTGGAATGAACTTAAATGCTTGGCCTCTGTGGTTTTTGCATTGGGTCCTTCTGATTACAGTAATTAACTGAAATAAACATTTGGAAATGAATGCCATGTTTGGGATTTAGGGGCAGAGAAAAGTCTCAAGGCAGCAGGTGAGTGGAAAAACTGGGTCTCTGCCATTTCCTGTGGACATGCACCGACAACTCGTGGATTTTGCTCAGTTTGGTTTAAAAAATAGGATTTAAACAATTGACCTGAAAGGGAAGTGCAGCATGGGCTGTGGGTTTGTTCTTTCTCCTTTTTTCTTTCATCTTCCTTTGAATGAAATTCTAACTTCTTCCAGTTTCTTTGGAAAGGGAGAAACCCATTCCAAAACCATGGACCTTTGGTGAACTTGCACCAGATTATGTGTTTGCATCCAAACAGAGGGCTGGGCAAGGCTCCCACGGCACTGGATTATGCAGAGAAAGAATCTTTCTCTGCTCCAGAGCCCACTTCTTTTAACGAGGTCCAGCTGAAAGGACATTAAGCCTGTTTGGGCTTCTGCAGCATGGGAATTAGCCTGCTTTTCGTTTGAAGGATGGGCCCAAACCATAGAATTTGGCCCTAGAGTGTAGGCATTTGGGATTGTGCAACTTTGATTTGGAGCCAAGTTTTATTTTTAAGAACAAATCAGGAGGGTTTTGGGTGGTAGGAAGTAGTAGGAGCCTGCTCAGGCACCAGAGCAGGGTGCATCCTTCCTGGAGGCACCATGTGTTTGTGGAGGGGTTGCAACACTATAGCTTTTCTGCAAGTCATTGAACATATGGTCACCATATGTCCCCTCATCTTTCTAAATCTACCACAGCTTTCACCATGACAAAAGATGAAAGCTAAATAGAGTTGTGTAAGCAGACCTGAGATAAGAGATGGGTCAAGAAGTATGTAATTGGGGGAGAAGCTGCTGGTTCTGGACCCATGGGTGATGGTGGTATCTGGGCAGGGTTGGGAGAGCCAAGTAGAGATGGCTCTTTGCCAAGCAGTTTTCTTTGTCAGGCTTTTTTTGGGGGAAAGAAAACAAATGATGGGAGCTGCAGTGAGGGGGCTTTGTGCACAGCAACCCATCTGTTAGGGCTTTGCAGACGAAGTTCCATATTGTGCATGTTGAGCCAAAGAGTTGGCTGGGGAGAGGAGCACTGCGGTGGGAGAGGCTTTGGTGCGTCCCATGGGAGATCCAGTAAACACTTGCATCAGGAGGGGTTGAGGTTGGTGGGAAACGACAGTGGCACAAAGCCCTTTTTGAGTTAGAGGATTGGAGGGAAACACGGGGAGAGGAAAAACCAGAGGGTTCCCCCCATTATTCCTGGCTTCAGGAATAATACGGATTTGTAGCAGCTTTTGCTGTGCCTTCCATATCAGGTGTTTAAGGGGTGATGAAGCCACAGTTGAGCATATGCCCAGTGTGGTGGGGCTGGTATTTGTACCCATGTCTCAGAGGGAACCAGCGTGCCCATCCCACCTGCCCCTGTTTGGGATGAAGTGCCGCATCTCTAAGAGGATCTAGGAGCAGCTCTTGCCTCGTGTCGCTTCCTGCATCAGTAGCACAGTCAGCAGCAGGGACCTAAAAGCTCCAATTCCCTGCTCTGGGTCTCTTTCCAAAAGGCCACTTGTGGCACGCTCAGCTGGGGTGCTAACCTCAGCAAAAGTCAAGAGATTTGTGGAGTGCTGAGCTTACTTTAAAAAAAAAAAAGGGAAGGTTTTCATTTAAGAAATGCAGCTTTAGATCCCCTACAGGAAATGACTCCTCGCTGCCAGTTTTGACTTTCTGGTGGATCATCAGCCATATCTTGTGATTGCATTTCAGCTCCCCTTCAGCAGAGAGGAGGAAAATGAAGAAAGGCTGGCCAGGGCTGCCGCTGGAAATCCGTCTGCCCCAGATCACTTTCAGCTGCCTCCATGAGACAGCAGTTTCCAATGCCCTGTTTTCCCTGCCCGCTTCTCATTTAACCCAGATGCTGCCAAGTGAGAGGGGTTGGGGGTTGTTTTTTGGTAACAGCAGTGCTGCAACATGGGGGATGCTGGCAGTAATGTGGAGCTGGTGATAGGGCTTGTGGTACCCAAGGCTGAATTAGCAGCTCAGGCAGGTATTTATTCCTTCACCTTTGGTTTCATTAGTCTGCATCTCCGATGCTGTTTTTGATGATTGGTGAGCTCAGCCAGTGCTAGGATTGAAATAAAGGCCTATTTAAAGCCAACTCTTGGCCAAAGCCGTATGCTTTGAGATATAAATATCCACTGAAATGAACACAACAGAAGAGATCCACAGTGTCTGGTATTAATAACATACAGAAAAGCTCTATTTACTTATTTACTTATTACTAGCCTCTTGTTTTGTTGTCTCAGTGGATAAATGAGCGTGAGCGAGCTCTCTTCTGATGTGGATGGAGGTGGCTGGTGGATGCATTTCAGGTTCCACAGGAACCTTGGACCCTTGGACCCTTGATGCTTGTCTGCCTTTGTTTATATAGTAACCTCCTTTTCACAAGGAGGTGGTTGTGCTCGGCAGGCTCCAGAAGCTGGGGATGCTCCTGCCAGCCTGCTGCCCCTTTTTTTACCTGTCAGACCAGTGTGGGAATAGATCCTAAGCTCCTCCCTGCTACTTAAAATTTCCTGAGCTTTCCCTGACTTCCTACTGGTGCCAACCATCTGGCAGCAGGATGGTGCCGTGAACCTGAGCTGTGCTGCGGGCAAGCTGCCTTGCCTGGCCTCTTGATGTGCAGCGCCAGCTGCTTTGAGTCATGGAAAGAGATTAGTGGGGAAGGCAGTGATTTATTTGCTTTAGCAGGCACTGTGTCTTAGCCTTTTCCCAACTGGAAAGGTCTACATTTTCCAAGTGTTCAGATCCTCTTCCGCTGCCCTTCCTCCTCCCACTCAAAATGTGCTGTTCCCGGAGCCTCTCCTGCAGATTTCGGGTGCTTTTGCTGAGAGATTGGCTGGTCTGGTGTAAAAACGATGCTCAAGCAGCACACTGTGTTGTTAGGGATTGATTTCTTCTCTCCTAAGCTGCTGTTTTTGGTGCGTCCAACCTTTGGGAGTACAAACAACACGTGGCACCGGGGCTCTTCAGGTCATGGGCACAGTGGCCAGGGCTCGTTAAAGGGATGGCACCAGGGGATCTGGAAATGCTTGCCATAACTTATTCCTCCCAATGGTTTTTCCTGTGGGGTTTTTATGGTTTGGCGTTTGTTTTTTTTTTTTCAAAGTAGTTATTCAAATAACCAAAAATGACAAAAAGAACAGCGTTTTGAAGGTCCTGACCTGAAGCCTGGATGTGAGCACGGAGGCACAAAAATTAAGTGGTTTGATTTAACAGCAACAAAATGCAGTATGATTTTTCTCCTCCTGAGTCCTTAGAAACCAAGAAACTGGCTTAAAAATGATGAGGATTATTTTTTTCTGGTGTGGTAGGCACATCAATTTAATCTTCAAGAAGGGGGGGAAAAGAAAGGAATGTCAGAGGAGTTTGTTTTCAGACCTTCTTTCCATCTTCATAAAAGCTGAGATCAGTTGTTGTTTCTCTCAAAAGAAAGCTAATAGTTTTTGCATAATTTTGTTGTCCCCAGAAGAAGGGGGCTTCAGAAAAATCAGTTTCTACCAAAAGACCTAGTGACAGAGCCATTAGTGTGTTGAGTTTCAGGTCTCTTGGTGCTGCAGTGTATTCGGCACGGTTCCTAAAAGGCAGGCTTGGTTATCTCAGAGGGCAGGCAGGCTGTCCTGCCAAGCCTGTAGCCGCCACAGGGTCCCACTTTGCAGCCTGCTGCTCAGGAAGCTTGGGATGAAATCAGGGTCAGAGGCTGGAAGCTTCTGCCAGAAGCTGTCCCCTGATTGTGGCTTGCTGGCAAGGACCCTGCTCGGGGACCGGAGCTGCAGTACGCAGCACGGGTGTCAGGCTGCCAAGCCGCGTTTGCACAGTGCTGACGTGAGGGCAGAGGGGATTTGGGTTCTCATCCTGGCAGGCAGCTGAAGGGGAGAGGCAGAGGTGGCTGGGGTGAAATGAGGACAATTGGACATCCTGCCAAAAGCTGTCTGAGTGACAGTGTGAGAGGTGCAGCCCAGCTGGGGTGCAGCAGTGGGATTGGGATGTATTTTGGGGCTGGAAGAGAGATGGAGGGACCAGTTGCGCTGCTGGTCTCGGAACCCCTTGGTGGCTTCTTTAAGAAGAGGCTGCCTCCAAGCACTGATGCACCCTGTGGCTCATGCCCTGCTGGATCCTAGACTAGCCCAAACTTAGTCTGGGGACTGCTCTCCCTCCCCAGAAGCATTGCTTTCCTCTGCTACACCCTCCCAGCTTGTTTCTGCAGCCTCCCTGACCTGTGTCATGTTAGACCCCCCCCCCCAACAATCAAGAGCTGGCTGGAAAGCGTGCTATCAAATTCAGAGGGAGCATTTCATTTCCCAGTTAGATCTGGATCTTTTAAACAGCTAAACTCGTCTCATTTCAGGGATGGGAACAGAAAAGAACATATCTTGTTATGTTTGGAGAACATAATTAATGTCTTTTGGCTTCACAAACCAGGTTCAATAGAGAACAGGCGAGCTCAAAGGGTTCAAGGGGGTTAAAGTTGAGGGTAATGTCCTGCACTATGAGACTTCTGCTGGAGCAGAGGTGTCGTGAAACACACTCCTCTCAAGGACTCATTTTCATCTTGGAAATGAAACTAGGAAGTAAAGCTAGGTTCATCGTGGACATAGTGGTGGAGGCTTCCTGCAGGCATGCTCTTACATGGCACAGAGACTGGTTAACCACACCAGCACTGCCTGTGACTGTAGGAGAGCTGAGACTGGAAACGTGCAGCACGTTTTGCTGCAAAATGCAAGTACTGGGTAGCACTCTGCATGCTGCAAGCCTCAGCTCTGGGTCACCATCACCAAAAGACTCCCTGCCACGTTGCCTTGGGTCTCCTCTCCAGTCCTGAGCAAAAGAGTGGGGTAGATTCCCATCTCTGGTGTTCCAGGTAGATGTTGAGAAGTGGGATGACTCTTGTCATGCCCATATGAGAAATAAATGTATCCCTCTCACCACATTTCTCCAGTCTTCAGGAGATGGATGGTGAGCTCCAGAAGTGGAGCTCGTGGTGCTTGCAGGATTGGCCGCTCTTCCAAGCTGATGCAGGCAGTGAAAATTGTGACGTCTCTCCTGTTAAAGGTCAACATGGAAATTCCCACTCTTGGCACATTCCCTATGACGAGCTTCAGCCAGTGACTTCTTGCATGTTGAGCCAGTGTGGTCAAGGCAGAAAACACATTTCAACATGTTTATAGTTCAAGCTCATACCCCACACTTAGTCATCCTCATGTAGAAGGGCTTTTTCTTCATCCCCTTCAATAAACAAAACTGCTTGGTTTAAGATGCTGTTTCTTAAATTTTCCAACAGCAGTGGTTTAGTAGGACACATCACTTGGGAATGGCTTTTTCCCTTCCCTGGGACAGTCATTCCAAGCTCAATCCCCAGCCTTCCAGGAGCTGGAAGGGACATACAGGCTTTCTGGCTTCCTGTACCATCCTGGCAACTGACAGCTCTAAAAACTGAACCATATCATGAGCAATAGCACACTTTCAGAGATGGATTTCCAATGGATTCACATCTTGTTCTGGGCTCTGTGGTGTCCAAGGGGGACTGAGCTAAGGCTGATGATTGTGGGGGTTCTGCCCGAGAGCAGGAGGGTGATCACAACCATGGGATGGTGTGAATGTGATCTCTTTGCTTCTCTTCTTTCATATCTCAAATTCAAGCACGAGAGCATTTACTAAATACCATATACACAGATTCCCAATCTCAGCTGCTGTGGATTCCTTGGAATAGTGCCTGTTTAAGAAAACCATGATTTACAGCTAATTTGGACACAGGCATTGCCCTGGAGGCACCAAACTTGCTGTGTGCAAGCCCTTGATCCCCTGAATTAATTGTGAATAAAAGCCAGCCATCCCATCTGGTTGGTTTGTGAAGCAGAGGGTGCAGGGGCTCCCCGCTCTGCAGCTGTGCCCCGAGCACCAGCAGTGGTGGATGTCACTGCATCCCATGGGCTCATCACCAGAGCTTTGCAGGGAAGGGGCAAACCAAACCTGCCTCTCCAGTTGCATCTGAGGAAAGGGCAAAGCTGTCATTGTGAAGGCAGAGGGAGGGATTTTTAATCTTCATCAGATGTAGGTCGCCTCTGGAGATCTTGTAAACACAACCTCCTCTGTCTAGTAATGTTTGAGTATGCAAGCTGGATCCAAAGCAAACGGTGGGAGTGCAGAAGGGGCTGTAGGAGGGCGTCTTGTGATGCGCTGGGTCGTGTGAGTTGCCTAGTAAAACAGAAGGTGTTACCATGACTTTTGGCAAGGGATATAGCTTGACAGTGCACAGCCTCTCTGGTAATCCTGGAGTGATGGGAGAGGCAGGGAGATCAGCGGGTTTGTGCCGATGAAAAGAGCCTGTGTATGATTTATTTTGTCTGAGGCGCTGGAGGCTGTTTCCAGTGGGACTGCTGAGCTGTAATTAGGTTACTGATGAGCCTCCTATACAAATCCTTCAGCTCTATAAACTGCGCCTTCAAAGGCAGCCCTTCTCCTAGGGGCCGACCAAGGAGGAATTCAAGCAGTATTTCCAGAGAGCTGATGGATGCCTTTCTGAAACCAGATGCTCAGCAGGCAGCTGCTCCACTTACTGTCACTGAAAGCCTTGGAGCCTGCTCACTTTCTCAGCTCATGGCTAAAGCCCTTAGCTGCCAAGGGCTGCTTTGGTAGAGGAGAACCCTCACTGGATTGGTTTCTTCATCCATCTCTGCTGTGAGTGGCCCTGAGCTACTCCCTGGGGAAGGTTCAGCTGGTCTCAGCAGCCTTTGGTGGTGCTGGCTGGGCCATAGGGGTCTCGCTTGGACACAAGAGTGTCCTTTTTTTATAAGGAGTTTTAAGGGGTTTGAGAGTACTTCTTAAGTACAGCTGTTTGGAAAGAAGGGTAGGAAGGACCTTACAGAATGGGTGACCTTCTAGGCTTTCTGCTGCTAAGCCTAGGGTTCAAAACCATTAAGAAAGTGCTGCTCCATTCCCATCTTCGCTTCTCTTGACATAGACAAAGAAGAGCTTCATTCATGCAAAACACCAGCCAGCCCAAGAAACATGGAGGCCCTTGCAGGAGCCACCTCTTTCACACCATTTTGAGGGCCCATCAGTAATACTGACCTCCAGAGCTCAAGGCCCATAGTGGGCAGGGAGGTGCAGAGGAGGGCAGAACTTCTTGCTGAGCGGTGTGACCTGGAGAAGCCTAAGCTGGAAGCGTGGTTTGCACACACACACCACCCCCCCACCATATACTGGCACAGCAGCTCTGCCAGCAAAATTCGATGCCTTATTGAGACCAAGCAGAAAACTGCCCACAGTCTGGCTGTGCTGCCTCTGGTCTGGCTCATGTGCCTGTGGTGCTTGGGGTGGAAGTATCTCCCCAATCTGCAGGCTGTGTCTGCTTGAAGGGGGCTGCCCTGTTTTCCCCATGGTGACTGTCACTTCTGGTACCTCCCAGAGGCAGTTGGTGTCCTTGTTCTGGCCACCTGGTCCCACCTCAGAAGGGAGAGGTGTCTGTTCATCTTGAGCGACCGTAGAGGGAAGCTGGAGGAGCTTTGAGTAGGTATTTTTTGCTGCTAGATGTAGATAATTATTTGACCTTTAGGTGTTTCCCGTTGCCATCTGTTTGATGTTCTGCTAAGTGAGCTGCTAAGTGAGGTCTCTCCAGCAGCTTTTCCTGCTGGGCTGCTGGTCCCTCCTGCACCAGCAGCTGCAACACCTGGTGCTGGCCCGGGATGCTGCTGATGCCTCCCCCCTGCTCTCATCTTCAGGCCACGGAGAGTGTCACTGCGGCGAGTGCAAGTGTCACGCTGGTTACATTGGGGACAACTGCAACTGCTCCACCGAGACAGACAGCTGTGTTTCCAGCGATGGGCAGATGTGCAGCGGCAGAGGCACCTGTGTCTGCGGGAGGTGTCAGTGCACCGAGCCGGGGGCGTTCGGAGAGACGTGTGAGAAGTGTCCCACCTGCCCAGGCGTCTGTAGCACCAAAAGGTACTCATGGGAGGAGGTTCAGGAGGGACTTCTCACTGGTAGGGTGGGCATTCCTTTGGTTCCTTGGGAGATTTTTGCCTTCCCACTGCTCAGAGACCATGCTAAGCATCCTGAGAGTATCCCAGGCAGAGAAGCAACACGTTCATGCGGTTTCTGCTGGATTCTTAATCTCCCCCTCTTTCTGCAGGGATTGCATTGAATGCAAGCTGTTTAACTCAGGAAGACTGGCTGATAACCAAACCTGCCAAAAGCACTGCAAGGATGAGATCATCACCACTGTGGATGTTCTTGGTAAGTAGGCAGCAGCAAGAGCTGCCAACAACCATTGCATTGAACTCCTCTTAACCAGGGCAAGACATATCTATAAAGAAAGCCTCAGGGAACACCTGGTATTTAGAAACATATGTGTGTATGTAGTATGTATATGTGGGGTACTTGTGACCCTTTCTCTGGGCTATACAGTCTATATTGAAGTTAAAAACCCCTTTGATTTCAAATACTATCTGAAGGTCAAGACGTGTGAGGACCACTACTGCCAGTGCAAGGAGCAGAGTGGGATGAGATTAAATGAGACAGAAGATTAGACGAGCCGTGAGAAAGTGCAGAAGGACAAAGTATTAGATGAGCCATGAGAGAGTGCAAAAGGACAGAGTATCACTGAAAAAAGGCATTCTCTAATCTTCCAAGAATTCATCTTGGATGAATTGAGCTTGTGAGAGAAAGCAAAGATGCTTTTCTTGAGATGATGAGTTTTGCTTTGGTGGGATTGACTGCTTTTCTGCTGCCCTTTATGTCCTCTTGTAGAGGTCACTGCACACGTGTGTCCCTCAGCTCCTTTTCAGTCTCCATTCTGGGTGTCCATGGTTGATATTTGGGGGATAGAGGGGACCAAAACTGTGACAGCTTTAGGCACAGTCCTGACCCTGGCCTTAGCAATTACCTCTTGGAGGGAGAGATGGTGAGGCTGGTGTTTCTAGCTCAAGTAGGGATATATTGCATTCCACATCTGACGTTTCCTCCTTTTCCTCCCATGGTTTATAGAGGTAGGAGTGCTCTGCCTTGCTTACCCTTTCTCTCCCTCCCTCCTGAGCTGCTTGCTGGTGATGTTTTTCCCATCGACTCCTTTCACATCCAGTGTCTACCTTTTAAATTACAACCAGCGGGGTTTCCTACCTTTTCCTTTGGGAGATGTGTTCTCGTTCCCTCCGTCCTCCCTGCAGTTGTCCAGGGACTGCACCTGCACCAGCACACTGTGAGACGTTATAAGGCACTTCCAAACCACACAAAGCTCCTTCCTGATGCCTGGCTGGCATGTGTTTCTTCAGAGCCAGCAAACACTTAGGGATTAAAGCTCAACTCTCCTGCCTGGGTGTTGCACCATGCCAAAGCCAGCTTCTGTGCTGACCGCACCTGGGAAAGGGAGGCTGGGCTGTGATTTGACACCCCCCACATAGCTTTCAGAGAAAAACACAGCCAAATTTCTCTTTTAAGACATTTTGGGGACTTGCCTGTGTTCTTCTGTTGACCTAAAGCAGCCAGCTTGCAGGTGGTGCTGAGCTCTTGGTAGCTGAGGGCACTCTCTGGTTTGGAGATCTGGGCTAATAAAGAGGTGAAGCAAAATATTGCTAGAGAAAGTGCTTGGGGATTGTGGACTTCTTTACAGGCAGCCTCAGCAAAATCCTTGTGTCCAAGTGCTTTTGTGTTACATAGCGTGTGTTAAAAATCCCCCGGGAGGCCCAGTGCTGACATCTGTCACAGAAGACATTGGTCTGTGTAGTCCTGGCAGTGGAGGATGGGACCTTAAATATTGAATTGCAATGAACACACCCTGGAAACTCCAATGTGCCCGTGGGCTCTGGGTATGAAGCAGCCGGTGCTTCAAAGCTTCATGGAGCAGAGGCATCTATCATTGGACCAACGAGCTGAAACAATGCCCTTTGGGAATCCTATGTGACTTGCATTGGATTCTGCGGGATCACCTTTGCTTCTGCAATATTACATTTCCATTCCTGATGGTTCCAGAGGAGGGATTTCAACACTGAGAGCGGCATGACAGGTCCAGTGCTGGGCTGAACCTGCCAACGGCACACATCAGTGGAGCAGAAGGCCTAGTGTAGCCATCACACCTCTCCCTATGGATGTGTGATCCCTGAAGACTAAGAGAGTTCATTGCTACCAAGACTTTAATCACAGCCTCTATTAGCAGAAGAATGGTGCAAGGATGGGATTGAAAGCAGACGGATCTGGACAGACTGAGATTTGCTTCTTGACTCAGAAGGGCATTAGAGAAGCGTTATCAATATCAATCTAATTAGCACCTTGCTTTGTAACAATCAGTACTTCTCCAGCCCTACCTTTGATACCACTGTGTAGACAGAGCATGTTCTCCTGTCCTGAGGTAGGAACAGCTGAGGTTTGTCCACAGCAGGAACCCCTCCAGGACTCACCAGAGGGCCAGCTGCATGAAATGGAAGGTATTAATCTTTCTCCTGAGAGCAGGTCAAAGGCATTGGAAGACAAACAAACAGGAGAGGAATAAGGGGCTGGAATAGCAGTGGTCATTAACATGATAATTTTTCAGCCTGTCGGACAGGTACAAACGAGGAGGAGAGCTGTGGTGAAGCAGCCATCCTCAGGAAGCATCTTATAGTGACCAGAACAGTGACAGGCTCTGCCTGGTGCTATGGCATTTTAAACAGGCATCCACATGTTTCATTTCTTCTCCCTGATCTCTGCATCTTCCCCTCCAGCCAGCTCTTCCCTCCCTCCTCCTCCCCTCTCCATTTTCCTCTCTGTCTCACCCTTTAAAAACAAACTTCTCAACCGTTTCCGGAGCTGGAGCCGTTCAGCTGGAGCACGAGCAAGCCACAGGCTGCTGCTGCTGCTGCTGGCCCCGTCCGTGTCCTCGCAGGCTGAGTCTGTGCCCCTTGCTTTCTCTTCAGCCTCCACACTTAAAGAAATATAGCAAATTCAGAAAAGAAAATGGTATTTATTGCCAAAACTGACTTGCCTGAAGGAAGGGCATGTGTATGTGTGGGGTGGTGCCTGTTTGCCATGCAGCATTGCTGAGTGGCACGTTTTCTCGAGCAGTAAGTACAAACACTGCTAGGTTACAATTTGTGTGCATCGTGACCAAACTCTGCTGATTTCCAGGCCTGTTCCCCATTCCTCTGCTCACAGGCACCCGTGGGAAGCCCTGCTCAGCTTGTAGGGGAGAACTGTGCTAATTCCTAGGATTAAACCTGCCCACCAAGTCAACCAAGTGCCTCACTGCAGCTTTAGGTATATCCCCTTAGAAAGGGTGACCAGGTCAAAATCAGGGGAACCCACGCCATTGCAAGTCATCAAGGGGGGGAATTAGCTTAAAAAGAAGAGGCTGTTTGAAGCATTTGTGTAAGAAATTAGGCTGCAAGAGTTCTGCAGCCTTTAGGGATTTTTAATATATTAAAACCAAAGTAACACTCTGTGGCTCTGCATCTCATTCCAGAAACAGATGACCCGAACGCGATCCTCTGTGCCTACCCGGTGAACAACTGCGTCATGAAGTTCACCTACTCAGAGCTTGCCAGCGGGAAATCCAACCTCACCGTCCTCAAAGAGCCAGGTTTGCCCTCCCTTGGGTTTCCTTTTAACAGCACAGGCTGCCTTGCGAGGTGTGATGGGCTGCTGGGGAGCCCGGTGGGTTGTGGAAAGGCTGGTTTCACTGCCTGCATGAGGGGATGCCTGAGCAGATTAATTGGGAGGATTTACAAAAACACGGTGGTTTACAGTGCTGAAACCCTGCTCCAGATGCTCTCAACTCAGTAAAGTAGGGTTCTGGGAGCGAAACACGTACCTGAGCTGCCAGCATTGCTGGCAAGCGGCTGAAGGGCTTTCCGCCAGGTTGGGATGCTGAAATTAAACCCAGTCTGTTTACATAGTGAAAAGCATGCCATGTGCTGATTTGGACATAGAGCCACTGGGAGCAAAAAAAATCATAAAGGAACACCTGGTGCTGCTGCTGGTCAAGCCAGGATGTTGGGGAAGCCCCACACCACCCATGGGTTTCTGTATTTCCGAAGAGCTAGCTCTGGTCCAGGCAGTGTAAGGACTGTGTGTCCCTGCTCTGCTCCCCAGGGCTGCTGCAGGCAGCTGCGATTCCCAGTGTTATTCTGTCATGTGTGAGGCAGTTTTGCAAAGAAAACCCCATGTGATGTTGCAGGATGAGCTGGTGAGCACCCAGCAGTAGCTTCTTGCAATCTACTCTGGTCCTCCAAGGCACAGGCTGGTATGGGAAAGGCTGAGATACTAGGTCTTTCATTTTATTTGTGCAGCAGCTTCCACTTAATTGAAAAAGCAGTTGATTAGCCAACAGTCAGTGTACTTATTTAAAATGCCTGGGGTTCACTTGCCTCCATGGGGGCCAGAAGCACCTTAGCCCTTTCTATCCTGCAGGGGTCACATGGCATTAAAACCAGGTGTCCCACTGCAGCACTGCTCTTCCCCCACAAGTGCTACGTGACATCCTGGCCCCAGTGACATCACGAGGGCTGTGCCTTTGACCTGCCTCGAGCCAGGAATTTATTTACTTTAAAAAAAAATCCCTTTGGTTTCAGAGATGACTGTTGCTTTTTTTAGTTTAGTCATCGCTGCTAGTGCTGCCCTGAGGTCACCTGCTCTGTGGCTGCAGTCCAGGTTGTTAGCTCCCAGTACCCTGATCCAGGATATACCCACACCAGAACTAATCACCTTCTTCCCCTCGTTACCAGCATGCAGCTCAGCCCCCAGCGCCGTGACCATCGTTTTGGCAGTGATTGGCAGCGTGGTGCTGATCGGCATCATCCTGCTGGGGCTCTGGAAGCTGCTCGTCACCATTCACGACAGACGGGAGTTCGACCGATTCCAAACCGAACGCTCCCGGGCCAGATATGAAATGGTAAGCCCAGGGCTGAGGTGCTGCTGGGGCATGGGAGGGCTGTCAGGATGTTCCTGCAGCAAACAGCAGAAGGGTGGCAGATGGAAGGGATGTGGATGCCCGTGCAGGGCTTCAGGGCACAGCACATTGCACTGCCATTCCTCTTCCCAAGTTACAAATGTTCTGAAGTATTTGGTTTCGTCTTGTATTTCCTATCATGCTGGAGGGCTGAAGGAGGGGGAGCTTCTAGGAAGCTTCAGGTGTGGTTGCCCAGTGGGTCTGCAGATAGGCCAGAAGGTGGGTCTGATGGACAAACTATGGAGAAACAACACTCTTTAGGATCTGAACACGCATTTCAGTCCAAGCTGAATGGAGTGCTATCTTCAAATTACTTGGCACAGGAAGGAGGGGATTATACACATTTTCCCCACGACACAGACTTTGTTCCTCACCTTTGTTCTTTTTGTCCTCTCATTTTTTTCCACAGGCATCCAACCCTCTCTACCGAAAGCCTATTTCCACGCATAACGTAGAGTTCACCTTCAACAAGCTCAACAAGTCTTACAACGGTACAGTTGACTGATGGGGTCTCAGCACCTGAGACTGCTGTGGACAATTCCTTGACTGTATGTGCTGCATCCCAACTTGAAGATGGGATCCTCTTCAGGGGTGAGAATCCCTTACGACAGGACTGGTCGACGACCAAAGCCTGTTATTTGCACAGTAAGGAGAAAAGTCTGGTTCATTCTGGAGGCACGGACGCGAAGGCAGGCTCCCCGCCGGTGCTGATGGACTCTGAGCCGTGTGAGACTCCATACCCCAGCTTTCTGGATATATTAAACCTGCCCACCAAGTCAACCAAGTGCCATATTGCAGCTTTAGACATATCCCATTAGAAAGGGTGACTAGGTCAAAATCAGGGGAACCCACGCCATTGCAAGTCGTTAGGAGGGAATTAGCTTAAAAAGGAGAGGGTGTTGGAAGCATTTGTGTAAGAAATTAGGATACAAGAGTTCTGCAGTCTTTAGGACTTTTTTTTTTTATATAAAAAAAAAAATAAAACTATTGTGCATATATGATGCTGTGAGTAGAATTCATTGTTTCCTCACTGATCCCCCACCGAAACTGGGGCTTGCTCCTGCAAGCAGCAGAGGTGCTGCTTGGCTGATTTATTTATTGAGTCTTATCAGTCAAAGCATGGCTATAAAAATAGGAGCTGGAGCCGCAGTGACTACCGGAGAAGGTATGTTGATTTAATTACCCTGATGTTGACCCAGGGTGGGGATAGTGTGACGAGGAGCTCCCTCACTATAAAACGTCCGGGAAACTGGTGGGAGCCCAAGCTAACTGGGAGTTTAGTCTGAGGAAACTAAATTAAACACCCATTCTTTGGGGTGTACAAGTAGACATCCGGCCTGGGTGTCTGCAGGAGGGCAGCGTGGAACACAGAGCAGCTTATCCAGACTTCTGGCTTTCTACCAGAGGACTTGAGCTGTGGGGTCCAGCAGAGCCTGGCTGGAAAAGCAGGGGAGCCCTGAGCTTTTGGTTGGAAAAAGAGCAGGGTAAAACCCTGTGTCATTGCTTCACAGCATACATTTTGCTTTAGGTTTGGGTTTCCCCCTCCCTCAACAAGCTGTTCCCCCAGCCCGATCTGTTTTCCTCTGGAGCTGGGGTTTGGGTTACCCTGTCTGACAGCTGCAGCTTTAAACCCACGCAGACTGCAGCGGGGCTGCAGCCGCCAGCCGGGGAGAGAAACTGGAGCAATTGCTACTGCCTGCTTTTCCTTTGTTTTTCCTTTTCTTTCCTTGTCTCTCTGCCCCGAACAGATCATGCAATAGTCAGCTGAAGGAACCTTGCCAGGGAAAAGCAAAACCAAATGGTGTTCATTGTTTTGACTTGTTCTTCTCGTTGGAAAAGGGCCACGGGCCCATCCTTCCGGATTTTTTTTTTTTGTTTGTTTTTGCCTCTATAAACAGAAGCTCTTATTTGCTCAGTATAAACAGCTCTCCTTCAAGAAGTTTATGGTCCCTCCTCCTCCTCCTCCCAGCAGTATTGAAGAGCTGCAGCAGACCACACTAAAAATAGCTCAAACCCGGGATTTTTAGGAGTGCAGCAGGTGCCACATTGGCAGCATCAGCCCTCATCAGGTAGGCTAAAAAAAAATCCTCAAAACCCTGTATAAATGAAATCTGTACCTTGGCTTCACACTTGATTTCACTAAATGTGCCCTAGCAGGGGAAGGAGGGTGCATACATCCTGAAAAGAAGTGCAAGGGCATGCTCTGGTTAAGCACTGGTACTGCCTTTGTATAACCTAGCTGTTGTGGGCTGGGGGCTGCACTGCCTCCCCCCAGCAGTGCCACAAGCAATAGGACAGGTCTGAGCCCTGCAGAGGGGTAATCCTTCAGAGCTCCATGTTTCCTACACAGTGTTGAAGTCCAAGGCCAGTGTCTGCAGGCTGAGATGTTGCATATTGAACATCTGGGACTAATGCTGCCGTCTGGGACGGAGCATCCATGGGGCAAATTTGGTTTTCATAACCATCCCGCTGCCTAGTGCCAGGCTGGCAGGATAGATTGCATCACTATCACAGCAGAAAGCATAGCAAACAGTCAAAAAATAATCATCACAAGCAGACAGAGCAAGTTTTAGCTTGGTTCGTGCAACTGCCTCACACAAGCCATACTACCCCAGGCACAGAACGGGGGGGGATGGGAGTGGGAGGGAAGTAGAGGGAAAGGAAGGGCAGGAGTGTGTTAAACCAGCTTTCCCACTCGAAGCAGCAAATGCTGTGAATACAGCTCTGCTGCTATTAATTTGTGAGGGACTGAGCAGTTTAAAAACAAGCTCAGCCCTTTGCTTTCTTCCTCTGCGCTCCAAAAGGAAAGGCGCAGGCAGTGCCTCCCTGCCACCCTTCCCCTTGCAGATTACCTCTGTGCTGTGGCATTTCCCAGCGCTCCGGGTTAGTGCCAGAGGCTGGACAATCAAGGGAGCCAAAGGGAGCTGAGGTTTGACTCATTGCTAAGGGATGGTTTGAGTAGGGAGAGGGGAAAGGAGAACAAAAGCCTGGGGGTAGGGCTGCAAGCACCCCCTTTCCCTGCAAGGGGAGATGCAGCTGTAAAGCCAGCTGGTCTGCAGAGTAGCCAGGGAGCAATTCGGGGAGCAAGTAGGTGAGGGAAGGGTGTCACGGGCCAGGCAACAGAGCTGATGTGCAGAAAGAAGGGAATAGTGTTGATGCTGACAGCGAAGAGCATCCTGCTGCCTGTGGAGCTGGGCCAGGCAGCACAGAGCAAGTCTGTCTGTCTCTTCCCCCTGCCCCCCCCTCCCGATTTAGCTTCCCCACAAGATTGCATCTAAAGAAAAACAGAAGGAAATAAGGGTAAGAGCAAGAAGGCTTTGCTTTACTGCGTAAGCAGGTCTGCCTTGACCCTTGTAAGCTCAGTGCCAAAGGCAGTCATGGGAACGGTGTATTTCAGTCAGCAGCAGTTTGTTTGTGTCTGTGCATACAGGCAGCCTGACCACAGCGAGCATTCCTGAATGAAAACTCCAGCTGAAGGCATCAACGGATCACATGTGATGGAAAAATGTCAGTGCTTTTCTGGCCAAGCTGGAATCTGGATGGCATTGCAACATCAGCTCCTCCTGTTTCCCTGACCACAGCTGGCTGCTGCTGCTGCACCGTCAGTGGGGCTGGGGCTCACCAGCACGTTTTTTTTTCCCTGTGCCACTGGTGCATCTGGGGCAGAGAGTGTTGTGGTATGACTTGGGAAAAGTCAAGGCCAATGGCAGCATTATTTCCTTTGCTAATTGTGGAGCTGCACCATAACCCTTTGCTGTGACACAAGATGGAGTGAGGTGTGCCTGCTTCACATCCTCTTTGCTCTGTACGGTGGAGTGAGACGATGCTCAACAGCTGAAGGCTGAGTCTCAGCTCTGGAAGATGAATGCCTCACACTCTTTGACCTGGTTAACCTTGCATTTATCCAGGCATGTGGAAAGTGAAGGAAGGAAAGGGTCTCTAAGAGTCCTGGAAAGAAACACCAAGGTGAGATGATAACTGACTACATCCGCAGCCCAGCAGCATCTTCTGACCCTTCTATTCCAGCAGCATCTCTGTAGCTGAACACAGTTTGAGCTGGAATTGACTGTTATTCCTCTACCTCTTCACTGCCAGCCTGCAAAAAGCCAGAACAATACAATAGGATAGAGACACAGGGTTTGATTTCATCCTCTCCCTTTCTCCGTGCCCACTAGTTAGTGCTGGCAGCCACTGGATGCAGCCCAACAGAAACAAATCCATTCAACTGCCACCACCCCAAAGGGTTACCCAGCCTGCAGGTAGGCAAAGGCTGCAACCATGGGTTCAACAGACTTCGTCATGCACAAGGACAAGGAGATTAATTTAATCAATTACTTTATTACATTTTACTACAGGTCATCATTACCAAGGCAAGTACACTTACAACAGGTATATCTGTATTACAAATCACTAGCAGAACGCAAATATATATATATATTTCAGCAGCAGCACTATCAATATTAGCAGCAAGTCTTTATGTCAGGTTACTACAGAACTACCATTAATAAAGCAGCAAATACACTTACCAGTAACTCCTTATATCCATGCATTATATACATACATACACACATATATATACACATACATATGGGTGGGTGTGTATATATGTGCATATATATATGTGTGTGTGTATATATATTTACTGGTAGCAAATGCTCATCAAACCCATCCCAGAAGTAGGGCACATTGGATGAAGTCTCCCTTGGAGAACGATCCGTGTCACGGAGCCCAGAGTCAGCCAGGCGTCCCTGGAGAGGGTCTGCTTTGTTGAGGAAATGTTCTGGGGAAAAGGAGTTCATGCACAGGGACTTCTCAAAGAGAGAGATGTGCCATTTTTGGGTATAAAGGAAGTCCTTTTTACATCACGGAGACGTAAGAGGTTGAAGGCCACCACCACCACCCAGAGCAGTCAACGGACGCTGTGAATTTCTGTTCTTCACCTGGCACAGCCAATAATAGACGTTGTTTCTATTTTCTCACACAAACTTCTGTCTTTTCAGACTGTTTTTCTGTTCTATCAGAGCAGCCAATGGCACTTAATGACTCTCAAGATGTTTTTTTCCCCTTTTTTTGACTTTTTTTCACCTTTCCAGATGAGAACTTGCTGCTACAGTTCCTTGGGTTTGTGCTTTTCATCGACGCCATCTCAGGCGCTCTCTGGTTTCTTGGTACCCAGCTGCACTTCAAAGATGCCAGCTGCGTTCCTCAAGGATACTGGTTGCTGGAGGCCCAGGCTGGCAAGCATTTTCTTTGTCAGCATTTGAGCAGACATCTTCTGTGCAATATATGCCCCATTACAACCAGGTCGCTTTTAGGGCTGCTCCCATCACTCCACCCCTTGGCCTCCCACCACTGATGGGTCACTAGGAGTGAGACTACACCCAGCCTGGTGCGTCTCTCTTGCCTCCTAATGCGTGAGGCGGAGTAGACTCATGGCCCTGTTGGGCTCAATGTTTTTACAACTTCTGAGAGGGTTTGTTGGCTGAGGCATGAATATACAGTACTGGTTTGAGTAAAAGTGATACAGGCAGTGCTTCAATAAGAGATACTCTGCAGAAAAGCATGAATCCTACAGCTAGGACAAGCGCTAATGTCACTGAGTCATGTTGTGCCCGTGCTCTGGGGTCTGGCAGCCAAGATCATAGAAAATAGACTCATAGAATGGTTTGGGTTGGAGGGGGACCTTTAAAAGTCATCTAGTCCAACCCCCCTGCAGTAAGCAGGGACACCTTTAACCAGATGGGGTTGCTCAGAGCTTCAAGCCTGACCTTGAATGTCTTCAGGGATGGGGCCTCCACCACCTCTCTGGCCAACCTGTTCCAGTGTCTCACCACCGTCGTAGTGAAGAACTTCTTCCTGATGTCTAATCTAAACCTACCCTGCTGTAGTTTAAAACCATTGCCCTTTGTCCTGTCACTAGGTACCTTTACAAACAGTCCTTCCCCAGATTTCCTGTAGGTCTCCTTCAAGTATTGGAAAGCTGCTATAAGGGCTCCCCTGAGCCTTCTTTCTCCAGTCTGAACAAGCCCAACTCAGCCTGTCTTTGTAGGAGAGGTGCTCCAGCCTCTGATCATTTTTGTGGTCCTCCTCTGGACCCACTCAAAGAGGCCCATGTCCATCTTGTGCTGAGGATGCCAGAGCTGGACACAGTACTCCAGGTGGGGCTCTCACCAGAATAGAGGAAGAATCACCCCACAATCTGCTGGCCACACTTCTTTTGATGTAGCCCAGGATACGACTGGGTTTCTGGGCTACAAGTGGACATTGGTGGCTCATGTCCAGTTTTTTGTCCATCAGTACCTCCAAGTCCTTTTCCACAGGGCTGCTCTCTATCATATCATCCCCCAGCCTGTATTGGTAGCGAGGATTGTCCCGACCCAAGTGCATGACTTTGCACTTGTCCTTATTGCACTTCATGAGGTTTGCATGTGCCCACCTCTCTAGCTTGTCCAGGTCCCTCTGGATGACATCCCGTCCCTCTGGATGACATCCCATCCCTCTGGCATGTCAGCTGCACTGCTCAGCTTAGTGTCATCTGTGGACTTGCTGAGGGTGCATTCGATCCCACTCTCTGTATCATTGATGAAGATATTAAACAATACTGGTCCCAGTATGGATTCCTGTGGGCCACTCGCCACTTGTTCCCCTAAGATGAAGGCCCTGGCTAGCCCCGGGCCACGCTAGGCCACATCTCAGGGACTAAATAGTCTAGGCCATGTCTTATCAGGACAAACAGAACCAGCCCAAGCTGAGACCATTACAGCTGCACACGTGCACATACACCGAGGTGAGGGGATGACTGTAAGTCAGTCACTCTACACTGTAGATACCTATCTGTAGCCCCCCCAAGCCCACTGAGGAGTCATGCATGGCAGCAGGGTGCACAGAGGTGATCAGGGATGCTTCTCAAGGTTACTCCTCGAGGTTGAGACACTCTTCCCCGGCATCTGATGTCTATAATGAAGTAAGTGACATTTTGCACTAGGCCTAAAGAATCACAGAATCACAGAATCATAGGGGTTGGAAGGGACCTTGAGAGATCATCAGGTCCAACCCCCCTGCCAAAGCAGCTCCCTAGCTCATATTGCACAGATAGGCGTCCAGATGGGTCTTGAATATCTCCAGAGAAGGAGACTCCACCACCTCCCTGGGCAGCCTGTCCCAGGGCTCTGTCACCCTCACTGGGTAAAAGTTCTTCCACATGTTGGTGCGGAACTTCCTGTGCTCCAGTTTACAGCCATTGCCCCTTGTCCTATCTCCACAGAGGACTGAAAAGGGGTTGGCCAATTCCCCCTGCATCCCATATTTAAGATATTTATAAACATTAATTAGGTCCCCCCTCAGTCTTCTTTTCTCCAGGCTGAACAGCCCCAGCTCACTCAGCCTTTCCTCATACGGGAGCTGTTCCAGGCTCTTAATCATCTTCGTAGCCCTTCTCTGGACTCTCTCAAGGAGGTCCCTGTCTTTTTTATACCAGGGAGAAAAGGTACATTATATGCTAGCAACATTTACCTATCCAGCTCTAGCTTAATTATTAGCAGTGTACTAAGTAGCAGTGTTTTACTGCTACCTAATCACCATCTAAATTATAATTTAAATAATCCTTTAAATCATTGTTAGATCATTATTAAATCACTATCATTCAATTATTGCTTAATCACCATTTGATTACCATTTGATTTTCATTCAATCATTGATTAATTACCATTCGATCATCATTTAGTCATTAATAAAAACCTTTTAGATAACCCCACAATGATGACTTCTCTTAATAATTCACTGGTGACAGTATGCAGGTTTCAGAGTGAGTTAATCTCTGTAGGGTCTGTAAAGGTTCCATAGGGGCATTTTGGGCAATTTCAAGTGGAGCAGAAATACCAACAACAGCTTGTTCTAATTCAGGGACACCCAAGTTTGGAAACAGTGCCCGTACAAACAAGGGAAACTGCAGGATTAGACACCCTGCCCTTATTCCCTACAAGGTAATGGTTGTGTTGGAAATTAAATGTCAAATCTTGAGACTGAAATGCTGAAGGAGCTATGGTACAAGTGCCTGTTGCTGCGATGGTAGACTCTTAGGAGCATTAGTGCCACAAAACTGGAACCATCCAAGTGGTAAAATATCTGCCACCAGCTTCACCCAGAGTCATTGCCATGTGTGCAGAATGAACACCATTCCATTCCAGTAAGCACATTGATCAAAGTGTCTAAAAGGGGTTACAATCTATACAGCCAGACATGTTGCTAGGGCCAGGTAGGTCCCAATTATCATTAGCACTAAGCCAACCATTACTCTGTAGACAATAGCATGTAGAATTAACACTAGTGAGATTACAATATCTTTGACAATCTCTACTAATTTTCCATGTAAGAGGCTAAAGCCCATTAAAAGCATGTTTCTTTGTAATTGTTGAGCCATTAGTTCAGGTTCATGAGGTTTCCAGAATCAATACAAGCTTGTGTTCTGTCACACCAACACTGAAACTGTGATTGGTGTGACTGCAAGACAAACTGTAATTACAATTGCTCACCTTCCCCACTGCAAAGCCCCAGGAAATTGTGTCCTGGGGCTTTGGAATGCACCACGGGGGCTCATCACAGGAATGTGCTTGGACAGGCTGTTGTCGATAATTTGGTGTACTGGGGAGTAAGGATGCCAGATTAGGTTGATACCAAGATGTTTCAGGTTCTGCTAAACACCAAAATTTGGCATCTAATGATTGAGGGTGGTGTAAGCAATGCCAACAATCCAATTCGCTGCCCGCGTGGTAATTCCTATTCATAAATTGAAGAGTGCCATTGTAATTACTGGATACCATAATTTAACCGTTGTAAGAAGGGTGTTCCTGGGGTCATTCCATTCCATGCCGACCTGCCAGATCAGTATGATGAACACAGCAGGACCAAAATCCAGGGAGAATGAACTCAGTTTCTGGTTGGTGATGTTGCAGTTAGCGTGATCTGGAAGAAAAACAAAACCGCTTCATTCCTTTTGGATATCAGGTAATTGAGACATCCATTGCTTAGGAATTAGATGCTCATCAAGCACCTTCCTTTAATTTTCCATCTTTTAAATTTCCAATCATTATATATATATATATTGCATTGGAGACAGGCTCCCCCAGCTTCTGCATATTATACGATTCCCATTGATTCAGCTGTGACACGCTCTGTGCATCACCATCTCCTGGGTGGCACTGTGTGCAATGGGTGATGGAGCCATGTGAGGAGCACCACCAGTGGGGCTGCCAGCAAAGCAGCAGCAGCAAAGGATACATGAGGGATACAGGACCAAGAAGGAACTGAACAGGAGCATTACCTGAGGGAATGAGGGTGATTTAAACAGGCGAAACCAATATTCTTGGGGATGGAGGTTGATAGCAAGCAGGCCAGTGGGAAGTGTAACCAGGTAGATGGGGCTCTGCATGGTAGCAAGAGGAGGTGAGCAGACTGAGGAGAGTCTGAGAAGGAGATTGACCAGTGGAGCTGTGCTCTTCCATCTCTGATGCATGCAAGCCAACTCAGGGTGGCCACTATGGAAGCAGATCCAGGATCCATTTTTGTACCAGGAGAAAGGCAGTCATGAGCCATAGGGAGGGGTAGAAAGTTACTGTACAGAGCTGTAGGAGAAACTCCTCCTTACCTTCTCAGATACCCTTACAGAACAGGGATGAGTCCCTGGGTATGGTACATGAAGCACATAGTGAGCTAGAAGAGGAGGAAGCCAGGCAAGCAGTCTCACCAGTGTCACAGCAAGGCCTATATTAAGATCAGCACCAAGAAGAAACAACAGCAAATTGTGGTCATCAATGACACCCTCCTGCGTGGAAGAGAAGCACCCATTTGCAGACCAGACCCTCTTTTCAGGGATGTTTGCTGCCTCCCTGGGGCCAGAATTAGGGATGTTATCAGAGCTTTGGACTATTATCCACTCCTGCTTTTTCATGTGGCTACTAATGATATTGCAACAAACCATCCAAGTTGATCAAAATATATTTCAGTGCCTGAGGAACATAGCAAAAATCCTTCAGGAGCACAGGTAGTGGTTTCCTTGATCCTCCCAGTAATGGGGAGAGACTTTGGAAGAAACAGGTGAGCCCAAGTTATCGATACCTGACTGGTGCCTCCATCAAAACTTCAGGGTTTAAAACCATGGAAGAGTCTTCAAGGCACAAGGTATGCTGGGGCCTGACAGGATTCACTTGCCTTGATGGGAAAAAATACATCTTTAGCTGTAAGCTGGCAGACTTTATTGAGAGGGCTTTCACAGAGACTTGATGGGGAAGGGTATACTGGCAGGAGAGCTGAAGGTAAGCCAAGGGTTGGCATGGCAACACCTGAGGGAGATGATTCTAGTGGGAACATTAGCATCTGGTTCAAAGGACAGGGAGCTACTGGAGAGGGTACAAAAAAGGGCTAAGAAGATGATTAGGGGACTAGAACATCTCTCCATGAAGAGAGGCTGAGGGACTTGGGACTTTTTAGCCTAGAGAAGACTGAGGGTGGCTTTTATCAATGCTTATAAATACCTGAGGGGTGGGTGTCAGGAAGATGGCATCAGTCTTTTTTCAGTGGTGCCCAGTGACAGGACAAGAGGCAATGAGCACAAACTTGAATATCACAGAATCATAGAATGTGTTAGGTTGGAAGGGACCTTTAAAGGTCATCTAGTCATAGAATCAAAGGATATCCTGAGTTGGGAGAGACCCATAAAGATCATTGAGTCCAACTCC